>JAWNPN010000034.1:0-600000 GCA_035047485.1 Drosophila peninsularis
ATCCAGGTAGTGGCAGGTCATCATCGTTGGACAGTTAAGTGAGATATATGTGTCTTTGAATTGTAAACAATTCACTAACACATGCTTTCACTTTATTTGCAGGTCAATCCAGATTGGTGTCATCATAGGCATCAGTTATGGCGGCACCAACAGGGTGCCAGTCGTGGACGAATCTGAAGGCATCACAGGAGGCATCCAGGCATGGCAAGTCATCATCATTAAGCAGGTAAGTGAATTATATGTGTAATTCTGGAGGCATCACAGGAGGCATCCAGGCATGGCAGGTCATCATCGTTGAACAGGTAAGTGGAATATATGTGTCTGTGAATTGTAAACAATTCACTAACACATGCTTTCACTTTATTTGCAGGTCATCTAGATTGGTGTCATCATAGGCATCAGTCATGGCGGCACCAACAGGGTGCCAGTCGTGGACGAATCTGAAGGCATCACAGGAGGCATCCAGGCATGGCAAGTCATCATCATTAAGCAGGTAAGTGAATTATATGTGTAATTCTGGAGGCATCACAGGAGGCATCCAGGCATGGCAGGTCATCATCGTTGAACAGGTAAGTGGAATATATGTGTCTGTGAATTGTAAACAATTCACTAACACATGCTTTCACTTTATTTGCAGGTCAATCCAGATTGGTGTCATCATAGGCATCAGTCATGGCGGCACCAACAGGGTGCCAGTCGTGGACGAATCTGAAGGCATCACAGGAGGCATCCAGGCATGGCAAGTCATCTTCATTAAGCAGGTAAGAGAATTATAGTTGTAATTCTGGAGGCATCACAGGAGGCATCCAGACATGGCAGGTCACCATCGTTGAACAGGTAAGTGAGATATATGTGTCTATTGTAAACAATTCTCTAACACATGTTTTCACTTTATTTGCAGGTCATGCAGGTTGGTGTCATCATAGGCATCAGTCATGGCGGCACCAACAGGGTACCAATCGTGGACGAATCTGGAGACATCATAGGAGGTATCCAGGTAGTGGCAGGTCATCATCGTTGAACAGGTAAGTGAGATATATGTGTCTGTGAATTGTAAACAATTCACTAACATATGCTTTCACTTTATTTGTAGGTCAATCCGGATTGGTGTCATCATAGGCATCAGCCATGGTGGCACCAGCAGGGTACCAATCGTGTGCAATTCTGGAGGCATCACAGGAGGCATCCAGGCATGGCAGGTCATAATCGTTGAACAGGTAAGTGAGATATATGTGTCTGTGAATTGTAAACAATTCACTAACACATGCTTTCACTTTATTTGCAGGTCAATCCAGATTGGTGTCATCATAGGCATCAGTCATGGCCGCACCAACAGGGTACCAATCGTGTACAATTCTGGAGGCATCACAGGAGGCATCCAGGCATGGCAGGTCATCATCGTTGAACAAGTAAGTGACATATATGTGTCTGTGAATTGTAAACAATTCACTAACACATGCTCTCACTTTATTTGCAGGTCATCCAGATTGGTGTCATCATAGGCATCAGTCATGGCGGCACCAACAGGGTGCCAATCGTGGACGAATCTGAAGGCATCACAGGAGGCATCCAGGCATGGCAGGTCATCATCGTTGAACAGGTAAGAGGAATATATGTGTCTTTGAATTGTAAACAATTCGTCAACACATGCTTTCACTTTATTTGCAGGTCAATCCAGATTGGTGTCATCATAGGCATCAGTATGGCGGCACCCGCAGGGTACCAATCGTGTACAATTCTGGAGGCATCACAGGAGGCATCCAGGCATGGCAGGTCATCATCGTTGAACAGGTAAGTGAGATATATGTGTCTGTGAATTGTAAACAATTCACTAACACATGCTTTCACTTTATTTGCAGGTCAATCCGGATTGGTGTCATCATAGGCATCAGCCATGGTGGCACCAGCAGGGTACCAATCGTGTACAATTCTGGAGGCATCACAGGAGGCATCCAGGCATGGCAGGTCATCATCGTTGAACAGGTAAGTGAGATATATGTGTCTGTGAATTGTAAACAATTCACTAACACATGCTCTCACTTTATTTTCAGGTCATCCAGATTGGTGTCATCATAGGCATCAGTCATGGCGGCACCAACAGGCTGCCAGTCGTGGACGAATCTGAAGGCATCGCAGGAGGCATCCAGGCATGGCAGGTCATCATCGTTGAACAAGTAAGTGAGATATATGTGTCTTTGAATTGTAAACAATTCACTAACACATGCTTTCACTTTATTTGCAGGTCAATCCGGATTGGTGTCATCATAGGCATCAGTCATGGCGGCACCAACAGGGTGCCAGTCGTGGACGAATGGAGACATCATAGGAGGCATCCAGGTAGTGGCAGGTCATCATCGTTGGACAGTTAAGTGAGATATATGTGTCTGTGAATTGTAAACAATTCACTAACACATGCTTTCACTTTATTTGCAGGTCAATCCGGATTGGTGTCATCATAGGCATCAGCCATGGTGGCACCAGCAGAGTACCAATCGTGTACAATTCTGGAGGCATCACAGGAGACCTCCAGGCATGGCAGGTCATCATCGTTGAACAGGTAAGTGAGATATATGTGTCTGTGAATTGTAAACAATTCACTACTTTATTTGCAGGTCATCCAGATTGGTGTCATCATAGGCATCAGTCATGGCGGCACCAGCAGGGTACCAATCGTGTGCAATTCTGGAGGCATCACATGAGGCATCCAGGCATGGCAGGTCATCATCGTTGAACAGGTAAGTGGAATATATGTGTCTTTGAATTGTGAACAATTCGTCAACACATGCTTTCACTTTATTTGCAGGTCAATCCGGATTGGTGTCATCATAGGCATTAGCCATGGTGGCACCAGCAGGGTACCAATCGTGTGCAATTCTGGAGGCATCACATGAGGCATCCAGGCATGGCAGGTCATCATCGTTGAACAGGTAAGTGAATTATATGTGTCTATGAATTGTAAACAATTCACTAACACATGCTTTCACTTTATTTGCAGGTCAATCCGGATTGGTGTCATCATAGGCATCAGCCATGGTGGCACCAGCAGGGTACCAATCGAGTACAATTCTGGAGGCATCACAGGAGGCATCCAGGCATGGCAGGTCATCATCGTTGAACAGGTAAGTGAGATATATGTGTCTGTGAATTGTAAACAATTCACTAACACATGCTTTCACTTTATTTGCAGGTCAATCCGGATTGGTGTCATCATAGGCATCAGCCATGGTGGCACCAGCAGGGTACCAATCGTGTACAATTCTGGAGGCATCACAGGAGGCATCCAGGCATGGCAGGTCATCATCGTTGAACAGGTAAGTGAGATATATGTGTCTGTGAATTGTAAACAATTCACTAACACATGCTCTCACTTTATTTGCAGGTCATCCAGATTGGTGTCATCATAGGCATCAGTCATGGCGGCACCAACAGGGTGCCAGTCGTGGACGAATCTGAAGGCATCGCAGGAGGCATCCAGGCATGGCAAGTCATCATCATTAAGCAGGTAAGTGAATTATATGTGTAATTCTGGAGGCATCACAGGAGGCATCCAGGCATGGCAGGTCATCATCGTTGAACAGGTAAGTGGAATATATGTGTCTTTGAATTGTAAACAATTCGTCAACACATGCTTTCACTTTATTTGCAGGTCAATCCAGATTGGTGTCATCATAGGCATCAGTATGGCGGCACCCGCAGGGTACCAATCGTGTACAATTCTGGAGGCATCACAGGAGGCATCCAGGCATGGCAGGTCATCATCGTTGGACAGTTAAGTGAGATATATGTGTCTGTGAATTGTAAACAATTCACTAACACATGCTTTCACTTTATTTGCAGGTCAATCCAGATTGGTGTCATCATAGGCATCAGTCATGGCGGCACCAACAGGGTGCCAGTCGTGGACGAATCTGAAGGCATCACAGGAGGCATCCAGGCATGGCAAGTCATCATCATTAAGCAGGTAAGTGAATTATATGTGTAATTCTGGAGGCATCACAGGAGGCATCCAGGCATGGCAGGTCACCATCGTTGAACAGGTAAGTGAGATATATGTGTCTATGAATTGTAAACAAATCTCTAACACATGTTTTCACTTTATTTGCAGGTCATCTAGATTGGTGTCATCAGAGGCATCAGTCATGGCGGCACCAGCAGGGTACCAATCGTGGACGAATGGAGACATCATAGGAGGCATCCAGGTAGTGGCAGGTCATCATCGTTGGACAGTTAAGTGAGATATATGTGTCTGTGAATTGTAAACAATTCACTAACACATGCTTTCACTTTATTTGCTGGTCAATCCAGATTGGTGTCATCATAGGCATCAGTCATGGCGGCACCAACAGGGTGCCAGTCGTGGACGAATCTGAAAGCATCACAGGAGGCATCCAGGCATGGCAAGTCATCATCATTAAGCAGGTAAGTGAATTATATGTGTAATTCTGGAGGCATCACAGGAGGCATCCAGGCATGGCAGGTCACCATCGTTGAACAGGTTAGTGAGATATATGTGTCTATGAATTGTAAACAATTCACTAACACATGTTTTCACTTTATTTGCAGGTCAATCCAGATTGGTGTCATCATAGGCATCAGTCATGGCGGCACCAACAGGGTACCAATCGTGGACGAATCTGGAGACATCATAGGAGGTATCCAGGTAGTGGCAGGTCATCATCGTTGAACAGGTAAGTGAGATATATGTGTCTGTGAATTGTAAACAATTCACTAACACATGCTTTCACTTTATTTGCAGGTCAATCCAGATTGGTGTCATCATAGGCATCAGTCATGGCGGCACCAACAGGGTACCAATCGTTTGCAATTCTGGAGGCATCACAGGAGGCATCCAGGCATGGCAGGTCATCATCGTTGAACAGGTAAGTGAATTATATGTGTCTATGAATTGTAAACAATTCACTAACACATGCTTTCACTTTATTTGCAGGTCAATCCGGATTGGTGTCATCATAGGCATCAGCCATGGTGGCACCAGCAGGTTACCAATCGTGTGCAATTCTGAAGGCATCACAGGAGGCATCCAGGCATGGCAGGTCATCATCGTTGAACAGGTAAGTGAATTATATGTGTCTATGAATTGTAAACAATTCACTAACACATGCTTTCACTTTATTTGCAGGTCAATCCGGATTGGTGTCATCATAGGCATCAGTATGGCGGCACCAGCATGGTGCCAATCTGGACGAATCTGGCATCACAGGAGGCATCCAGGCATGGCAAGTCATCATCGTTGAACAGGTAAGTGAGATATATGTGTCTATGAATTGTAAACAAATCTCTAACACATGTTTTCACTTTATTTGCAGGTCATCTAGATTGGTGTCATCAGAGGCATCAGTCATGGCGGCACCAGCAGGGTACCAATCGTGGACGAATGGAGACATCATAGGAGGCATCCAGGTAGTGGCAGGTCATCATCGTTGGACAGTTAAGTGAGATATATGTGTCTGTGAATTGTAAACAATTCACTAACACATGCTTTCACTTTATTTGCTGGTCAATCCAGATTGGTGTCATCATAGGCATCAGTCATGGCGGCACCAACAGGGTGCCAGTCGTGGACGAATCTGAAAGCATCACAGGAGGCATCCAGGAATGGCAAGTCATCATCATTAAGCAGGTAAGTGAATTATATGTGTAATTCTGGAGGCATCACAGGAGGCATCCAGGCATGGCAGGTCACCATCGTTGAACAGGTAAGTGAGATATATGTGTCTATGAATTGTAAACAAATCTCTAACACATGTTTTCACTTTATTTGCAGGTCATCTAGATTGGTGTCATCAGAGGCATCAGTCATGGCGGCACCAGCAGGGTACCAATCGTGGACGAATGGAGACATCATAGGAGGCATCCAGGTAGTGGCAGGTCATCATCGTTGGACAGTTAAGTGAGATATATGTGTCTGTGAATTGTAATCAATTCACTAACACATGCTTTCACTTTATTTGCTGGTCAATCCAGATTGGTGTCATCATAGGCATCAGTCATGGCGGCACCAACAGGGTGCCAGTCGTGGACGAATCTGAAAGCATCACAGGAGGCATCCAGGCATGGCAAGTCATCATCATTAAGCAGGTAAGTGAATTATATGTGTAATTCTGGAGGCATCACAGGAGGCATCCAGGCATGGCAGGTCACCATCGTTGAACAGGTTAGTGAGATATATGTGTCTATGAATTGTAAACAATTCACTAACACATGTTTTCACTTTATTTGCAGGTCAATCCAGATTGGTGTCATCATAGGCATCAGTCATGGCGGCACCAACAGGGTACCAATCGTGGACGAATCTGGAGACATCATAGGAGGTATCCAGGTAGTGGCAGGTCATCATCGTTGAACAGGTAAGTGAGATATATGTGTCTGTGAATTGTAAACAATTCACTAACACATGCTTTCACTTTATTTGCAGGTCAATCCAGATTGGTGTCATCATAGGCATCAGTCATGGCGGCACCAACAGGGTACCAATCGTTTGCAATTCTGGAGGCATCACAGGAGGCATCCAGGCGTGGCAGGTCATCATCGTTGAACAGGTAAGTGAATTATATGTGTCTATGAATTGTAAACAATTCACTAACACATGCTTTCACTTTATTTGCAGGTCAATCCGGATTGGTGTCATCATAGGCATCAGCCATGGTGGCACCAGCAGGTTACCAATCGTGTGCAATTCTGGAGGCATCACAGGAGGCATCCAGGCATGGCAGGTCATCATCGTTGAACAGGTAAGTGAATTATATGTGTCTATGAATTGTAAACAATTCACTAACACATGCTTTCACTTTATTTGCAGGTCAATCCGGATTGGTGTCATCATAGGCATCAGTATGGCGGCACCAGCATGGTGCCAATCGTGGACGAATCTGGAGGCATCACAGGAGGCATCCAGGCATGGCAAGTCATCATCGTTGAACAGGTAAGTGAAATATATGTGTCTGTGAATTGTAAACAATTCACTAACACATGCTTTCACTTTATTTGCAGGTCATCCAGATTGGTGTCATAATAGGCATCAGTCATGGCGGCACCAACAGGGTGCCAGTCGTGGACGAATCTGAAGGCATCACAGGAGGCATCCAGGCATGGCAAGTCATCATCATTAAGCAGGTAAGTGAATTATATGTGTAATTCTGGAGGCATCACAGGAGGCATCCAGGCATGGCAGGTCATCATCGTTGAAAAGGTAAGTGGAATATATGTGTCTTTGAATTGTGAACGATTCGTCAACACATGCTTTCACTTTATTTGCAGGTCAATCCGGATTGGTGTCATCATAGGCATTAGCCATGGCGGCACCAACAGGGTACCAATCGTATTCAATTCTGGAGGCATCATAGGAGGCATCCAGGCATGGCAGGTCATCATCGTTGAACAGGTAAGTGAGATATATGTGTCTGTGAATTGTAAACAATTCACTAACACATGCTTTCACTTTATTTGCAGGTCAATCCAGATTGGTGTCATCATAGGCATCAGTCATGGCGGCACCAACAGGGTACCAATCGTGTACGATTCTGAAGGCATCACAGGAGGCATCCAGGCATGGCAGGTCATCATCGTTGAACAAGTAAGTGAGATATATGTGTCTTTGAATTGTAAACAATTCACTAACACATGCTTTCACTTTATTTGCAGGTCAATCCGGATTGGTGTCATCATAGGCATTAGTCATGGCGGCACCAACAGGGTGCCAGTCGTGGACGAATCTGAAGGCATCACAGGAGGCATCCAGGCATGGCAAGTCATCATCATTAAGCAGGTAAGTGAATTATATGTGTAATTCTGGAGGCATCACAGGAGGCATCCAGGCATGGCAGGTCATCATCGTTGAACAGGTAAGTGGAATATATGTGTCTTTGCATTGTAAACAATTCGTCAACACATGCTTTCACTTTATTTGCAGGTCAATCCAGATTGGTGTCATTATAGGCATCAGTATGGCGGCACCCGCAGGGTACCAATCGTGTACAATTCTGGAGGCATCACAGGAGGCATCCAGGCATGGCAAGTCATCATCGTTGAACAGGTAAGTGAAATATATGTGTCTGTGAATTGTAAACAATTCACTAACACTTGCTCTCACTTTATTTGCAGGTCATCCAGATTGGTGTCATCATAGGCATCAGCCATGGTGGCACCAGCAGTGTACCAATCGTGTGCAAGTCTGGAGGCATCACAGGAGGCATCCAGGCATGGCAGGTCATCATCGTTGAACAGGTACGAGAGATATATGTGTCTGTGAATTGTAAACAATTCGCTAACACATGCTTTCACTTTATTTGCAGGTCAATCAGGATTGGTGTCATCAGAGGCATCAGCCATGGTGGCACCAGCAGGGTACCAATCGTGTGCAAGTCTGGAGGCATCACAGGAGGCATCCAGGCATGGCAGGTCATCATCGTTGAACAGGTAAGAGAGATATATGTGTCTGTGAATTGTAAACAATTCACTAACACATGCTTTCACTTTATTTGCAGGTCAATCCGGATTGGTGTCATCATAGGCATCAGCCATGGTGGCACCAGCAGGGTACCAATCGTGTACAATTCTGGAGGCATCACAGGAGGCATCCAGGCATGGCAGGTCATCATCGTTGAACAGGTAAGTGAATTATATGTGTCTATGAATTGTAAACAATTCACTAACACATGCTTTCACTTTATTTGCAGGTCAATCCGGATTGGTGTCATCATAGGCATCAGCCATGGTGGCACCAGCAGGGTACCAATCGTGTACAATTCTGGAGGCATCACAGGAGGCATCGAGGCATGGCAGGTCATCATCGTTGAACAGGTAAGTGAATTATATGTGTCTATGAATTGTAAACAATTCACTAACACATGCTTTCACTTTATTTGCAGGTCAATCCAGATTGGTGTCATCATAGGCATCAGTCATGGGGTGCCAGTCGTGGACGAATCTGAAGGCATCACAGGAGGCATCCAGGCATGGCAAGTCATCATCATTAAGCAGGTAAGTGAATTATATGTGTAATTCTGGAGGCATCACAGGAGGCATCCAGGCATGGCAGGTCATCATCGTTGAACAGGCAAGTGAATTATATGTGTCTAAGAATTGTAAACAATTCACTAACACATGCTTTCACTTTGTTTGCAGGTCAATCCGGATTGGTGTCATCATAGGCCTCAGCCATGGCGGCACCAGCAGAGTACCAATCGTGTACAATTCTCGAGGCATCACAGGAGACCTCCAGGCATGGCAGGTCATCATCGTTGAACAGGTAAGAGAGATATATGTGTCTAAGAATTGTAAACAATTCACTAACACATGCTTTCACTTTATTTGCAGGTCAATCCGGATTGGTGTCATCATAGGCCTCAGCCATGGTGGCACCAGCAGGGTACCAATCGTGTACAATTCTGGAGGCATCACAGGAGGCATCCAGGCATGGCAGGTCATCATCGTTGAACAGGTAAGTGGAATATATGTGTCTTTGAATTGTGAACGATTCGTCAACACATGCTTTCACTTTATTTGCAGGTCAATCCGGATTGGTGTCATCATAGGCATTAGCCATGGTGGCACCAGCAGGGTACCAATCGTGTGCAATTCTGGAGGCATCACAGGAGGCATCCAGGCATGGCAGGTCATCATCGTTGAACAAGTAAGTGAGATATATGTGTCTGTGAATTGTAAACAATTCACTAACACATGCTTTCACTTATTTGCAGGTCATCCAGATTGGTGTCATCAGAGGCATCAGTATGGCGGCACCAGCATGGTGCCAATCGTGGACGAATCTGGAGGCATCACAGGAGGCATCCAGGCATGGCAAGTCATCATCGTTGAACAGGTAAGTGAAATATATGTGTCTTTGAATTGTAAACAATTCGTCAACACATGCTTGCACTTTATTTGCAGGTCAATCCAGATTGGTGTCATCATAGGCATCAGTCATGGCGGCACCAACAGGGTACCAATCGTGTACGATTCTGGAGGCATCACAGGAGGCATCCAGGCATGGCAGGTCATCATCGTTGAACAAGTAAGTGAGATATATGTGTCTGTGAATTGTAAACAATTCACTAACACATGCTTTCACTTTATTTGCAGGTCAATCCAGATTGGTGTCATTATAGGCATCAGTCATGGCGGCACCAACAGGGTACCAATCGTGGACGAATCTGGAGGCATCACAGGAGGCATCCAGGCATGGCAAGTCATCATCGTTGAACAGGTAAGTGAAATATATGTGTCTGTGAATTGTAAACAATTCGTCAACACATGCTTGCACTTTATTTGCAGGTCAATCCAGATTGGTGTCATCATAGGCATCAGTCATGGCGGCACCAACAGGGTACCAATCGTGTACGATTCTGGAGGCATCACAGGAGGCATCCAGGCATGGCAGGTCATCATCGTTGAACAAGTAAGTGAGATATATGTGTCTGTGAATTGTAAACAATTCACTAACACATGCTTTCACTTATTTGCAGGTCATCCAGATTGGTGTCATCAGAGGCATCAGTATGGCGGCACCAGCATGGTGCCAATCGTGGACGAATCTGGAGGCATCACAGGAGGCATCCAGGCATGGCAAGTCATCATCGTTGAACAGGTAAGTGAAATATATGTGTCTTTGAATTGTAAACAATTCGTCAACACATGCTTGCACTTTATTTGCAGGTCAATCCTGATTGGTGTCATCATAGGCATCAGTCATGGCGGCACCAACAGGGTACCAATCGTGTACGATTCTGGAGGCATCACAGGAGGCATCCAGGCATGGCAGGTCATCATCGTTGAACAAGTAAGTGAGATATATGTGTCTGTGAATTGTAAACAATTCACTAACACTTGCTCTCACTTTATTTGCAGGTCATCCAGATTGGTGTCATCATAGGCATCAGCCATGCCAATAGTGTACAATTCTGGAGGCATCACAGGAGGCATCCAGGCATGGCAGGTCATCATCGTTGAACAGGTAAGTGGAATATATGTGTCTTTGAATTGTAAACAATTCGTCTAACACATGCTTGCACTTTATTTGCAGGTCAATCCAGATTGGTGTCATCATAGGCATCAGTCATGGCGGCACCAACAGGGTACCAATCGTGTACGATTCTGGAGGCATCACAGGAGGCATCCAGGCATGGCAGGTCATCATCGTTGAACAAGTAAGTGAGATATATGTGTCTGTGAATTGTAAACAATTCACTAACACATGCTTTCACTTTATTTGCAGGTCAATCCAGATTGGTGTCATTATAGGCATCAGTCATGGCGGCACCAACAGGGTGCCAGTCGTGGACGAATCTGGAGGCATCACAGGAGGCATCCAGGCATGGCAGGTCATCATCGTTGAACAGGTAAGTGAGATATATGTGTCTGTGAATTGTAAACAATTCACTAACACATGCTTTCACTTTATTTGCAGGTCATCCAGATTGGTGTCATCATAGGCATCAGTCATGGCGGCACCAACAGGGTGCCAGTCGTGGACGTATCTAAAGGCATAACAGGAGGCATCCAGGCATGGCAAGTCATCATCGTTGAACAGGTAAGTGAGATATATGTGTCTGTGAATTGTAAACAATTCACTAACACATGCTTTCACTTTATTTGCAGGTCAATCCAGATTGGTGTCATCATAGGCATCAGTCATGGCGGCACCAACAGGGTGCCAGTCGTGGATGAATCTGAAGGCATCACAGAAGGCATCCAGGCATGGCAAGTCATCATCATTAAGCAGGTAAGTGAATTATATGTGTAATTCTGGAGGCATCACAGGAGGCATCCAGGCATGGCAGGTCATCATCGTTGAACAGGTAAGTGAATTATATGTGTCTATGAATTGTAAACAATTCACTAACACATGCTTTCACTTTATTTGCAGGTCAATCCGGATTGGTGTCATCATAGGCATCAGCCATGGTGGCACCAGCAGGGTACCAATCGTGTACAATTCTGGAGGCATCACAGGAGGCATCCAGGCATGGCAGGTCATCATCGTTGAACAGGTAAGTGAGATATATGTGTCTGTGAACTGTAAACAATTCACTAACACATGCTCTCACTTTATTTGCAGGTCATCCAGATTGGTGTCATCATAGGCATCAGTCATGGCGGCACCAACAGGGTGCCAGTCGTGGACGAATCTGAAGGCATCACAGGAGGCATCCAGGCATGGCAGGTCAACATCGTTGAACAGGTAAGTGGAATATATGTGTCTTTGAATTGTAAACAATTCGTCAACACATGCTTTCACTTTATTTGAAGGTCATTCAGATTGGTGTCATCATAGGCATCAGTATGGCGGCACTAGCAGGGTACCAATCGTGTACAATTCTGGAGGCATCACAGGAGGCATCCAGGCATGGCAGGTCATCATCGTTGAACAAGTAAGTGAGATATATGTGTCTGTGAATTGTAAACAATTCACTAACACATGCTTTCACTTTATTTGCAGGTCATCCAGATTGGTGTCATCATAGGCATCAGTCATGGCGGCACCAACAGGGTACCAATCGTGTACAATTCTGGAGGCATAACAGGAGGCATCCAGTCATCATCGTTGAGCAGGTAAGTGGAATATATGTGTCTTTGAATTGTAAACAATTCGTCAACACATGCTTTCACTTTATTTGCAGGTCATCCAGATTGGTGTCATCATAGGCATCAGTCATGGCGGCACCAACAGGGTGCCAATCGTGGACGAATCTGAAGGCATCACAGGAGGCATCCAGGCATGGCAGGTCATCATCGTTGAACAGGTAAGTGAGATATATGTGTCTGTGACTTGTAAACAATTCACTAACACATGCTTGGACGAATCTGAAGTCGAATCATTAAGTAGGTAAGTGAATTATATGTGTAATTCTGGAGGCATCACAGGAGGCACCCAGGCATGGCAGGTCATCATCGTTGAACAGGTAAGTGAATTATATGTGTCTAAGAATTGTAAACAATTCACTAACACATGCTTTCACTTTATTTGCAGGTCAATCCGGATTGGTGTCATCATAGGCATCAGCCATGGTGGCACCAGCAGGGTACCAATCGTGTACAATTCTGGAGGCATCACAGGAGGCATCCAGACATGGCAGGTCATCATCGTTGAACAGGTAAGTGAGATATATGTGTCTGTGAATTGTAAACAATTCACTAACACATGCTCTCACTTTATTTGCAGGTCATCCAGATTGGTGTCATCATAGGCATCAGTCATGGCGGCACCAACAGGGTACCAATCGTGTACAATTCTGGAGGCATAACAGGAGGCATCCAGGCATGGCAGGTCATCATCGTTGAGCAGGTAAGTGGAATATATGTGTCTTTGAATTGTAAACAATTCGTCAACACATGCTTTCACTTTATTTGCAGGTCATCCAGATTGGTGTCATCATAGGCATCAGTCATGGCGGCACCAACAGGGTGCCAATCGTGGACGAATCTGAAGGCATCACAGGAGGCATCCAGGCATGGCAGGTCATCATCGTTGAACAGGTAAGTGAGATATATGTGTCTGTGAATTGTAAACAATTCACTAACACATGCTTTCACTTTATTTGCAGGTCAATCCAGATTGGTGTCATCATAGGCATCAGTCATGGCGGCACCAACAGGGTACCAATCGTGTACGATTCTGGAGGCATCACAGGAGGCATCCAGGCATGGCAGGTCATCATCGTTGAACAAGTAAGTGAGATATATGTGTCTGTGAATTGTAAACAATTCACTAACACATGCTTTCACTTTATTTGCAGGTCAATCCAGATTGGTGTCATCATAGGCATCAGTCATGGCGGCACCAACAGGGTGCCAGTCGTGGACGAATCTGAAGGCATCACAGGAGGCATCCAGGCATGGCAAGTCATCATCATTAAGCAGGTAAGTGAATTATATGTGTAATTCTGGAGGCATCACAGGAGGCATCCAGGCATGGCAGGTCATCATCGTTGAACAGGTAAGTGACATATATGTGTCTGTGAATTGTAAACAATTCACTAACACATGCTCTCACTTTATTTGCAGGTCATCCAGATTGGTGTCATCATAGGCATCAGTCATGGCGGCACCAACAGGGTGCCAGTCGTGGACGAATCTGAAGGCATCACAGGAGGCATCCAGGCATGGCAGGTCATCATCGTTGAACAGGTAAGTGAGATATATGTGTCTGTGAATTGTAAACAATTCACTAACACATGCTCTCACTTTATTTGCAGGTCATCCAGATTGGTGTCATCATAGGCATCAGTCATGGCGGCACCAACAGGGTACCAATCGTGTACAATTCTGGAGGCATAACAGGAGGCATCCAGTCATCATCGTTGAGCAGGTAAGTGGAATATATGTGTCTTTGAATTGTAAACAATTCGTCAACACATGCTTTCACTTTATTTGCAGGTCATCCAGATTGGTCATCATAGGCATCAGTCATGGCGGCACCAACAGGGTGCCAGTCGTGGATGAATCTGAAGGCATCACAGAAGGCATCCAGGCATGGCAAGTCATCATCATTAAGCAGGTAAGTGAATTATATGTGTAATTCTGGAGGCATCACAGGAGGCATCCAGGCATGGCAGGTCATCATCGTTGAACAGGTAAGTGAATTATATGTGTCTATGAATTGTAAACAATTCACTAACACATGCTTTCACTTTATTTGCAGGTCAATCCGGATTGGTGTCATCATAGGCATCAGCCATGGTGGCACCAGCAGGGTACCAATCGTGTACAATTCTGGAGGCATCACAGGAGGCATCCAGGCATGGCAGGTCATCATCGTTGAACAGGTAAGTGCGATATATGTGTCTGTGAATTGTAAACAATTCACTAACACATGCTTTCACTTTATTTGCAGGTCATCCAGATTGGTGTCATCATAGGCATCAGTCATGGCGGCACCAACAGGGTGCCAGTCGTGGACGAATCTAAAGGCATCACAGGAGGCATCCAGGCATGGCAAGTCATCATCGTTGAACAGGTAAGTGAGATATATGTGTCTGTGAATTGTAAACAATTCACTAACACATGCTTTCACTTTATTTGCAGGTCAATCCAGATTGGTGTCATCATAGGCATCAGTCATGGCGGCACCAACAGGGTGCCAGTCGTGGATGAATCTGAAGGCATCACAGAAGGCATCCAGGCATGGCAAGTCATCATCATTAAGCAGGTAAGTGAATATATATGTGTATATTATATGTGTAATTCTGGAGGCATCACAGGAGGCATCCAGGCATGGCAGGTCATCATCGTTGAACAGGTAAGTGAATTATATGTGTCTATGAATTGTAAACAATTCACTAACACATGCTTTCACTTTATTTGCAGGTCAATCCGGATTGGTGTCATCATAGGCATCAGCCATGGTGGCACCAGCAGGGTACCAATCGTGTACAATTCTGGAGGCATCACAGGAGGCATCCAGGCATGGCAGGTCATCATCGTTGAACAGGTAAGTGAGATATATGTGTCTGTGAATTGTAAACAATTCACTAACACATGCTCTCACTTTATTTGCAGGTCATCCAGATTGGTGTCATCATAGGCATCAGTCATGGCGGCACCAACAGGGTGCCAGTCGTGGACGAATCTGAAGGCATCACAGGAGGCATCCAGGCATGGCAGGTCATCATCGTTGAACAGGTAAGTGGAATATATGTGTCTTTGAATTGTAAACAATTCGTCAACACATGCTTTCACTTTATTTGATGGTCATTCAGATTGGTGTCATCATAGGCATCAGTATGGCGGCACCAGCAGGGTACCAATCGTGTACAATTCTGGAGGCATCACAGGAGGCATCCAGGCATGGCAGGTCATCATCGTTGAACAAGTAAGTGAGATATATGTGTCTGTGAATTGTAAACAATTCACTAACACATGCTTTCACTTTATTTGCAGGTCAATCCAGATTGGTGTCATCATAGGCATCAGTCATGGCGGCACCAACAGGGTGCCAGTCGTGTACAATTCTGGAGGCATCACAGGAGGCATCCAGGCATAGCAGGTCATCATCGTTGAACAGGTAAGTGAGATATATGTGTCTGTGAATTGTAAACAATTCACTAACACATGCTCTCACTTTATTTGCAGGTCATCCAGATTGGTGTCATCATAGGCATCAGTCATGGCGGCACCAACAGGGTACCAATCGTGTACAATTCTGGAGGCATAACAGGAGGCATCCAGGTCATCATCGTTGAGCAGGTAAGTGGAATATATGTGTCTTTGAATTGTAAACAATTCGTCAACACATGCTTTCACTTTATTTGCAGGTCATCCAGATTGGTGTCATCATAGGCATCAGTCATGGCGGCAACAACAGGGTGCCAGTCGTGGATGAATCTGAAGGCATCACAGAAGGCATCCAGGCATGGCAAGTCATCATCATTATTTTCACTTTATTTGCAGGTCAATCCAGATTGGTGTCATCATAGGCATCAGTCATGGCGGCACCAACAGGGTGCCAGTCGTGTACAATTTTTGGAGGCATCACAGGAGGCATCCAGGCATGGCAGGTCATCATCGTTGAACAGGTAAGTGAGATATATGTGTCTGTGAATTGTAAACAATTCACTAACACATGCTCTCACTTTATTTGCAGGTCAATCCAGATTGGTGTCATCATAGGCATCAGTCATGGCGGCACCAACAGGGTGCCAATCGTGGACGAATCTGAAGGCATCACAGGAGGCATCCAGGCATGGCAGGTCATCATCGTTGAACAGGTAAGTGAGATATATGTGTCTGTGACTTGTAAACAATTCACTAACACATGCTTTCACTTTATTTGCAGGTCAATCCAGATTGGTGTCATCATAGGCATCAGTCATGGCGGCACCAACAGGGTACCAATCGTGTACGATTCTGGAGGCATCACAGGAGGCATCCAGGCATGGCAGGTCATCATCGTTGAGCAGGTAAGTGGAATATATGTGTCTTTGAATTGTAAACAATTCGTCAACACATGCTTTCACTTTATTTGCAGGTCATCCAGATTGGTGTCATCATAGGCATCAGTCATGGCGGCACCAACAGGGTGCCAATCGTGGACGAATCTGAAGGCATCACAGGAGGCATCCAGGCATGGCAGGTCATCATCGTTGAACAGGTAAGTGAGATATATGTGTCTGTGAATTGTAAACAATTCACTAACACATGCTTTCACTTTATTTGCAGGTCAATCCGGATTGGTGTCATCATAGGCATCAGCCATGGTGGCACCAGCAGGGTACCAATCGTGTACAATTCTGAAGGCATCACAGGAGGCATCCAGGCATGGCAGGTCATCATCGTTGAACAGGTAAGTGAGATATATGTGTCTGTGAATTGTAAACAATTCACTAACACATGCTCTCACTTTATTTGCAGGTCATCCAGATTGGTGTCATCATAGGCATCAGTCATGGCGGCACCAACAGGGTACCAATCGTGTACAATTCTGGAGGCATAACAGGAGGCATCCAGGCATGGCAGGTCATCATCGTTGAGCAGGTAAGTGGAATATATGTCTTTGAATTGTAAACAATTTGTCAATACATGCTTTCACTTTATTTGCAGGTCATCCAGATTGGTGTCATCATAGGCATCAGTCATGGCGGCACCAACAGGGTGCCAATCGTGGACGAATCTGAAGGCATCACAGGAGGCATCCAGGCATGGCAAGTCATCATCATTAAGTAGGTAAGTGAATTATATGTGTAATTCTGGAGGCATCACAGGAGGCATCCAGGCATGGCAGGTCATCATCGTTGAACAGGTAAGTGAGATATATGTGTCTGTGAATTGTAAACAATTCACTAACACATGCTCTCACTTTATTTGCAGGTCATCCAGATTGGTGTCATCATAGGCATCAGTCATGGCGGCACCAACAGGGTACCAATCGTGTACAATTCTGGAGGCATAACAGGAGGCATCCAGGCATGGCAGGTCATCATCGTTGAGCAGGTAAGTGGAATATATGTGTCTTGGAATTGTAAACAATTCGTCAACACATGCTTTCACTTTATTTGCAGGTCATCCAGATTGGTGTCATCATAGGCATCAGTCATGGCGGCACCAACAGGGTGCCAATCGTGGACGAATCTGAAGGCATCACAGGAGGCATCCAGGCATGGCAGGTCATCATCGTTGAACAGGTAAGTGAGATATATGTGTCTGTGAATTGTAAACAATTCACTAACACATGCTCTCACTTTATTTGCAGGTCATCCAGATTGGTGTCATCATAGGCATCAGTCATGGCGGCACCAACAGGGTACGTGACGATTCTGGAGGCATCACAGGAGGCATCCCGGCATGGCAGGTCATCATCGTTGAACAAGTAAGTGAGATATATGTGTCTGTGAATTGTAAACAATTCACTAACACATGCTTTCACTTTATTTGCAGGTCATCCAGATTGGTGTCATCATAGGCATCAGTCATGGCGGCAACAACAGGGTGCCAGTCGTGGATGAATCTGAAGGCATCACAGAAGGCATCCAGGCATGGCAAGTCATCATCATTATTTTCACTTTATTTGCAGGTCAATCCAGATTGGTGTCATCATAGGCATCAGTCATGGCGGCACCAACAGGGTGCCAGTCGTGTACAATTCTGGAGGCATCACAGGAGGCATCCAGGCATGGCAGGTCATCATCGTTGAACAGGTAAGTGAGATATATGTGTCTGTGAATTGTAAACAATTCACTAACACATGCTCTCACTTTATTTGCAGATCAATCCAGATTGGTGTCATCATAGGCATCAGTCATGGCGGCACCAACAGGGTGCCAATCGTGGACGAATCTGAAGGCATCACAGGAGGCATCCAGGCATGGCAGGTCATCATCGTTGAACAGGTAAGTGAGATATATGTGTCTGTGACTTGTAAACAATTCACTAACACATGCTTTCACTTTATTTGCAGGTCAATCCAGATTGGTGTCATCATAGGCATCAGTCATGGCGGCACCAACAGGGTACCAATCGTGTACGATTCTGGAGGCATCACAGGAGGCATCCAGGCATGGCAGGTCATCATCGTTGAACAAGTAAGTGAGATATATGTGTCTGTGAATTGTAAACAATTCACTAACACATGCTTTCACTTTATTTGCAGGTCAATCCAGATTGGTGTCATCATAGGCATCAGTCATGGCGGCACCAACAGGGTGCCAGTCGTGGACGAATCTGAAGGCATCACAGGAGGCATCCAGGCATGGCAGGTCATCATCGTTGAACAGGTAAGTGAGATATATGTGTCTGTGAATTGTAAACAATTCACTAACACATGCTCTCACTTTATTTGCAGGTCATCCAGATTGGTGTCATCATAGGCATCAGTCATGGCGGCACCAACAGGGTACCAATCATGTACAATTCTGGAGGCATAACAGGAGGCATCCAGGCATGGCAGGTCATCATCGTTGAACAGGTAAGTGGAATATATGTGTCTTTGAATTGTAAACAATTCGTCAACACATGCTTTCACTTTATTTGCAGGTCATCCAGATTGGTGTCATCATAGGCATCAGTCATGGCGGCACCAACAGGGTGCCAATCGTGGACGAATCTGAAGGCATCACAGGAGGCATCCAGGCATGGCAGGTCATCATCGTTGAACAGGTAAGTGAGATATATGTGTCTGTGAATTGTAAACAATTCACTAACACATGCTTTCACTTTATTTGCAGGTCAATCCGGATTGGTGTCATCATAGGCATCAGCCATGGTGGCACCAGCAGGGTACCAATCGTGTACAATTCTGAAGGCATCACAGGAGGCATCCAGGCATGGCAGGTCATCATCGTTGAACAGGTAAGTGAGATATATGTGTCTGTGAATTGTAAACAATTCACTAACACATGCTCTCACTTTATTTGCAGGTCATCCAGATTGGTGTCATCATAGGCATCAGTCATGGCGGCACCAACAGGGTACCAATCGTGTACAATTCTGGAGGCATAACAGGAGGCATCCAGGCATGGCAGGTCATCATCGTTGAGCAGGTAAGTGGAATATATGTCTTTGAATTGTAAACAATTTGTCAATACATGCTTTCACTTTATTTGCAGGTCATCCAGATTGGTGTCATCATAGGCATCAGTCATGGCGGCACCAACAGGGTGCCAATCGTGGACGAATCTGAAGGCATCACAGGAGGCATCCAGGCATGGCAAGTCATCATCATTAAGTAGGTAAGTGAATTATATGTGTAATTCTGGAGGCATCACAGGAGGCATCCAGGCATGGCAGGTCATCATCGTTGAACAGGTAAGTGAGATATATGTGTCTGTGAATTGTAAACAATTCACTAACACATGCTCTCACTTTATTTGCAGGTCATCCAGATTGGTGTCATCATAGGCATCAGTCATGGCGGCACCAACAGGGTACCAATCGTGTACAATTCTGGAGGCATCACAGGAGGCATCCAGGCATGGCAGGTCATCATCGTTGAGCAGGTAAGTGGAATATATGTGTCTTTGAATTGTAAACAATTCGTCAACACATGCTTTCACTTTATTTGCAGGTCATCCAGATTGGTGTCATCATAGGCATCAGTCATGGCGGCACCAACAGGGTGCCAATCGTGGACGAATCTGAAGGCATCACAGGAGGCATCCAGGCATGGCAGGTCATCATCGTTGAACAGGTAAGTGAGATATATGTGTCTGTGAATTGTAAACAATTCACTAACACATGCTCTCACTTTATTTGCAGGTCATCCAGATTGGTGTCATCATAGGCATCAGTCATGGCGGCACCAACAGGGTGTACGATTCTGGAGGCATCACAGGAGGCATCCAGGCATGGCAGGTCATCATCGTTGAACAAGTAAGTGAGATATATGTGTCTGTGAATTGTAAACAATTCACTAACACATGCTTTCACTTTATTTGCAGGTCAATCCAGATTGGTGTCATCATAGGCATCAGTCATGGCGGCACCAACAGGGTGCCAGTCGTGGATGAATCTGAAGGCATCACAGGAGGCATCCAGGCATGGCAAGTCATCATCATAAAGCAGGTAAGTGAATTATATGTGTAATTCTGGAGGCATCACAGGAGGCATCCAGGCATGGCAGGTCATCAGCGTTGAACAGGTAAGTGACATATATGTGTCTGTGAATTGTAAACAATTCACTAACACATGCTCTCACTTTATTTGCAGGTCATCCAGATTGGTGTCATCATAGGCATCAGTCATGGCGGCACCAACAGGGTACCAATCGTGTACAATTCTGGAGGCATAACAGGAGGCATCCAGGCATGGCAGGTCATCATCGTTGAGCAGGTAAGTGGAATATATGTGTCTTTGAATTGTAAACAATTCGTCAACACATGCTTTCACTTTATTTGCAGGTCATCCAGATTGGTGTCATCATAGGCATCAGTCATGGCGGCACCAACAGGGTGCCAATCGTGGACGAATCTGAAGGCATCACAGGAGGCATCCAGGCATGGCAGGTCATCATCGTTGAACAGGTAAGTGAGATATATGTGTCTGTGAATTGTAAACAATTCACTAACACATGCTCTCACTTTATTTGCAGGTCATCCAGATTGGTGTCATCATAGGCATCAGTCATGGCGGCACCAACAGGGTACCAATCGTGTACAATTCTGGAGGCATAACAGGAGGCATCCAGTCATCATCGTTGAGCAGGTAAGTGGAATATATGTGTCTTTGAATTGTAAACAATTCGTCAACACATGCTTTCACTTTATTTGCAGGTCATCCAGATTGGTGTCATCATAGGCATCAGTCATGGCGGCACCAACAGGGTACCAATCGTGGACGAAGCTGGAGGCATCACAGAAGGCATCCAGGGATGGCAAGTCATCATCATTAAGCAGGTAAGTGAATTATATGTGTAATTCTGGAGGCATCACAGGAGGCATCCAGGCATGGCAGGTCATCATCGTTGAACAGGTAAGTGAATTATATGTGTCTATGAATTGTAAACAATTCACTAACACATGCTTTCACTTTATTTGCAGGTCAATCCGGATTGGTGTCATCATAGGCATCAGCCATGGTGGCACCAGCAGGGTACCAATCGTGTACAATTCTGGAGGCATCACAGGAGGCATCCAGGCATGGCAGGTCATCATCGTTGAACAGGTAAGTGAGATATATGTGTCTGTGAATTGTAAACAATTCACTAACACATGCTCTCACTTTATTTGCAGGTCATCCAGATTGGTGTCATCATAGGCATCAGTCATGGCGGCACCAACAGGGTACCAATCGTGTACAATTCTGGAGGCATCACAGGAGGCATCCAGGCATGGCAGGTCATCATCGTTGAGCAGGTAAGTGGAATATATGTGTCTTTGAATTGTAAACAATTCGTCAACACATGCTTTCACTTTATTTGCAGGTCATCCAGATTGGTGTCATCATAGGCATCAGTCATGGCGGCACCAACAGGGTGCCAATCGTGGACGAATCTGAAGGCATCACAGGAGGCATCCAGGCATGGCAGGTCATCATCGTTGAACAGGTAAGTGAGATATATGTGTCTGTGAATTGTAAACAATTCACTAACACATGCTCTCACTTTATTTGCAGGTCATCCAGATTGGTGTCATCATAGGCATCAGTCATGGCGGCACCAACAGGGTACCAATCGTGTACGATTCTGGAGGCATCACAGGAGGCATCCAGGCATGGCAGGTCATCATCGTTGAACAGGTAAGTGAGATATATGTGTCTGTGAATTGTAAACAATTCACTAACACATGCTTTCACTTTATTTGCAGGTCAATCCAGATTGGTGTCAGCATAGGCATCAGTCATGGCGGCACCAACAGGGTGCCAGTCGTGGACGAATCTGAAGGCATCACAGGAGGCATCCAGGCATGGCAAGTCATCATCATTAAGCAGGTAAGTGAATTATATGTGTAATTCTGGAGGCATCACAGGAGGCATCCAGGCATGGCAGGTCATCATCGTTGAACAGGTAAGTGACATATATGTGTCTGTGAATTGTAAACAATTCACTAACACATGCTCTCACTTTATTTGCAGGTCATCCAGATTGGTGTCATCATAGGCATCAGTCATGGCGGCACCAACAGGGTACCAATCGTGTACAATTCTGGAGGCATAACAGGAGGCATCCAGGCATGGCAGGTCATCATCGTTGAGCAGGTAAGTGGAATATATGTGTCTTTGAATTGTAAACAATTCGTCAACACATGCTTTCACTTTATTTGCAGGTCATCCAGATTGGTGTCATCATAGGCATCAGTCATGGCGGCACCAACAGGGTGCCAATCGTGGACGAATCTGAAGGCATCACAGGAGGCATCCAGGCATGGCAGGTCATCATCGTTGAACAGGTAAGTGAAATATATGTGTCTGTGAATTGTAAACAATTCACTACTTTATTTGCAGGTCATCCAGATTGGTGTCATCATAGGCATCAGTCATGGCGGCACCAACAGGGTACCAATCGTGTACAATTCTGGAGGCATAACAGGAGGCATCCAGTCATCATCGTTGAGCAGGTAAGTGGAATATATGTGTCTTTGAATTGTAAACAATTCGTCAACACATGCTTTCACTTTATTTGCAGGTCATCCAGATTGGTGTCATCATAGGCATCAGTCATGGCGGCACCAACAGGGTGCCAGTCGTGGACGAATCTGAAGGCATCACAGAAGGCATCCAGGCATGGCAAGTCATCATCATTAAGCAGGTAAGTGAATATATATGTGTATATTATATGTGTAATTCTGGAGGCATCACAGGAGGCATCCAGGCATGGCAGGTCATCATCGTTGAACAGGTAAGTGAATTATATGTGTCTATGAATTGTAAACAATTCACTAACACATGCTTTCACTTTATTTGCAGGTCATCCAGATTGGTGTCATCATAGACATCAGCCATGGTGGCACCAGCAGGGTACCAATCGTGTACAATTCTGGAGGCATCACAGGAGGCATCCAGGCATGGCAGGTCATCATCGTTGAACAGGTAAGTGAGATATATGTGTCTGTGAATTGTAAACAATTCACTAACACATGCTCTCACTTTATTTGCAGGTCATCCAGATTGGTGTCATCATAGGCATCAGTCATGGCGGCACCAACAGGGTGCCAGTCGTGGACGAATCTGAAGGCATCACAGGAGGCATCCAGGCATGGCAGGTCATCATCGTTGAACAGGTAATTGGAATATATGTGTCTTTGAATTGTAAACAATTCGTCAACACATGCTTTCACTTTATTTGAAGGTCATTCAGATTGGTGTCATCATAGGCATCAGTCATGGCGGCACCAGCAGGGTACCAATCGTGTACAATTCTGGAGGCATCACAGGAGGCATCCAGGCATGGCAGGTCATCATCGTTGAACAGGTAAGTGAGATATATGTGTCTGCGAATTGTAAACAATTCACTAACACATGCTTTCACTTTATTTGCAGGTCAATCCAGATTGGTGTCATCATAGGCATCAGTCATGGCGGCACCAACAGGGTGCCAGTCGTGTACAATTCTGGAGGCATCACAGGAGGCATCCAGGCATGGCAGGTCATCATCGTTGAACAGGTAAGTGAGATATATGTGTCTGTGAATTGTAAACAATTCACTAACACATGCTCTCACTTTATTTGCAGGTCATCCAGATTGGTGTCATCATAGGCATCAGTCATGGCGGCAACAACAGGGTGCCAGTCGTGGATGAATCTGAAGGCATCACAGAAGGCATCCAGGCATGGCAAGTCATCATCATTAAAATTTTCACTTTATTTGCAGGTCAATCCAGATTGGTGTCATCATAGGCATCAGTCATGGCGGCACCAACAGGGTGCCAGTCGTGTACAATTCTGGAGGCATCACAGGAGGCATCCAGGCATGGCAGGTCATCATCGTTGAACAGGTAAGTGAGATATATGTGTCTGTGAATTGTAAACAATTCACTAACACATGCTCTCACTTTAATTGCAGGTCAATCCAGATTGGTGTCATCATAGGCATCAGTCATGGCGGCACCAACAGGGTACCAATCGTGTACGATTCTGGAGGCATCACAGGAGGCATCCAGGCATGGCAGGTCATCATCGTTGAACAGGTAAGTGGAATATATGTGTCTTTGAATTGTAAACAATTCGTCAACACATGCTTTCACTTTATTTGCAGGTCATCCAGATTGGTGTCATCATAGGCATCAGTCATGGCGGCACCAACAGGGTGCCAATCGTGGACGAATCTGAAGGCATCACAGGAGGCATCCAGGCATGGCAGGTCATCATCGTTGAACAGGTAAGTGAGATATATGTGTCTGTGAATTGTAAACAATTCACTAACACATGCTTTCACTTTATTTGCAGGTCATCCAGATTGGTGTCATCATAGGCATCAGTCATGGCGGCACCAACAGGGTACCAATCGTGTACGATTCTGGAGGCATCACAGGAGGCATCCAGGCATGGCAGGTCATCATCGTTGAACAAGTAAGTGAGATATATGTGTCTGTGAATTGTAAACAATTCACTAACACATGCTTTCACTTTATTTGCAGGTCAATCCAGATTGGTGTCATCATAGGCATCAGTCATGGCGGCACCAACAGGGTGCCAGTCGTGGACGAATCTGAAGGCATCACAGGAGGCATCCAGGCATGGCAGGTCATCATCGTTGAACAGGTAAGTGAGATATATGTGTCTGTGAATTGTAAACAATTCACTAACACATGCTCTCACTTTATTTGCAGGTCATCCAGATTGGTGTCATCATAGGCATCAGTCATGGCGGCACCAGCAGGGTACCAATCGTGTACAATTCTGGAGGCATCACAGGAGGCATCCAGGCATGGCAGGTCATCATCGTTGAACAAGTGAGATATATGTGTCTGTGAATTGTAAACAATTCGTCAACACATGCTTTCACTTTATTTGCAGGTCATCCAGATTGGTGTCATCATAGGCATCAGTCATGGCGGCACCAACAGGGTGCCAATCGTGGACGAATCTGAAGGCATCACAGGAGGCATCCAGGCATGGCAGGTCATCATCGTTGAACAGGTAAGTGAGATATATGTGTCTGTGAATTGTAAACAATTCACTAACACATGCTTTCACTTTATTTGCAGGTCAATCCGGATTGGTGTCATCATAGGCATCAGCCATGGTGGCACCAGCAGGGTACCAATCGTGTACAATTCTGAAGGCATCACAGGAGGCATCCAGGCATGGCAGGTCATCATCGTTGAACAGGTAAGTGAGATATATGTGTCTGTGAATTGTAAACAATTCACTAACACATGCTCTCACTTTATTTGCAGGTCATCCAGATTGGTGTCATCATAGGCATCAGTCATGGCGGCACCAACAGGGTACCAATCGTGTACGAATTCTGGAGGCATCACAGGAGGCATCCAGGCATGGCAGGTCATCATCGTTGAGCAGGTAAGTGGAATATATGTGTCTTTGAATTGTAAACAATTCGTCAACACATGCTTTCACTTTATTTGCAGGTCATCCAGATTGGTGTCATCATAGGCATCAGTCATGGCGGCACCAACAGGGTGCCAATCGTGGACGAATCTGAAGGCATCACAGGAGGCATCCAGGCATGGCAAGTCATCATCATTAAGTAGGTAAGTGAATTATATGTGCAATTCTGGAGGCATCACAGGAGGCATCCAGGCATGGCAGGTCATCATCGTTGAACAGGTAAGTTAGATATATGTGTCTGTGAATTGTAAACAATTCACTAACACATGCTCTCACTTTATTTGCAGGTCATCCAGATTGGTGTCATCATAGGCATCAGTCATGGCGGCACCAACAGGGTACCAATCGTGTACAATTCTGGAGGCATCACAGGAGGCATCCAGGCATGGCAGGTCATCATCGTTGAACAGGTAAGTGGAATATATGTGTCTTTGAATTGTAAACAATTCGTCAACACATGCTTTCACTTTATTTGCAGGTCAATCCGGATTGGTGTCATCATAGGCATCAGCCATGGTGGCACCAGCAGGGTACCAATCGTGTACAATTCTGAAGGCATCACAGGAGGCATCCAGGCATGGCAGGTCATCATCGTTGAACAGGTAAGTGAGATATATGTGTCTGTGAATTGTAAACAATTCACTAACACATGCTCTCACTTTATTTGCAGGTCATCCAGATTGGTGTCATCATAGGCATCAGTCATGGCGGCACCAACAGGGTACCAGTCGTGGACGAATTCTGGAGGCATCACAGGAGGCATCCAGGCATGGCAGGTCATCATCGTTGAGCAGGTAAGTGGAATATATGTGTCTTTGAATTGTAAACAATTCCTCAACACATGCTTTCACTTTATTTGCAGGTCAATCCAGATTGGTGTCATCATAGGCATCAGTCATGGCGGCACCAACAGGGTGCCAATCGTGGACGAATCTGAAGGCATCACAGGAGGCATCCAGGCATGGCAAGTCATCATCATTAAGTAGGTAAGTGAATTATATGTGTAATTCTGGAGGCATCACAGGAGGCACCCAGGCATGGCAGGTCATCATCGTTGAACAGGTAAGTGAATTATATGTGTCTAAGAATTGTAAACAATTCACTAACACATGCTTTCACTTTATTTGCAGGTCAATCCGGATTGGTGTCATCATAGGCATCAGCCATGGTGGCACCAGCAGGGTACCAATCGTGTACAATTCTGAAGGCATCACAGGAGGCATCCAGGCATGGCAGGTCATCATCGTTGAACAGGTAAGTGAGATATATGTGTCTGTGAATTGTAAACAATTCACTAACACATGCTCTCACTTTATTTGCAGGTCATCCAGATTGGTGTCATCATAGGCATCAGTCATGGCGGCACCAACAGGGTGCCAATCGTGGACGAATCTGAAGGCATCACAGGAGGCATCCAGGCATGGCAGGTCATCATCGTTGAACAGGTAAGTGAGATATATGTGTCTGTGAATTGTAAACAATTCACTAACACATGCTTTCACTTTATTTGCAGGTCAATCCAGATTGGTGTCATCATAGGCATCAGTCATGGCGGCACCAACAGGGTACCAATCGTGTACGATTCTGGAGGCATCACAGGAGGCATCCAGGCATGGCAGGTCATCATCGTTGAACAGGTAAGTGAGATATATGTGTCTGTGAATTGTAAACAATTCACTAACACATGCTTTCACTTTATTTGCAGGTCAATCCAGATTGGTGTCATTATAGGCATCAGTCATGGCGGCACCAACAGGATGCCAGTCGTGGACAAATCTGAAGGCATCACAGGAGGCATCCAGGCATGGCAAGTCATCATCATTAAGCAGGTAAGTGAATTATATGTGTAATTCTGGAGGCATCACACAATTCTGAATTGTAAACAATTCACTAACACATGCTTTCACTTTATTTGCAGGTCAATCCGGATTGGTGTCATCATAGGCATCAGCCATGGTGGCACCAGCAGGGTACCAATCGTGTACAATTCTGAAGGCATCACAGGAGGCATCCAGGCATGGCAGGTCATCATCGTTGAACAGGTAAGTGAGATATATGTGTCTGTGAATTGTAAACAATTCACTAACACATGCTCTCACTTTATTTGCAGGTCATCCAGATTGGTGTCATCATAGGCATCAGTCATGGCGGCACCAACAGGGTGCCAATCGTGGACGAATCTGAAGGCATCACAGGAGGCATCCAGGCATGGCAAGTCATCATCATTAAGTAGGTAAGTGAATTATATGTGTAATTCTGGAGGCATCACAGGAGGCACCCAGGCATGGCAGGTCATCATCGTTGAACAGGTAAGTGAATTATATGTGTCTAAGAATTGTAAACAATTCACTAACACATGCTTTCACTTTATTTGCAGGTCAATCCAGATTGGTGTCATCATAGGCATCAGTCATGGCGGCACCAACAGGGTGCCAGTCGTGTGACGAATCTGAAGGCATCACAGGAGGCATCCAGGCATGGCAGGTCATCATCGTTGAACAGGTAAGTGAGATATATGTGTCTGTGAATTGTAAACAATTCACTAACACATGCTCTCACTTTATTTGCAGGTCATCCAGATTGGTGTCATCATAGGCATCAGCCATGGTGGCACCAGCAGGGTACCAATCGTGTACAATTCTGGAGGCATCACAGGAGGCATCCAGGCATGGCAGGTCATCATCGTTGAACAGGTAAGTGAGATATATGTGTCTGTGAATTGTAAACAATTCACTAACACATGCTTTCACTTTATTTGCAGGTCATCCAGATTGGTGTCATCATAGGCATCAGTCATGGCGGCACCAACAGGGTGCCAATCGTGGACGAATCTGAAGGCATCACAGGAGGCATCCAGGCATGGCAGGTCATCATCGTTGAACAGGTAAGTGAGATATATGTGTCTGTGAATTGTAAACAATTCACTAACACATGCTTTCACTTTATTTGCAGGTCAATCCAGATTGGTGTCATCATAGGCATCAGTCATGGCGGCACCAACAGGGTACCAATCGTGTACAATTCTGGAGGCATCACAGGAGGCATCCAGGCATGGCAGGTCATCATCGTTGAACAAGTAAGTGAGATATATGTGTCTGTGAATTGTAAACAATTCACTAACACATGCTTTCACTTTATTTGCAGGTCAATCCAGATTGGTGTCATCATAGGCATCAGTCATGGCGGCACCAACAGGGTGCCAGTCGTTGACGAATCTGAAGGCATCACAGGAGGCATCCAGGCATGGCAGGTCATCATCGTTGAACAGGTAAGTGAGATATATGTGTCTGTGAATTGTAAACAATTCACTAACACATAGGCACCAGCAGGGTACCAATCGTGTACAATTCTGAAGGCATCACAGGAGGCATCCAGGCATGGCAGGTCATCATCGTTGAACAGGTAAGTGAGATATATGTGTCTGTGAATTGTAAACAATTCACTAACACATGCTTTCACTTTATTTGCAGGTCATCCAGATTGGTGTCATCATAGGCATCAGTCATGGCGGCACCAACAGGGTGCCAATCGTGGACGAATCTGAAGGCATCACAGGAGGCATCCAGGCATGGCAGGTCATCATCGTTGAGCAGGTAAGTGGAATATATGTCTTTGAATTGTAAACAATTTGTCAATACATGCTTTCACTTTATTTGCAGGTCAATCCAGATTGGTGTCATCATAGACATCAGTCATGGCGGCACCAACAGGGTACCAATCGTGTACGATTCTGGAGGCATCACAGGAGGTACCAGGCATGGCAGGTCATCATCGTTGAACAAGTAAGTGAGATATATGTGTCTGTGTATTGTAAACAATTCACTAACACATGCTTTCACTTTATTTGCAGGTCAATCCAGATTGGTGTCATCATAGGCATCAGTCATGGCGGCACCAACAGGGTGCCAGTCGTGGACGAATCTGAAGGCATCACAGGAGGCATCCAGGCATGGCAGGTCATCATCGTTGAACAGGTAAGTGAAATAAATGTGTCTGAGAATTGTAAACAATTCACTAACACATGCTCTCACTTTATTTGCAGGTCAATCCAGATTGGTGTCATCATAGGCATCAGCCATGGTGGCACCAGCAGGGTACCAATCGTGTACAATTCTGGAGGCATCACAGGAGGCATCCAGGCATGGCAGGTCATCATCGTTGAACAGGTAAGTGAGATATATGTGTCTGTGAATTGTAAACAATTCACTCAACACATGCTTTCACTTTATTTGCAGGTCAATCCAGATTGGTGTCATCATAGGCATCAGTCATGACGGCACCAACAGGGTGCCAGTCGTGGATGAATCTGAAGGCATCACAGGAGGCATCCAGGCATGGCAAGTCATCATCATTAAGCAGGTAAGTGAATTATATGTGTAATTCTGGAGGCCTCACAGGAGGCATCCAGGCATGGCAGGTCATCATCGTTGAACAGGTAAGTCTATGAATTGTAAACAATTCACTAACACATGCTTTCACTTTATTTGCAGGTCAATCCGGATTGGTGTCATCATAGGCATCAGCCATGGTGGCACCAGCAGGGTACCAATCGTGTACAATTCTGGAGGCATCACAGGAGGCATCCAGGCATGGCAGGTCATCATCGTTGAACAGGTAAGTGAGATATATGTGTCTGTGAATTGTAAACAATTCACTAACACATGCTCTCACTTTATTTGCAGGTCATCCAGATTGGTGTCATCATAGGCATCAGTCATGGCGGCACCAACAGGGTACCAATCGTGTACGATTCTGGAGGCATCACAGGAGGCATCCAGGCATGGCAGGTCATCATCGTTGAACAAGTAAGTGAGATATATGTGTCTGTGAATTGTAAACAATTCACTAACACATGCTCTCACTTTATTTGCAGGTCATCCAGATTGGTGTCATCATAGGCATCAGTCATGGCGGCACCAACAGGGTGCCAGTCGTGGATGAATCTGAAGGCATCACAGGAGGCATCCAGGCATGGCAAGTCATCATCATTAAGCATGTAAGTGAATTATATGTGTAATTCTGTAGGAATCACAGGAGGCATCCAGGCAGGGCAGGTCATCATCGTTGAACAGGTAAGTGGAATATATGTGTCTTTGAATTGTAAACAATTCGTCAACACATGCTTTCACTTTATTTGCAGGTCATCCAGATTGGTGTCATCATAGGCATCAGTATGGCGGCACCAGCATGGTGCCAATCGTGGACGAATCTGGAGGCATCACAGGAGGCATCCAGGCATGATAAGTTCTTGAAATTTGCAATCGTGCAACCAATAGTTTCTCGTACTATAGCAGATGTAAAAGAACCAATCATACAAGCCGTGATTTTTTTTCCAAAAACTAAGATCATTTATTGTGACAATGAAGCGGCTTTTAGTTCAGAAACCTTTTTTTCACTGTTAAAGAACAACTATGGAATCGATGTGTTAAATGCACCCCCATTACACCGTACCTCTAACGGTCAAGTAGAAGGGTTTCATAGTACATTGGCAGAAATTGCCAGGTGTCTTAAATTGGAAAAAAGATCGACGACACAGTCGAACTAATTCTACAAGCGACACGAGAATACAATAGATCGCTGAACTCAGTAAATGGCATGAAACCAATTGAAATAATTCACTCATCTACTGATGAATTTAGGGAACCCATTGCAAACAAGATCGAAAAAGTTCAACAAATACAGTTAGAAAGAATAAATCCGAACAGACAAAGTAGAGTGTTTGATGTTTGTTCAACTTCTTTGTGAAGTCGAACAAGAGACTGGGAAACAAGCTATCACACCTGTGCACAGAGGAAGTGATCCACGCAGACCTAGGAACGTCTGTGCTCATTAGAGGGAGGGTGGTCCACAAGGACAACCTGAAATAATACGAGTTTAAGTTAAATAATAAGTTAAGAAATACAATAGATTTAATTGCATTTTTTTGCAGGCTGATTTGTTCACTTCCATTCTTACTGACATTAGTAACCGCTCGAGTCACCGACTATTCACATTCCGATTACATTCCTATAATAGATGGAAGTGTACTGGTATGGGAACAACGAGACTATGTCAGGCACTCAAGCAACTTATCGGAATTCACAAAGATAGTAGAAGAAACAAAACATTTGACCGTGTTATTTCCTCAATCTCACATGCGAAAACTGTTAGATGTTGATGCTAAGCACATTAAAAGTCTTTTGTCCGATTTAAAAATTCATCATAGAATTGCCAGAAGTTTAGATTTTTTAGGCACAGTACTCAAGGTTGTGGCTGGTACACCTGATGCCAAGGATTTAGAAAGAATCAAAATTACTGAATCAAAATTTATAGACTCAAACAATAGACAGGTAGCAATAAACTCTGAAACTCAAAAGCAAATAAACCAGCTTACAGATACTGTTAATCAAATAATAAAAGCCAAGAAAAATGAATAAGTTGACACTTCACACTTATATGATTCATTACTAGCCAGAAATAGAATGTTAACAGAAATTCAAAACTTAATGCTCACAATCACGCTTGCTAAAGCCAACATTATAAATCCAACAATTTTCGACCAAGACGATTTAAAGTCTGTGCTCATTGAACATCCCACAGAAGTTTAATAGAAGCATTTAATATTAAGGTCCTCCAGTCTGAAAACATTATCCATATTCTAATTGAGTACCCCAGAATTACGTTCATATGTCATATGTGTTCATGTTCATGTTCATATGTAGAAAGGTCAACATCCTCCCCGTATCCCACAAACAAACTGTGCTTCAACTGCAAAATGACATATGAATGAATATGACAATGACGTCATAGCAGTAACAAGCTGCACCATAACAACCTACGCATCGATCTGCAAATTGGCCTCCCATGACACCTGCGCCCGTCGATTACACGTAGGAAGCACGGCCCGTTGCTACACTCAGCTTAGCCACTTGAAACCTATCACAATCGTAGATGATGGCATAGTGGTGGTAAATGAAAGCCCAGCGCGAATCAGCACCGATGGCAGCCCCGAGATCACAGTCAACGGCACCATCCTTGTCACCTTTGAACGAGCACCCTGCATAAATGGTGGTAAATCGGCGTGAGATGCTAAACAGAAGCCCGGGCATAGCAGCTTCACCTTTGCTCAACATCATTAGCCATGAACAAATTCTGAGCATGCCACTCCTACAGAGAATGAACAACCACAACCTTCATATCATCAACAAACTTCAAGGGGAAGTAGCAATCGGCCGGATCATTTAAAACTTGGTTCATCACTGGAGCTGGTCTCGGCCTCGTCTTCAGCGGTTCCATCCTCCTCTGCCAGAGTCTGAGGAGAAAACGAGCTTCAAAAAAAAATACAAGAGATCGTGAACAGCTATAAGATGAACGAGGACGGTCATGATTCTGAGGGGGGAGTAGTTAACAAGTGTCCTTCGCACTCAGTTGTTTAGACAAAACAACTGCATGCACAAGTGCTGGCTTTGCAAAAGCTCAGTTCAACGTTCGGGTAGCAACGGTCAGCGGCTGGATACTTTGCATGGGTCGCTAGAGCAGCGTATCAATTATGATGAGTCGGCTTGCCGACCGGATGCTTGTATAAGTTTTCTTGGTAACATTTGATTCTTTTAGCTTTAGTTTGGTTTGTCAAATTACTTTAAGTCAGTTCTGTTCGTACAACGAAGCGAGGAGCTCGTTTAATAAACTTAGCTCCAGCAATAAGCTGCGAAACTTTGAATTATTAATTCTATATCACTGTACCACAAGGCCAGTGATAAGAGAGACCAGTAATCTCTCCACCGTAATCTTCCTAAAGGATCAGAACCCTACGGAATAATATATATATATATATATATATATATATATATATATATATATATATATATAAATTATATATATGTATAAATTATCTTTTTTGAGTGTTGCTGCTGGTATCTATGGCTGTATATATGGCTATGGCTATTATATATATATATATATATATATATATATATATATATATATATATATATATATAATTCATTTTAGTAAAAAGTTTATACATTTTTTTTTCTATAGTCGATTACGATTCTAAATTTTTGTTTACCTGAAGCATCTTGTTTTTTGGTCCATATAGGACTACAATAAGGGGAAATGGGGCGAATTTGCTATTCAACTTCATTTAAATGTCTAGTCGGTAAGGGCTTGGGTTAGTATATTCTTTATTTATGGAATTATCTCTGCTTGGATTGTTGAAATGTTGATTAGTTTCAGGATTGGCTAGGAAATGATTTTGGTTTGTGATCGGAATATCGTTGATTAATTTATCTTTCTATTGTATAAAATTACAGTTTGTGATTTATAATCTATAACGGCTTGAGCTTCTGAAAGCAGTTTCCTACTAATTAATGGATCGTAATCTGGTGAAAATGTATATAGAAGGAATTCATTAGAGCTCTTGAACAAGTTGTTGGAAAGGACGTTCACTTTTTGGGTGATTGTTAAGGGTCCATTACTGGTGTGAATAAGATAATCGGTATCATGAATTGGTAAATTAAAAGCATTAGATGTCATCATATTGACAGCAGATCCTGTGTCTATTAAACATTTAAAATGTTTGCCCTTATAAGTGATAGTTATGTATTGTTGGTTTCCGAGGCTGGCAGCTGAAACTTTTCGGATTTCTTCTTGATTTCTAGTTTCTTCTTCTATGCTCATTTTACTTTGTGCACTTTCTGCAGGTCTAACACGTTTTGTTGGTTGGGTATTGAAAGGGGCTTGTTGTGTATGTTGTCCGAAACGATTATTGTCAAATTGGCTCGGTCTTAGAATTGATCTTTGTGTAGGGTATAATGGTCTGAACGCGTTAGGTATTGGATGCACTGGTTGAGGTGAATAATGATTAGGTGGAAAATTGTTATTGTTAGCATAATTAGTTGTTGGTGTTGGTATTGGTGGAAGATATGGTTGTTGAAAATAAGTTCGATATGGGACATAAGGATGGTTTGGTTGAAGAAATGTGGGAAACTTTTGAATGTAGGGATTTGGGTGTGACAGCTTGAAACATTTATCTTGTTTTACTTTTATTTGATTTGATTCTAGACAGGGTTCATCATAAATGTTTTTTTCTTGTAATATGTTTATTAAAGATCGGGAATTTCACAATTTATAATTCGAATGCAAATATTTGTAGGTAGTTTTGGATTACGTCGTCAATACTAATTCTTTCTAATTCTAGCTTACTCATCAATGTCTGCCTACGGTGTTCTGCTTCTTCCAAGAAAGCTCGTACATTTCCCTTGAATGGGGTACTCCTGAATTCCTCCAATAAGGCATGGTTTTAAATAATTAAATTTGAGTCGAACTAATGCCACGCCAAAAGCTAATGGTAACGTTGATACGATTTTTGAAAGACGAAGTCACGATTTGTATTTTACTTGACAACTTGCTTTATTCACGAACAACTAAGAGTAAAGAATATTTTATCCTAAGCTTATTTTATATGCTGTTGAAATTACGAAGCAGCAACATGACGCGTCGCTGCAGCGGTTTTTTGCCGTCGGTCGGGCGCGTTATTCTCAGCATTCAGAGAAAAGCAACATGACGCATCGATGAAATAGTTCTTTTACCGTCAACCGGGCACGTTATTCTCACCATCAACATCAACGGCCTTTTCTCAATTTTAATACCCTGAGCCCATTGAAAATGGGAAATCAGGGTATAACGTTTTTGTGAAAATGTTTGTAACAGGCAGAAGGAGACGTCGCAGACCATACAAAGTATATATATATTCTTGATTAGCTCGATGAGCTGAGTTGATATAGCCCTGTCCGCTTGTCCGTCTGTCCGTCCGTTCGTCCGTCTGTGTGAACGCAGCGATCTCGTAAACCACAGAAGCTAGAGAGCTGAAATTTGACATTTATACTCCTGAATTCCATACGTCTCTTTTTATCGATAAATTTCGATTACTTTTCGTCTCTTTTACATACCGTAAGAGCTAGTGACATGAAATTCACTGATGTCTGTTATGAATACAAACATTTAGTAATTTTTTTATTTTGGATGCCACGCCCCCTTCGCCCTAAATTTGCAAAAAACGCATTTCAAATACTAGAGACTTGTGCTTCGGCACATACACACATATGATTAACATAATCATGCCCTGAAAGTTTGAATAAAAAAGTCCTTCTAGAAAAAAAGTTATTAAACATTTCATTTCCACAACATAAGCCTCTTACAGCCCAAGCGCAGTCGCTACGTCAACTGCGCAGTTGTCAGAGCGTGTGCTTGAGCGTACGTCTGTGTGTGTGTATGTGTTGCGTGCAATATATGTAAATTATCTTCTTTGAGTGTTGCTGCTGGTATCTATGGCTGATGTCCAGCGCTGTTAGGATGATATATGAGTTCCGTAGGGTTATGATTAGGAAGGTTACGGTGGAGAGATTACTGGTCTCTCTTATCACTGGCCTTGTGGTACAGTGATATAGAATTATTAATTCAAAGTTTTGCAGCTGGAGCAAAGTTTATTAAACGAGCTTCTCGCTTCGTTGTACGAACAGAACTGACTTAAAGTAATTTGACAAACCAAACTAAAGCTAAAAGAATCAAATGTTACCAAGAAAACTTATACAAGCATCCGGTCGGCAAGCCGACTCATCATAATTGATACGCTGCTCTTGCGACCCATGCAAAGTATCCAATCCACGGGCGCAGGTGTCATGGGAGGCCAATTTGCAGATCGATGCGTAGGTTGTTATGTTGCAGCTTGTTACTGCTATGACATCATTGTCATATTCATTCATATGTCATTTTGCAGTTGAAGCACAGTTTGTTTGTGGGATACGGGGAGGATGTTGACCTTTCTACATATGAACTTAATTCTGGGGTACTCAATTAGAATATGGATAATGTTTTCAGACTGGAGGACCTTAATATTAGATGCTTCTATTAAACTTACAATGGAGACTTCTGTGGGATGTTCAATGAGCACAGACTTTAAATCGTCTTGGTCGAAAATTGTTGGATTTATAATGTTGGCTTTAGCAAGCGTGATTGTGAGCATTAAGTTTTGAATTTCTGTTAACATTCTATTTCTGGCTAGTAATGAATCATATAAGTGTGAAGTGTCAACTTATTCATTTTTCTTGGCTTTTATTATTTGATTAACAGTATCTGTAAGCTGGTTTATTTGCTTTTGAGTTTCAGTTGCTACGTGGTTTTCTTTACCCAGTTTGTAGTGGATCTTTGCGTTACGTTCATTAATATACGCTTTCCATCTTTTTATTTTTGCATTTGGGTTGCGGTCTGACACAGCAAAAGTCAGAGGTTGGTGATCTGTATAGATATTTATGTCCCTAGTACCATACAGGTATTGATGTAACTTTCCAAGAGCCCACACTATGGCTAACAATTCCCTTTCGTTGGTAGCATAGTGTGACTCGCTTTCTTTAAGTGTTCTAGAAATCATGGTGATGGGCCTGTTTTCTTGCGATAGAACAGCACCGATACCGTTTGCGGAAGCATCCGTCGTTAGATCGAATGGCTTCTTGAAATCTGGATACTTAAGAATTACATCTTCAGAAGCCAAAACGTTTCTTAGCCTCTCGAATGCATCAATTTGTGAATTATTGAATTCAATGGGAGTCTTCTTTGACATATGTTTGCTTATGGACCCATTTTCTCCTTTAAGCAAATTTGTTAAAGGTGTTGCAATTGCAGCAAAGTATTTTATGAAGCAACGGTAGTAGCTGGCTAATCATAGGAATGACCTCAGCTCGTATAAGCTTTTTGGTTCTGGATAATCCTGTATGGCTCTTACCTTTTCTGGATCAGTTTTTGCGCCAATCATTGGTTACTATATACCCAATGTATTCTACTCTTTGCTTGAAAAATTGAGTGATGGTATCCAGTTTTAAGATCCAATGTTGTAAAGTATTTGGCTTTGCCCAAATTTGCCAATAGCATGGGCATTGGGTACTTGTCGGCAATGGTTTTCTCATTTAGTTTCCTAAAATCGATTACCATACGCTTATTTTTGTTACCCTGCTCATCGCAACCTTTTTTATCAACAATCCAAGTTGGGTTGACTTCGATGGCCTAATGATGTTGTTCTCTAGCAAGTATTTGATTTCTTTCTTCACGAAATCAGCGACTCCCATTGGATGTGGGTATAGCTTTGAGTATATTGGCTTGTCGTCTTCTGTGCGGATTGTAGCAACTACAGACGTATTGAATGGCAATGCCTCGTTTGAGGTCGAAAATGCCTTTGATCTATTCAAGATCATGCTTCTAAATTCTTTTTTCACTGCCTCTGGCACGATAATATCATTTACGTTAGTAAAATTAACATTATCACCATAATGATGCTGTAGATTTTCGCTCCCACCTGCGTTAGCAAATCGAAACCAATTATCAAATGGAGCTAGAGAATCCAATAAAAAGAATGAAGCTGTTTTACCAGCCAGCTGTCGTTCAATGAACGGTAGCCGGGAGCGTTACCTAAAAAATTTACCGAATCGTTGCCACCTATCGTAATCATCATCTTCATCAACCTCAACAACTGCGGCTGTGGCAGTGTTATTGTATTCTGTCTCATGGCTAGTGGTGGCATGTTGTATAGTATTTTGCAATCTCTGGCGCCTTTGGCCAGTCATGCGTTCGGAACCTCGCCTTTTTCGGCCCTGCTCTCCTTCATTTTGTACGTTGGCACATTGGTCATTTCCAAAAGAATTGGTTTGTTTGAATTTTGACATAGTAGATCCTATGTCCATAGGCTCTGATGTTTGGTCTTGTTCCCTTTTAAAAGCCTGATTAACACTGTTTATTTTGTTTTTTGAAAATGGGATTTTCGTCTTAGGTATTTTCGACCCCGTAATTCTTTCCCTGTTTTTCATGAGGTTTCATATGGTTCCTACCATATTCAACTGCCTGGGTTCTATCTTCCATAGCTTTTGCGTATGTAGCTGCAAACATGCTACGCTCTAAGCTGGCTTCTGCCTCCGTCGCTACAGCCAGGGCAGACGGTAAGTCTTTGGGTTGGGCCGGAAACACAACCGACTTCAACGACTTCTTAAGTCCTGAAATAAATGCATGCAATGCATCATCCCTGATCTCTTTGTTAAGTAGTGTGGCCATGTCAGGTTCATGAGTCATGATAATTTTGTTAACAACGAGTGTCAACTTTTGTTCAACCTCATCATAATATTGCATGAGGCTGGAATTTCCTTGCCTTACCATCTCTAGTCCTTGACGTAAGAGCCGTAGTGATGTCTTATCAGCATATGTGCAATCTAACCTAGCTATTATGGCGTCAAAATTGAGTACCGTGTTATGCGATACCAACAATGCTCTCGCTGGACCCCTGATATTGTTTCTGATAATTGTAACAGGTTGATAATGCGCGCTGGTACCTACAAATGGCTTAAAAAGTTCGTACGTATCTCTGGCCGATTGCCTCCAGGCTACGTAATCATCTTGTGAACCACTGAATTCGTGTACTGCTTATACCCTGAGCCCATTGAAAATGGGAAATCAGGGTATAATGTTTTTGTGAAAATGTATGTAACAGGCAGAAAGAGACGTCGCAGACCATACAAAGTATATATATTCTTGACCAGCTCGATGAGCTGAGTTGATATAGCCCTGTCCGTCTGTCCGTCCGTCCGTCCGTCTTTGTGAACGCAGCGATCTCGTAAACCACAGAAGCTAGAGAGCTGAAATTTGACATGCATACTCCTGAATACCATACGCTATACGAATTTTTTTCAAAAATTCGATAACTCTTCCCGTTCTCTTTTTATCGATAAATTTCGATAACTTTTCGTCTCTTTTACGTACCGTAAGAGCTAGAGACATGAAATTCACTATGTAGATTCCTGTTGTGAATACAGACATTTTGTAATTTTTGGATTTTGGATGCCACGCCCCCTTCGCCCTAAATTTGCAAAAAAAGCATTTCAAATACTAGAGGCTTGTGCTTCGGCACATACACACATATGAATAACATAATCATGTCCTGAAAGTTTGAATAAAAAAGTCCTGCTAGAAAAAAGTTATTAAACATTTAATTTCCACAACATAAGCTTCTTGCACGTCAACTGCGCAGTTGTCAGAGCGTGTGCTTGAGCGTGCGTCTGTGTGTGTGTATGTGTTGCTTGCAATATATGTATATATAAACTAAGCATAGAATATTTGAAGTATCGGCCCTTCGCAGGGCTCAGGTATCTCCTAGTCGAGCCGTCTCGACTAGAGCATTCTTTCTTGTTTTATAATGTCAAGCTTTATTTCACATGGGATATTTGGGTCTGCGCAAACTGTTCACTTGTCCTCTAAACTAGTTAAGTTGACTATCAAATCTTTCCTTTAGCCTTGCTTCCTGTTGAGCCCGGGCCTGGCTAACAGCGCCCGCTACTAGAGCTTGCAACTGACTAACGTCCATGTCTGTCGGGCTTTCTTCCGTTGCGCGAAAATGAATCAGAATGATTCAAAATCCCACCCGTCGTCACTATCGTACTCTTGCTTAGTTTCCCTGTATGAGTACAAGTTGCTCATTAGCTTTTAAAACAAAGTGTATACTTGACACTCCACATGAACGATTTGCATTCACGCCGATTATGCACAATCGGCTAGAGGCATTAATTGTATTTAATTAGTGCAACTGTAGAAATTTCTGTCTCGTTGCAGTGAAAATTGGTTTGAAAAATATATAACACAAGACACAACGACGCTTTAGCACTTTTATTTGAACAGCACTTATTGAACATTCCACTTACATATTTATGCCCACAGCTATTCAAACGTTCCCTGTGAGTTCTTATATATAACGTTGGGCGACAATTATCTTCTTTGTGTGTTGTTGCTGGTATCTATAGCTGATGTCCAGCGGTATATGGATGATGTTTGTGTTCCGTAGGGTTATGATCCTTTAGGAAGCTTACGGTGGAGAGATTACTGGTCTCTTATGACTGGCCTTGTGGTACAGTGATATAGAATTAATAATTCAAAGTTTTGCAGCTTATTGCTGGAGCAAAGTTTATTAAACGAGCTTCTCGCTTCGTTGTACGAACAGAACTGACTTAAAGTAATTAGACAAACCAAACTAAAGCTAAAAGAATCAAATGTTACCAAAAAACTTATACAAGCATCCGGTCGGCAAGCCGACTCATCATAATTGATACGCTGCTCTTGCGAACCATGCAAAGTATCCAGTTACCGCCGCTGACTGTTGCTACCCGAACGTTGAACTGAGCTTCTGCAAAGGCAGCACTTGTGCATGCAGTTGTTTTGTCTAAACAACTGAGTGCTAGGGACACTCGTTAACTTATATATGTAAACGAAGCGTAGAATATTTGAAGTATCGGCACTTCGCAGGGCTAAGGGTATCTCCTAGTCGAGCCGTCTCGACTAGAGCATTCTTACTTGTTTTTTCTAGAGTTTCTAACTTTGGTTGTCCACCGTAGTAAGAATATGTGTGCAGGAGTTTGTCCAGTTGTATCATGTTTTGTTTTGTGATTGTAAATGTAAAGAATGGTTTCTATTTTACTGAGTTTATTTTCTTCGTCATTTAAAGTGGTGATTATTCTAATTTTTTCGTTTATTGTTTTGTGTAGTCGTTCGATGTCTCCTATTCCTGTTTTTTGTAGTATTTAATTGTATATCTACTCCTTCATTTTCAAGCCATTTCTTGAGTGCTAAACTGGAAAATGCGCCGTCTCGGTCAGCTTTAAATAATATTGGCTTTCCTAACTGATTAAGTATACGCATTAAAGTGTTCTTGCATTCTATCCAATCTTTTGTTTTAATGTTTTCAAGAGTACCGAAGTTTGAATAAATGTCTACGCAACTAAGATAGTGTTTGCCTTCAGATGAATAAATGTCTATTACAAATTTATTTATTTATTATATAGTTGACAAAACGAGTGTCACTAATAAGTAATTAAAGTAAAAGCCTAAAATTAACAAAATTTTATCAATGATATCACCACCCGCTGGGGGTGTTTTATTTGCCATGCCGGCGAGCTATGCCCCGAATCACAGCCAAAATGGTTAGTGATATCATTGAACTATGAAAGATAGGGAGTGAAGAAATTAAAATATTTAGTTTAAAAATTAATTTACAAACATAGCTTAACCAAAAAAACAGGAGAAGAAGAACAATATTTATGTATTGAGAGAAATGAGAAAACACAACACAAGTAGGAAGAATTGCCAATTCCTGTACATTCTCACTCTTGGGCCCTGTGTGTGATTTCTCTGAGGTGAGCTGAAAGCAAGGATTTTATTAAAGGAAGAGAGAGTTCTGAAGCAAATACATAAAAATATTTATTATAGGTAGTACATAAGACCTGAAACGCACTATGCAAGGAGTAATCAGATGTACATATAGGTAAATATAGAGGACGAAAGTGACGGGAAATACTAGAAGGTACTACAAAATATTTTTGCTTTAAAAGAGCAGGCGAATCAGTATTACCACTAATCAAATTATGTAGAAAAGCAATACCCAAGACTGTTCTACGGAAGATCTATAAGAAGAAGCCTACTATGATAAGAGGGTAAGCGAAGGTTACGATCCCAGTTAAGATTGCGTAACGTAAAGAGAAGAAACTGTTTCTGAACCGATTCTATACGGTCCTGATACAATTTATGCTGTGGCGACCATATAACTGAACAATATTCCAAAATTGGTCGAACCAGCGAAACAAAAAGGAGTTTGGTAACAAACGGGTCATTAAATTCTTTCGACCATCGTTTAATAAAGCCAAGAACACTTTTGGCTTCATTAATGATGGTTGATATATGGGAATTGAAACTAAGTTTAGTGTCAAAGAGCACCCCAAGATCTTTCATTGTAGAAATACGTTACAAGGAATCATTATTGATTTTATAATGAGCAGTATATGGACAAATGCGACTAAAGGTCATTGTCATTCATTTGGAGCAATTCAACTGCAATTGATTAGCCTTACACCAACATTGAAAGGAATCAAGATCATCTTGTAATCGTAGATGATCCAGTGAATTGTTGTATGAGACAGAGTTTTACGTCATCTGCATACATAAAAACCTTTGAATGAGAAATACAATTCGGAAGGTCATTTATAAAAAGGGAGAATAGAAGAGGGCCCAAATGACTACCCTGAGGTAGCGACAATGTTCGGGCCTGGGGGTAATTTTCATCGGCATGTTTGTGTTTTTGTGTTCGGTTTTTGCTAAGTTACAAATGTTTTGTGTTAGTAATTGGCTGTTAGGGAAATAGTAAGTTTCACAGAAAAGTTTATTTGTTTTTTTTTTAATTCTGGGGTGTAAGAGATTTTCATGAGTCTTCAAAATAAGTTATTTAAATTCAGCATATGAGTTTATACTAAAGTATGGTTAGTGTTGATAATTTCTTTGGGTGTGTGTTGAATGATCTCGAAATCTGCATCACTGTCTATAAACGTTGCACTAGTCTTTGTACAAAAATAGTAAATCAAATATTTTTCGGCTTTGTCTTTAGTCATGTTATCGTATGTAATGTGAATTATTAATTTTTTGAAGTAATTCTGTTTTTTATACCCTGAGCCCATTGAAAATGGGAAATCAGGGTATAATGTTTTTGTGAAAATGTATGTAACAGGCAGAAGGAGACGTCGCAGACCATGCAAAGTATATATATTCTTGATCAGCTCGATGAGCTGAGTTTATATAGCCATGTCCGTCTGTCCGTCCGTCCGTGCGACTGTTTGAACGCAGCGATCGCGTAAACCACAGAAGCTAGAGAGCTGAAATTTGACATGTACACTCCTGAATACCATACGCTATACGAGTTTTTTTTTCTAAAATCCGATAACTCTTCCAGATCTGTTTTATCGATAAATTTCGATAATTTTTCGTCTCTTTTACGTACCGTAAGAGCTAGAGACATGAAATTCACTGTGTAGATGCCTGTTGTGAATACAGACATTTTGTAATTTTTGGATTTTGGATGCCAAGCCCCCTTCGCCCTATATTTTCTAGCAGGACTTTTTTATTCAATCTTTCAGGGCACGATTATGTTATTCATATGTGTGTATGTGCCGAAGCACAAGTCTCTAGTATTTGAAATGCGTTTTTTGCAAATTTAGGGCGAAGGGGGCGTGGCATCCAAAATCAAAAAATTACTAAATGTTTGTATTCATAACAGACATCAGTGAATTTCATGTCTCTAGCTCTTACGTATATCAACTCAGCTCATCGAGCTGATCAAGAATGTATATACTTTGTGGAGTCTGCGACGTCTCCTTCTGCCTGTTACATACATTTTCGCAAAAACATTATATCCTGATTTCAAATTTTCAATGGGCTTAGGATATACAAATTCGGTATATTCGTTTAATAAGTATATTTGAGTCAAATACTTGCATATTGGATTTCGAATATTCAAGTGCGTGACATTGTATTAATAAAAACCGTATAATTTGTAATGGTGACATGGTAAACAAAATTTATTTATAAAAACAGAAACGAATACATAAGGCAACGTTTTAGTAATAGTAAGGATACAAATGCAGACGTACTATTTATTACTGTGTCTTATATTTTAAATAATATATTTTACAAAGCAACTACTTGAAGTCCACAGCCGTAAATGAATAAACACTTATTTTTATTAAGTATGCCTTTGATGTCTGATAAGCATGTAAAACCAATACGGGTATATTGTAAAGTATTTAGGTTTAACTTATATATTTGTTTATCCGTACTACATGTATATGCATGCAAATCTGTCGTTTGAGAAATATCTTGTAATGAGTGTAGGGTCAATGCAGATATTTGAGCATTATGTATCGCCGGTATTTTCGAGGTTTTTAAAATATTCATGTCAGTTGCTGTAATTATGGTGTGTTTTAGTGTTTCATCGTCTCCTCCAGATAAAATGTGTAAATATGAGCCATCACAAAGAGTTTCAAAAGCATTGATACTAGCAGCATGTAACTTTTCTTCAAATCGTTTAAGACTTAGACTTTTGTCAAAACCGTAAAGCACTCCATTTGTGGCTGTGATAAGAACTAAATTATAATTATTTAAAGTCTGCATTTGCATCGGACATCGTTTAATGTCAATAATGCAATCTAAGAAAAACTCTGAAGGCTTTTCTAGTCTCCATTGAAACAATCGGATTTTTCCATCAGCACTGGCAACGTAAAGCGAAAATTTGCCACATTTTGAATTTTGTAAAACGTTAACTGCCATTAGTCGAGCATCAAGCAAGGCGTTGTTGCCGTCATTATTTAACCGGATTATATGCGAGCAGACTTCACTTACAACTGGGCCATTAGGATCAAGCTTATTAATGCATAACTGCGCCCGCCCACCAACTGAGAAGATTAGCCAATATATACCGTCATTTCCTGATTTTATTGGATGTATTACGAGATGTCTTATGCTTGAGATGTGCGTATGCAATTCTGCACATAGAAAAAATGATTCACCATTGAGTTGGCTTATTTTTATAATAGCGTCATCACCAGCTGATACAAGATATGCTTGTGAATAATTATTTTGCTCAACTAATTGTATAATATTACAATTTTTTATATGCCATTTATTTCGCAAAGTCTGCCATAAGCACCATTTATTGTAAATATGTTCACGATGGCGAAATACATGCTTTTGCTTAATATATATTATATCAAGTACTTCATTATTTAATTGATAATCCCAACAACGGTGACCTCCCCCGCATGGCAATTGTAGAATTACACCATATTTAAGAGACCATGCCACAAGATGATTAGCATTGAATCCAATCAATACATCTGATGTCGGAATTGCTTCTATCCAAGCTAACGGTACACTCTGACGTTGTAAAATTGTTAACCGATTGTCAGCTAAATTTAAAGATATAATTTTTAAAGTGGATTCGCGTGCGGCGCTTAATATGTATGCACATTTGTTTTCAATCCTTAACAATTTTAGGACATTAGATCCCATATTGCTGTGCAAACCTTTTAATATATACTTAAGTTGTAAATGAGAAGAGCTTCCTGTTTTGACAACCAAAATATTTCCATTGTGACAGCTTATTAAAAAACAATTTGATTTCACAAGTATTGCAGCTGTTATCCAAGATTTACGATAATTGTTTATATTTATACTACCTTCAACATCCATATTACGTCCCTTTAGTAAAAGACAGTTTCCATATTCATCAGATATTAAATAAAGTTCTTTGCTAAGAAAGTGAAATGATTGAATGAGACCTTCGAGCATTATTCCGTCATAAAGTTTTTTAAAATGCGCTGTATCGACATCATAACTTAAAAGCGTAATTCGTTGATAGCCACAAGTAGCTATTATTCCATCGCATACAGCTAGAACTGTACACTTATATGAGGGAAAAATGGAAACTGATTCCCAAATTTGACTTTCTTGTGAATTTGGAAAACGCATGTAGAACATATTATTTTTATTACTTAAAGCAATTATTGTGCTGTTATTCAGGTATTTAATTTTTATCAAATATTCATGTGATAATGGCATATGCATTAATTGGATTGAATCTGTTGGTTTTGAACTTAATATGCTTTTTAGATTATATGCAAGAATACTTCCTGTTGAGCCAGTGCTATAGAGTTTCGCAGAAGCATGATCAAAAGCAAGGCGCCATATCGATGTTCCGAATTGTAAATATCGTTTAAATAACATTTCACCTGTTTGGCTCCAAACACATATATTAGAATCCTCTCCACCGCTTACAACAAAAATTTGCCCTTCTATAAAATAAAATAATTTAATGTTGCTTATATTCTTCTTTTTTTTTTAAGTAATCATGCTTACCGTGCTCTGCAATTACAGCACAAATAACTCGTGCAGTATGTCCAAAGCAACTGAATAACGGTTTTACAAAAGCTACATCAAATTGCATATCTGGATTAGTTTCTAATTTCCAAAACTTTAAAGAACGATCATCGGATGTAGTTACCAATAACCGAGCTGCTAAATTGAAGTCTATAGAAAATACAACACCATTATGTGCTTTGAGACGTAAGAGAAGTGGATATATGTTTGAACGTTTACTAATATTAAAATTTACAGGAACATTTGGCTGCCAAATAAGTATTTCTCCAAATCCATTTCCACTTATTATAATAAGCTTTTTGTAGCTGTTACCACATAAAATCGTATGATATAGCATAGAATAATCTGTACATCGTGCTAGTTCTAATATACTACATTCTCCAAATTTCATATTATTTCTGTTATCGTATTGTAATCGCAATAGCGAACTGTGAGCCATGTGCAACGCAAATTGACAGCCTTCTTCTTCATTTATAAATGTTGCTGCATTTATCCAGTCTTTTGTCTCACCTTCATATACTAATATAAAGATTTCTTTCTGATTAAGATCATATTTATAAAGAGAGAACTCATTTTCAGCGTAAATTAGTAGCAACCCTGTAAGCTCACATTTCTGGCTATATGCCGAACCATGTATTTTTTTATAATGCATTTTATTTGTCACTCGTATACTCGAACTACGGGTTAGGAACAACGGTTGATTGCCTATAGCTAAAAATAAAAAAGTTTATCTAAATTCATATAGACTGGTGACTAAAGTCACCTTACCCCAGATACATTTTCAAAAAACATGCTATAACTTGGTAAAATTTTTGCCAAATTTAAAAATTTTGATGGGGTCTTATTAAATATTCTATTATATATTATTATATTAGATTACCTTACGCCAAAAACCAAATGGCTTGTCTACATAGGCCTTAACAAATTCCAGATGCTTCTTTCGATTTGTTAAATTTAAGTATGGTTTCTTGCGAGGAACGTACGACTTAAAGTCGACTGATTTTATGGTTGACATGGTGGACATTCTTCTGGACGTTGTTGCTCATCTCTAATGCAATGTGTACAGCACTTGAATATGGATCCTTGTTCACCATATGCTTTATTTGGCGCTTGTCGCGATCTCATAGTGCACAAGGTCGGCAGGTCGAGTTATTTTTGATGCGCCCATCGTATTTAAAATGGCCAGTAACGGTTTGGATGGCGGACTTGGCTCTGGATCTCATTTTGGGCATCTTTGCATGACTTTTGCTCCATTGCATGGAACTGCAAGATACGCCCACGTTATTCTAGAGTTAATTCTCTCAGTGACATTTGTACTTCGAAATTTTGGAATTTTGTTCAACAAAAATCATGTACAGCTAGTAGAATGAAAGTTGACGATATTGCACACACATTTCACAAGTCCCCGTTACTTTTAAGAAGAACGACGAAAGAAGCGCCAGACAGTGCAAAACAATGAAAGTACGTAGACTTTTGTAACCTCAATTTGTGGAATTTTTGTACTTTTTTAGTAAAAATATATGACTGGAATAAAATGTTACTCTTATTTAAATTGTTTTGTGTATATAATAAATTATTTAATAATCCCCCATCAACATTTTTTTAATTTGGCCAAAATTCTACCAAGTTACAGCGTATTTTGTGAAAATGTATCTGGGGTACGGTGACTTTAGTTGCACAGTGTATATGTATATGTACATATGTACATATGTACATACATACATACATACATATGTACATTTACTTATGTATGTATTTTTAAATATTATAACATACCAGCAAATAAAGAGTTGTTTGAAACATTCAATGTTAATGCATCCGTAAATAAGATCTGATTACCACACATATTTGGATTTTATATTTAATTTTTTTACTCTTTAAGATTTACCATGTGGACAATTTAGAGCTGAAAGAAAAAATCGTGTAAAATTCATTTATGTTTTTCTCTCAATGGCTTCGATATTAAATGATTAATTTTGCAGTTGCAGTTGGGTCTTACTTGATTTATGCAAATATTACTTTTAAATATATGTTTATGTTTAAATTAAGTATGTTCTGCTTCAGTAAAGAATTTCCTTATGCACGGTATTTAAATATGACAGTCGTCTGTTGCTTGGTGCCACAAACCAAATAACACATACAAACATACATATGTATGTATATTTGGTTCGTACTGGTCGTGACCGTCTTCGCAGTATTTTAATCGAAGCAACTGTTCAAATTGATTCTAGTATATGACAGATAAATATTGAGCAAAGGACTTAAAATTTTGTATAGACGTTATTAAACCCATAGTAAAATTTTGAATTTATTTATTATTATTATTTTTTTTTTTTGAATTGACCACGCCTTCACTTCCTTCTGAACCGAAAGGGCAATTTTTTCAGCATTGCGTCGACAAAAGAGAGTTGAAAAACATACATATACTGATGAAACTTAACTAATTTGTCAGTTGCGTAGTAAATATCGAAAATTTCAAACAGATCGGTGTAGTACAACCGCCCAAAAGGCGGACACGAAGTATTTTTTCATTGTTAATTACGAATTATAATGAAATTGTCTACATTAATTCATATTTATATATTAAAACGAAATACTAAATAACAATAAAAGCATTTTTTTAAATTATTAAAAACTAACAATGTTAAAAGCCTAAAATATCCAATTCCAAGGAATATATACATATAAAGATTCATATATTTATATAAAATGTATATATATAAAATGTGTATATATATATATATATATATATATTTTCCTTAATAATAAAAACTAAAAATAAAATTTGGAGGCTCTAGCTCCAAAGACGTGGGAGATATAATTTAACGATAACGTATTAAATTGATATCATAAAACCGAGAAAGGTTATCGATATTTATACCCTGAGCCCATTGAAAATGGGAAATCAGGGTATAATGTTTTGAAAATGAAAATGTATGTAACAGGCAGAAGGAGACGTCGCAGACCATACAAAGTATATATATTCTTGATCAGCTCGATGAGCTGAGTTGATATGGCCCTGTCCGTCTGTCCGTCCGTCCGTCCGTCCGTCTGTGTGAACGCAGCGATCTCGTAAACCACAGAAGCTAGAGAGCTCAAATTTGAAATGTATACTCCTGAATACCATACGCTATACGAGTTTTTTATTTTCAAAAATTTGATAACTTTTCCCGTTCTCTTTTTATCGATAAATTTCGATAACTTTTCGTCTCTTTTACGTACCGTAAGAGCTAGAGACATGAAATTCACTGTGTAGATGCCTGTTGTGAATACAGACATTATGTAATTTTTTATTTTGGATGCCACGCCCCCTTCGCCCTAAATTTTCAAAAAACGCATTTCAAATACTAGAGACTTGTGCTTCGGCACATACACACATATGAATAACATAATCATGCCCTAAAAGTTTGAATAAAGAAGTCCTGCTAGAAAAAGTTATTAAACATTTAATTTCCACAACATAAGCGTCTTGCAGTCCAAGCGCAGTAGCTACGTCAACTGCGCAGTTGGCAGAGCGTGTGCTTGAGCGTGCGTCTGTGTGTGTGTATGTGTTGCTTGCAATATATGTATATGTAAACTAAGCAAAGAATATTTGAAGTATCGGCACTTCGCAGGGCTCAGGGTATCTCCTAGTCGAGCCGTCTCGACTAGAGCATTCTTACTTGTTTAAAACCAATTTGGCCTGCGCGTACTATACAGGGACCTACAAAAAAATGTTAAGGCCCTAGCTCTTATAGGTTCTGAGATCGAGCGATCACAGCTACGGACAGACGAACAGGCGGACGGACGGGCGGACGAAAGACAGACGGACAGGGCTCAATAGACTCCCTGATCCAGAATATATATATATGTATATATAGTGACATAATCTTAATGACTAAGTCCACAATACCCAAAAACTGTTCCCATAGCAAGTTGCTGGTTCGTAGCCGAAATTTCTTGGATTTCACAATCCAGAATAACCAAATCATAAATCCTGGCACAAAATTGAGAAAAGGCCGTTGATGTTGATTAATGCTGAGAATAACGCGCCTGTTTGACGGCAAAAGAACCGCTGCAGCGACGCGTCATGTTGCCACATATATATGTCATATATGTGGGGTCTGCTACGTCTCGTTCTGCATGTTACAAACGTTTTAATCAGAACTCGCAAATAACTGTCGACCGTTTCTCGATGTCTGTAAATAAGTGTCTTTGACAGACGCTTTACGAAAATACTCAGCGGTAACCGATTTATTGAGACTTAAATGATCTCGAACGCGCTCGGGGCGAAAACGGTTTTTATACCCTTAGCCCATTGAATATGGGAAATCAGAGTATAATGTTTTTGTGAAAATGTATATAACAGGCAGAAGACCATACAAAGTATATATATTCTTGATCAGCTCGATGAGCTGAGTTGATAGAGCCCTGTCCGTCCGTCCTTCCGTCCGTCCGTCTGTGTGAACGCAGCGATCTGGTAAACCACAGAAGCTAGAGAGCTGAAATTTGACATGCATACTCGTGAATACCATACGCTATCCAATTTTTTTTCTCAAAAAAACGATAACTCATTCCGTTCCTTTCGATAAAAATCGATACATTTTGATAACTATTCTTCGCTTTTGCGTACCGTAAGAGCTAGAGACATGAAATTCACTATATAGATGCCTGTTATGAATACAAACATTTTGTAATTTTTGGATTTTGGATGACACACCCCCTTCGCCCTAACTTTGCAAAAAAACGCATTTCCAATACTAGATACAATACTTCGGCACATACATACATACGAATAACATAATCATCTAATTTTCCACAACACCCCCTTCGCCATAACTTTGCAAAAAAACGCATTTCCAATACTAGAGACTTGTGCTTCGGCACATACATACATACGAATAACATAATCATCTAATTTTCCACAACATAAGCGTCTTGCAGCCCAATCGCGCAGTTGGCAGAGCGTGTACCTGAGCGTGTGTCAGTGTGCGTGTATGTGTTGCTTAGAATATATGTATATGTAAACTAAGCATAGAATATTTGAAGTATCTGCACTTCGCAGAGCTCATGGTATCTCCTAGTCGAGCCGTCTCAAGTATTTGAAACGCGTCTTTTTTGCAAATTTAGGGCGAAGGGGCGTGGCATCCAAAATCCAAAAATTACAAAATGTTTGTATTCATAACAGGCATCTATACAGTGAATTTCATGTCTCTAGCTCTTACGGTACGCAAAAGCGAAGAATAGTTACCGAAATTTATCAATAATAAGAGAACGGCATGAGGTATTAAATTTTTGAAATAAATTCGTACTGCGTATTGCATTGACGAGTATACATATCAAATTTCAGCTCTCTAGGTTCTGTGGTTTACGAGATCGCTGCGTTCAAACAGACGGACGGACGGACAGACGGACAGACAGACAGACGGACAGACGGACAGGGCTATATCAACTCTGCTAATCGAGCTGATCAAGAATATTTATTTCTTTGTATGGTCTGCGATGTCTTCTTCTGCCTGTTACATACATTTTCACAAAAACATTATACCCTGATTTCCCATTTTCAATGGGTTCAGGGTTTAAAAAGGGAGAATAGTAGAGGTCCCAAATTACACGTCACACCCGACGAAACAAATATATGCTTCTAAATAAGTTTTCTCAACAGAACTGTTTAGGTTCTACCCTTTAAATAGGAAGCTATCTAAGACTGAAGTTTAGGCGAAAATCCCAATTGGTCAAGTTTTGAAGTAAAATAATATGCTGAATAAAGTCAAATACCCTACTGAAGTCAGTATACAACATCAGTTTGCATTTTATTTAAAAAGCTTTCATTGATTAGCTCTCTAGCTTCTGTGGTTTACGAGATCGCTGCGTTCACACAGACGGACGGACGGACGGACGGACGGACAGACGGACAGGGCCATATCAACTCAGCTCATCGAGCTGATCAAGAATATATATACTTTGTATGGTCTGCGACGTCTCCTTCTGCCTGTTACATACATTTTCACAAAAATATTATACCCTGATTTCCCATTTTCAATGGGATCAGGGTATAACAAGTAAGAATGCTCTAGTCGAGACGGCTCGACTAGGAGATACCCTGAGCCCTGCGAAGTGCCGATACTTCAAATATTCTATGCTTAGTGTACATATACATATATTGCAAGCAACACACACACACAGAAGCACGCTCAAGCACACGCTCTGCCAACTGCGCAGTTGACGTAGCGACAGCGCTTGGGCTGCAAGACGCTGATGTTGTCGAAATTAAATGTTTAATAACTTTTTTTCTAGCAGGACTTTTTTATTCAAACTTTCAGGGCATGATAATGTTATTCATATGTGTGTATGTGCCGAAGCACAAGTCTCTAGTATTTGAAATGCGTTTTTTGCAAATTTACGGCGAAGGGGGCGTGGCATCCAAAAACCAAAAATTACAAAATGTCTGCATTCACAACAGGAATCTATGTAGTGAATTTCAGGTCTCTAGCTCTTACGGTACGTAAAAGAGACGAAAAGTTATCGAAATTTATCGATAAAAAGAGAACGGGAAGAGTTATCGAATTTTTGAAAAAAAACTCGTATAGCGTATGGTATTCAGGAGTATACATGTCAAATTTCAGCTCTCTAGCTTATGTGGTTTACGAGATCGCTGCGTTCACACAGACGGACGGACGGACGGACGGACAGACGGACAGGGCTATTTCAACTCAGCTCTTCGAGCTGATCAAGAATATATATACTTTGTATGGTCTGCGACGTCTCCTTCTGCCTGTTACATACATTTTCACAAAAACATTATACCCTGATTTCCCATTTTCAATGGGCTCAGGGTATAAAAAGGGAGAATAGTAGAGGTCCCAAATGACACGTCACACCCGACGAAACAAATATATGCTTCTAAATAAGTTTTCTCAACAGAACTCTTTGGCTTCTACACTTTAAATAGGAAGCTATCTAAGACTGAAGTTTAGGCGAAAATCCCAATTGGTCAAGTTTTGAAGTAAAATAATATGCTGAACAGAGTCAAATACCCTACTGAAGTCAGTATATAACATCAGTTTGCATTTTATTTAAAAAGCTTTCATTGATTATGGATGAAAATTCTAATAAGTTAGTTGAGATTGATCGATTCTGAACAAAGCCATGCTGAAATGGTGAAATAAACGATTTGCAAAAATGTTGCAAGTTCGAAGTTATCATTTTATCAAATAAATTCGGAATAGCAGAAACCTTAGCAATACCTCTATAATTTGAAATATCAGATCTTCCTCTTTTTTTATACAGAGGAATAATAATTGTTTTTTCCCAATTTGATGGGAATCTGAGGTATCAAGGGACAAATTAAACAGTTTTAATAAAAGTGACCGCAAAGAAACACCACACTCTTTAACACAACACAACTAGTAATACCATCTTCTCTAGGAGAGAACGATGATGTTTGAAGCAATAATTGTATTTACATTCATTATAGTATTCAAAGTTGGATGTGATTTGGTATCGGAATAGGTAGAAGAGTAAGTGAATTGGAAGAAATTTGCAAATAGATCACTGGCATCTTGATCATTACAAGTCTTGTCCAAACCCAGGAAAAGATTTTCGCTTCGAATTTACACATGAATAAAAAATTTTGGGGTCTCGAACAAACTGCCTTCTACAGCGTAAGAAGTAATTTTCATAGCAAATAGAAATAAAATTATTGAAATTTGACTTAGCTAAAGAAATTTGACTTAGACCAGTCAACAATTGAACCAGGCTTTTTAAACTTTTTAAAATAGTTGGATTTAATATTTTTTAAAGTTGAAGGAGTCGGAGTAAGACAGGGAGGCTTATTAGAAACGGATTTAGAAAGACATATAGGAACGCATCTGTCTAGGATAGAATTTAAATTACTATATCAGTTGCCTTATATAAAGGAGACCAGTCTGATGCATTAATGAGATCATTAAGCAAAACAAAATTACATTTATTAAAACAGCGACGTTGTTTAAATAATAAGGACGTTGAAATTAGTGGACAGTCAATAGGTATTAAAACCTCTAAAATCGGATGATGTATATCCTCAGGAATACAAAAGGGAGGTGATCTTAAAACCCTAATGATAGTATCATCATTAGTAAAAACAAGATCAAGAGATCTATTCAAATGATTAGAGATCGAGTTCATCTGAAACATAGAAAGGTTAAACAATTCATCAAAAAGATAATGATCCATTGTTGGAATAAGGTGTTTTGAATTGAGAGATGAGGCCCAATAAGTGTTTTTGGTATATTAAAATCACCCAATACAAGAAACAGGTCGTTATCTTGAACATACCCATACATTTCTTTAATACAAGATATATGTTGATTATAAACTTGTAAATCAGAAGAGGGAGGTATATATGAACAAGTAACGTACAGGGAACAGGATTGCAGAGTTATTTTAAGGATTGCAGAGTTATTTTAACTGCAATAATCTCAACATTGTAAAGTGATGAGAAGGTAAAAGATTCTGAGAGAAAGTGGGATTTAACAGCTATTAAAACTCCACCCCCTCTACGTGACGTGACACTATAAATAGTGAAATTATCTGAAAGAACCTCACTGTTATAAACATTTGGAGTTAACCATGTCTCAGTGAGGGCAATAAGTTCAGATTTTACACTAAAGCTATACAGAAAAAGACTTCTTAATTTGGAATTAAGGCCCCGAACATTTTGATAAATTAAGGATAGCTGCGGAGAAGATGGTGTAATTAGTTTTTTGATACAGCCTCAGATGAAGGTTGTACCGAATCGCAAATTAAAGAGACCGGGGAAATTCTGTTCCGAATCTTCTGTTTGAATTCATGCACAACTACATGGGGTGGTCAAAATTTGGAGTCACATATAGTTGCGAAGAATTCTATAGGTACATTTATTTTAAATGAAGCAATTTCACGAGGAGTAGTAAAATTGAACTTCGAAATAAAAACCTTAGCTTTAGTTTTGCTTTCAATAAAAGCAGACACAGCCTCACATGTAGTATCTGATGAAAGCTTAGAGGAGACACAACAGATAAATAGGGTACAGTAGGGTCAAGAGCATGAATGTTGTTCTTAGTTTGAACAACACTCGGAGGCACTTTTAACTTTTTTATTAGGGGCCTTTTGAGTATCTTTTATGACACTGGCAACAGATGTTTCATCTAAGTCATCGAATATCGGAAGTAATATTTCCTGACACGGTGAAGAAGGGGCACACAAATTAGGTGATGGTAAATGAAATGAGGGAGGGACTTACAGTGATGGAGTCATCACTTGATTAAGCGGAGATTCAAAACTATATTGATTAATATTTCTTCGCCAGCTTTCAGTTCACCTGCTAAAAATATTAATCAGTTTCGAATATTTTAGACGCATTGTATTATACATCTTGGCAAAACTTAATTGATTTTCCAAGCAATCGGGGCAAGACCAGCGTAGTCCACCACACCCACTTTTGGGTGCAGCCATGACTCTATCGCAATCACGCCCTGAGATGCCAGCACACTTTATATGCATTAGATTCTCGCACAACCAGCAACCAACAAATTGCATTTGTGCAGAATCAGCGGCTTGCCTAAATGAGCAAGATTTCTTGCAGCAAGTCATATTGGCAACTGGGAAGTTAAGCAAAACAAAATTAGCGGATAAAGAATAAGAAAAATACAGATAAAGCGAGGATTAACTGTGTTGAGCGAACGAATCACAAACAATAACAAACAGCTAAGACAGAGACCAACACAAACAGCTGATACAGTAAATAGAGCGGGAGAGATACAGCGATAAAAACGAACAAAAATTTCGTATGACAAAAACAAACACTAAGCTGAGCGTGAGCGATCAACAGCGAACACACACACTAACAAGTGTAAAAATAAGAGAGCAAATGAGAAAAAATACACAGAATAGATATGTATACTAAAACGAAGACGAAAATTGCAAATTTAATAATTACCAACGGTCACAAAAATAAAACACTACACAAACACTATGTTTAGAAGCACAAATCACAGCAATTAAATAACTGCAACAATAAATAAATATTAAAACAATTTAAAAGCACAGAAAAAAATAAAAGTACGGAGCGCAAACGAAAATACTTCTTACTCTCACAAACTTAGCACATAATAATTGTTTTATAATTGTTTTATTATTGTGCTTTTAGATTTGATTCTAATTTCCACAGCCACAAATTAATTTATGGGAGTCTCACTGTAGGAATTACATTATCAACGTATGAACAGTTTGGGCTATATTGTTGTTACGCACTTATAAACTGCGTCTTTTATTTTACGCGCTGGTCCCTATTCGGGAGCCAGTTAAAAATTTTTTTAAATGAATTTATTTGCCGCAGATATGCGACTAATTTATTTTTATGCTAGCATCAAACTGCCTCTTGTTATAAAAGTGGATGCCTTAAATACCAGCTACAGCGGACGCGCCAGCGGTGCGCGTGTTGTTCTCGTAGACCAGCATTTTTGGCGCAGCACATTGTAACGGGACAATAACTGCTTTTGACTTTGCTTATGTTAACTTACATATATATTTACACAGAGGCACAAACACACGCTCTGCTAACTGCGTAGTTAACGCAGCGACTGCGCTTGGGCTGCAATAAGCCTATGTTATGGGAAATCAAGTGTTTACGTCAGTTACTATACGATGAGTAATCCTGACTTTATACTTGTTCTGGTATTTTGACACCGATCACTACTAAGGGACTAAGGGATTTCGGAAACGAAATAACGTTGATAGGTGCCTCGACATGTGAAAATAAATTGGAAACACCCTAAAGGGCACAGCAACAGTGAGTGATCCAATTCTCGGGGTATTGAGCTGTAATGGAAATCGTGAAAGAATGTCTGCGAAAACATTGATCTTGCCAATTCAAAAAAATTTCGCAGTCATACTCTTCTATTCTAGATTTCCATCGATTTAGTTTGGCATTACAGTTTCTATATTCATCAACATCAACGGCTGATGATCTGTGTAGACCCTGATTGATCCTGCACCGTACACATAAGATCGCAGATTGTGAAGTGCCAAAATTATTATACCCTGAGCCCATTGAAAATGGGAAATCAGAGTTTTGTTCTTAACGATTGACATGTGCTATAACACCCTATATACATATTTGTATAATATATAAGTAACAAGTAAGAAAACTTTAGTGGGGCGTCCCGACTAGGAGATCCCCTGAACCAAGTATACAAAACTTTCAATCTGAAACCAATAGCGCCATCTATGATTCGATGCGATGGAGCAGTAGATAATACACAAACCATCTAGCCTATACACACACTAAAACTTGCGGTTCTTAGAATTTGTTAGATGCTCGTTATTGTAGTTCAATGTGTGTGTGTGTGTGTGTTAGTATGTGTGTGAGTGTGTGTTTTTTTTTTTTTATATATATATTCGTTTTATTTACAATTTGGTATACAATGAATTTATATTGGGTTTAAGAGTACCGCGCGATGCTTGCGGGACTACCGTGAAGTATTGCTTCGCAAGCGCTTTGCGCTATCTTAAACAAGGGGAGTTTGTCGTCTTCTTCGCTCGACCTTGCGTAGCTCCACCATGACTGAGGCAGCGACGGAGCTTATCAACTTCCAAGCTGACTCTGACTCCAACATGATCACCACCAGGTTCTCCGGTTTGATGGAGCGGCCCACTGCTGCCTCAAGACCACGCCTCTCTACCAGGAAGCGTTCACACTCGAAGATTGAGTGTCTGGCGTCTTCCACCAGTCCTTGTCCGCACCAGTTGCACTCGTCAGAGTCGTCGTGGCCAAACCGTTTTAGGTAGCTCCGGAAGCATCCATGTCCAGAGAGGATCTGCGAAAGATAGAAATTAATCTCGCCATGCTTACGATTTAGCCATGGCTCCAGTGCCGGGATGAGCATGTACGTCCATCGTCCTTTCGTCTAGTTGTCCCATCTTTTTGCCATCGTGTGATGCTGCTCGCCCTGGTTTCGTTGCGAGAGCTGCGTGCCGGCTTCTGTGTACTCCGCTCCACAGCTTCGGCGACCAAGTCCTCCAGTGGAAGCATTCCGGCTAAGACTAGCGCCGCGTCATCAGAGACTGTTCTGAAACAACAGCTGACTCGGATTGCGCTCAGTCGGTAGATGGCTCGAATACCTCGGCTGTAGCTGGGAGTAGCCATTGCTCGTGACCAGATTGGCGCTGCGTATAAGATGACGGACCTCATGACGCTCATAAGAAGGAGGCGTCGTTGTTGCTTTGGTCCCCGCGTATTTAGCATAATTCAAGAGAGGGCTCTACACGAATCTGCTGCTTTTTTATGCACGTATTCCAAGTGCTCGCGGAAAGTTAATCTTGTGTCTAACATGACCCCAAGATACTTTAACGCCCTCTTTGACGCAATGCTGATACTGCCAATCTTTACATGGGCCGTTTCCACTTTTTTGCGACTGCTGACTAATACAACCTCCGTTTTGTGCGCCGCGAGGTCGAGTCCAGCTCCTGTCAGCTAGTCTCGGATGCAACTAATACTTGCGCTGCACATATCCTCGGTATCCTTGAGCTCCTTTCCTATGGCGACGACTGCAACATCATCAGCAAAACCAATGCTGTGTGCCCCCGCTGGTAGCTCCAGGCGCAGCACTCCGTCGTACATAATATTCCATAGAAGAGGCCCCAGGACTGATCCTTGTGGGACTCCAGCTGACACTATATGGGTTTGGGGGCCCTCATTCGTGTTATACATAAGTGTCCTTCCTCTGAAGTAGCTCTTTATTATCTCTTTCAGATATTTAGGGATATTATATTGTGCTAGCGCATCTAGTATCATATCCCAGCTAGCTGTATTGAATGCGTTCTTCACATCCAGGGTCGCTATGATGCAATACTGCTTCGAGCCGTGCTTCCATCTGGATAGCGGAGGATGCAAGGCCAACAACTTTGCTCAGTACATCCGTTGTTGACATGGCTTTCCGGAATCCAAATTGATTTGGGGACAGACCGCCTGCGCTCGAGATTGCAGCTTCCAGTCTCAGGCAGACCAATTTCTCAAACACCTTTCCCATGGTGTCCAAGAGGCAGATTGGCCTGTAAGATGATGGCTCCTCCGGTGGTTTGCCAGCCTTTGGTAGCAATACCAGGTTCTGGGTCTTCCAGATTGCAGGGAACGTTTCCTGAGTTAAACAAGCATTGTATAACTCCGTAAACGTTGTTGGGTGCAAGGCAATGGCCAACTTCAGTGCTCGATTGGGTATCCCTTCCGGGCCCGGCGCAGAGTTGGGTCGAAGTTTCCTGGCAGCTACCAAAATTTCCTCTTCTGTTGCTAGAACAGGGTGATCGTTTCTCGAGCCCCACCTTGCTGATGCTGGATCTATCTGGAAACAGTGTTTCCACGATTGTCTTGAGCTCCGATCGATCTGTAGGCAGCACCTGCTTGTCGGCGTAGAGTTTTTTGACCACCGTTTTGTATGCTCTTCCCCATGGGTCAAATTCGGCTGAGTCGCATAGGTCTAGAAAATAGTCTCGTTTACCAGACCGTATGGCTTTCTTCAGCTGCCGTCTTGCTTCCTGATATGCTAGCTGTTTTTCTGCAAACGCAGGCCTTCCGCGGGCTCGATGATAGCTTCTTCTCGCGCGGACGCAGATACTCCGTATTTCGCTTATATGCTCGGTCCACCAGTACATAGGCGCTTGGTGTCGTATGTACTGTTTGCGTCGTTGCATACTAGCCTTGCAGGCGGATTGTATTTGGGACACCATTTGGCAAGCTCTGGTTTCAGCATCGTCAGATGTGCCCAGAGCCTGGATGGCCTCCGTGAATGTTGTCGGGTTGAAGGTATCCAGCCGATACCCCTCCCTCCATATTGACGGCACCCTACCAACTGGTACGCCGATTTTGAACAATAGCGCGGAGTGATCGCTGCCCGTGTAGCTATCGCTGATCCTCCACTTTGCCTCGCGAAAAAGGGACGAAGCGACAAAAGTTATGTCGATTATGGACCCATAGCCAGCCCGGCTGAAAGTAAACTCGTGTCCGGAGTTGAGCAGAACCACATCCAGCGTCGCAAAGATCTCTAGTAGAGTGCGACATCTGGCATTTGTTGAATGGCTGCCCCATTCCAAGGCCCAAGCGTTGAAGTCCCCGGCTATGATAGCCTTCCGGCCTCTTGCATCCTCGGAAAGTTCGTCGAGCACCGATGTGAACTCATTGAGCTGCATGCTGGGCGCCAGATAGCAGCTGTAGATCCATATGCTGCCGTATTGAGCGCGCACAAACCCATTGAATGACTTGACATTAGCTAGACCATTCACTGGGTTGCCGCATACCCACAGCGCCGCTTTGCCACTGGTGTCAGAAGCCCATGATCTGGGGCAGCTGGTCATACAATGATGGGGCTCGCACAGAATGGCTATGTCAATGGCCTTTTCTCTTATAGTCTGCTCAAGCAAATCATGAGCAGCTTTACAATGGTTCAGGTTAAGCTGTAGAAACTCTAACATTTCATTTTTCGGACAGCTTCGCGGTATGACGGGCACTTAAAACTACCTGCCGCGTGGTCAGTCAACTTTTCGCCTTTCCGGGCGCAGAGACTGCATTTGGCTGGTTTATCGCAGTTTTTAGCGGCATGACCCATTATTCCACACCTGAAACAAGCACCTTTTAGGTCGCAGTCGCAGTTTGCAGCGATATGTCCGTAGTCCAGACATTTGAAGCAACGCTTAGGCTGGTCCGCAGCGCGAATACGGCAGACCACCCATCCAACTCGGATCTTGGCGAGATCAACCAAGGTTCTAGCCTTGCCTACTGGTAGGACGACAGTGGCTCTTTGTTGGCCACCGTAGGCTGGTCGTAGCGACTTAATTGCGCCGACAGAGATCGAGCTATCGTTCAGCGTCTCTTTGATGGCCGCGATAAGCTCGTCCTTGCTCGCTAGCTCGTCCAGATCGCGGATCTCGATTTGCGCGGATTCGGTCACCGTTTTAACCACCGCGCGTTCGCCCAGGGCCCAGGTGCGTGTGAGTGTGTGTGTGTGTGTGTGTGTGTGTGTGTGTGTGTGTGTGTGTGTGTGTGTGTGTGTGTGTGTGTGTGTGTGTGTGTGTGTGTGTGTGTGTTTTTTTTTTTTTTTTATATTCGTTTTATTTACAATTTGGTACACAATGAATTTATATTGGGTTTAAGAGTAGCGCGCGATGCTTGCGGGACTGCCGTGAAGTATTGCTTCGCAAGCGCTTTGCGCTATCTTAAACCAGGGGGGTATGTCGTCTGCTTCGCTCGACCTTGCGTAACTCCACCATGACTGAGGCAGCGAAGGAGCTTATCAACTTCCAAGCTGACTCTGACTCCAACATGATCTCCACCAGGTTTTCCGGTTTGATGGAGCGGCCCACTGCTGCCTCTAGACCACGCCTCTCTACCAGGAAGCGTTCACACTCGAAGATTGAGTGTCTGGCGTCTTCCACCAGTCCTTGTCCGCACCAGTTGCACTCGTCAGAGTCGTCGTGGCCAAACCGTTTTAGGTAGCTCCGGAAGCATCCATGTCCAGAGAGGATCTGCGAAAGATAGAAATTAATCTCGCCATGCTTACGATTTAGCCATGGCTCCAGTGCCGGGATGAGCATGTACGTCCATCGTCCTTTCGTCTAGTTGTCCCATCTTTTTTGCCATCGTGTGATGCTGCTCGCCCTGGTTTCGTTGCGAGAGCTGCGTGCCGGCTTCTGTGTACTCCGCTCCACAGCTTTGGCGACCAAGTCCTCCAGTGGAAGCATTCCGGCTAAGACTAGCGCCGCGTCATCAGAGACTGTTCTGAAACAACAGCTGACTCGGATTGCGCTCAGTCGGTAGATGGCTCGAATACCTCGGCTGTAGCTGGGAGTAGCCATTGCTCGTGACCAGATTGGCGCTGCGTATAAGATGACGGACCTCATGACGCTCATAAGAAGGAGGCGTCGTTGTTGCTTTGGTCCCCGCGTATTTAGCATGATTCGAGAGAGGGCTCTACACGAATCTGCTGCTTTTTTATGCACGTATTCCAAGTGCTCGCGGAAAGTTAATCTTGTGTCTAACATGACCCCAAGATACTTTATTGCCCTCTTTGACGCAATGCTGATACTGCCAATCTTTACATGGGCCGTTTCCACTATTTTACGACTGCTGACTAGGACAACCTCCGTTTTGTGCGCCGCGAGGTCGAGTCCAGCTCCTGTCAGCTAGTCTCGGATGCAACTAATACTTGCGCTGCACATATCCTCGGTATCCTTGAGCTCCTTTCCTATGGCGACGACTGCAACATCATCAGCAAAACCAATGCTGTGTGCCCCCGCTGGTAGCTCCAGGCGCAGCACTCCGTCGTACATAATATTCCATAGAAGAGGCCCCAGGACTGATCCTTGTGGGACTCCAGCTGACACTATATGGGTTTGAGGGCCCTCATTCGTGTTATACATAAGTGTCCTTCCTCTGAAGTAGCTCTTTATTATCTCTTTTAGATATTTAGGGATATTATATTGTGCTAGCGCATCTAGTATCATATCCCAGCTAGCTGTATTGAATGCGTTCTTCACATCCAGGGTCGCTATGATGCAATACTGCTTCGAGCCGTGCTTCCATCTGGATAGCGGAGGATGCAAGGCCAACAACTTTGCTCAGTGCATCCGTTGTTGACATGGCTTTCCGGAATCCAAATTGATTTGGGGACAGACCGCCTGCGCTCGAGATTGCAGCTTCCAGTCTCAGGCAGACCAATTTCTCAAACACCTTTCCCATGGTGTCCAAGAGGCAGATTGGCCTGTAAGATGATGGCTCCTCCGGTGGTTTGCCAGCCTTTGGTAGCAATACCAGGTTCTGGGTCTTCCAGATTGCAGGGAACGTTTCCTGAGTTAAACAAGCATTGTATAACTCCGTAAACGTTGTTGGGTGCAAGGCAATGGCCAACTTCAGTGCTCGGTTGGGTATCCCTTCCGGGCCCGGCGCAGAGTTGGGTCGAAGTTTCCTGGCAGCTACCAAAATTTCCTCTTCTGTTGCTAGAACAGGGTGATCGTTTCTCGAGCCCCACCTTGCTGATGCTGGATCTATCTGGAAACAGTGTTTCCACGATTGTCTTGAGCTCCGATCGATCTGTAGGCAGCACCTGCTTGCCGGCGTAGAGATTTTTGACCACCGTTTTGTATGCTCTGCCCCATGGGTCAAATTCGGCTGAGTCGCATAGGTCTAGAAAATAGTCTCTTTTACCAGACCGTATGGCTTTCTTCAGCTGCCGTCTTGCTTCCTGGTATGCTAGCTGTTTTTCTGCAAACGCAGGCCTTCCGCGGGCTCGATGATAGCTTCTTCTCGCGCGGACGCAGATACTCCGTATTTCACTTATATGCTCGGTCCACCAGTACATAGGCGCTTGGTGTCGTATGTACTGTTTGCGTCGTTGCATACTAGCCTTGCAGGCGGATTGTATTTGGGACACCATTTGGCAAGCTCTGGCTTCAGCATTGCCAGATGTACCCAGAGCCTGGATGGCCTCCGTGAATGTTGTCGGGTTGAAGGTATCCAGCCGATACCCCTCCTCCATATTGTCGGCACCCTACCAACTGGTACGCCGATTTTGAACAATAGCGCGGAGTGATCGCTGCCCGTGTAGCTATCGCTGATCCTCCACTTTGCCTCGCGGAAAAGGGACGAAGCGACAAAAGTTATGTCGATTATGGACCCATAGCCAGCCCGGCTAAAAGTAAACTCGTGTCCGGAGTTGAGCAGAACCACATCCAGCGTCGCAAAGATCTCTAGTAGAGTGCGACATCTGGCATTTGTTGAATGGCTGCCCCATTCCAAGGCCCAAGCGTTGAAGTCCCCGACTATGATAGCCTTCCGGCCTCTTGCATCCTCGGAAAGTTCGTCGAGCACCGATGTGAACTCATTGAGCTGCATGCTGGGCGCCAGATAGCAGCTGTAGATCCATATGCTGCCGTATTGAGCGCGCACAAACCCATTGAATGACTTGACATTAGCTAGACCATTCACTGGGTTGCCGCATACCCACAGCGCCGCTTTGCCACTGGTGTCAGAAGCCCATGATCTGGGGCAGCTGGTCATACAATGATGGGGCTCGCACAGAATGGCTATGTCAATGGCCTTTTCTCTTATAGTCTGCTCAAGCAAATCATGAGCAGCTTTACAATGGTTCAGGTTAAGCTGTAGAAACTCTAACATTTCATTTTTCGGACAGCTTCGCGGTATGACGGGCACTTAAAACTACCTGCCGCGTGGTCAGTCGACTTTTCGCCTTTCCGGGCGCAGAGACTGCATTTGGCTGGTTTATCGCAGTTTTTAGCGGCATGACCCATTATTCCACACCTGAAACAAGCACCTTTCAGGTCGCAGTCGCATTTGCAGTTTGCAGCGATATGTCCGTAGTCCAGACATTTGAAGCAACGCTTAGGCTGGTCCGCAGCGCGAATACGGCAGACCACCCATCCAACTCGGATCTTGGCGAGATCAACCAAGGTTCTAGCCTTGCCTACTGGTAGGACGACAGTGGCTCTTTGTTGGCCACCGTAGGCTGGTCGTAGCGACTTAATTGCGCCGACAGAGATCGAGCTATCGTTCAGCGTCTCTTTGATGGCCGCGATAAGCTCGTCCTTGCTCGCTAGCTCGTCCAGATCGCGGATCTCGATTTGCGCGGATTCGGTCACCGTTTTAACCACCGCTCGTTCGCCCAGGGCCTTGCCAACAGCTTCCTGAAGGACCTCTGCACTATGCTCCGGCTTTTTGCTCAGCTGCAGCAACAAATCTCCCTTTGCAATCTTCCTTATGCCCTGTACATCCCCACTGAGGTGTTTCAGGCTCGGATCGCTTCTGACGACTCTTAGCATATCCGCGTAGCTGCAGCCCTCCACCCCAGAAACTGTGATCGCGTCAGTCCTGGGTCGCTTCTGCTGCGGTTTGCGTCCTTTAACCACAGTCCAGTTCTCTGGCTTACTCTGTTGCCCTGCCTCATTATTGACAGGGACAGCAATTTGTTCCTTTTCGCCCATTTTTGGTTTGTTGGGCCTAAGCTTTTTTGAAGGGGTCTTCCGTTGCTCAGAAGCCCCATCTCTCGAACGTTTGGGCGTGTTGTTGCCTGAAGGCGCGATCGCGGTGGCAGCCTTAAGGTGCCCACTAGTTTTTTGGGGAGAGGTCTGCACCTCGCAGTTTTTAACTTTGCGGTTGCAAAACTGCTCCGCCGACTTGTGCAGCTTGACCAGCCTGGCAAGCTCTTCCCTCATTAGGGCATTTATATGCCGCTGGCCTCCAAATAATGCCGTCAGGCTTTCTAACGCAGCTCCAATTGTGTGTGTGTGTGTGTGTGTGTGTGTGTGTGTGTGTGTGTGTGTGTGGGTGAGCACACGTATAGGAAAATTTCCAATGCTTAGCGTTGCTGACCACGTGTTTGCCGATTGGCCAGACGTTTTATTTAATAACTAACTGGATGTTAATGAAATTTTCAACATATTTTTTATCTACATGTTTTATTGAATATTTTCCAATTTATAACAAGTAAGAAAACTCTAGTCGGTGGCGCCCGACAAGGGGATACCCTCTCCCAGCGGAGAACCGCTATTCCGTGAATTCTGTTTCTTTTATATGTAAAGTATCCTTTTTGTGTCTTGTTGCTGGTATCTATAGCAGTTGTCCAGCGGTGTTGGGATGATGTATGTGTTCCGTAGGGTTATGATCCTTTAGGAAGATTACGGTGGAGAGATTACTGGTCTCTTATCACTGGCCTTGTGGTACAGTGATATAGAATTAATAATTCAAAGTTTTACAGCTTGTTGCTGGAGCTAAGTTTATTGACCGAGCTTCTCGCTTCGTTGTACGAACAGAACTGACTTAAAGTAATTTGACAAACCAAACTAAAAGCTAAAAGATTCAAATATTACCAAGAAAACTTATACAAGCATCCGGTCGTCAAGCCGACTCATCATAATTGATAACGCTGCTCTTGCGAACCATGCAAAGTAGCCAGTTACCGCCGCTGACCGTTGCTACCCGAGCGTTGAACTGAGCTTCTGCAAACTCAACACTTGTATAGAAAAACTGCCAACGCTCAGTGTTGCTGACCACGTGTTTTGTGGACTGGCCTAAGGTTTTGTTTAATAACTTCTGTGTGACTAAATTGATGTCAATGAAATTTTTTTTACATATAATCTAAATATTTTATTGAATTTTTCCAATTTATAAAAATGCAATCTCATTCGTATACATATTGGCTTTATTTACAACTACCTTCAATTTTAGTCATTGAGGAAATATGGAGCCAGTATCCCAATAATAAGTATGACAATATCAATGACAATAATCAAAATTGCATAAAATAAAAATAAAACTAATAAAAAAGATAATGGGGACTCTAGCGCCAACGACGCGTGAGATATAATTTAGTGACTGAATATCGATTTGGTTTTAATTGATAACATGAAGGCAGCAGTAAAATTACATAATAAAATATTATGTAAAATATGAAAAGGAAAACTAATATATCGGTTTTTGTTTTCTGTAGTTTTTCAGCTGTTTTCGTTTTCCTTACCGTTAGATATGTTTTTATTGAAAGACTGCAACCTCTTTAAATAGAGACGCTATCTTGATTATTTTTAATAAGAATATTATTAAAATTCATTACCAAATTCGACTATGCTGCTCGTATTTTCAGTTAATCGAAAATCAACATTGTTCTCCAATTTCTCTATCGGTGTACGTATGCATATGTATGTGAATTTGCCTTCAAAACGTTTTTATTTGTTTTATATTATATATTTTTACTAAAATATTTTCAAATTGCTTTTCAACTAAAATTTTGGACGCACTGTAAGATAAAATTAAAATGATCTAAACATGTTTATGTTTCAAATTTGTTTGTAATTTTAATATTTGCTCAAACTTTCAATTGTGAGTACTTAACAGTTAAAGCTTACATATGTACATATTTATGTATTTATAAAAATTGATTATCTATTATTCATAAGAATATGTTTTTTATATTGTATTGTAAAAATTTGCTCAACAATGCTAATTGAAATTGTATACATATGTACATATATTTTATAGATTTTTGAAATTCAAAATTGGAATTTTAGAAATGTAATAGGTAGAAGGAGTCGTGGCAGGCCCAGTAAATTACATTCATAAATTACATACACCTTCAACACATGTATGTATGTATGTGTGTGTACTTATTTACCTATGTATGTATGTTTGTACATACATACAGTGGTTCACAGCTTATTTCAACCAGCACCATAAAATAAGTCGGACTATAAAATCTAAGCTATTTGGGATATTCAAAAAATTTAAACTCTGGTTTTTAGTGTGATGATAAACTAATACAAAATTAATTCATTTATTTTTTCAATATTTTAAATTTATACATACATATATGTACAAATTATATAGGTATGTGTATAGGTAAATTACTGTAGACGATCTCCAGAGCTGCAGCTGTTTACCGTTGTTGCCAGCGTCCGATTTTTCGCCGTCTCTTTACACCCTTTCGTTCGCCGTAACTGTAACTGCGTTGCAGTTCTTAGGTCTATTCGGTTTTGAACGTATGTAAGTTTGTAGTTTGTACAATTAAATATGTAGTTATGTTGTTCCACGTCGCTGTAGACGATCTCCAGAGCTACAGCTGTTGACGTGGGAACAAAGGTTCCGTTCTTTAGGATGATTATGGTGGAGAGATTACTTGTCTCTCATATCACTGAGCTTGTGCCACAGCAATGCAGAAATAATTATTTCCAAGTATTTACGGCTTGTTGCCGGTTTATTAAACGAACCTTTCGCTTTCGTTGTAAAACACAACTAAATCTAGGAACCACCAGCAAGCTGGAGCGTAAGCTAAACGAACGGTACTTAGTTTCTAAGAACTACAGAGCTACAAAATATATGTACTAAAGCTACAATACTACAGCCGGCGACCCGACTGGGCATAAGTGATAACGGTGATCTTACACATATGCAAGACATCAGGTTACCGTTGGTTGTGCGAGGGGCACTCGTTAACTACTCCCCCCTCAGAAATATGACCGTCCCCGTTCATCTTATAGCTGTCCACGATCGCCCGTATATTCTGTGAGGCTCGTCTTCTTCTCAAACTCTGGTAGAGGAGAATGGAACCGCTGAGACTCAGGCTGAACCCGACCGATGTTACCTCCTTTTGAAGTTCTTGGATGATTAAGACCATGATGCCGTCATCTACCCTTGTAATACGCTCCAGGTGACTAGGCTGCGTGTTACAATGCGCTGTGCTTCCGGCATGCAATTCGTGTGCGCAGGTGTCATGCGTTGGCAACTTGCAGATCGAGGCGTAAGTTGTTGTGGTGCAGCTTGTTACCGCTAAAACGTCGTTGTCGCATTCAGTTACGGTGTCATCTTGAAGCTGAAGTACAGTGTGCTCTGGGGACACCGGGAGAATGTTGACCTTACTATATATAAACTTAATTCTGGGATACTCGATTAAAATGTGGACAATATTTTTGGACTGGAAAATCTTAATATTAGATGCCTCCATCAGGCTAACTATAGGAACTTCTGCGGGATGTTTGATAAGCACAGATTTTAAATCATCGTGATCAAAAATTGTTGGATTTATTATTTTGGCTTTTGCAAGAGTGATTGTGAGCATTAAATTTTGGATTTTATTTATTAACATTTTATTTCTAGCCGATCATGCCTCGGACAAATGTGGCGTGTCTATTAGATCATTTTTCTTTGCTTTAATTATCTTATTTACTGTATTGGTTGATTGATTTATTTGCTTCTGGGTTTCTGTGTTTATTACTATGTACCTGTTTGTTGTTTGATTCGTTTAATCTTCTTTCGGTCATTCTGATCTTTCTAAATCTTTAGCGTCAGGTGTCCTACTGTGTTTCTTTAGTTCTAATACTAACTTATAATCGCTAATCTAATTCCTATTTTATATTGTCCTTGTGGACCACCCTCCCCTTAATGAGTACATACGTTCCTAGGTCTGCTTGTATTACCCCTTCTGAGCACAAGGAGGTAAGCTTGTTTCAAAGTCTCTTGTTGGATTTGATGAAGACTTTTTCTCCTACCTCAAATATCCTGTTTTGCCTGTGTGGATTGTTTCTGTCCAGTTTTATCTGTTGAGTTTCCTCAATCTTTGCTCTAATGGCTTCCCTAAATTCATCAGTCGATGAATGTATCACTTCTATCGGTTTCTTGCCTGCCACTGAATGCAGTGAACGGTTTTACTCTAGAGTTGCAAGTAGGATAACTTCGATCGTATCGTCTTAATGCTTAATGCATCTAACAATTTCCGACAACGTGCTGTAGAATCGTTCCACTTGGCCATTAGAAGTACTATGTAATGGTGGCGCATTTATCACTTCGATCCCAAAGTTGTTCTTTAACAGCGACGTAATGGTTTCGGAATTAAATGCTGTCTCATTATTACAATACACAACCTTTGTTTTGGGAAAAAGGGTTAATAATTTGGATGATAGGGCCTTTCACGTCTGTTATGGTACGTGATATTATTGGTTGCACTATTGCGAATTTAGAAAACTTATCGACACATGTCAGAAATTGTTTCTTATCTTCTAATGTTCTCACTAACTCATGCTGGATGAATGCCAGCGTCGGCAGATCACAGTGTATAGCATTGCCCACACTAGGATTAACAACTGCATTAACTTCCTTTAGGATTTCGTTCCTATCAGAAAAGTGAATTTTGTGGCGTGTTTTTTCGTCAAAGAATATGAAGTTTTGTTTTAGAGAGAACCTTGATTCCTCTAAAACTATCTGGTTTCTGAAACAATTCAATTTGTATAAGTTACAGATAATTCACTATGAATTGTTGCTGCATCGGATACTACTTTACTTTGCAGAGCATTCACGTTCTGTCGTGAGAGTGCGTCTGCTACGTGGTTTTCTTTACCCGGTTTGTAGTGGATTTTTGCGTTATGCTCGTCGATATACGCTGTCCATCTTTTTATCTTTGCATTTGGGTTTCTATCAGACACCGCAAACGTTAATGGCTGGTGGTCTGTGTATATGTTAATGTCCCTTGTACCATATAGGTATTGTTGTAATTTTCCCAGGGCCCAAACTATAGCTAATAGTTCCCTCTCGTTGGTGGCATAATGTGATTCACTGTCCTTTAGTGATCTCGAAATCATTGTTATGGGTCTGTTGTCCTGAGACAGTACTGCGCCAATGCCATGAGCAGAGGCATCCGTTGTCAAATCAAATGTTTTCCTGAAATCTGGGTATCTGAAAGTAACATCCTCTGAGGCTAGAACATTCCTTAATTTTTCGAACGCATCTCGCTCTGGACTACCAAAATCTATTGTTGTTTTCTTTGACATGTGTTTACTGACGGACCCATTCTCTCCTTTCAACAAATTTGTCAATGGCCTTGCAATTGCTGCAAAGTCTTTAACAAAACACCTGTAGTAGCTGGCCAATTCTATGAATGACCTAAGCTCATACAGGGATTTCGGTTCTGGATATTCTTGTATAGCCTTTACCTTTTCCGGGTCTGTTTTGGCGCCACCCAGAGTCACGATGAACCCTAAGTATTCTACGCTTGTTTTGAAAAAATGGGTTTTCTCTTTCGAAACTTTCATGTTGGCATCGCATAGGCTCTTTAGAACCCAATCTATGTGCTTTACATGATCCTTTTCATTTTCAGAAAAAATTATCACGTCGTCTACGTAAACATAACAAGATTTTCCAATTTGTTCACGTCGTCTATCGTTCTTTGGAAGATGCTTCCCGCATTCTTCAATCCAAACGGTAGTCTGCAGAATTCATACTTTCCGCCGTTTACGGAGAAAGCTGTTTTCTCGCGATCTTGCTCTGCCAAGTAAATGGTGATAGCCCGACTTAAGATCTAACGCCGTAAAGTATTTGGCTTTACCCAAGTTCGACAATATCATGGATATGTTGGGCATTGGATACTTATCTGCGATGGTGTTTTCATTTAGTTTCAGAACCCTGCCTCTTTTGAGCCTGCGAGTTTTCGATCTGGGTGTTAGCGCCTTGATTCAGTCCAAATGCTGTAGGCTGTCTAAACTTAGTCATGGCAGATCCCGTATCCATTGGTTCTGATGCTGACCTTTTGTCCTCTTTAGGAGTCTGATTACTTTTGCTTTGTTGTTGCTTATTTTGTTTTTTGAAAAAATGTGGGTTTCTATCTTAGCCATATTCGGCTACATTGTTTTTCCCCTGTTTATCGTGTGACCGCGCCTGGTATTTGCTATTTTCACTTGACTGAGCCCTGTCCTCCATAGCTTTTGCATACGTGGCTGAAAAAATGCTACGCTCTATACTCGCTTCTGCCTCTCTGGCGAAAGCTAATGCAGATGGCAAATCACTGGGCTGAGCCGGGAATACCACTGCTTTCAGTGATTTCTTAAGGCCTGAAACGAAGGCATGCAAAGCATCAGCTCTGACTTCTTCGTTGAGGAGTTCCGTATCCGCTTGATGCGTCATCACGATCTTATTCGCAACCAGTGTCAATCTGCGTTCAACCTCATCGTAGTATTCCATGAGGCTGGAATTTCCCTGTCTGACCATATAGGTTCCGACGCAAGAGCCTAAGTGACGTCTTGTCTGTGTGTGTGCAGTCCAACCTTGCTATTATGGCGTCAAAATCTAATACAGTGTTATGTGACACCAATAGTGCTCTGTACTGCTCGCTGTACCTCTAATTTTGTTCCGAATAATAGTTACCGCTTGGTAGTGCGCGCTACTGCCCACGAATGGCTGAAAAAGTTCATAGGCATCTGTGGCGGATTGCCTCCATGCCACATAATCCATTGAACTCGGGCACTGATTTTATAATGTCTAATCGCACCGGATGTCTGGATTTACGCTAATCCTCTGATATGTTTCGACCTGAGGTGCCTCTATGTGTAATTTTTGAATATCTTGTTTTAGTAAATTAAACTGCGCATTAAATCTGATTTCTTGCGCCGCTAATGCCTGACTGACAGCATTCGCTACTAACGCTTGCACTTGGTTCATGTCCATGTTAACTGTTGCTTGAAAGCCTACTTGATCGTATTCCCACTCGTTTTCACCTTCACTATCACTTCCTATTTCTTTCTTTACTTCCCTATACGGGCCAAAACTAGTCATTAGCTTTTTCGTAATAGATCTCTTTAGGGACACTTCACATTAAATCACGGCCGAGTAAGTATATTCGGCAATGGGCATAACTTGAACAGAAATTTAATATATTCTTGCTTTTAGCAGATAGAAAAGTTATAGAAAACGAATATTATATTCGGCTTGATGCACGATCTTATACAATTTATTTTATTTCATTCAATTTATTTAATTCAATTTTTTAATCTGTATTGATCAAACATTCCACTTACATGTTTTCTGAACTAAAGTTCTTATCCTCTACCCTGGGTGTGGGATTCTTAAAAGTTGGGCGCCAATTATATAGGTATGTGTGTGTATCTAAATTACTGTAGACGATCTCCAGAGCTGCAGCTGTTTACCGTTGTTGCCAGCGTCCGATTTTTCGCCGTCTCTTTACACCCTTTCGTTCGCCGTAACTGTAACTGCGCAGCAGTTCTTAGGTCTATTCGGTTTTGATCGTAAGTTTGTACTTTGTACAATTAAATAGTTATGTTGTTCCACGTCGCTGTAGACGATCTCCAGAGCTACAGCTGTTGACGTGGGAACAAAGGTTCCGTAAGGTTCCGTTCTTTAGGATGATTATGGTGGAGAGATTACTTGTCTCTCATATCACTGAGCTTGTGCCACAGCAATGCAGAAATAATTTTTTCCAAGTATTTACGGCCTGTTGCCGGAGCAGAGTTTATTAAACGAACCTTTCGCTTTCGTTGTAAGAACAAAACTAAATCCAGCAAGCTGGGGCGTAAGCTAAACGAACGGTACTTAGTTTCTAAGAACTACAGAGCTACAAAATATATGTACTAAAGCTACAATACTACAGCCGGCGACCCGACTGGGCATAAGTGATAACGGTGATCTTACACATATGCAAGACATCAGGTTACCGTTGGTTGTGCGAGGGGCACTCGTTAACTTACATATATATGATATTTACAATATTTAATAATGCTTAAAAACTAAAAAATGAGACCAAAAAAGTTCCACAGCTTATTTCAACCGCTTATAAAATTAAATTAAATAAATTAATTTAATTATTAAACATATTTTTTAATTACAATATCTTAAAATTAGTATTTGGTATCTCCACCCTTTTGGTCAGCCACCATTTTAAGCATTTTTGGCATCGACTCGACTAATTTTTTAGTCACTTCACGTGTTATTTTGACCCATTTCTCAACTAACGCAGTTTTAGTTCAGTCTTGTTCAAAGTTTTCGTTTTAGAACATTTTTTTCCAAAATGGACCAGAAATTCTCAATCACATTTTAATTCTGGTGACTGGGCTGCTGGTTGCATGACATGCGGGCAGTTCCAGATCAGCCAGGTCTGAACAATGCCCGCCTCTCTTCTCTTTTATGCCCAGTTTCTCAGCACTTTCCATCAAATTGGACCTCAAAATATCGAGGTATTTGCCATTATCCATCGTAGTTTTAATGAACTCCAAGTTCCCAACGCCGGCTGCTGACAAACAGGCCCAAACCATAACGTTGCCTCCGCCATGCTTTACTGTAGCCCTCACATGTTTTCCGTCAAGCTCTGTATTAGGCTTACGCCATACATATGGGGCCCATCCGGCCCAAATAAATTAAAATAAATTCCACAATCCAATGTCCTTGTACAAGTGCTCCTGGGCAAATTTAAGGCGACACTTCTTGTTTTTATCGCTTATAAAATTCTTCTTGCGTGGTACGCTGGCATTAAAGTCATGGTCCGGAAGCACACGGCGAATACTTTCTGTGTGGATTGACTTGCCCAACTCCTCCTTCACATCATTGGCCACTTGTCGAGCCGGTAGTCTTGGGTTGTCCCTGCCAAAACACTGTATAAAGCATAGAACAAGAATCTTCCTTTGAATTATAAAACAACGGATCTTTGAACAGCTGCAAAATTTGTGGTTAAGCTGTGGAACTTTTTTGGTTTCATTTTTATACCCTGAGCCCATTGAAAATGGGAAATCAGGGTATAATGTTTTTGTGAAAATGTATGTAACAGGCAGAAGAACACGTCGCAGACCACACAAAGTATAAATATTCTTGATCAGCTCGATGAGCTGAGTTGATATAGCCCTGTCCGTCTGTCCGTCCGCCCGTCCGTCTGTGTGAACGCAGCGATCTCGTAAACCATTGAAGCTAGAGAGCTGAAATTTGACATGTAGACTCCTGAATACCATACGCTATACGAGTTATTTTTTTTTTAATTCGATAACTCTTCCCGTTCTCTTTTTATCGATAAATTTCGTTAACTTTTCGTATCTTTTACGTACCGTAAGAGCTAGAGACATGAAATTCACTATGTAGATGCCTGTTGGGAATACAGACATTTTGTAATTTTTGGATTTTGGATGCCACCCCCCTTTCGCCCTAAATTTGCAAAAAACGCATTTCAAATACTAGAGACTGGTGCTTCGGCACATACACACATATGAATTACAGTATCATGGCCTGAAAGTTTAAATAAAAAAGTCCTGCTAGAAACAGTTATTAAACATTTAATTTCCAAAACATAAGCCTCTTGCAGCCCAAGCGCAGTAGCTACGTCAACTGCGCAGTTGGCAGAGCATGTGATTGAGCGTGCGTCTGTGTATGTGTATGTGTTGCTTGCAATATACATTTGTATATGTAAACTAAGCATAGAATATTTGAAGTATCGGCACTTCGCAGGGCTCAGGGTATCTCCTAGTCGAGCCGTCTCAACTAGAGCATTCTGGTTTTGTTTTTAAACATTATTAAATATTGAAAAAATATTTAAGAAAAAGAAAATAAATAAATAAATAAATTAATTTTGTATTAGTTTAAACATCACACTAAAACCAGCGTTTACATTTTTTTAATATCCCCAATAGTTTAGATTTTACAGCCCCACTTTTTGTATGGTGCTGGTTGAAATAAGCTGTGAACCACTGTATGTACAGTTTGTCAAGAAACTTTTTACAAACCGCAAAAAATTAAATTTTTTAACTTTAGATCCATATATAATAGCCTTTTATTAACATTTCTGAAATATTTTTAATGCTAAATTGTTTAATGATTAATTTTAAGTTACATTATCAAAATCAGATTGCAACACTAACAATGTGTAACAAAATAAACAACAAACACAAAGATGACTCATTTTCAGACTGTCAAGAAACTGTTTACACATTGCCTTGTTCGCATCTATTTTGCTGATTTCTGAGATACAACGATTCTTTACCGGTATCAATGCTTTGTGCGTCGTTTGATGCGAGTTTGTTTTGACAAATCTTGTAATTTGGTTTTAAGATTCTGCTCCTTTCCAGCAGAGGGATTGGACAACTGGTATTCATAGAAGACACTATGAATGCAGCTCAGTACCTCCAAATTTTAAAATCAACTTTGAGGCAAAGTGAGGATAATTTGGGTTTTAAAACACCAACAAGCCAACATTCAAATTTTATCAGGACAATGACCCCAAACATAAAGGGCATACTGTGCGGACCTGGCTTTTATACAACTGTGGGAAGGTTCTGGATACACCACCCCAGTCCCGATCTGAACCCCATTGAACATTTGTGGGCATAATTGAAGAAAATGGTGGGAAAACGGGGCCAAAGAACCGCGAACAACTAAAATGACCAAATATTCCCGTAGAATATTTAACTAAATTGGTAAATTCTATGAAAACACGTCTCCAACATGTCTTAGATTCCAAGGGAGGGCATACAAAATACTAAAATTATAATAATTAGTTTTAAGAACAAATTCAGTATTTTGTGTAAACAGTTTCTTGACAGTCTGAAAAATGAGTCATCGTTGTTTTTGTTGTTTACTTTGTGACACCATGTTAGTTTTACAATCTGTTTTTGATAATGTAACTTAAAATTAATCATAAAACAATTTAGCATTAAAAATATTTCAGAAATGCTAATAAAAGGCTTCTATATATGGATCTAAAGTCAAAAAATGTAATTTTTTTGCGGTGTGTAAAGAGTTTCTTGACAAACTGTATGTATGTAGTGTGTTGTTGATCTGAGCTGTGTCCGCTAGTATCTATGTATTTATCCATGTGAACAAGAAGTTCTCGTCAATCATAAAACTAAGTACATAGCTTATTATTTATGTACAAATTAAATAAGTGTGTTGTCCCACGTTGCTGTAGACGATCTCCAGAGATGCAGCTGTTAACGGTTGTTGCCAGCGTCCAATTGTATTCCGTCTCTTTACACTCTTTCGTTCGTCGTAACTGTAACTGCGCTGCAGTTCTTAGGTCTATTCGGTTTTGATCGTAAGTTTGTACAAATTTAATAGTCGTGTTGTTACATTGCTGTAGATGATCTCCAGAGCTGCAGTTGTCTCTTATATCATTGAGCTTCTGCCACAGCAATGCAGGAATAATTATTTCCAAGTATTTACGGCTTGTTGCCGGAGCAAAGTTTATTAAACGAACCTTTCGCTTACGTTGTAAGAACAAAACTAAAACAAGTAAGAAAGCTCTGGTCGAGACGGCTCGACTAGGAGATACCCTGAGCCCTGTGAAGTGCCGATACTTCAAATATTCTATGCTTAGTGTACATATACAGTGGCTCACAGCTTATTTCGTGCAGGGGTGCAAAAAAACTTCAACAGCGTGTGCCTCTTAAACTATTGAAGATATCAAAAAAATTTAAATGTAGTTTTATTTAGTGGTCATTTATAATATATTTAGGCACTTCATTGTTTTTCTTACTTATAAAATAACTATTATAACTAAAAAAAAGGAACATCAGTGTCTTTTTCTATGTCACAGCTTATTTCGTGCACTGCACTTTCAATGACTTTATTGCCAAAATTTCCGTGATTTTGTCACGGTTTTAAGTTCTATCCATTAACTACATGTTTATTCAAAGTTTTTTCGATATAATGGATCTGGTGACACTTGGGTACATTGTTTTATTGGGAATTACAAAAATGAGTCCACGTACACCGGTTGAGATGCGGGAATTAGTCCTATCTCATTTCAAAAATGGCAAATCCCAGCGAAATATTGCCGAAATTGTTCAGTTGAATCCCAGTACAGTGAAATATATCATCCAGCGCTTTGTTCGAGAAAATCGGGTGGCAGATAAAGGACGAAAAGCACCGAACAAAATTTTCACTGACGCCGAGGAGAGACTTATTATGAGAAAAATAAAAGCCAATCCAAAATTGTCGGCACCAAAATTGGCATCGGATGTTGAGAAAGAACTGGGAAAACAATGTTCGGCAGAGAAAGTTCGTCGTGTGTTACGGGATCAGGAATTAATGGCCAGGTTGCTCGAAAAAAGCCATTCATAAATGGGAAAAAGCAGAAGTGTCGACTTAACTTTGCCAAGGATCATGTTTCCCGCCCAATTTCTTTCTGGAACGAGATAATATATGCTGATGAATCCAAATTCAATATCTTTGGGTCGGATGGGATGCAATATGTTGGGCGCCAACCACATATCGAGCTTCATAATAAGAACTCAAAGCCCACTATAAAGCATGGCGGTGGCAGTGTCATGGTTTGGGCATGCATGGCGGCTTCTGGAGTTGGAAACCTGGTTTTCATCGAAGGAACAATGGACAGACATATGTATCTATCAGTTTTCAAAGAGAATTTGCTTCAAAGTGCTGAGAAATTGGGTCTAGAGGGTCGATTCCGTTTTTATCAAGACAATGACCCAAAACACAAATCCGGTATTGTCCAGTCCTGGTTGATCTGGAATTGCCCACATGTGGTCAATTCTCCTGCCCAGTCTCCTGACCTTAACGTGTTAAAAAACTTGTGGGCAATATTGGACATGGCCATCCGGAAAATGTAAATTTCCAATAAAAATTACCTTAAAAATGCACTACTGGAAGAATGGGGAAAAGGTTCTACTGAAGTCACCAAAAAATTGGTTTCCTCGATGGAAACACGCATGAAAGAGGTGATTAAACAAAAGGGAGGTCACACCAAATACTAGTTTAATTTGTTTAGAATTATTTTTAGAGTTAAGTGCAGTGCACGAAATAAGCTGTGACATAGAAAAAGACACTGATGTTCCTTTTTTTAGTTATAATAGTTATTTTATAAGTAAGAAAAACAATGAAGTGCCTAAATATATTATAAATGACCACTAAATAAAACTACATTTAAATTTTTTTGATATCTTCAATAGTTTAAGAGGTACACGCTGTTGAAGTTTTTTTGCACCCCTGCACGAAATAAGCTGTGAGCCACTGTACATATACTGCAAGCAACACATACACACACACAGACGCACGCTCATGCACGCGCTGTGCCAAGTGCGCAGTTGACGTAGCGACAGTGCTTGGGCTGCAAGAGGCTTATGTTGTAGAAATTAAATGTTTAATAACTTTTTTTCTAGCAGGCCTTTTTTATTCAAACTTTCAGGGCATGATTATGTTATTCATATGTGTGTATGTGCCGAAGCACAAGTCTCTAGTATTTGAAATGTGTTTTTTGCAAATTTAGGGCGAAGGGGGCGTGCCATACAAAACGTTTGTATTCCTAACAGGCATCTACATAGTGAATTTCATGTATCTAGCTCTTACGGTACGTAAAAGATACGAAAAGTTATCGAAATTTATCGATAAAAAGAGAACGGGAAGAGTTATCGAATTTTTTAAAAAACTCGTATAGCGTATGGTATTCAGGAGTATACATGTCAAATTTCAGCTCTCTAGCTTCTGTGGTTTACGAGATCGCTGCGTCCACAGAGACGGACGGACGGACGGACAGACGGACAGGGCTATATCAACTCAGCTCATCGAGCTGATCAAGAATATATATACTTTGTGTGGTCTGCGACTTCTCCTTCTGCCTGTTACATACATTTTCACAAAAACGTTATACCCTGATTTCCCATTTTCAATGGGCTCAGGGTATAATTAAGAACCACCAGCAGGCTGGGGCGTAAGCTAAACCAACAGTACTTAGTTGCTAAGGACTACAAAGCTACAAAATATATGTACTAAAGCTACAAAACTACAGCTGGCAAGCCGGCTGGGCAAAAGTGATAACGGTGGTCTTGCACATGTGCAAGACATCAGGTTACCATCGGTTGTGCGAGGCGTACTCGTTAACTTACATGCCACTAAATTTATAGTACCCCTTTCACAAAACACGCTGTAACTTCGTCAAATTTTTAATAAAACAAAAAAAATTGTATGAGGTTTTATAAAATAAACTATTATTTTCACAATATTAATAGCATTTTGTATGCGGCCTAATATTAATATTATAAAACTAATAAGTAAGAAAACTCTAGTCGGTGGCGCCCGACCAGTTAATACCCTGAACCCAAGGAACAACCGCTATTCCTCAAATTCTGTTTATTTTATGTGTATGTACATCACAGTCAACACACATACATGCAGACGCACGCTCAAGCACACAGTGTTGCCGTTTTAGGGGGTTTCCCGCCAGATTTGGGGTTTTTTGAATAACGATTGCGTGAAAAATTGGAAAATGGGGAAGACGCTGAATTAGCGCTATTTAAAATTGAATCAGCGTTTTTCTAGTTTTTTGATACCATGAGCCCGTTGAAACAGGAAAATAATGGTTTTGTTGTATAATGGTATGTTGAAATGCAGGTAACAGGGAGACGGAGGCGGGGCAGACCCCATAAAGTATATATTCTTGATCAGGGAGAGAAGCTGAGCCCTGTCCGTCTGTCCGTCTGTCCGTATGTGTGAACGCGTCGATCTCAGCATCTATAAGAGCTAGAGACTTGAAATTATTTATGTAGGGGCCTGTATAGCACGGTCAGGACAAATTTGTTTTAAAAATTCGATAACTCATCCCGTTTCAACGTTATCAATGAAAAACGAAGTCAATAGTCAGCTATAAAATTCTATCTAATTAATCTTTATAGCTAGGGTTCAAATTTTGTTTTTAGTTTTATGTGTGCTTAATACAATTTTGATGTTATTAAATTTTGTATGCCCCGCCCCCTTCGCCCTAAATTTTCAAAACAATTATTTCAAATATTAGAGATTTGCACTTCGGCACATACACACACATATGAATTACATAATCACGCCCTGAAAGTTTGATTAAGAAAGTCCATCCAGAAAAAAATTTATAAAACGTTTAATGTTCCACAACATAGGCGTCTTGCAGCCCAAGCGCAGTTGCTACGTCAACTGCACAGTTGGCAGAGCATGTGCTTGTGCGTTCGTCTGTCTGTGTGTGTTTGTGTTGCTTGTGATGTATACAGCGGAATAGCGGTTCTTCGATGGGTTCAGGGGTCGGGCGCCACCAACTTGAGTTTTCTTACTTGTTATGTATCAAGTTATATTTTTATACATTTACATTTTTTAAAGATTTTGCTACACTAAAGCATTATTGATAATATATCGACATTAATTCTTAAAACTCTTACTGTATAGTGTGTGTGATTAAATCGCGAAATAGAGTAGTTTAGATGATTTTGATGTCTAAAGCTAAAACTTATAAAAAACAAGTAAGAAAACTCAAGTCGGTGGAGCCCGACTAGGGGATACCCTAAACCCAGCGAAGAACCGTTATTCCTGTTTCTTTTATATTTATTTTATTTTATTTATTATATAGTTGACAAAACGAGTGTCACTAATAAGTAATTAAAATAAAACTAACAAAATTTTATCAATGATATCACCAGCCGCTGGGGGTGTTTTATTTGCCATGCCGGTGAGCTATGCCCCGAATCACAGCCAAATATGGTTAGTGATATCATTGAACTATGAAAGATAGGGAGTGAAAAAATTAAAAATATTTAGTTTAAAAATTAATCTACAAAAATAGCTTAACCTTAAAAACATTAAGAAGAAGAAAATATATTTATATATTTTACAGAAATAAGAAAGTACAACACAAGTATGGAGAATTGCCAATTCCTGTGACTTCTCACTCTTGGGCCCTGTGTGTGATTTCTCTGAGGTAAGCTGAAAGCAAGGATTTTATTAAAGGAAGAGAGAGTTCTGAAGCCAATACATAAAAATATTTATTATAGGCACATAAGACATGAAACGCACTATGCAAGGAGTAATCAGATGTACAAATAGGTAAATATAGAGGACGAAAGTGACGGGAAATACGAGAAGGAACTACAAAATTAATTTGTATTAAAAGAGCAGGCAGCAGTATTACCACTAATCAAATTATGTAGAAAAGCAATACCCAAGACAGTTCTACGGTTTATTAGTGACGGAAGATCTATAAGAAGAAGCCTACTATGATAAGAAGGTAACCGAAGGTTACGATCCCAGTTAAGATTGCGTAACGCAAAGAGAAGAAACTGTTTCTGAACCGATTCTATACGGTCCTGATACAATTTATGCTGTGGCGACCATATAATTGAACAATATTCCAAAATTGGTCGAACCAGCGAAACAAAAAGAAGTTTGGTAACAAACGGATAATTAAACTCTTTCGACCATCGTTTAATAAAGCCAAGAACAGTTTTGGCTTCATTAATGATGGTTGAGATATGGGCATTGAAACTAAGTTTAGAGTCAAAGAGCACCCCAAGATCTTTCACTGTAGAAATACGTTGGAAGGACTCATTATTGATTGTATAATGAGCAGTATATGGACACATGCGACTAAAGGTCATTGTCATACATTTATATCAATTCAACTGCAATTGATTAGCCTTAAACCAACATTGAAAGAAATCAAGATCATCATCAGCATAGATGATCCAGTGAATTGTTGTATGAGAGACAGAGGTTTACATCATCTGCATACATAGAAACCTTTGAATGAGAAATACAACTCGGAAGGTCATTTATAAAAAGGGAGAATACTAGAGGGCCCAAATGACTACCCTGAGGCACACCCGATGAGACAAATATGGTTCTACCCTTTAAATAGGAAGCTATCCAAGACAGAAGTTAAAGCGAAAATCCGAAATGGTCAAGCTTTTGAAGTAAAAATATCATGCTGAACTGAGTCCAATTCCTTACTGAAGTCAGAATATATAACATCAGTCTGCATTTTATTTAAAAAGCTTTCGTTGATTAGAGATGAAAATTCTAATAGGTTAGTTGAGGTTGATCGATTCTGAACAAAGCCATGCTGAGATGGTGAAATAATCGATTTGCAAATATGTTGCAAGTTCGAAGCTATAATTTTTTCAAATAACTTCGGAATAACAGAAAGTTTCGCAATACCCCTATAATTGGAAACATCAGATCTTCCTCCTTTTTTATACAGAGGAATAATAAATGATTCTTTCCAAATTGAAGGGAATACTGAGGTATTAAGGGACAAATTAAACAGTTTTAATAAAGGTGACCGCAAAGAAACACTGCATTCTTTAATCAAACAACTTGGAATACCATCTGCTCCAGGAGAGAACGATGATTTCAACGTCCGAATAGCGGATAAGAGAGAGGGAGACGAAATGTTTGAAGCAATAATGGAATTTACATTCATTATAGTATTCAAAGTTAAATGTGATTTGGTATAGGTTATAGCAGAAGAGTAAGTGGATTGGAAGAAATCTGCAAATAGATCAGAGGCATCTTGATCATTACAGGTCTTGTCTAAACCGAAGAAAAATGAAGAAAGCAATCCAGAAGATTTACGCTTCGAATTTACAAATGGATAAGAGGTAATTCTCATTGCGACGAGAGTAAAAAATATTGAAATTTTACTTAGCTAAAGAGTATTTAGACCAGTCAACAATTGAGCCCGACTTTTTAAACTTTTTAAATATTTAGATTTAATATTTTTTAAATTCGAAAGAGTCGGAGTAAACCAGGGTGGTTTATTAGAAAGGGATTTAGAAATACATATAGGAACACAACTGTCTAGGATAGAATTTAAAGTACTATAAAATATAGAAACTGCTAAATCAACCTCAGTTGCCTCATACAAAGGGGACCAGTCCGTTGCATTAATGGTATCATTAAGCAAAACAAATTTACATTTATATGTATGTACATCACAAGCAACATATACATACACAGCCGCACGCACAAGCACACGCTCTACCAACTGCGCTTGGGCTGCAAGATGCCTATGTTATGTAAAATTAAATGTTTTATAACTTTTTTTCCGGATGGACTTTCTTAATCAAACTTACAGGCCATTATTACGTTATTCATATGTGTGTATGTGCCGAATCACACTCTAGTATTTGAAATGCGTTTTTTGCGATTTAGGGCGAGGGGAGCATGGCATCCAAAATTCAAATATTTGAAAATGTTTGTATTCATAACAGGCATCTACACAGTGAATTTAATGTCTAGCTCTTACGGTACGAAAGAAAGAAGGAAAGTTATCAAAATTTATCGACATAAAGGGAATGGACTGTATTACAGAATTTTGGAAAAAAAAAACTCTTACAGCGTTTGGTATTCACGAGCATACATTTCAAATTTCAGCTCTTTAGCTTCTGTGGCTTACGAGATCGCTGCGTTCCCATAGACGGATGGACGGACGGACGGACTGACAGGGCTATATCAACTCAGCTCACCGAGCTGATCAAGAATATATATACATTTTCGCAAAAACCTTATACCCTGATTTCCCATTTTCAATGGGCTCGACACATAGACACACACATAAACGCACGCACAAGCACACGCTCTGCCAACTGACGTAGTGGGCTGCAAGACGTCTATGTTGGGAACTTAAATGTTTAACAAATTTTTTCTTGATGGACTTTCTTAATTAAACTTTCAGGGCGTGATTATGTCATTCATATGTGTGTATTTGTAAAGCACAAGTCTCTTGTATTTAAAATGCGTATTTCGTAAATTTAGGGCGTAGGCGCGTGGCAGCTAAAATCTAAAAATTACAGTGATTTTAAAGTCCGTAGCTTTTACAGTACGCAACTACGAAGAAAAGTTTTCGAAATTGATCGATAATAAGAGGACGGGAAGAGTTATTGAATTTAAAAAAAAAAAAAACTCGTACTGCGTATGGTATCCACGAGTATACATACGTGTCATATTTCAGCTCTCTAGCTTCTGTGACTTTCGAGATCGCTGCGTTCACAAACTTTATAAATTTGTTTGTAGTCGTAAAGAACAGAAAATAATTTCAAAATTTCATCTACCCGATGGCTGTATTTTATTTGCCAGTCGGGCCAGGTGTTCCCAAATTCACAGCCACGTATGGTCAGTGATACTGAAATATAGAAGATAGAAGTTATAATAAAAAATACGATTATAAAAGAAGCTTAACTTTTATTATATATCCCAAGGATTGCTCGATAATTTATTAATGTTGGAAGGTCAATAAGAAAAGACGACTATGTTGGTGTACTGAATCAAATGCTTTAATGAAGTAAGTATATATTACATCAATTTACATTTTATTTAAAAAACTGTGCTTTACTAGGGAAGTAAATTCTAGGAGATCAGTCGAGGTTGATCAAAACAAAACAAAAAATTCGTGAAGCGAAATAATCGATTTACAAAAATGTTATAAAGTCGATGTAATTATACCCTGCATCCATTGAAAATGGGAAATCGGGGTATAATGGTTCTGTTGAAATGTATGTAACACTAAAAACGAAATCGATATTCAGCTATAACATAACATAGGCATCTTGCAGCCCAAGCGCAGTTGGTAGAGCGTGTGCTTGTGCGTGCGGCTGTGTATGTATATGTTGCTTGTGATGTACATACATATAAATGTAAATTTGTTTTGCTTAATGATCTCATTAATGCAACGGACTGGTCCCCTTTGTATGAGGCAACTGAGGTTGATTTAGCAGTTTCTATATTTTAGAGTACTTTAAATTCTATCCTAGACAGTTGTGTTCCTATATGTATTTCTAAATCCCTTTCTAATAAACCACCCTGGTTTACTCCGACTCTTTCGAATTTAAAAAATATTAAATCTAAATATTTTAAACATAATTTGATTAGGGGTAATACTGATTCGCCTGCTCTTTTAAAGCAAATTAATTTTGTAGTACCTTCTTTCCCGTCACTTTCGTCCTCTATATTTACCTATATGTACATCTGATTACTCCTTGCATAGTGCGTTTCAGGTCTTATGTACTACCTATAATAAATATTTTTATGTATTTGCTTCAGAACTCTCTCTTTCTTTAATAAAATCCTTGCTTTCAGCTCACCTCAGAGAAATCACACACAGGGCCCAAGAGTGAGAATGTACAGGAATTGGCAATTCTTTCTACTTGTGTTGTGTTTTCTCATTTCTCTAAATACATAAATATTGTTCTTCTTCTCCTGTTTTTTGGTTAAGCTATGTTTGTAAATTAATTTTTAAACTAAATATTTTAATTTCTTCACTCCCTATCTTTCATAGTTCAATGATATCACTAACCATTTTGGCTGTGATTCGGGGCATAGCTCGCCGGCATGGCAAATAAAACACCCCCAGCGGGTGGTGATATCATTGATAAAATTTTGTTAATTTTAGGCTTTTACTTAAATTACTTATTAGTGACACTCGTTTTGTCAACTATATAATAAATAAATAAATAAATAAAAAGTTTAAAAAGTCGGGCTCAATTGTTGACTGGTCTAAATACTCTTTAGCTAAGTAAAATTTCAATATTTTTTACTCTCGTCGCAATGAGAATTACCTCTTATCCATTTGTAAATTCGAAGCGTAAATCTTCTGGATTGCTTTCTTCATTTTTCTTCGGTTTAGACAAGACCTGTAATGATCAAGATGCCTCTGATCTATTTGCAGATTTCTTCCAATCCACTTACTCTTCTGCTATAACCTATACCAAATCACATTTAACTTTGAATACTATAATGAATGTAAATTCCATTATTGCTTCAAACATTTCGTCTCCCTCTCTCTTATCCGCTATTCGGACGTTGAAATCATCGTTCTCTCCTGGAGCAGATGGTATTCCAAGTTGTTTGATTAAAGAATGCAGTGTTTCTTTGCGGTCACCTTTATTAAAACTGTTTAATTTGTCCCTTAATACCTCAGTATTCCCTTCAATTTGGAAAGAATCATTTATTATTCCTCTGTATAAAAAAGGAGGAAGATCTGATGTTTCCAATTATAGGGGTATTGCGAAACTTTCTGTTATTCCGAAGTTATTTGAAAAAATTATAGCTTCGAACTTGCAACATATTTGCAAATCGATTATTTCACCATCTCAGCATGGCTTTGTTCAGAATCGATCAACCTCAACTAACCTATTAGAATTTTCATCTCTAATCAACGAAAGCTTTTTAAATAAAATGCAGACTGATGTTATATATTCTGACTTCAGTAAGGAATTGGACTCAGTTCAGCATGATATTTTTACTTCAAAAGCTTGACCATTTCGGATTTTCGCTTTAACTTCTGTCTTGGATAGCTTCCTATTTAAAGGGTAGAACCATATTTGTCTCATCGGGTGTGCCTCAGGGTAGTCATTTGGGCCCTCTACTATTCTCCCTTTTTATAAATGACCTTCCGAGTTGTATTTCTCATTCAAAGGTTTCTATGTATGCAGATGATGTAAACCTCTGTCTCTCATACAACAATTCACTGGATCATCTATGCTGATGATGATCTTGATTTCTTTCAATGTTGGTTTAAGGCTAATCAATTGCAGTTGAATTGATCTAAATGTATGACAATGACCTTCAGTCGCATGTGTCCATATACTGCTCATTATACAATCAATAATGAGTCCTTCCAACGTATTTCTACAGTGAAAGATCTTGGGGTGCTCTTTGACTCTAAACTTAGTTTCAATGCCCATATCTCATCCATCATTAATGAAGCCAAAACTGTTCTTGGCTTTATTAAACGATGGTCGAAAGAGTTTAATTATCCGTTTGTTACCAAACTTCTTTTTCTTTCGCTGGTTCGACCAATTTTGGAATATTGTTCAATTATATGGTCGCCACAGCATAAATTGTATCAGGACCGTATAGAATCGGTTCAGAAACAGTTTCTTCTCTTTGCGTTACGCAATCTTAACTGGGATCGTAACCTTCGGTTACCTTCTTATCATAGTAGGCTTCTTCTTATAGATCTTCCGTCACTAATAAACCGTAGAACTGTCTTGGGTATTGCTTTTCTACATAATTTGATTAGTGGTAATACTGATTCGCCTGCTCCTTTAAAGCAAATTAATTTTGTAGTACCTTCTCGTATTTCCCGTCACTTTCGTCCTCTATATTTACCTATTTGTACATCTGATTACTCCTTGCATAGTGCGTTTCATGTCTTATGTGCCTATAATAAATATTTTTATGTATTGGCTTCAGAACTCTCTCTTCCTTTAATAAAATCCTTGCTTTCAGCTTACCTCAGAGAAATCACACACAGGGCCCAAGAGTGAGAAGTCACAGGAATTGGCAATTCTCCATAAAGAAACAGGAATAACGGTTCTTCGCTGGGTTTAGGGTATCCCCTAGTCGGGCTCCACCGACTTGAGTTTTCTTACTTGTTTTTTATAAGTTTTAGCTTCAGACATCAAAATCATCTAAACTACTCTATTTCGCGATTTAATCACACACACTATACAGTAAGAGTTTTAAGAATTAATGTCGATATATTATCAATAATGCTTTAGTGTAGCAAAATCTTTAAAAAATGTAAATGTATAAAAATATAACTTGATACATAACAAGTAAGAAAACTCAAGTTGGTGGCGCCCGACCCCTGAACCCATCGAAGAACCGCTATTCCGCTGTATACATCACAAGCAACACAAACACACACAGACAGACGAACGCACAAGCACATGCTCTGCCAACTGTGCAGTTGACGTAGCAACTGCGCTTGGGCTGCAAGACGCCTATGTTGTGGAACATTAAACGTTTTATAAATTTTTTTCTGGATGGACTTTCTTAATCAAACTTTCAGGGCGTGATTATGTCATTCATATGTGTGTGTATGTGCCGAAGTGCAAATCTCTAATATTTGAAATAATTGTTTTGAAAATTTAGGGCGAAGGGGGCGGGGCATACAAAATTTAATAACATCAAAATTGTATTAAGCACACATAAAACTAAAAACAAAATTTGAACCCTAGCTATAAAGATTAATTAGATAGAATTTTATAGCTGACTATTGACTTCGTATTTCATTGATAACGTTGAAACGGGATGAGTTATCGAATTTTTAAAACAAATTTGTCCTGAGCGTGCTATACAGGCCCCTACACAAATAATTTCAAGTCTCTAGCTCTTATAGATGCTAAGATCGACGCGTTCACACATACGGACAGACGGACAGGGCTCAGCTTCTCTCCCTGATCAAGAATATATACTTTATGGGGTCTGCCCCGCCTCCGTCTCCCTGTTACCTGCATTTCAACATACCATTATACAACAAAACCATTATTTTCCTGTTTCAACGGGCTCATGGTATCAAAAAACTAGAAAAACGCTGATTCAATTTTAAATAGCGCTAATTCAGCGTCTTCCCCATTTTCCAATTTTTCACGCAATCGTTATTCAAAAAACCCCAAATCTGGCGGGAAACCCCCTAAAACGGCAACACTGTGTGCTTGAGCGTGCGTCTGCATGTATGTGTGTTGCTTGTGATATATGTACATACATATAAGAGAAACAGAATTTGAGGAATAGCGGTTGTTCCTTGGGTTCAGGGTATTCCCTAGTCGGGCGCCACCGACTAGAGTTTTCTTACTTGTTTTTTCTTGACCAAATACAATTTTAGTTTGTGAACTAAACATTAAACACTTGAAATAAAACAAAACCATTGTATCCTAATTTCCCATTTTCAATGGGTTCATGGTATAAAAAGAACAAAAAACTAAATCTTAATTGTTCGTTATTTATTTCAGTTTTTAAAATACAGAACCTAAACCAAACACTCTTGTCACGAAAATAAGGATAACAAAATAGATGTAAATAAATTCACGCAAAGCTGTACTGTTATAAGTTATAGATTAATTGGAAAACATATAAGCTCTATAATATGCGCAATATATCAATTTTGAGCTACTTACTTCTTCTTTTTTACAACTTATCCAATACCGATTGTTTGGAATGCAGTTTTTCTGGAAGTATCGTAGAAGGCGAAAAAACTTCAAATCGACACAATACACATTATCAGCAGCAGGAAGCAAATGGAAATTTACTCAGCATGCATATAAAAACATCTTCCATTCCCATAGCAACAACCCCGGCACCTTCGGGACCATTGCAAATGATGCATATCGTTACTTCGTTGTCTAACGCAGGAAGTGGGGAAAATATTCTACATAATGATCAACTGCATCGTAGAAGTTCATACAATCTCCTTAGCGAAGCTATGTCCCAGGCGGTTAGCAACGAGTACAGTAAGTATTATTCATTGATTTTTATCAAAGGTAATAAATTATTTAAACTGTATTTTATACATGCATGATAACTAACCACTAACACAGGGGTGAACGTTTTGAAAATACACATAATTTTGTTTATTTCAAGAATAACACAGAGTTTAATAGAAAAGAAATTTTAAGACTCTAGCTCAAATAATATAACAGATTTTCAACATTTACCATGAATGTGATGGGTGCTCTATTCTGATGACGCACAGTCTATGTCTGTATCAATATGATAAATACCTCTCTCTGTTGGGTAATGCCAGTGATGGCTGGACTACGCTGCAGAAGGTAGAATAAGGAAAATCAATAATCAACTTATGAGACACTTACTTCGTTAGTTTTTTATACCCTGAGCCCATTGAAAATGGGAAATCAGGGTATAAAGTTTTTATGAAAATGTATGTAACAGGCAGAAGGAGACATGACAGACCCCATAAAGTATCTCGTTCAATTTGATGAGCTGAGGGGATATAGCTCTGTCCGTCTGTGTGAAGAACAGAAGTTATAGAGCTGAAACTTGACATGTATACTCGTGAATCCATACGCAGTATTTGAAATGCGTTTTTTGAAAATTTAGAGCGAATCTAGGTGGTATCCAAAATCCAAAAAAGATAAAAAGAGAACGGGAAGAGTTATCGAATTTTTGAAAAAAACTCGTATAGCGTATGGTATTCAGGAGTATACATGTCAAATTTCAGCTCTATAGCTTCTGAGGTTTACGAGATCGCAACTTTCGCTCAGACGGATCCCTGAGCCCATTGAAAATGAGAAGTCAGGGTATAATGTTTTTGTGAAAATGTATGTAACAGGCAGAAGGAGACGTCGCAGACCCCACAAAGTATATATATTCTTGGTCAGCTCGATGAGCTGAGCTGATATAGCCCTGTCCGTCCATCCGTCCGTCCGTCCGTCCATCCGTCGGTATGAACGCAGCGATCTCGTAAACCACAGAAGCTAGAGAGCTGAAATTTGACATGTATACTCCTCAATACCATACGCTATACGAGTTTTTTTTTTCAAAAATTCGATAACTCTTCCCGTTCTCTTTTTATCGATAAATTTCGATAACTTTTCGTCTCTTTTACGTACCGTAAGGGCTAGAGACATGAAATTCACTGTATAGATGCCTGTTGTGAATACAGAAATTTTGTAATTTTTGGATTTTGGATGCCACGCCCCCTTTGTCCTAAATTTGCAAAAAACGCATTTCAAATACTAGAGACTTGTGCTTCGGCACATACACACACATGAATAACATAATCATGTCGCTACGTCAACTGCGCAGTCGGCAGAGCGTGTGCTTGAGCGTTCGTCTGTGTGTGTGTATGTGTTGCTTGCAATATATGTGTATGTAAACTTAGTATAGAATATTTGAAGTATCGGCACTTCGCAGGGCTCAGGGTATCTCCTAGTCGAGCCGTCTCGACTAGAGCATTCTTACTTGTTTTTAATATGGAAGGTACTCTCATGTCCAGAATCTTCGTGTAGTTCACATATATGCAATTGTAATAGTGTATCGGAATCCAGAATCTTCGTGTAGTTCACATTTATGCAATTGTAATAGTGTATCGGTTCTGATACACCACCAACTATAAGTTTGCTATCTTTCAGACTGATAGTGACATCGACCTGTTTTAACAAGTCTAACAGAATAATTCCATCGTATATGGAAAGATTTTCTAGAATGAAAAATTGTGTCTTCTGCCCGAACACCGGCAGCGTGCACTTTTTCGTAATGTTCTTAGAGGAGTGGCTTGAACGGCGAACTTTGTCTCGAGCGGGCCTTCAAGATTTTTGAGAGGCTTTTTGATACGCCCGTGTCGATTACCAACTTGACGTATGTCCCTGTTATTCGTCGCCGTAAGTACCATAGCAGGGACTTTTGCCCTAACAAATTGGGACTGTTAACTAGGAATTTAATGCTATCGCGTTTCTCGTACTGGCTGTCAGCGTCCATCTCGCCAACTCTTTCGTTGCCTTTCTCCTCGTAAACCTCTTGGTCTGCGTCAGCGGTGGAAAGATGATCCAGCCTCTAACGGTTTGTTCCTGTTATGCGGTCAGACGTTTTCGCACGTTTACCTGTCTGACCTCGATGCTTGTCCGGCCGGTTCCACTAGCAGGCCAGTTGCTGGTTACGTCTGGGGTCTGCTGGTTTCTTTGTTCTTTAAATGCAGGGCTTTTGCCTTGGCCAGTCTGAGCGTTGTGATCGTGCTGCTGGCGATTCTAGCGAATATCATTTCGCGCCTCATTTGTACTAGCTTTGTCTTAACTAGCATACCTGTCAACTTCCTCAGCCAATGCTAACGCTGATGGCAAGTGAGGTGAGTGTGCTGTAAACTGTTCGTCGGTTAAAATCCATTTTAATGAGGACATAATAACTCTTAGAGCATCGTCCTACGAATACCACCACTGCACCTCGAATTAAACCAAAAACTTAATTAACACCAAGTCATTCCGACAGAATTCTATTATGTTTGTGATTTCTTAGAATCACAGCCAATTTGCAAAACGCTAAATGTTTTGTTTAATAACTTCTGTGTTAATTAATGGATTTTAATGAAATTTTCAGCATATGAATGAGTTTTGGTATAACGAGAATGAAAATGGGGAATTAAATGTTTGATAACTTTTTTTTGGAAGAACTTTCTTAATCAAAATACATATTTTGCACATTTTTGGGCGAAGGGGGCGTGGCATCCAAAATTTAACAAAATCAAAATTGTATTAAACACACATAAAACCAAAAACAAAATTTGAACACTAGCTATAACGATTAATTAGATAGAATTTTATAGCTGAATATCGATTTTGTTCTTAATCGATACATTAAAACGGGATAAGTTATCGAATTTTTAATATTAAGGGAGCTACATAAAAAAACTTCAAGACTCTAGCTCTAATAGATGCTGAGATCGACGCGTTCACACATACGGACAGACAGACAGAAGGCCGGGTTTAAATCGACTCGGCTTGTGCTCCTGATCAAGAATATATAAACTTTATGGGGTCTGCCACTCCTCCTTCCCCCTGTTACATACATTTCAACCAATGCTACATACATTTATACCCTGATTTCCCATTTTCAATGGGCTCAGGGTATAAAAATATTACCGTAAATGAAAAAGGTGCCCTGGAGGCAAAGAGGGATACCGAAGAGAGTGAACAACACAGAAAGCCTAAAAGACGTAAAAACCAAGTAAGAGTACTTAACTAGGATATACTCTGTGCCATGCGAACGGGAACAGTTACGGATTGTTTTTTAAACAAACTCGATCTGCGCTTGCTATATAGCAACCTCCAAAAAATATTAAAGTCCAGCAATTATTCGTCCGTTATTTTTCTCCAGTTAATTAGCTTGACTTCCCTTTTCGCAGCAAATATTTCGCTACGAAATGAAAGATGAGCTGCACTGCCCATTTAAGAGCAGATGCTAACTATCCCAAGAATTTAACTTTTTGAATTAAAACATGTGTATTACAACCAGTGTATTATATTTTTTAATCTCCAAGTTGTTTGTACTGAATAACACGACAAATCATCAGTATCGTCTTTGTGATTATCTCTAGGATTTGATAAACAGATTTCCAGTGCCATGCTAATCCATTTAGTAATGAGCAAAGTAGACGCTGAACCACGAACTTCCGGTGCGGCAAGAGTGTTAAGCTATTTTAAACAGATGCTATCAATACTAACTGGAATAGCCTCTTTTGGATGTCGTGTGAGTCTTAAAGCAATTTACGATAGCAGAAATAGTAGAAGTGGCTAGTACTAGCAGAAGTGGAAATATGAAAAAGCTTTCATGCGAAGAGAGAAACATTGATTGTAGTCAATTACAACATTTCATTATATTTTTAATTCACTGATAATATCTTTGGCATAACTTTGTTTATTATAAATGTATTTTATATTTTAATAGAGACTTAAATTTAGATCTTTCGTGGCAGCACTATCAATGTATATATTCTTCGCCAAAATGGAACAAAAAGATTTTTATAAATTTCCATTCTGCACAGGAATCTTACTTTCGCATATCCCAACTCTTAATGTATGGCAGAAAGCTCTTCAAAAAACCAAGGCCGTCTTCGTTGCATTTACTCTTTTCTCGAATAATTATAGTTCATGCTTTTCACATTGCATTGAGAGCAAATTCATAAAAATATGTATCATTGTGAGAGAAACTGTAATTTAAGCTTAAATTGCAAAAACCGATTATATTTCGCTGCAAATAACGGAAGTTTAAGCTTGTATATAAGAACAACACACGCTTCTCCAAGTCGATATTATACGATATTTTCGCGGTCTCTCTGTAGTCAGTCTAAGAATGATCTTGTAGAAACTTCTCGACGAGGAGATCCTGTGAAACTTGCGACGACCTGATATTCCAAATTCATGCTGTGTTTATTTTACATACATAGTGGTTCACAGCTTATTTCAACCAGCACCATAAAAAAGTTTGTTGGGCTATAAAATCTAAACTATTAGGGATATCCAAAAAAGTGAAATGCTGGTTGTTAGTGTGATGTTTTTTTAAATTAAAAAAAAAAACTCGTAATGCGTATGGTATTCACGAGTATACATGTAAAATTTTAGCTCTCTAGATTCTTTGGTTTAAGGGATCGCTGCGTTCATACCGACGGATGGACGGACGGATGGACGGACAGGGCTATATCAGCTCAGCTCATCGAGCTGATCTAGAATATATATACTTTGTGGGGTCTGCGACGTCTCCTTCTACCTGTTACATACATTTTCACAAAAACATTATACCCTGATTTCCCATTTTCAATGGGCTCAGGGTATAAGAACGGTTTCACTTCGAGCGCGAGCGAGCTCATTTAAAAATCAATAAATCGGTTGCTCGCTAAGTGTTTTCGTAAACAGTCAGGAAAAGACACTTATTGACAGATAACGAGAAACGGTCGACAGGGTATTTTCGAGCTCTGGTTCAGGGGATAACAAAGAAATTCAATCAGAATTATTTCTGTTGCAACAAGCAACATTACGATCCCACAATATAGAAAATGAACAGTAAAAGTATGTGTTTTGTTGTTATTAATAGCTCTTACTGCCATTTTTAAAAAGTCCTTCGCTGATAAATATAAAATGTACTTATTAATTTATGCAGTCAGCATTAATTTACACAAATAAGAATATGCAATTTTTTCTTTATTCCGTAGGTTCTTCAAGCAGTACGTCAACAGATGCCACGTGTAATGTAGAAGATTTTGGCTGTGAGAACGAAAATGTGCAAGATCGGCTAGGAATGGAAGCTATTGCCAGTTTGCATCGTCAATTAGATGATGACGATAATGGAAATATTGACTTGAGCGAATCGGATGATGTAAGTAAATAGAATGAATAAAGCAGGCATAAATATTTTAGTATATCATACGTCTGATTACCTTATCATTGATAACAATTGATATATTACTTAGGTTTTGTCGCATTACTCTGAGACCATTAACCAAAATTTAAAGCCGAAACTCTAACTAGTAAGCAAGATTTACATTTTTACGATATGTAAATCTCCCCACATCATTAATATTAAAATGTGTTACTAGTTGAATAATTAGGCATTATTATTATTAAATTATTAAGGAAGAAGGAAGGAAGGAAGGTGCCTGGGCGATTCAAGTAGTATACAATTGTGTACCTTATACATCAATTAGCATGTTGTCATTGCTGTGCGACAAAAGTTATATATTTAAAATAGAACACATTAGTCTATTTATAGACTGAAAAATTGATTTCAAACATAGCTCGTAAATAACAGTCGACCGTTTTTTTCCTACGCTCTCGTTGCGAGCACAACCAAAAAAGTTCATACTCTTTCGCTCTCGCTCTCTGCTGTCTTCATTTATGTTTTCTGTTGAATGTTTTCGTTGAGCTCTTTGTATTTCGCTCTTTCAATGAGCAGTGCGTAAAGAGCATATCGAGAAACGCTCGCACAATGAGACTCAGCAAAAGATCGATTGACCGAAAAACTTAACGGTCTTCATATACATATACATATATATATATTTCGGTTATAAAACAGGCGCTAAACGATTTGCTTACCTATGCGTGTGCATGTATACCATTACGCAAAAGACTTTTTGCTTCACTGAACACGACGAAACGGTGTTGGTATTGGAACGACCGGAGCCAAATATAATAGAAAACAAGTAAGAATGCTCTAGTCGAGACAGCTCGACTAGGAGATACCCTGAGCCCTGTGAAGTGCCGATACTTTAAATATTCTATGCTTAGTTTACATATACATATATTGCAAGCAACACATACACACACACAGACGCATGCTCAAGCACACGCTCTGCCAACTGCGTAGTTGACGTAGCGAATGCGCTTGGGCTGCAAGAGGCTTATGTTGTAGAAATTAAATGTTTAATAACTTTTTTTCTAGCAGGACTTTTTTATTCAAACTTTTAGGGCATGATTATGTTATTCATATGTGTGTATGTGCCGAACCACAAGTCTCTAGTATTTGAAATGCGTTTTTTGCAAATTTAGGGCGAAGGGGGCGTGGCATCCAAAAACCATAAATTACAAAATGTCTGCATTCACAACAGGAATCTATATAGTTAATTTCAGGTCTCTAGCTTTTACGGTACGTAAAAGAGACGAAACGTTATCAAAATTTATCGATAAAAAGAGAACGGGAAGAGTTATCGAATTTTTGAAAAAACTCGTATAGCGTATGGTATTCAGGAGTATACATGTCAAATTTCAGCTCTCTAGCTTCTGTGGTTTACGAGATCGCTGCGTTCACACAGACGGACGGACGGACGGACGGACGGACGGACAGACGGACAGGGCTATTTCAACTCAGCTCATCGAGCTGATCAAAAATATATATACTTTGTATGGTCTGCGACGTCTCCTTCTGCCTGTTACATACATTTTCACAAAAACATTATACCCTGATTCCCCATTTTCAATGGGCTCAGGGTATAAAAAACGGTTTCGCTCCGAGCGCGAGCGAGATCATTTAAGTCCCAATAAATCGGTCGCTCGCTGAGACTTTTCGTAACGGGTCAGGAAAAGACACTTATTTGCAAACAACGAGAAATGCTCGACAGTTATTTGCGAGCTCTGGTTTAAAATAATACACTACTTGTTCCATGAAAAGTATTTACTCCGATATTTATCTTCTTGTTCCACTAAATATCTTCGTTTATTATACCCTGAAACCCATTAAAAATAGGAAATCAGGGTATAATGGTTTTGTAAAAATGTATGTATATATGTAACAGGCAGAAGGAGACGTGGCAGACCCCACAAAGTATATATATTCTTGATCAGTTCGATGAGCTGAGTTGATATAGCCCTGTCCGTCCGTCTGTCCGTGCGCCCGTCCGTCCGTCTGTGTGAACGCAGCGATCTCATAAACCACAGAAGCTGGAGAGCTGAAATTTGACATGTATACTCGTGAATACAATACGCAGTACGAGTTTATTTTTGTTTTAATTCGATAACTCTTTCCGTTTTCTTATTATTGATCAATTTCGATAGCTTTTCTTCGTATTTGTATACCGTAAGAACTAGAGACTTGAAACTCACTGTAACGATCCGTGTAATGAGTACAAACATTTTGTAATTTTTGGATTTTGGATGCCACGCCCCCTTCGCCATAAATTGCAAATACACACATACGAATGGCATAATGACGCCCTGAAAGTTTGATTAGAAAGTCCATCCAGAAAAAAAGTTATTTAACATTTAATTTTAAACAACATAGCCCATTGAAAATGAATGAATACAAACATTTTGTAATATTTTGATTTTGGATGCCACGCGCCCTACGTTCTAAATTTGCAAAAAACGCATTTAAAGTACTAGAGACTTGTGCTTCGACGCATACACACATATGAATAACATAATCATGCCCTGAAAGTTTGAATAAGAAAGTCCTTCAAGAAAAAAGTTCCAGTTATTAAACATTTAATTTTCCACAACATAGGCGTCTTGCAGCCCAAGCGTAGTCGCTACGTTAATTGCGCAGTTGGCAAAACGCGTGCTTAAGCGTCTCTGCGTCTCTGTGTGTGTGTGTGTATGTGTTGCTTGCAATATTCTATGCTTAATTTCCATATACATACATGGAATATTTGAAGTATCGCCACCTAGGGTATCTCCTAGTCGAGCCGTCTCGACTAGAGCACTCTTACTGGTTATATAATAGTCTTGTACCATTACAAACACTAATAATATTTTCGACTTGTTTTTAAAAATTGATTCATTTTTATTTTTGATAGTTTCTACGTGAAGAGCTGAAATATGACTCTGGCTATGAAAAACGTCAAAAGGCATTTCATTTTAATGATGACATGCATATTTCAGTAAAGGAACTGTGGGATGCTTGGTTGCGATCAGAGGTACATAATTGGACCATTGAGCAAACAACTGATTGGTTGGCACAATCAGTACAGCTGCCCCAGTATGTTGACCTTTTTAAAATGCACAAAGTTACCGGAGCTGCTTTACCAAGGTACGTAATGTTGTTTCACAGTAATAGTATAGGTGGGCTCTTAAAAAACGTGCAACCTAGACACATGAAATAGTATTCTATCATGCAGATTCTATTAATATTTTTATACCCTGAACGCATTGAAAATGGGAAATCAGGGTATGGTTTTGTGAATATATATGTAACAGGCAGAAGGAGATGTGGCTGACTCCATAAAGTATATATGTTCTTGATCAGCTCGATGAGCTGAATTGATATAGCCCTGTCCGTCTGTCCGTCCGTCCGCCCTTCCCCCGTCCGTCCGTCTGTGTGAACGCAGCGATCTCGTAAACCACAGAAGCTGGAGAGCTGAAATTTGACATGTTTACTCGTGAATAGAATACGCAATACGACTTTTTTTTGTTTTAATTAGATAACTCTTCCCGTTCTTTTATTACCGATAAATTTCGATAACTTTTTGCTTTGCGGTACCGTAAGAGCTAGAGACATGAAATTCATTGTAACGATCCGTTTAATGAATACAAACATTTTGAAATTTTTTGATTTTGGATGACACGCCCACTTTGCCCTAAATTAAAAAAAAAAAAACGCATTTGAAATACTAGAGACTTTGGCTTCGGCACATACACACATATAAAAAAAAAAAATAATAATAATAATTATAATTCATGCACGAAAGTTTGATTAAGAAAGTTATATTAAACATTTAAAGTTATTAAACATTTAAATTTCCACAGCGTCTTGCAGCCAAAGCTCAGTCCCTACGTCAACTGCGTAGTTGGTAGAGCGTGTGCTTGTGCGTGTGTCTGTGTGAGTGTATGTGTTGCTTGCAATGTAAACTAAGCATAGAATTTTTGAAGTATTGGCACTTTGCTGGGTTCAGGGTATCTCCTAGCCGAGCCGTCTCGACTAGAGCACTCTTACTTGTTTCTTATTAAGATTTTGTTTTATTTTTTAAACAGATAATCTCAGACTAACAATTCTTTATGAGACATGTTCGATTTGACTGTTCGAGTGACTACTAATATCCTACTCATCAAAATTATATGACTATGTTTCCAACACTTATATAATTATTGACGAGAGCTAGCTCAATACTAATTATATCTCTGACATATACATATATGTACATAATGGTGTGCATCAACCTGCTCAATTGATCACTGAACAATTTGCGTTCTACGGCTGTTCGAATGCGGATGGCGGTGTGCGGACGTTTGAATGCGGATGGCGGTGTGCGAGCGTTCGTCGAACATGTTCATGTCCAAAAATAAAACGTTTACATACATATATCTTATACGTGTTCGTTCGAGTGTTTTCGATGGTAGATTCCATTGATCTAACGAACACCAAACTGATGTTCCAAGTGCATGTTTCACTAGTTGTCTAGTGGGTAGAGAAACTGATTTGGTTTTGCGAACAAAGTCACATGCTTTGAGTCTGTTACTGTCACTGTCACTAGATACCCAATTGCTTATCAAATGATATCACTGGTGCTTTTCAAATTTTGCAGTTAGTTATTTATGTAGTTTAAAATTTTGAAAACAATCATAAATACGCCAGTTTGCATTTTGTATTTACATATTGATAGAATAATTTTGTTCATTTGACTTAAATTCTTTTGACAGTCAATTACACAAATTAAAATGCTATACCTTTCTTTTTATCAAGATTACGATCTAAGTATTTGCACATAGTTAGTTTTATCAATTCTTCTTTTCGTATGAAAGCAACGTCTCGAAAACTGGAAAACTGGAAAACTGGAAAACTTACAAACTCAGGTCATAATCATAATCGTCCTCCGCAATAAATTAAAAATTCATTTTATTAAAAATATTATATATTTTAAAGGGAATTAGTTTTAGAAACGGACAGTTAAAATATGTTTGGTATGCAATTTATTGAAATATTGGATATATCGATTCTCGACTACATTTATTATACCCTGAGCCCATTGAAAATGGGAAATCAGGGTATAATGTTTTTGTGAAAATGTATGTAACAGGCAGAAGGAGACGTCGCAGACCATACAAAGTATATATATTCTTGATCAGCTCGATGAGCTGAGTTGAAATAGCCCTGTCCGTCTGTCCGTCCGTCCGTCTGTGTGAACGCAGCGATCTCGTAAACCACAGAAGCTAGAGAAAAATTTTGAAATTTGACATGTATACTCCTGAATACCATACGCTATACGAGTTTTTTTCTAAAATTCGATAACTCTTTCCGTTCTCTTTTTATCGATAAATTTCGATAACTTTTCGTCTCTTTTACGTACCGTAAGAGCTAGAGACATGAAATTTACTGTGTAGATACCTGTTGTGAATACAGACATTTTGTAATTTTTGGTTTTTGGATGCCACGCCCCCTTCGCCCTAAATTTGCAAAAAACGCATTTCAAATACTAGAGACTTGTGCTTCGGCACATACATACATATGAATAACATAATCATGCCCTGAAAGTTTGAATCAAAAAGTCTTGCTAGAAAAAAAGTTATTAAACATTTAATTTCCCATAGCGTAAGCGTCTTGCAGCCCAAGCGCTGGCAAGCGTTGGCAGAGCGTGTGCTTGAGCGTGCGTCTGTGTGTGTGTATGTGTTGCTTGCAATATATGTATATGTAAACTAAGCATAGAATATTTGAAGTATCGGCACTTCGCAGGACTCAGGGTATCTCCTAGTCGAGCCGCCTCGACTAGAGCATTCTTACTTGTTTTTATATGTTTTGAATTGTCTAGTTTAACAGTCAATCTGAGTCTTAAGCCTAGAAAGATCTACGCACATACATACATACACTCAAATCCGAATGTGTAGTTCTTAAGACCGAAAAATTTCAAACGTTGGGATTTTACTATTTTCACAGCTAGCTGAAGTTTCGCAGTCACATACATAAATACTTACACATACATATACATATGTATGTGCATTCTCGTCGCATTTCGTATGCGCTACAACACTTTCATACTCTTCCCACGAATAAAAAAATGTAAACAGTTTGCATAAGCACATCAAACTTTTCAGTAGTTTGGTATTCTTTTAGATCAGAAAGTAAGAAATGTCACCTCTTGGCGAAGAAACTTCAATTATGTGAGTTGCATATATGTGTATATTTATTTATTTAAAGTTATTAACTAATCTAGAGTAAACTTAAAGATAAACTAAAAAATTTTTTTATAGCCTAAAAAGAACAGAAAAATATTTCAAAAATAAAACAAACTCGGTGGAGGTAGGCGTGGACATGTATTTGTTGGTCGATCCTTATTGGGTCGTTAACAGTAAATTAAGTGCCGAATTTGGTCGTTCTACCTCAAAATCTGTAGAAATGCAGTATACTGATAGATGCTCTTAGAATAATCTAACATTCTTATCTTTTCCTACATATACAGAAATATACATATGTAAATTTCGACTTCTTTGCTTACTTGTAATTTCTAATCTTTTTCGATTTTGTAAGTCATCATTGTTCTGCTCCTTTAGCAGAAGTATTAAATGTTCTGTTTGGCCGACTGGTTAAACGTTTATATACATACAGTTTGTCAATAAACTCCTTACACACCGCAAAAAAATACTTTGAATCTACATATATGTATATAAAAGCTTTTTATTAACATTTCTGAAATATTTTTAATCCTAAGTTGTTTAATGATTAATTTTAATTTACATTATCAAAAACAGATTGCAGAACTAACAACCATTGCAACAACAATTAACAAACTAACGGTGCTTTCCCGTTATCAATGCTTTGTGCGTCGTTTGATGCGAGTTTGTTTTGGCAAATCTTTTAATTTGGTTTTAAGATTCTGTTGAGTTTATACCGACTTGTGAATTATTTAAAATTTTGAAATGCCTGGCCAAAGATTAAGCTTTGATGTGGTCCAATTAATTTATCATAACCACAAGTTGTGAAAATCCGCTACAGAATTATCTGAACAGTTGTATACATCAAGAAAATCAATTTACGTCTTAAATCGCGCAGTTGTATACATCAAGAAAATCAATTTACGTCTTAAATCGCGCGGAATAGGAAGCCCGACTTGGAGAAAAGGGAATAGGTGGACGTAAACGAAAGATTTACAGTCGGGCAGAGCGTTTAATTATGCAGAAGATTGACCGAAATCCCCAAATATCTTGGGACACTTAGGAAAGACCTTAAGGCTGAATGTGACTTAGTTGTATCGTATGAAACAGTGAGACAGGCCATCCTACGGCATAGGTACACTTCTAGAATTGCACAAAAGAAACCACTGCTTTCATCGCTAAGTCTAGAAAAGCGTTTAAATTTTGCTGTAAACATGATTGAGTAGCCGACAGGATACTGGGACGACGTAATATTCTGCGACAAATCAAAAATAATGTTAAACTATGATAATGACCCACCCAGGGTATGGCGCAAGCCATTGACAGCATTATAGTTACAGAAACATATTTCCAACTGTGAAATTTGGCAAGCTCTCTGCTATGGTTTGGAGGTGTATTTCCAGCAGAGGGGTTGGAGAACTGGTATTCATAGAAGACACTATGAATGCAGCTCAGTACCTCCAATTTTTAAAATCAAATTTGAGGAAAAGTGCGAATATTTTGGGTTTATAAACGCCAACAAGCCAACATTCAAATTTTATCAAGACAATGACAATGTGGACCTGGCTTTTATACAACTGTGGAAAGGTTCTCGATACACCACCCCAAAGTCCCGATCTGAACCCCATTGAACATGTGTGGGCATACTTGAAGAAAAGGGTGGGAAAACGGGGCCCAAAGAACCGTGAACAAGTAAAAGCTGCTTTTACAGAAGAATGGCAAAATATTCCCGTAGAATATTTAACTCAATTGGTAAATTCCATGAAAACACGTCTCTAACATGTCTTAGATGCCAAGAGAGGGCATACAAAATACTAAAATTATAATAAGTTTTAAATTTAGGTTAAGAACAAATTCAGTATTTTGTGTAAACAGTTTCTTGACTGTCTGAAAAATGAGTCATCGTTGTTTTTGTTGTTTACTTTGTTACACCATGTTAGTTTTGCAATCTGTTTTTGATAACGTAATTAAAATGAATCATTAAACAATTTAGCATTAAAAATATTTCAATTTGCAAAACACGAATACAAGGGTCTTGTGCTTTGGCAAATTCGTATGTACATGCGAATGAAAGTTTAATTAAGTGCGTCTTGCAGCCCAAGCGCAGGTGCTACGTCAACTGGGCTCAGGGTATCCCATAGTCGGGCGACACCGACTAGAGTTATCTTACTAGTTAGCTTTATTTTTTTGCCAATGTAGCTTTTCTTGCTTTTAATTGCTGCCATAAGCACTGCTATATAGTCAGATCCGATCTGCCACGCCTAGAATAGACGCCTCAGGCGTAGACATATAACTTTTTGTTCGATCATTACAGGATAACTTAACAGTATAACTCTAGTCGGGGGTGCCCGATGGAGGAGATACCCTTAACCACTCTCAATCTGCGTTCTCAAATGACGAGCAACGACACCTCATACTTGTATACAAGAATTTTAAATTAAGTAAGCTCGGCGGCGTCTGGCACCGTACCCAGGGCATCACGCCACCGAGCGCCGCTGCTGCTTACATCGCCAGTGCACTATGACTTGCTTGCCACCTGAAAATTTCTTAAAATTTAAGGCTGGCTCGTTTGTGTAGATTGGTTTCAGTTCGACTTAAATTTCCAATTCGGCTTGCATTCGTCATGACGAACTCGCGAACTGGCTTATTAATGTTATTAAACTGATTTTTTTAGGTTGGCGGTAAATAATCTACATTACGTAAGCAATGTTCTGGGAATAAAGGACCCAATTCATAAGCAAAAAATTTCGCTTAAAGCGATGGATGTTGTTCTCTTTGGTCCTCCGCGGGGCAAGTACTCATATATGTTGAGACGATTACTTTTTAAGTGATTGTGCGCTTTATTTATTTTTTTTTTTTGCAGAAACGGGCACTCGCTGGAAGGACTATATTCTTGTAACTCTTTTATTGAGTGCTATAATAGGATGTTGGTATGCTTATCAACAAAATAAGAATGCAAAGCGACACTTGCGTCGGATGGCGCAGGACATGGAAGGATTACAACGGGCTGAGCAAAGTTTGCAGGAAATGCAAAAGGTACTATACTATACTATACTATAGGCATTTGTCGTTGTCAATTTACTTTATATTTGATTTGCTAATTTAGGAATTAGAACTAGCTCGAATGGAGCAGGAAAATGTTGCAACGGAAAAACTAGATCTTGAAAGACGGCTTAAAGAAGTTCCTTCACTTAGTTCATCAAGTTCAGATTTAGAGGTACAGCAGTTAAAAAAAGAAATTGAGATGCTGCGAAATGAATTAACACGTGCCGAATACGAGTTGGTGGACAATTGTTGGACCCCACCTCAGCAGCTACAATCATGGCTACAATACACATATGAGTTAGAAAGCAAGAATCATCAAAAAAAGCGTATTTCTGCAGAAAAACAACTACAATCTGCACGCGAAGCATGTGAAAAATTACGTAAGAAGCGTTCAAGTTTGGTTGGCGCTTTTGTTTCAACGCACGGTAAGAGCATTGATGACGTTGACCGCTCTATTGTTGAAGCTCGCAATGCTCTTGGAGAAGTAACAAACGAATTACAGGAACGCCTCCACCGTTGGAAACAAATAGAAACATGCTTAGGATTGAATATTGTTAACAACAACGGCATATCTTACTTAGAGAACGTGCTTTATAGTCGTAACGGTGCTAGTAACGGTACTATTAGTGTTAATTCAACAAAGAGCACTAGAGGTAAGGCGCAGAGTTGCATAATATTGAAAGTATTTCTTTAAAGTCTCTATTTATAGCACGGATCACTTGCAGCACTGATGACCTTGATGACGAATCAGTACAAGGTAAGATGCATTTAGAGAATTTTTCACTGCTTGCAACGGAGTAAATTTGTAACGTTTGAGTGGCAAGACCTCACAGGAAAAATCTCTATTGTGGATCCAGTATGCGATTGACCATTGGACTTATTTTTAAACATTTTTTTATGTGTAGTTATTTAGCTTATTACTTTACCTATTACCTATACCTACATTTTCATGTATACATTTATTGTTGGTATTCTATTGAATACTGTTCAACTAAAACTAAAAATTTCAAGTTTATCAAATTGCCGAATAATAAAAAAAAATAGCCAACGTTAATTACACTAATTTACCTTGCTTGACACACACACACGCACTCGCACACGCACACACGCACGCACACACGCACGCGCACACACACACACACATCGGCTAGATGGTTTGTGTATTAGCTACAGCTCCATCGAGTCGAGCCATTGATGGCGCTATTAGTTAAAAATTGAACATATAACTACGTTTATGCTACATGAAAGCCCTGCAGTATTTTAAAACACGCAGATCGAAAGGGTTCAGGGGATCTGCTAGTCGGGCTTGCCGACTGTAGTTTTCTTTTCTTATTTATTTTATTTTATTTTATATACATATATATTTATTTTATATAAATACATACATTATGGGAAAGTGTTTAGTGTTTAATAACCTTTTTACACCTTAAACCAATTGAAAATGGGGAAAAAAGGGTATAATGTTTTTGTGAAAATGTATGTTAAAGGCAGAAGGAGACGTGGCAGACCCCATAGCTCGATGAGCTTTCTGTCCGTCCGTCCGTCCGTCCGCCCGTCTGTAAGAACGCAGCGATCTCGTAATCCACAGAAGCTAGAAAGCTGAAATTTAACATGGATACTCGTGAATACCGTACGTAGTACGAGTTATTTTTTTTAAATTTGATAACTCTACTCGTTCCCTTATCGATTAATTTTGATAACTTTTTAAACATTTAATTTCCCATAACATAGGCGTCTTGCAGCCCAAGCGCGGTCGCTACGCGCAGTTGTCAGAGCGTGTGCTTGAGTGTTCGTCTGTGTGTGTGTGTGTATGTGTTGCTTGTGATGCACATACATATAAAAGAAACAAAGAATTTGCGGAAGAGCAGTTCTTCACCGATTTCAGGGTATCCCCTAGTCGGCCGCCACCGACTAGAGGTTTTTGATTACTGTTGCTCGAAATTTCCCCAATTTTTTAAATTGAGGGTGGTTGCCAATAAATCCAATATATACCTCTAATTTAATAATTTACAAATTGATAAGCTACTGTAAGTAATTAATGTAAAAGCCTAAAAATAACAAAAGTGTATCACTGATACCACCAAACCGAAGGGGGTGTTTTATTTGGAAGACCGGCGATGTCCAGTAATATTGTTGGAAGCTGCCGAGTTTTTCAGCAGCGCTGAACTCAAATTTTTATAAAGGCTTGATGATATTAGTTTAACTATTATTTATTAATATAATAACATGTGATTGGAGGAGGGCGGGAAATCCGATCCGTCAGCAACTGGAGAGATTTTCGCTTGGAATGTTGCACAAACTCGCGAGTTAAAAACAAACTAAGAACGCGGTTTTATAGGTTGATCAAAAACAAAGGTTTTAATTGTAATCTTGTATTTCGAAGTTTATAATAGTATGTGTGTATGTACAATAGGTGCGAGTCGTTCCAAAGTCGAAGTTAGTCTTAAACTTAAATGGCACTTCACATCGAACTCCAAGTCACGGCTCCCAGTGTGACCGCCCTTGGCCGAAGCGAAAAATCCTCACTTCTCGTCTTCGCGCCCTCTTGCGTGAACATACCGCCCCCTTGCAACAAGTTGCAACTGCCACTTTCTACAGGCTTTAGGATGGGGGACGGCAGCGTTCTGGAGCACCAAGATGCCGCAGGAGCCGGAGATGACCCACCCAAAAAGCGTGCTTTGGGCGGCGGGCATGCCACCGTGAGCCGGCACGCAACCCGGTTGGATGTCCTCAGGATAGAGGTCCGCTCCCAACACCACAGTTATAGGTCCAGGGCGATAGAACAACGGGTCCGCCAGCACGAGGGTCGAGAATTTGGTGAGCACCGTCTTGGGAACTTCTCGACTCGGAGTTCTGAGGCACAGATCCGTATCCACCTTTAGTACCAACGTCTTCCTCAGATCAGGATCGTTTTTGCATTCGATCTTCGCCGTGCAAGCTTGATCGTCCCTGACGCGAGTCACGGTCAACCCGAGGGCCTTGGCAAACGAGCCGTTAATGATAATCACGTGTGCACACGTACGTAAACAGCGCACGCGTGTCGAACTGCTTCAATCCGGATCATCGCGGTGGGCAATAGCGTCGTCGACCGGGATTGGAGGAGCGACGAGAGCGTGGGAGCCTAGGGAGGCAAGACTGCACTGCACGATCGTCGCCTAGGCGACCGAGGTCGGCGGTGGTCTATGCGTCGACCTGGTGATCGCCGCCGGGGAGGCTGATCCGACATGTGGAGGAGTGAGTGATAGGCTTGTCCACACCGACGACACCCGTCCGCGCGCCGGCAACCTCCAGCGGAATGCTCGTGGGCCAGACAGTTGAGAGAGTGTGAACTCCGCGGCACAAACGACACCGGTAGGTATCGACTCCGCGGGGATGTGGCATTTTTGCCGGGGAGAGCCGAGACCGAGTCGTTACCATGTTGCTGAGGAAAGAGCGATAGATAGGAAAACAGAAAGAAGAAAATGTCCAAAGGGCTTTATTGTTCTGCTGGCATAGGCTCAAGCTCCCTTCGCAAAAGAATGAGATTCGCCACGGGTCGTCGGATGGACCCTCGCGAAGACCGCACGTCGACGACCCGAACCAGACCATCAGCCCCGGAGTGCAGCTGCTCCACTCGTCATAAGCGCCATTCAGTGGGAGGCAGATTATCCTCGGACACGATGACAAGGTTGTCTATCTGGAGACTGCACATGGTCCTGATGCCGAACCCGAACATAGAGTGCTGCTCCGTACGCCTTCTGAGAGGCATCGCAAAAGCCATGTAGGTCCCACTCTATCTCAGGACGGATATCTAGCCATCTGGGGATGCGAAGCCGGCTGAGAGCCGGATAGTCCTGCAGGATCTCGTGCCACTGAAGTAAGAGCGATGGCGTGAGTGCATCGTCCCATCCAAGTTGGCTTAGCCATAGTTGCTGCATAAATATTTTGGCCCGAATGACGAAGGGCGCCAGCCAACCAGCGGGATCGAACAGTTTCGGTATGTAGGACAGAACCTCCCTCTTGGAGACGGGATCCTTTGCTTGCGGCTCCACTATGGAGAAGAAGCTGTCATTCATGACTTGCCAACGGATACCCAGCTTCTTGGTCGCACTTGCGTCTTCTAACTCAAGGAAGTCTAATGCAGCAAATGCTCTCTCGGAAGAGCCTTGAGTATTCCTTTTTCGTTAGCCGTCCATTTCCTATGCAGGAAGCCAGCCGAAAGGAGAGTAGCGTTGAGCTCCTGGATGGCGTCGTGGGCGTTTTCCTCCATGTGAGCCCCGGCGAGGACATCATCTACATACATGTAGTGCCGCAAGATCTCACTTGCTCTAGGAAACAGGTGTTGCACGTCGTGCGCCAGCTGTAGCAGGACCCATTTTTGCGAGAAAGGGGGCGCAGTTCACACCGAAAGTGACCGTTTATAGGTGGAGTCCTGAAGTTTCCCGCCGCGATCTCGATAGAGGATCCGCTGGAACGGAGTGTGCTTGGGGTCGACAAGGATCTGTCGATACATCTGCGTAATGTCAGCATTGAAACGAATTGAAACACGCGCCATTTGAGGATCTGCAGCATGAGGTCGGTTTGCAGAGTAGGTCCGGTAAACTGATTTTAAACTGATTTGATTGATAAACGTCATTTAAACTGATTCCTCTAGTGGACGGACTCGAGGCGTTAAAATCGACGCGGACTTTGGTGGTTGTGCTGTCAGGTTTGAGGACAGCGTGGTGAGGAAGATAAAAACTATTGCAGTCCGCGGGTGGGGTCATTCGAAATCGATGTATTCCTGCAACACAGCGTCATACTGAACCTTCAAAGGAGGGTTATTTTGGAGACGTGCTTCATTCCTCAGAAATTGAATCAGAGCGATGGATCTGGAGTCACCGAGATCTACATCGTTTGGATTTTTAAACGGTAAAGAGACTACATATCGGCTGTCCTTCCTCCTCCTGGTGGTTTCCTGGAACACCTGTTCACAGATGACATCTGCCCCCTTTTTCGGCTTTGCCGGAAGGTCTTCCACGTCCCAGAACTTGGTGAGCAACACATCAAGGTTCTGGCTTGGTGCGAGCGCTCCCGTTTGCACCGTGAAGACTTAGCGAGACTTTGATGAAACTACTATTGGCCCGCACAACACCCATCCAAAGATTGTCTCCAGGCCGACGAAATCACCGCCAATATCCTTTTTAATCCGCTCCCCATGGATATGTGGGAAGAGATCCACTCCGATCATCATCTCAATCGGAGCTGGCCTGTTGTAATGAGGGTCAGCCAATGGACGATCCAGGTATTCACGCTGCACCTTGCCCTGGAACGGACACGCTGGGATTGCTCCTGCCAGTCTGGGAACGACTAAGGCCACAGCTTTTACCTGAATCTTCCTGTCCCACTGCGCTACCTCCGTCGCTCTGTCCCATGCCGGTAACAGCGGCGTTGATATGGAAAGAACGGAGGTCGGACTAAGTTAAATACCCTCTAGGACACGAAGGTCGAGTCGGCTCCGGAGTCAACGCCCAAACATTAAACACAATGCCGAGAAGGCCTCGCCCTGGAATGAAGGCGAAATAACTTTGAGCGCTCAATGCTTGATTGCTCGTGGATGGACGCTCGTGCGAGTTTAAACGCATGGTGGTGGACTCGTTACTGGAATGTAATGGCAATTATGCGCACTGGATCAGTCCCTCACTTGATGACCCCGAGCGAAGCAGTTCAAGCACAAGCTCTGTAGCCTGATCTCTTCCACTCTCCGTGCGACGGACATCGCAATGAAGGTTGGCAGACTCGGATCCGATGATTTTCCTTATTGCAGAGCCTACAAGATGCAGCCTTGATCTGTGACTTGGCGGGAAACGCTTGGACACTCACCGTGGCGGCGGGTTTTCGGGACCTGGATGGATCGAACTGTGTAAATGGGGTCGAATTATGACCTTCCGTGGAACGATAGCGATCTGTCAAGAAACGATTTAGATCGTCCCAGGCTGAGATTGCAGTCGTGTTTGGAACAGATTGTTCCCACAACAGGATAGTTGCTTTTGGTAACTTGGTCATACAGATTGCTATGAGTAGGATATCACAATTCTCTGTAATGGCTAATGACCGCTGCAAGGTAGTCAGGCACCCTTGAAAAGTCGTCTGCAGCTCTCGCAAGGACCTGCCTGACTCCTGCGAAACTACGGGAATTTTGAGCAGCTGCTTCGCTTGCGTCATGATCAAGAGCCGATAATTTTCGTACCGCGCAGTGAGGTTCTCCCACGCGGCCTGGAAACCCTCATTCGTTAGAGGGGACTTTGCCTCCCCGCGAGTCTTGGAGTTTAGGTGGTAGAGCTTTTCCAACTCGCTGTGGAAACGCTGTGGCTACGAGACGTTGTCGAGGAGGCACTGAAGTCCGAGCGCTTGGAAGCTAGTGGACTGGGTTTTGACGGAGTTTCGGACAAAGAGTCGCTACGACCGGTAACCTTAAGGCTTGCGGATTTCTGAGCAGCCTTAGATGTGTCGGCAGACATTATCAATTGTCGGAAGGAGAAGACGGGATATTCTCGGACCGAAACGCCAAGAACAACCGAAACAACAGGGAGTGGACTGTATGTGTTGTTAATACACGATATTTATAGTTGCAAAACTATCTTATCCTTATAACTTATTGAATAGTTTAAACATTATTTAAATGTATAAAATATAATAAAAGTATTTATATATTTACTTAACAATGACAGATAAGCCGTGACTCACTCACGACTTGGGTAACGCGCCATCCCTGGTCAAAAATCAGCTGTGGTGGATTTGCACTTGCACTGTATAATTTTTAGCACAAATAAGTTGGCACTGACACTGGGATTAAATGCCTTAATTGCCTGAATATGGAAAATTAGGCAGATTGAGCAGCAGGAATAAAGGAAGAAATCCACCGCCAACGCGCACATCCACTTTTTCGGTTTTATTGAATATTTATTGGTGTAAATGTGTGCGATGGCAGCCGTGTTGTGCAAGTTTTCATGTGTATGTGTGTATGTATATATTATCACAAGATACGGACACAGGATAGCATAATGGTAGCGTGCACCTCTTGAGGCAGATCAGGAATGTCTACACTGTGTTAAAACTGCACAGGTCGCTATGGAAGAGCGGGAAACCTTGCACCTTTGAGTGTATGTACATATATGTATACCTAAAACGATAACAATTGCTGTACTTATCAGATTGTTCCACCGATGCTAGCTGGAGGAGCGGAAGAGGATCCGGCTCGAAGGACCAATGTTTGTAGGAGGGCGGGCATCCAATTCGTCAGCAACTGGAGAGATCTTCGCTACTGGAATTTTGCCCAAAGTCGCGAGTTAAATGATTGAGAACGCGTGTAGTATAGATGGATAAATGAATGTTTAATGGGGAATATTGTATTTCGCTATATAATATAATATAATATGTATGTATACGTATAAAAGTGCGTGTTATTCCAATGACGTAGTTAGTCTTAAACTTAAATGGCACTTCCCATCGAGCTCCATGTCACGGCTTCCAGTGTGACCGCCCTTGGTCGCTTTCGCACCTTCTGGCGTGAACACCTTAAACTAATTGAAAATGGGGACAAAATGTATAATGTTTTTGTGAAAATGTTTGTAACAGGCAGAAGGAGGCGTGATGGACCCCATAAAGTGAATACTCTTGATCAAGGAGACAAACTGAGTTGATTTAGCTCTGTCCATCGCTCAGTCCGTCTCTCAGTCCGTCTGTTGATATGTGTAAGCGCGTCGATCACAGAACCTATAAGAGCTAGAGACTAGAACATTTTTGGAGGCTCGTGTATAGCACGCGCAGATCGAATTTGTCAAAAAATTCGATAAGTATTTCTGTTTTAATGTTATCGACTAAAAACGAAATCGATATTCAGTAATACTTTATTTAATACATCTTTACAGCTCGAGTTAACAAATTTTGTTTTTTTTTTGTTTGTAATTTTGGATGCCACGCCCCTTCTCCTCAAATTTGCAAGCCACATATTTCAAATACTAGAGAGTTGTGGCAAATATACACATATGACATAATCACGCCATGAAAGCTTATTTACTAAAGTCCATCTACAACAAAAGTTATGAAATATTTAATTTCCCAAAATATGGGCTTGTTGCAGCCCAAACTCAAGCGCTGCGTCAACTGCACAGTTGGCAGAGCGTAATTGAACTTGCTTGTGTCTGTGTGTATGTATGTGCTTCTTGCAATGTACATACATATATAAAAGGAAAGGACAATCTTGTAAATTACAGTTCCTCGCAGGGTTCAGGGTCTCCCCTAGTCGGGGGCACCGACTAGCGATTTCTTACTTTTTATACCCTGAACCCATTGAAAATGGGAAATTCGGGTATAATGTTTTTGTGAAAATGTATGTAACAGGCAGAAGGAGACGTGGCAGACCGCATAGCTCGATGAGCTGAGGGGATATAGCCCAGTCCACCCGTCCGACTGTCTTTCTGTCCGTCCGTCCGCCCGTCTGTGTGAACGCAGCGATCTCGTAATCCACAGAAGCTAGAGAGCTGAAATTTAACATGAATACATAATCGTGAATACCATACGTAGTACGAATTTAAAAAAAAATGCAATAACTCTGCCCGGACCCTTATCGCGCAATTTCGATAACCTTTCTGCGTATTTGCTAGAGACTTTAAATTCACTGTAATGATCCGTCTAATGAATACAAACATTTTGTAATTTTTAGGTTATGGATGCCACTCCCCTTTCGTTTAATTAAAAAAGTCCATCCAGAAAAAAAGTTATTAAACATTTAATTTCCCATAACATAGGCGTCTTGCAGCCACAAGCGCAGTCGCTACGTCAACTGCGCAATTGTCAGAGCGTGTGCTTGAGTGTTCGTCTGTGTGTGTGTATGTGTTTCTTGTGATGCACATACATATAAAAGAAACAAAGAATTTGCGGAAGAGCAGTTCTTCACCGATTTCAGGGTATCCCCTAGTCGGGCGCCACCGACTAGAGGTTTCTTACTTGTTTTTGATTACTGTTGCTCAAAATTTCCAGAATTCTTTAAATTGAGGGTGGGTGCCAATAAAGCCAATATATACGTCTTATTTATTCATTTACAAATTGATAAAACGTTAGTGGCTATAAGTAATTAAAGTAAAAGTCTAAAAATAACAAAAATTTATCAATAATACCACCAAACCGAAGGGAGTGTTTTATTTGGCTGACCGTCGAGCTATGCCCCGAATCACAGGCAAATATGGCCAATAATATTGTTGGAAGCTGCCGAGTTTTTTCAGCAGCTCTGAACTCAAATTTTTATAAAGGCTTGATGATATTAGTTTAACTATTATTTATTAATATAATAACATGTGTTTGGAGGAGAGCGGGAAATCCGATCCGTCAGCAATTGGAGAGATTTTCGCTTCGAATGTTGCACAAACTCGCGAGTTAAAAACAAACTAAGAACGCGGGTGTATAAGTTGATCAAAAACAAAGGTTTTAATTGTAATCTTGTATTTCGAAGTTTATAATAGTATGTGTGTATGTACAATAGGTGCGAGTTGTTCCAAAGTCGAAGTTAGTCTTAAACTTCAATGGCGGTTCCCATCGAAATCCAAGTCACGGCTCACAGTGTGACCGCCCTTGGCCGAAGCGGGCAGGCCGGTACGCAACCCGGTTGGGTGACCTCAGGATAGAGGTCCGCTCCCAACACCACGTTTATAGGTCCAGGGTGATAGAACGTCGGGCCCGCCAGCACGAGGGTCGAGAATTTGGTGAGCAGCTTCTCGGGAACCTCTCGACTCGGAGTTCGGAGGCACAAATCCGTATCCACCTTCAGCACCAACGTCTTCCTCTGAGCCGGATCGCTTTTGGATTCGATCACCGCCGTGCAAGCTTGATCGTCCCCGACGCGGGTCACGGTCAACCCGAGGGCCTTGGCAAACGAGCCGTGAATGATGCTCATGGGTGCACATGCGTTCAACCGAGCACGCGTGTCGAACTGCTTCGACCCGTCGCCAATCCGGATCATCGCGAGGAGCGACGAGAGCGTGGGAGCCTCGGAAGGCACGATTGCAGCCGGGGAAGCGGAGGACAGCACCGATCGTCGCCTAGGGGATCGAGGTTGGCGGTGCTCACGGCGTTGGACTGCCGATCGCCGCTTCGGGGACCGGATCGGCGATGGTCTATGCGTCGACCTGGTGATCGCCGCAGGGGAGGCTGATCCGACATGTGGAGGAGGGTGTGATGGGGTTGTCGACACCGACGACACCCGTATGCGCGCCGGCAACCTCCAGCGGAATGCTCGTGGGCCAGACAGTTGGGGCAATATCGATTCACGAGTACGGCTCTCAGGCGTTTCTCCTCACTAATATCTAGGAACCTCCGACATTGAGAGAGTGTGAACTCCGCGGCACACCCGACACCGGTAGGTATCGACTCCGCGGGGATGTGGCCTTTTTGCCGGGGAGAGCCGAGACCGAGTCGGGGCCATGTTGCTGAGGAAAGAGCGATAGATAGGAAAACAGAAAGAAAAAAAGGTCAAAAGGGGGTTATTGTTCTGCTGGGATAGGCTCAAGCTCCCTTCGCAAAAGAATGAGCTTCGCCACGGGTCGTCGGATGGACCCTCGCGAAGTCCGCACGTCGACGACCCGAACCAGACCATCAGCCCCGGAGTGCAGCTGCTCCACTCGTTATAAGCCCCATTCAGTGGCAGGCAGATTATCCTCGGACACGATGACAAGGTCGTCTATCTGGAGACTGCGAACTGGAGTTTTCCATTTGTTCATTTTGTGGGTGGACAGCTCCTCGAACGTATACTTGACGTTCGTCATGGACTTATAGAACAAAGCCTTGAAACTCTTAACTCCAGCCTCCCATAACCCGCCCATATGGGGGGCGTTGGGTGGAATGAAAGCCCAGGAAAGGATGTGCCGAGGAAAAGTGTTGGATTGCCCTGGTGCTGAAGCACACGAACACGCAGACATAACCCTTGGTAATGAGACAAGCTCGCCCGGTGTAGTTCTTGACGTCGAAAGGTTCTGAAAAATCAATACCAGTAAGCGTGAAAGGTCTGGAGAAGGTGATCCGCTCTCGAGGAAGGTCTCCCATCATTTGGGTTTGTTGGCGGCGCCGATAGATGATGAACGTCTTGCTCCCTTGCACATGAGCTTTGGTTAAGTTCTTTATCCTTGGGATCCAGAACTTGGTACGCAAGTACCGCACCATCAACTGGCTGCCACCATGCAGGGTGATGCGGTGGGCAAACTTTACGACGAGCGGGTCAAATGAGCGTCATAAGGGAGAAGGATTGGGTGACGCTCATCATAGCTGAGAGACTCAGCTGCTCGTAGTCGGCCGCATGAGCGAAGGACCCCGTGCTGATCGAGAAATGGGTTTAAGTTGAGCAAGGAGCTTGAGGCTGGAATTGGACGCTTCTCGATGCATACTTATTGCTCTGAACAAGCCGCACAAGGATCCGCGCGGTTAGCAACTCGTCGTTGCCGAGCTGTATCGTGGGTGGCGTCGCTTCCTTTGGAGCGAGGAACCGCTGGAAATATGCGGTGACCCTGAGGGCTCTCCCGTAATCTGAGAACCGCTCGCTGAAGTCGTCCTTGGGGGATACAGTGGCTGTGTGACAGTGGACTCTCAGATCATGCTGCGTACATCGCTGTGCAGCCGGTCAATGCTCAGGTGCCTGTCGGAGCCAGTCCGGTCCGAATCACCATAAACTGCTGGCCGCTAGTTCGTCGGTGGAGATGCCTCGGCCAGATCTGCTGGATTGTCCTCGGATCGAATGTGACGCACAGGTGCTCTGGAAAATGGAAGTCGGCAGTATTGGCAGCTCCGGGACTACTGACGCGTACAGGTCAGCTAGCAGAACCGCACCGCAGAGCTCCAGTCGTGGCAGTGAGACTGTTTTGACTGGAGCTACTCGTGTCTTAGCCGTTAGAAGATGGACCCTCACATGGTCCTGATGCCGAACCCGAACATAGAGTGCTGCTCCGTACGCCTTCTGAGAGGCATCGCAAAAGCCATGTAGGTCCCACTGTAGCTCAGGACGGATCTCTAGCCATCTGGGGATGCGAACCCGGCGAACCCAGAACCTCCCTCTTGGAGACGGTATCCGTTGCTTGTGGCTCCACGATGGAGAAGAATCTGTCATTCGTGACTTGCCAACGGATACCCAGCGTCTTGGTCGCACTTGCGTCTTCTAACTCAAGGAAGTCTAATGCAGCAAATGCTCTCTCTGAAGAGCCTTGAGTATTCCTTTTTCGTTAGCCGTCCATTTCCTATGCAGGAAGCCAGCCGAAAGGAGAGTAGCGTTGAGCTCCTGGATGGCGTCGTGGGCGTTTTCCTCCATGTGAGCCCCGGCGAGGACATCATCTACATACATGTAGTGCCGCAGGATCTCACTTGCTCTAGGAAACAGGTGTTGCACGTCGTGCGCCAGCTGTAGCAGGACCCATTTTTGCGAGAAAGGGGGCGCAGTTCACACCGAAAGTGACCGTTTATAGGTGGAGTCCTGAAGCTTCCCGCCGCGATCTCGATAGAGGATCTGCTTGAACGGAGTGTGCTAGGGGTCGACAAGGATCTGTCGATACATCTGCGTAATGTCAGCATTGAAGACGAATTGGAACACGCGCCATTTGAGAATCTGCAGCGTGAGGTCGGTTTGCAGAGTAGGTCCGGTAAACTGATTTTAAACTGATTTGATTGATAAACGTCATTTAAACTGATTCCTCTAGTGGACGGACTCGAGGCGTTAAAATCGACGCGGACTTTGGTGGTTGTGCTGTCAGGTTTGAGGACAGCGTGGTGAGGAAGATAAAAACTATTGCAGTCCGCGGGTGGGGTCATTCGAAATCGATGTATTCCTGCAACACAGCGTCATACTGAACCTTCAAAGGAGGGTTATTTTGGAGACGTGCTTCATTCCTCAGAAATTGAATCAGAGCGATGGATCTGGAGTCACCGAGATCTACATCGTTTGGATTTTTAAACGGTAAAGAGACTACATATCGGCTGTCCTTCCTCCTCCTGGTGGTTTCCTGGAACACCTGTTCACAGATGACATCTGCCCCCTTTTTCGGCTTTGCCGGAAGGTCTTCCACGTCCCAGAACTTGGTGAGCAACACATCAAGGTTCTGGCTTGGTGCGAGCGCTCCCGTTTGCACCGTGAAGACTTAGCGAGACTTTGATGAAACTACTATTGGCCCGCACAACACCCATCCAAAGATTGTCTCCAGGCCGACGAAATCACCGCCAATATCCTTTTTAATCCGCTCCCCATGGATATGTGGGAAGAGATCCACTCCGATCATCATCTCAATCGGAGCTGGCCTGTTGTAATGAGGGTCAGCCAATGGACGATCCAGGTATTCACGCTGCACCTTGCCCTGGAACGGACACGCTGGGATTGCTCCTGCCAGTCTGGGAACGACTAAGGCCACAGCTTTTACCTGAATCTTCCTGACCCACTGCGCTACCTCCGTCGCTCTGTCCCATGCCGGTAACAGCGGCGTTGATATGGAAAGAACGGAGGTCGGACTAAGTTAAATACCCTCTAGGACACGAAGGTCGAGTCGGCTCCGGAGTCAACGCCCAAACATTAAACACAGTGCCGAGAAGGCCTCGCCCTGGAGTGAAGGCGAAATAACTTTGAGCGCTCAATGCTTGATTGCTCGTGGATGGACGCTCGTGCGAGTTTAAACGCATGGTGGTGGACTCGTTACTGGAATGTAACAGCTTGTGATGACGCTCCTTGCAGATGTGGCAATTATGCGCACTGGATCAGTCCCTCACTTGATGACCCCGAGCGAAGCAGTTCAAGCACAAGCTCTGTAGCCTGATCTCTTCCACTCTCCGTGCGACGGACATCGCAATGAAGGTTGGCAGACTCGGATCCGATGATTTTCCTTATTGCAGAGCCTACAAGATGCAGCCTTGATCTGTGACTTGGCGGGAAACGCTTGGACACTCACCGTGGCGGCGGGTTTTCGGGACCTGGATGGATCGAACTGTGTATATGGGGTCGAATTATGACCTTCCGTGGAACGATAGCGATCTGTCAAGAAACGATTTAGATCGTCCCAGGCTGAGATTGCAGTCGTGTTTGGAACAGATTGTTCCCACAACAGGATAGTTGCTTTTGGTAACTTGGTCATACAGATTGCTATGAGTAGGATATCACAATTCTCTGTAATGGCTAATGACCGCTGCAAGGTAGTCAGGCACCCTTGAAAAGTCGTCTGCAGCTCTCGCAAGGACCTGCCTGACTCCTGCGAAACTACGGGAATTTTGAGCAGCTGCTTCGCTTGCGTCATGATCAAGAGCCGATAATTTTCGTACCGCGCAGTGAGGTTCTCCCACGCGGCCTGGAAACCCTCATTCGTTAGAGGGGACTTTGCCTCCCCGCGAGTCTTGGAGTTTAGGTGGTAGAGCTTTTCCAACTCGCTGTGGAAACGCTGTGGCTACGAGACGTTGTCGAGGAGGCACTGAAGTCCGAGCGCTTGGAAGCTAGTGGACTGGGTTTTGACGGAGTTTCGGACAAAGAGTCGCTACGACCGGTAACCTTAAGGCTTGCGGATTTCTGAGCAGCCTTAGATGTGTCGGCAGACATTATCAATTGTCGGAAGGAGAAGACGGGATATTCTCGGACCGAAACGCCAAGAACAACCGAAACAACAGGGAGTGGACTGTATGTGTTGTTAATACACGATATTTATAGTTGCAAAACTATCTTATCCTTATAACTTATTGAATAGTTTAAACATTATTTAAATGTATAAAATATAATAAAAGTATTTATATATTTACTTAACAATGACAGATAAGCCGTGACTCACTCACGACTTGGGTAACGCGCCATCCCTGGTCAAAAATCAGCTGTGGTGGATTTGCACTTGCACTGTATAATTTTTAGCACAAATAAGTTGGCACTGACACTGGGATTAAATGCCTTAATTGCCTGAATATGGAAAATTAGGCAGATTGAGCAGCAGGAATAAAGGAAGAAATCCACCGCCAACGCGCACATCCACTTTTTCGGTTTTATTGAATATTTATTGGTGTAAATGTGTGCGATGGCAGCCGTGTTGTGCAAGTTTTCATGTGTATGTGTGTATGTATATATTATCACAAGATACGGACACAGGATAGCATAATGGTAGCGTGCACCTCTTGAGGCAGATCAGGAATGTCTACACTGTGTTAAAACTGCACAGGTCGCTATGGAAGAGCGGGAAACCTTGCACCTTTGAGTGTATGTACATATATGTATACCTAAAACGATAACAATTGCTGTACTTATCAGATTGTTCCACCGATGCTAGCTGGAGGAGCGGAAGAGGATCCGGCTCGAAGGACCAATGTTTGTAGGAGGGCGGGCATCCAATTCGTCAGCAACTGGAGAGATCTTCGCTACTGGAATTTTGCCCAAAGTCGCGAGTTAAATGATTGAGAACGCGTGTAGTATAGATGGATAAATGAATGTTTAATGGGGAATATTGTATTTCGCTATATAATATAATATAATATGTATGTATACGTATAAAAGTGCGTGTTATTCCAATGACGTAGTTAGTCTTAAACTTAAATGGCACTTCCCATCGAGCTCCATGTCACGGCTTCCAGTGTGACCGCCCTTGGTCGCTTTCGCACCTTCTGGCGTGAACACCTTAAACTAATTGAAAATGGGGACAAAATGTATAATGTTTTTGTGAAAATGTTTGTAACAGGCAGAAGGAGGCGTGATGGACCCCATAAAGTGAATACTCTTGATCAAGGAGACAAACTGAGTTGATTTAGCTCTGTCCATCGCTCAGTCCGTCTCTCAGTCCGTCTGTTGATATGTGTAAGCGCGTCGATCACAGAACCTATAAGAGCTAGAGACTAGAACATTTTTGGAGGCTCGTGTATAGCACGCGCAGATCGAATTTGTCAAAAAATTCGATAAGTATTTCTGTTTTAATGTTATCGACTAAAAACGAAATCGATATTCAGTAATACTTTATTTAATACATCTTTACAGCTCGAGTTAACAAATTTTGTTTTTTTTTTGTTTGTAATTTTGGATGCCACGCCCCTTCTCCTCAAATTTGCAAGCCACATATTTCAAATACTAGAGAGTTGTGGCAAATATACACATATGACATAATCACGCCATGAAAGCTTATTTACTAAAGTCCATCTACAACAAAAGTTATGAAATATTTAATTTCCCAAAATATGGGCTTGTTGCAGCCCAAACTCAAGCGCTGCGTCAACTGCACAGTTGGCAGAGCGTAATTGAACTTGCTTGTGTCTGTGTGTATGTATGTGCTTCTTGCAATGTACATACATATATAAAAGGAAAGGACAATCTTGTAAATTACAGTTCCTCGCAGGGTTCAGGGTCTCCCCTAGTCGGGGGCACCGACTAGCGATTTCTTACTTTTTATACCCTGAACCCATTGAAAATGGGAAATTCGGGTATAATGTTTTTGTGAAAATGTATGTAACAGGCAGAAGGAGACGTGGCAGACCGCATAGCTCGATGAGCTGAGGGGATATAGCCCAGTCCACCCGTCCGACTGTCTTTCTGTCCGTCCGTCCGCCCGTCTGTGTGAACGCAGCGATCTCGTAATCCACAGAAGCTAGAGAGCTGAAATTTAACATGAATACATAATCGTGAATACCATACGTAGTACGAATTTTAAAAAAAATGCAATAACTCTGCCCGGACCCTTATCGCGCAATTTCGATAACCTTTCTGCGTATTTGCTAGAGACTTTAAATTCACTGTAATGATCCGTCTAATGAATACAAACATTTTGTAATTTTTAGGTTATGGATGCCACTCCCCTTTCGTTTAATTAAAAAAGTTCATCCAGAAAAAAAGTTATTAAACATTTAATTTCCCATAACATAGGCGTCTTGCAGCCACAAGCGCAGTCGCTACGTCAACTGCGCAATTGTCAGAGCGTGTGCTTGAGTGTTCGTCTGTGTGTGTGTATGTGTTTCTTGTGATGCACATACATATAAAAGAAACAAAGAATTTGCGGAAGAGCAGTTCTTCACCGATTTCAGGGTATCCCCTAGTCGGGCGCCACCGACTAGAGGTTTCTTACTTGTTTTTGATTACTGTTGCTCAAAATTTCCAGAATTCTTTAAATTGAGGGTGGGTGCCAATAAAGCCAATATATACGTCTTATTTATTCATTTACAAATTGATAAAACGTTAGTGGCTATAAGTAATTAAAGTAAAAGTCTCAAAATAACAAAAATTTATCAATAATACCACCAAACCGAAGGGAGTGTTTTATTTGGCTGACCGTCGAGCTATGCCCCGAATCACAGGCAAATATGGCCAATAATATTGTTGGAAGCTGCCGAGTTTTTTCAGCAGCTCTGAACTCAAATTTTTATAAAGGCTTGATGATATTAGTTTAACTATTATTTATTAATATAATAACATGTGTTTGGAGGAGAGCGGGAAATCCGATCCGTCAGCAATTGGAGAGATTTTCGCTTCGAATGTTGCACAAACTCGCGAGTTAAAAACAAACTAAGAACGCGGGTGTATAAGTTGATCAAAAACAAAGGTTTTAATTGTAATCTTGTATTTCGAAGTTTATAATAGTATGTGTGTATGTACAATAGGTGCGAGTTGTTCCAAAGTCGAAGTTAGTCTTAAACTTCAATGGCGGTTCCCATCGAAATCCAAGTCACGGCTCACAGTGTGACCGCCCTTGGCCGAAGCGGGCAGGCCGGTACGCAACCCGGTTGGGTGACCTCAGGATAGAGGTCCGCTCCCAACACCACGTTTATAGGTCCAGGGTGATAGAACGTCGGGCCCGCCAGCACGAGGGTCGAGAATTTGGTGAGCAGCTTCTCGGGAACCTCTCGGATCGGAGTTCGGAGGCACAAATCCGTATCCACCTTCAGCACCAACGTCTTCCTCTGAGCCGGATCGCTTTTGGATTCGATCACCGCCGTGCAAGCTTGATCGTCCCCGACGCGGGTCACGGTCAACCCGAGGGCCTTGGCAAACGAGCCGTGAATGATGCTCATGGGTGCACATGCGTTCAACCGAGCACGCGTGTCGAACTGCTTCGACCCGTCGCCAATCCGTGGGAGCCTCGGAAGGCACGACTGCAGCCGGGGAAGCGGAGGACAGCACCGATCGTCGCCTAGGGGATCGAGGTTGGCGGTGCTCACGGCGTTGGACTGCCGATCGCCGCTTCGGGGACCGGATCGGCGATGGTCTATGCGTCGACCTGGTGATCGCCGCAGGGGAGGCTGATCCGACATGTGGAGGAGGGTGTGATGGGGTTGTCGACACCGACGACACCCGTATGCGCGCCGGCAACCTCCAGCGGAATGCTCGTGGGCCAGACAGTTGGGGCAATATCGATTCACGAGTACGGCTCTCAGGCGTTTCTCCGCACTAATATCTAGGAACCTCCGACATTGAGAGAGTGTGAACTCCGCGGCACACCCGACACCGGTAGGTATCGACTCCGCGGGGATGTGGCCTTTTTGCCGGGGAGAGCCGAGACCGAGTCGGGGCCATGTTGCTGAGGAAAGAGCGATAGATAGGAAAACAGAAAGAAAAAAAGGTCAAAAGGGGGTTATTGTTCTGCTGGGATAGGCTCAAGCTCCCTTCGCAAAAGAATGAGCTTCGCCACGGGTCGTCGGATGGACCCTCGCGAAGTCCGCACGTCGACGACCCGAACCAGACCATCAGCCCCGGAGTGCAGCTGCTCCACTCGTCATAAGCCCCATTCAGTGGCAGGCAGATTATCCTCGGACACGATGACAAGGTCGTCTATCTGGAGACTGCGAACTGGAGTTTTCCATTTGTTCATTTTGTGGGTGGACAGCTCCTCGAACGTATACTTGACGTTCGTCATGGACTTATAGAACAAAGCCTTGAAACTCTTAACTCCAGCCTCCCATAACCCGCCCATATGGGGGGCGTTGGGTGGAATGAAAGCCCAGGAAAGGATGTGCCGAGGAAAAGTGTTGGATTGCCCTGGTGCTGAAGCACACGAACACGCAGACATAACCCTTGGTAATGAGACAAGCTCGCCCGGTGTAGTTCTTGACGTCGAAAGGTTCTGAAAAATCAATACCAGTAAGCGTGAAAGGTCTGGAGAAGGTGATCCGCTCTCGAGGAAGGTCTCCCATCATTTGGGTTTGTTGGCGGCGCCGATAGATGATGAACGTCTTGCTCCCTTGCACATGAGCTTTGGTTAAGTTCTTTATCCTTGGGATCCAGAACTTGGTACGCAAGTACCGCACCATCAACTGGCTGCCACCATGCAGGGTGATGCGGTGGGCAAACTTTACGACGAGCGGGTCAAATGAGCGTCATAAGGGAGAAGGATTGGGTGACGCTCATCATAGCTGAGAGACTCAGCTGCTCGTAGTCGGCCGCATGAGCGAAGGACCCCGTGCTGATCGAGAAATGGGTTTAAGTTGAGCAAGGAGCTTGAGGCTGGAATTGGACGCTTCTCGATGCATACTTATTGCTCTGAACAAGCCGCACAAGGATCCGCGCGGTTAGCAACTCGTCGTTGCCGAGCTGTATCGTGGGTGGCGTCGCTTCCTTTGGAGCGAGGAACCGCTGGAAATATGCGGTGACCCTGAGGGCTCTCCCGTAATCTGAGAACCGCTCGCTGAAGTCGTCCTTGGGGGATACAGTGGCTGTGTGACAGTGGACTCTCAGATCATGCTGCGTACATCGCTGTGCAGCCGGTCAATGCTCAGGTGCCTGTCGGAGCCAGTCCGGTCCGAATCACCATAAACTGCTGGCCGCTAGTTCGTCGGTGGAGATGCCTCGGCCAGATCTGCTGGATTGTCCTCGGATCGAATGTGACGCACAGGTGCTCTGGAAAATGGAAGTCGGCAGTATTGGCAGCTCCGGGACTACTGACGCGTACAGGTCAGCTAGCAGAACCGCACCGCAGAGCTCCAGTCGTGGCAGTGAGACTGTTTTGACTGGAGCTACTCGTGTCTTAGCCGTTAGAAGATGGACCCTCACATGGTCCTGATGCCGAACCCGAACATAGAGTGCTGCTCCGTACGCCTTCTGAGAGGCATCGCAAAAGCCATGTAGGTCCCACTGTAGCTCAGGACGGATCTCTAGCCATCTGGGGATGCGAACCCGGCGAACCCAGCTTGTGGCTCCACGATGGAGAAGAATCTGTCATTCGTGACTTGCCAACGGATACCCAGCGTCTTGGTCGCACTTGCGTCTTCTAACTCAAGGAAGTCTAATGCAGCAAATGCTCTCTCTGAAGAGCCTTGAGTATTCCTTTTTCGTTAGCCGTCCATTTCCTATGCAGGAAGCCAGCCGAAAGGAGAGTAGCGTTGAGCTCCTGGATGGCGTCGTGGGCGTTTTCCTCACTTGCTCTAGGAAACAGGTGTTGCACGTCGTGCGCCAGCTGTAGCAGGACTCTTATTGCGAGAAAGGGGGCGCAGTTCACACCGAAAGTGACCGTTTAAAGGTGGAGTCCTGAAGTTTCCCGCCGCGATCTCGATAGAGGATCCGCTGGAACGGAGTGTGCTTGGGGTCGACAAGGATCTGTCGATACATCTGCGTAATGTCAGCATTAAAGACAAATTGGAACACGCGCCATTTGAGAATCTGCAGCGTGAGGTCGGTTTGCGGAGTAGGTCCGGTAAGCAACGCGTCATTTATTTATTTATTTATTTATTATAGTTGACAGAACGAGTGTCACTAATAAGTAATTAAAGTAAAAACCTAAAATTAACAAAATTTTATTAATAATATCACCACCCGCTGGGGGTGTTTTATTTGCCATGCCGGCGAGCTATGCCCCGAATCACAGCCAAATATGGTTAGTGATATCATTGAACTATGAAAGATAGGGAGTGAAGAAATTAAAAATATTTAGTTTAAAAATTAGTCTACAAACATAGCTTAACCATAAAAACAGGAAGAAGAAGAACATATATTTATATATTTTACTAAATTGAGAAAACACAACATAAGTAGGGAGAATTGCCAATTCCTGTGACTTCTCACTCTTGGGCCCTGTGTGTGATTTCTCTGAGGTAAGCTGAAAGCAAGGATTTTATTAAAGGGAGAGAGAGTTCTGAAGCAAATACATAAAAATATTTATTATAGGTAGCACATAAGACCTGAAACGCACTATGCAAGGAATAATCAGATGTACATATAGGTAAATATAGAGGACGAAAGTGACGGGAAATACGAGAAGGAACTACAAAATTAATTTGCTTTAAAAGACCAGGCGAATCAGTATTACCACTAATCAAATTATGTAGAAAAGCAATACCCATGACTGTTCTACGGTTTATTAGTGACGGAAGATCTATAAGAAGAAGCCTACTATGATAAGAAGGTAACCGAAGGTTACGATCCCAGTTAAGATTGCGTAACGCAAAGAGAAGAAACTGTTTCTGAACCGATTCTATACGGTCCTGATACAATTTATGCTGTGGCGACCATATAATTGAACAATATTCCAAAATTGGTCGAACCAGCGAAACAAAAATGAGTTTGGTAACAAACGGGTCATTAAATTCTTTCGACCATCGTTTAATAAAGCCAAGAACACTTTTGGCTTCATTAATGATGGTTGATATATGGGCATTGAAACTATGTTTAGAGTCAAAGAGTACCCCAAGATCTTTCACTGTGGAAATACGTTGCAAGGAATCATTATTGATTGTATAATGAGCAGTATATGGACAAACGCGACTAAAGGTCATTGTCATACATTTAGAACAATTCAACTGCAATTGATTAGCCTTACACCAACTTTGAAAGGAATCAAGATCATCTTGTAAGCGTAGATGATTCAGTAAATTGTTGTATGAGAGACAGAGGTTTACATCATCTGCATACATAGAAACCTTTGAATGAGAAATACAACTCGGAAGGTCATTTATAAAAAGGGAGAATAGTAGAGGGCCCAAATGACTACCCTGAGGCACACCCGATGAGACAAATATGACCTTCGAAATAGCTGTTTTCAACAAAACTCTTTGGGTTCTACCCTTTAAATAGGAAGCTATCCAAGACAGAAGTTAAAGCGAAAATCCGAAATGGTCAAGCTTTTGAAGTAAAAATATCATGCTGAACTGAGTCCAATTCCTTACTGAAGTCAGAATATATAACATCAGTCTGCATTTTATTTAAAAAGCTTTCGTTGATTAGAGATGAAAATTCTAATAGGTTAGTTGAGGTTGATCGATTCTGAACAAAGCCATGCTGAGATGGTGAAATAATCGATTTGCAAATATGTTGCAAGTTCGAAGCTATAATTTTTTCAAATAACTTCGGAATAACAGAAAGTTTCGCAATACCCCTATAATTGGAAACATCAGATCTTCCTCCTTTTTTATACAGAGGAATAATAAATGATTCTTTCCAAATTGAAGGGAATACTGAGGTATTAAGGGACAAATTAAACAGTTTTAATAAAGGTGACCGCAAAGAAACACTGCATTCTTTAATCAAACAACTTGGAATACCATCTGCTCCAGAAGAGAACGATGATTTCAACGTCCGAATAGCGGATAAGAGAGAGGGAGACGAAATGTTTGAAGCAATAATGGAATTTACATTCATTATAGTACTCAAAGTTAAATGTGATTTGGTATAGGTTATAGCAGAAGAGTAAGTGGATTGGAAGAAATCTGCAAATAGATCAGAGGCATCTTGATCATTACAGGTCTTGTCTAAACCGAAGAAAAATGAAGAGGGCAATCCAGAAGATTTACGCTTCGAATTTACAAATGAATAAAACCTTTTACGGTCACGAGCAAACTGCCTTCTACAGCGTAAGAGGGTATTCTCATAGCAACGAGAGTTAAAAATATTGAAATTTGACTTAGCTAAAGAGTATTTAGACCAGTCAACAATTGAGCCCGACTTTTTAAACTTTTTAAAATATTTAGATTTAATATTTTTTGAATTCGAAAGAGTTGGAGTAAACCAGGGTGGTTTATTAGAAAGGGATTTAGAAATACATATAGGAACACAACTGTCTAGGATAGAATTTAAAGTACTATAAAATATAGAAACTGCTAAATCGACCTCAGTTGCCTCATACAAAGGGGACCAGTCCGTTGCATTAATGAGATCATTAAGCAAAACAAAATTACATTTATTAAAACAACGAAGTTGTTTAAATGATAAGGACGTTGAAATTAGTGGACAGTCAATAGGTATTAAAACATCTAAAGTCGGATGATGTTGATCTTAAAACCCTAATGATGGTATCATCATTAGTAAAAACAAGATCAAGAGATCGATTCAAATGATTTGAGATCGAGTTCATCTGAAACATGGAAAGGTTAAACAATTCATCAAAAAGATAATGATCCATTGTTGGAATAAGATGCTTTGAATTGAGAGATGAGGCCCAAGAAGTGTTTTTGGTATATTAAAATCACCCAATACAAGAAACAGGTCGTTATCTTGAACATACCCATACATTTCTTTAATACAAGATATATGTTGACTATAAACTTGTAAATCAGAAGAGGGAGGTATATATGAACAAGTAACGTAAAGGGAACAAGACTGGAGAGTTAGTTTAACTCCAATAATCTCAACATTGTGAAGTGATGAGAAGGTAAAAGATTTCGAGAGAAAGTGGGATTTAACAGCTATTAAAACTCCACCCCCTCTACGTGACAAACGATCAAGTCTATAAATAGTGAAATTATCTGAAAGAATCTCACTGTTATAAACATTTGGAGTTAACCACGTTTCAGTGAGGGCAATAAGTTCAGATTTTACACTAAAGCTATTCAGAAAAGACTTTTTAATTTGGAATTAAGGCCACGAACATTTTGGTATATTAAGGATAGCTGCGGAGAAGATGGTGAAATTAGTTTTTGATACTGCCTCAGATGAAGGTTGTACCGAATCAGAAATCAAAGAGACCGGGGAAGTTCTGTTTCGAATCTTCTGTTTGAATTCATGCACAACTACATGGGGTGGCCAAAATTTGGAGTCACATATAGTTGCGAAGAATTCTATAGGTACATTTATTTTAAATGAAGCAATTTCACGAAGAGTAGTAAAATTGAACTTCGAAATAAAAACCTTAGCTTTAGTTTTGCTTTCAATAAAAGCAGACACAGCCTCACATGTAGTATCTGATGAAAGCCTAGATAAGAAAACTTGCTTTCGAGGAGACACAACAGATAAATATGGTACAGTAGGGTCAAGAGCAGATGTCTGAATGTTTTTCTTAGGTTGAACAACACTCGGAGTAACTTTAACTTTTTTAATAGGGGCCTCTATTATGACACTGGCAGCAGATATTTCACCTGAGTCGTCGGATATCGGAATTGATATTTCCTGACACGGTGAAGAAGGGGCAGACAAATTAGGTGATGGTAAATTAAATGAGGGAGGGACTAACAGTGATGGAGTCATCACCTGATTAAGCGGGGATTCGAAACTATATTGATTTAAAATTTCTTCGCCAGCTTTCAGTTCACCTGTTAGCTGTTTAGAAATGTTAATCAGTTTCGAATACTGTACCCGCACTGTATTATACATCTTGGAAAAATGTAATTGTTTTTCCAAGCAATCGGGGCAAGACCAGCGCACTTTATATGCATTAGATTCTCGCACAACCAGCAACCAACAAATTGCATTTGTGCAGAATCAGCGGCTTGCCTAAATGAGCAAGATTTCTTGCAGAAAGTCATATTGGCAACTAGGAAGTTAAGCAAAACAATATTAGCGGATAGAGACTAAGAAAAATACAGATAATGCGAGGATTAACTGTGTTGAGCGAGCGAATCACAAACAACAACAAACAGCTAAGACAGAGACCAACACAAACAGCTGATACAGTAAATAGAGCGGTTGAGATACAGCGTTAAAAACGAACAAAAATTTCGTATGACAAAAACAAACACTAAGCTGAGCGTGAGCGATCAACAGCGGGACACACACACTAACAAGTGTAAAAATAAGAGAGCAAATGAGAAAAAATACACAGAATAGATATGTATACTAAAACGAAGACGAAAATTGAAAATTTAATATAATTACCAACGCTCACAAAACTATGTAAGTGACAAAACAAACACTATGTTTAGAAGCACAAATCACAGCAGTTAAATAACTGCAACAATAAGTAAATATTAAAATAACTTAAAAGCACAGAAAAAATAAAAGTACGGAGCGCAAACGAAAATACTTCTTACTCTCACAAACTTAGAACTCTCTAAACTGATTCCTCTAGTGGACGGACTCGAGGCGTTAAAAACGACGCGGACTTTGGTGGTTGTGCTGTCAGGTTTGAGGACAGCGTGGTGAGGAAGATAAAAACTATTGCAGTCCGCGGGTGGGGTCATTCGAAATCGATGTATTCCTGCAACACAGCGTCATACTGAGCCTTCAAAGGAGGGTTATTTTGGAGACGTGCTTCATTCCTCAGAAATTGAGCCAGAGCGGTGGATCTCGAGTGACCGAGATCTACATACTTTGGATTTTTAAACGGTAAAGAGACTACATATCTGCCGTCCTTCCTCCTCCTGGTGGTTTCCTGGAACACCTGTTCACAGATGACATCTGCCCCCTTTTTCGGCTTTGCCGGAAGGTCTTCCACGTCCCAGGAGCGCTCCCGTTTGCACCGTGAAGACTTAGCGAGACTTTGATGAAACGGCTACTATTGGCCCGCACAACACCCATCCAAAGATTGTCTCCTGGCCGACGAAATCACCGCCAATATCCTTTTTAATCCGCTCCCCATGGATATGTGGGAAGAGATCCACTCCGATCATCATCTCAATCGGAGCTGGCCTGTTGTAATGAGGGTCAGCCAATAGACGATACAGGTATTCACGCTGCACCTTGCCCTGGAACGGACACGCTGGGATTGCTCCTGCCAGTCTGGGAACGACTAAGGCCACAGCTTTTACCTGAATCTTCCTGTCCCACTGCGCTACCTCCCTCGCTCTGTCCCATGCCGGTAACAGCGGCGTTGATATGGAAAGAACGGAGGTCGGACTAAGTTAAGGTCGAGTCGGCTCCGGAGTCAACGCCCGAACATTAAACACAGTACCGAGAAGGCCTCGCCCTGGAGTGAAGGCGAAATAACTTTGAGCGCTCAATGCTTGATTGCTCGTGGATGGACGCTCGTGCGAGTTTAAACGCATGGTGGTGGACTCGTTACTGGAATGTAACAGCGTGTGATGACGCTCCTTGCAGATGTGGCAATTATGCGCACTGGATCAGTCCCTCAGTTGATGACCCCGAGCGAAACAGTTCAAGCACAAGCTCAGTAGCCTGATCTTTTCCACTCTCCGTGCGACGGACATCGCAATCAAGGTTGGCAGACTCGGATCGGATGATTTTCCTTATTGCAGAGCCTACAAGATGCCGCCTTGATCTGCCTCCCGCCTTGATATATATATATATATAATATTTAAATATATAAAATATAATAAAAGTATTTATTTATTTATTTAACAATGACCGATAAGCCGTGACTCACTCACGACTTGGGTAACGCGCCATCCCTGGTCAAAAATCAGCTGTGGTGGATTTGCACTTGCACTGTATAATTTTTAGCACAAATAAGTTGGCACTGACACTGGGATTAAATGCCTTAATTGCCTGAATAAAATTAGGCAGATTGAGCAGCAGGAATAAAGGAAGAAATCCACCGCCAACGCGCACATCCACTTTTTCGGTTTTATTGAATATTTATTGGTGTAAATGTGTGCGATGGCAGCCGTGTTGTGCAAGTTTGCATGTGTGTGTGTGTTTGTATATATGCCGGCATATGTACATACAACAACGAGGAGACAGAAATTATCACAAGATACGGACACAGGATAGCATAATGGTAGCGTGCACCTCTGGAGGCAGATCAGGAATGTCTACACTGTGTTAAAAGTGCACAGGTCGCTATGGAAGAGCGGGAAACCTTGCACCTTTGAGCGTATGTACATATATGTATACCTAAAACGATAACAATTGCTGTACTTATCAGATTGTTCTAGCTGGAGGAGCGGAAGAGGATCCGGCTCGAAAGGACCAATGTTTGTAGGAGGGCGGGCATCCAATTCGTCAGCAACTGGAGAGATCTTCGCTACTGGAATTTTGCCCAAAGTCGCGAGTTAAATGATTGAGAACGCGTGTAGTATAGATGGATAAATGAATGTTTAATGGGGAATATTGTATTTCGCTATATAATATAATATGTATGTATACGTATAAAAGTGCGTGTTATTCCAATGACGTAGTTAGTCTTAAACTTAAATGGCACTTCCCATCGAGCTCCATGTCACGGCTTCCAGTGTGACCGCCCTTGCTCGCTTTCGCACCTTCTGGCGTGAACACCTTAAACCAATTGAAAATGGGGGAAAAATGTATAATGTTTTTGTGAAAATGTTTTTAACAGGCAGAAGGAGGCGTGATGGACCCCATAAAGTGAATACTCTTGATCAAGGAGACAACCTGAGTTGATTTAGCTCTGTCCATCGTTCAGTCCGTCCGTCTGTAGATATGTGTAAGCGCGTCGATCTCAGAACCTATAAGAGCTAGAGACTAGAACATTTTTGGAGGCTCGTGTATAGCACGCGCAGATCGAATTTGTCAAAAAATTCCCATTGAAAATGGGAAACTCGGGTATAATGTTTTTGTGAAAATGTATGTAACACGCAGAAGGAGACGTGGCAGACCGCATAGCTCGATGAGCTGAGGGGATATAGCCCTGTCCATCCGTCCGACTGTCTTTCTGTCCGTCCGTCCGCCCATCTGTGTGAACGCAGCGATCTCGTAATCCACAGAAGCTAGAGAGCTGAAATCCTGCTGAATACATAGTCGTGAATACCATACGTAGTACGAATTAAAAAAAAATTCAATAACTCTGCCCGGTCTCTTATCGCGTAATTTCGATAACCTTTCTGCGCAGTTGCCAGAGCGTGTGCTTGAGTGTTCGTCTGTATGTGTGTATGTGTTTCTTGTGATGCACATACATATAAAAGAAACAAAGAATTTGCGGAAGAGCAGTTCTTCACCGATTTAAGGGTCTCCCCTAGTCCGGCGCCACCGACTAGAGGTTTCTTACTTGTTTTTGATTACTGTTGCTCGAAATTTCCCGAATTCTTTAAATTGAGGGTGGATGCCAATAAAGCCAATATATACGTCTTATTTATTCATTTACAAATTGATAAAACGTTAGTGGCTATAAGTAATTAAAGTAAAAGCCTAAAAAAAACAAAAATTTATTAATAATACCACCAAACCGAAGGGAGTGTTTTATTTGGCTGACCGTCGAGCTATGCCCCGAATCACAGGCAAATATGGCCAATAATATTGTTGGAAGCTGACGAGTTTCAGCAGCTCTGAACTCAAATTTTTATAAAGGCTTGATGATATTAGTTTAACTATTATTTATTAATATAATAACATGTGTTTGGAGGAGAGCGGGCAATCCGATCCGTCAGCAACTGGAGAGATTTACGCTTGGAATGTTGCACAAACTCGCGAGTTAAAAACAAACTAAGAACGCGGGTGTATAAGTTGATCAAAAACAAATGTTTTAATTGTAATCTTGTATTTCGAAGTTTATAATAGTATGTGTGTATGTACAATAGGTGCGAGTCGTTCCAAAGTCGAAGTTAGTCTTAAACTTCAATGGCGCTTCCCATCGAAATCCAAGTCGGCTCCCAGTGTGCCCTTGGCCAAAGCAGGCAGACCGGTACGCAACCCGGTTGGGTGACCTCAGGATAGAGGTCCGCTCCCAACACCACGTTTATAGGTCCAGGGTGATAGAACGTCGGGCCCGCCAGCACGAGGGTCGAGAATTTGGTGAGCAGCTTCTCGGGAACCTCTCGACTCGGAGTGCGGAGGCACAGATCCGTATCCACCTTCAGCACCAACGTCTTCCTCAGAGCCGGATCTCTTTTGGATTCGATCACCGCCGTGCAAGCTTGATCGTCCCCGACGCGAGTCACGGTCAACCCGAGGGCCTTGGCAAACGAGCCGTTCAACCGAGCACGCGTGTCGAACTGCTTCGACCTGTCGCCAATCCGGATCATCGCGGTGGGATATAGCGTCGTCGACCGGGATTGGAGGAGCGACGAGAGCGTGGGAGCCTCGGAAGGCACGACTGCAGCCGGGGAAGCGGAGGACAGCACCGATCGTCGCCTAGGGGATCGAGGTTGGCGGTGGTCACGGCGTTGGACTGCCGATCGCCGCTTCGGGGACCGAGGTCGGCGATGGTCTATACGTCGACCTGGTGATCGCCGCAGGGGAGGCTGATCCGACATGTGGAGGAGGGTGTGATGGGGGTTGTCGACACCGACGACACCCGTATGCGCGCCGGCAACCTCCAGCGGAATGCTCGTGGGCCAGACAGTTGGGGCAATATCGATTCACGAGTACGGCTCTCAGGCGTTTCTCCGCACTAATATCTAGGAACCTCCGACATTGAGATAGTGTGAACTCCGCGGCACACCCGACACCGGTAGGTATCGACTCCGCGGGGATGTGGCATTTTTGCCGGGGAGAGCCGAGACCGAGTCGGGGCCATGTTGCTGAGCAAAGAGCGATAGATAGGAAAACAGAAAGAAAAAAAGGTCCAAAGGGGGTTATTGTTCTGCTGGCATAGGCTCAAGCTCCCTTCGCAAAAGAATGAGCTTCGCCACGGGTCGTCGGATGGACCCTCGCGAAGTCCGCACGTCGACGACCCGAACCAGACCATCAGCCCCGGAGTACAGCTGCTCCACTCGTCATAAGCGCCATTCAGTGGCAGGCAGATTATCCTCGGACACGATGACAAGGTCGTCTATCTGGAGACTGCGAACTGGAGTTTTCCATTTGTTCATTTTGTGGGTGGACAGCTCCTCGAACGTATACTTGACGTTCGTCATGGACTTATAGAACAAAGCCTTGAAACTCTTAACTCCAGCCTCCCATAACCCGCCCATATGGGGGGCGTTGGGTGGAATGAAAGCCCAGGAAAGGATGTGCCGAGGGAAAGTGTTGGATTGCCCTGGTGCTGAAGCACACGAACACGCAGACATAACCCTTGGTAATGAGACAAGCTCGCCCGGTGTAGTTCTTGACGTCGAAAGGTTCTGAAAAATCAATACTATAGTAAGCATGAAAGATGATGCACGTCTTGCACCCCTGCACGTGAGCTTTTATTAAGTTCTTTATTGTAGTATGTTGTATGCCAAATGAGCATGTGCCCACAGTATTGTAGAGTATACAATATATCAAGGGGTCATATGCCCAACTTTAAAGTAAGAGTAACAACTCTTAACATAACGAAACTTTGTTGCTATGTTTATACAATAAAAAAAATATATAAAGTGCAGTAATAGGATCCGTCTCTTATGCGGTCCGGCCGCAGCGTGGGAACGCTAGCGTAAGCACTTCTTAAGTATGTACCATCAGTACATATATATATATGTACATATATACATAACTACATAAGCAAATACATACTGCAACTCTCTCTCTCTGCCGACGTTCTTGCCGGCAGAGCTCTTTTACAATATTCTATGTAATAAGCCTAAGTTTAACGAGTAAGAATGCTCTAGTCGAGACGGCTCGACTAGGAGATACCCTGAGCCCTGCGAAGTGCCGATACTTCAAATATTCTATGCTTAGTTTACATACACATATATTGCAAGCAACACATACACACACACAGACGCACGCTCAAGCACACGCTCTGCCAACTGCGCAGTTGACGTAGCGACAGCGCTTGGGCTGCAAGACGCCTACGCTATGGTAAATTAAATGTTTAATAACTTTTTTTCTAGCAGGACTTTTTGATTCAAACTTTCAGGGCATGACTATGTTATTCATATGTGTGTATGTGCCGAAGCACAAGTCTGTAGTATTTGAAATGCGTTTTTTGCAAATTTAGGGCGAAGGGGGCGTGGCATCCAAAAACCATAAATTGCAAAATGTCTGCATTCACAACAGGAATCTATATAGTGAATTTCAGGTCTCTAGCTCTTACGGTACGTAAAAGAGACGAAAAGTTATCGAAATTTATCGATAAAAAGAGAACGGAAAGAGTTATCGAAATTACGCGATAAGAGACCGGGCAGAGTTATTGAATTTTTTTTTAATTCGTACTACGTATGGTATTCACGACTATGTATTCATGTTAAATTTCAGCTCTCTAGCTTCAGTGGTTTACGAGATCGCTGCGTTCACACAGACGGACGGACGGACGGACGGAAGGACGGACGGACGGACGGACGGACAGTCGGACAGGGCTATTTCAACTCAGCTCATCGAGCTGATCAAGAATATATATACTTTGTATGGTCTGCGACGTCTCCTTCTGCCTGTTACATACATTTTCACAAAAACATTATACCCTGATTTCCCATTTTCAATGGGCTCAGGGTATAAAAATATACGAGTAGAGCAGATAATTTAGAAACGATCTAAGTAGAGCATTGTTTCGAGTACATTACCTTATGTAATGGTAAAAAGTATCAAGGAAACACATGCAATACTAGGAACAACAAATATATAGTTACTGCGCTTACACCGCTAAAAACTCCATTTTTTCCATTATACAATGAAATGGAATGCATTAGCGAGAAAAATAAATGATTGCAAAGACAAGTTCGAGAAATCATACAAATGTATCAATTCTGATAAAACAATTAGGTCAGATACATTGATACATCACGCGCAAATATTAACAACTCAATACAATAACATAGTTATCACAATAAACAAAGTTATTGCTAAATTGACGCAGGAGCATAAAAATCAATGTCTGAAAATTGTAAAATCTTTAAAAACAAGATTACATAATATTGGTATTAGAAGAAGTATTGTAATAACAATCCCAGAAGATCCAAATCTGCTAGCTGAATTCAACGAGAACCAGTTACAAGATTTGGATGAATCTAAATCAATACTTAGCTCTGATATTGATAGTGACATTGAAACGCTCGACGAAAATACAGAAGTCACAATGACGAACCAAGTAGCCTTGGACAGGGAATATGTGAAGCAGGTTTCCTCTTCAGTCCCTGAATTCGATGGAAAAAAATTAACAGTGAATCGGTTCATAACAGCACTGAAGCTTGTAGAAAGAACGAAAGGCGACCAGGAAGGAAGTCGAAAATAGTCGGTACAATTTTGTACAGAGTACAAGACGAAACAACTATATCAGGAATAATAAACAAGCTTAAAGATAACGTAAAAGGAGAATCTCCCGACGTGCTAAAAGCTAAATTATTAAACATAAAACAAAAAGGCGTTACTTTCGTTACTTTCAATGATGTAATGGGTAAATATATCCATTGCACCACAGAAATTACTGGAAATGCAAGTACAGTATTATTTCAACGACGTCGCAATAATAGAGGAGGTAGTTACTATTCCCAAAGAGGAAGAGGCAATGGCCGAGGTAACTACAACTCCAATAATAATAATAACAATAACAGAAACAACAATTCTGCATCTAGCAGAGGCTATAAACGAGGTAGGAACAATTTCAACCGAGGCAACAACCAAAACAGAAATAATTATAGCAATTATAATAACAATAATGTCCGAGTTACCCAAGCTATTTCGGGAAACTCCCAAGCTCCTCCAGATACACAGGGTTAAATAGTAAAATACATACTGTCAACTTAAGTCTCAACAATTTCGTATCATTCAAAAATGTTGCAACAAATAAAAAAAATATCATTTTTGGTTGATACAGGTGCAGATATTTCAATTATAAAAGAAAATTCTGATGTCTTTCATGACGTCCAAATTAATAAAATTGTAGACATTCGAGGCATAAGAGAAGGAGTAATAAACTCCAAAGGACTAGTCTCAATTGAACTACAAACAGACAAATACATTATTCCATACAAATTTGATTTACTTCATTCAAATTTTGCAATCCCTTGCGATGGAATAATAGGATTAGACTTCATAAAAAAATTTAATTGCCAATTAGATTACAATAGTTCAGAGGATTGGTTTATTATTAGACCACAAAACTTAACGTATCCTATCTATGTTCTAATAACATTTAGCTCTGGTACTAATTCCACACTTCTACCAGCAAGATCACAAGTGATACGCAAAATAGAATTGTCTTCAGCAGAAGAAAACATTTTAATTCCAAATCAGGAAATTAAACCGGATGTCTATGTTGCTAACATTATTGCAACAGCCCAAAATACTTTTGTCCGATTCTTAAATACCACAGATACATTCCAAATAGTAGGCATTAATAACATTAATCACTTTCGAACTACGATGTAGTTCAAAACCTAAACGACAATAGAAAAGAGTCTGTAATTAGTAAATTAAAGAAAAATTTTCCAATTTTGTTTAAAAAACAACTTGAAGAAATATGCACCCAGTATAGTGACGTGTTCGGGCTTGAAACCGAACCAATCATAACAAACAATTTCTATAAACAACAAGTAAGAATGCTCTAGTCGAGACGGCTCGACTAGGAGATACCCTGAGCCCTGCGAAGTGCCGATACTTCAAATATTCTATGCCTAGTTTACATATACATATGTACATATGTTGCAAGCAACACATACACACACGCTCAAGCACACGCTCTGCCAACTGCGCAGTTGACGTAGCGACAGCGCTTGGGCTGCAAGACGCCTACGCTATGGGAAATTAAATGTTTAATAACTTTTTTCTAGATGGACTTTTTTATTCAAACTTTCAGGGCATGATTATGTTATTCATATGTGTGTATGTGCCGAAGCACAAGTCTGTAGTATTTGAAATGCGTTTTTTGCAAATTTAGGGCGAAGGGGGCGTGGCATCCAAAATCCAAAAATTGCAAAATGTCTGCATTCACAACAGGAATCTATATAGTGAATTTCAGGTCTCTAGCTCTTACGGTACGTAAAAGAGACGAAAAGTTATCGAAATTTATCGATAAAAAGAGAACGGGAAGAGTTATCGAATTTTTGAAAAAAACTCGTATAGCGTATGGTATTCAGGAGTATATGTGTCAAATTTCAGCTCTCTAGCTTCTGTGGTTTACGAGATCGCTGCGTTCACACAGACGGACGGACGGACGGACGGACGGACGGACGGACAGACGGACAGGGCTATTTCAACTCAGCTCATCGAGCTGATCAAGAATATATATACTTGGAATGGTCTGCGACGTCTCCTTCTGCCTGTTACATACATTTTCACAAAAACATTATACCCTGATTTCCCATTTTCAATGGGCTCAGGGTATAAAAAGAAAAACTCAAATAAAAATAAAACTGCAATAAATTGCGAGGTGCAAAGTGAATAAAATGGCACAGAGATATCACACCCTATGTGTCCATTAACTAATTCAAACGAATTGATAACAAATCGAAAGAGGCGCTGCAGTGGATACGCGACATTGGCACTGGCTTTCTGTCTGACTAAACCTTCTATGTGACCGAGGAGCTGCTGGGCCGCGTTGTCAAGCGCGAACTGAAGCCGGGCGGCAATAATCTGATTGTGAATGAGAAGAACAAGAAGGAGTATCTGGAACGCATAACCAAGTAGCGCTTGGTGCGCGGCGTGCAAGAGCAAACGGAGTCGCTGGTGCGCGGCTTCTATGAGATGGTCGACTCGCGGCTCGTCTCCTTCTTCGATGCACTCGAATTGGAGCTTGTGATAGCTGGCACAGCCGAAATCGATACGAACGACTGGCTTCTGAATACTGAATATCGTTCCGGCTACCATGACAACCATCAGGTGATCATCTGGTGCTGGCAGGTGATCAAACGCTTCAGCAACGAGCAACGTCTGCGTGTGCTGCAATTCATCACGGGCACCTTCAGCATCCCATACGAGGGCTTTTCCGCATTGCGCGGCTCAACTGGACCGCGGCGTTTCTGCATCGAGAAAAGGGGAAAGCCAAATGAACTGCCTCACGCCTAAAAAAGGGAGGCAAGAAAGAACGTGGTTCGTAATTTAAAAAAAAATTATATATATAATAATAATAAGTTTAGCTTAAACAAAACTAAATGTAAACAAGTAAGAATGCTCTAGTCGAGACGGCTCGACTAGGAGATACCCTGAGCCCTGCGAAGTGCCGATACTTCAAATATTCTATGCTTAGTTTACATACATATATATATTGCAAGCAACACATACACACACACAGACGCACGCTCAAGCACACGCTCTGCCAACTGCGCAGTTGATGTAGCGACTGCGGTTAGGCTGCAAGACGCCTACGCTATGGAAAATTAAATGTTTAATAACTTTTTTTCTAGATGGACTTTTTTATTCAAACTTTCAGGGCATGATTATGTTATTCATATGTGTGTATGTGCCGAAGCACAAGTCTCTAGTATTTGAAATGCGTTTTTTGCAAATTTAGGGCGAAGGGGGCGTGGCATCCAAAAACCAAAAATTACAAAATGTCTGCATTCACAACACGAATCTACATAGTGAATTTCAGGTCTCTAGCTCTTACGGTACGTAAATGAGACGAAAAGTTATCGAAATTTATCGATAAAAAGAGAACGGGAAGAGTTATCGAATTTTTGAAAAAAACTCGTATAGCGTATGGTATTCAGGAGTATACATGTCAAATTTCAGCTCTCTAGCTTCTGTGGTTTACGAGATCGCTGCGTTCACACAGACGGACGGACGGACGGACGGACAGACGGACAGGGCTATTTCAACTCAGCTCATCGAGCTGATTAAGAATATATATACTTTGTATGGTCTGCGACATCTCCTTCTGCCTGTTACATACATTTTCACAAAAACATTATACCCTGATTTCCCATTTTCAATGGGCTCAGGGTATAAAAAAAAACATTGTAATACTGAGCGATAATTGCGTTGCTCGTAATAGAGTATGGCCCATAAAGCCATACGAAATGATAGACAGGAGATTACTGCGTTGATGAAATAGGGACACACTGACACAAAAAAAAAAAAATTCTTTTTAAAAAAAAAAAAAAATTATTATTAACAAGTAAGAATGCTCTAGTCGAGACGGCTCGACTAGGAGATACCCTGAGCCCTGCGAAGTGCCGATACTTCAAATATTCTATACTTAGTATACATACACATATATTGCAAGCAACACATACACACACACAGACGCACGCTCAAGCACACGCTCTGCCAACTGCGCAGTTGACGTAGCGACAGCGCTTGGGCTGCAAGAGGCTTATGTTGTAGAAATTAAATGTTTAATAACTTTTTTTCTAGCAGGACTTTTTGATTCAAACTTTCAGGCCATGATTATGTTATTCATATGTGTGTATGTGCCGAAGCACAAGTCTGTAGTATTTGAAATGCGTTTTTTGCAAATTTAGGGCGAAGGGGGCGTGGCATCCAAAATCCAAAAATTGCAAAATGTCTGCATTCACAACAGGCATCTACACAGTAAATTTCATGTCTCTAGCTCTTACGGTACGTAAAAGAGACGAAAAGTTATCGAAATTTATCGATAAAAAGAGAACGGAAAGAGTTATCGAAATTTTTAAAAAAACTCGTATAGCGTATGGTATTCAGGAGTATATGTGTCAAATTTCAGCTCTCTAGCTTGAGTGGTTTACGAGATCGCTGCGTTCACACAGACGGACGGACGGACGGACGGAAGGACGGACGGACGGACGGACGGACGGACAGTCGGACAGGGCTATTTCAACTCAGCTCATCGAGCTGATCAAGAATATATATACTTTGTATGGTCTGCGACGTCTCCTTCTGCCTGTTACATACATTTTCACAAAAACATTATACCCTGATTTCCCATTTTCAATGGGCTCAGGGTATAAAAATATACGAGTAGAGCAGATAATTTAGAAACGATCTAAGTAGAGCATTGTTTCGAGTACATTACCTTATGTAATGGTAAAAAGTATCAAGGAAACACATGCAATACTAGGAACAACAAATATATAGTTACTGCGCTTACACCGCTAAAAACTCCATTTTTTCCATTATACAATGGAATGGAATGCATTAGCGAGAAAAATAAATGATTGCAAAGACAAGTTCGAGAAATCATACAAATGTATCAATTCTGATAAAACAATTGGGTCAGATACATTGATACATCACGCGCAAATATTAACAACTCAATACAATAACATAGTTATCACAATAAACAAAGTTATTGCTAAATTGACGCAGGAGCATAAAAATCAATGTCTGAAAATTGTAAAATCTTTAAAAACAAGATTACATAATATTGGTATTAGAAGAAGTATTGTAATAACAATCCCAGAAGATCCAAATCTGCTAGCTGAATTCAACGAGAACCAGTTACAAGATTTGGATGAATCTAAATCAATACTTAGCTCTGATATTGATAGTGACATTGAAACGCTCGACGAAAATACAGAAGTCACAATGACGAACCAAGTAGCCTTGGACAGGGAATATGTGAAGCAGGTTTCCTCTTCAGTCCCTGAATTCGATGGAAAAAAATTAACAGTGAATCGGTTCATAACAGCACTGAAGCTTGTAGAAAGAACGAAAGGCGACCAGGAAGGAAGTCGAAAATAGTCGGTACAATTTTGTACAGAGTACAAGACGAAACAACTATATCAGGAATAATAAACAAGCTTAAAGATAACGTAAAAGGAGAATCTCCCGACGTGCTAAAAGCTAAATTATTAAACATAAAACAAAAAGGCAAAACTGCTTCCCAGTACGCAACCGAAATAGATAATTTGCGGAAGCAATTGGGGGCAGCCTTTATTGATAACGGCCTAGACCCAATTAATGCAGAAAAATTCTCCACAAACGAGTCTATTTCTGCAATGATTAAAAATTGTGAACATGAAAAGCTCAAAATAATACTGGAAGATGGTAACTTCGTTACTTTCAATGATGTAATGGGTAAATATATCCATTGCACCACAGAAATTACTGGAAATGCAAGTACAGTATTATTTCAACGACGTCGCAATAATAGAGGAGGTAGTTACTATTCCCAAAGAGGAAGAGGCAATGGCCGAGGTAACTACAACTCCAATAATAATAATAACAATAACAGAAACAACAATTCTGCATCTAGCAGAGGCTATAAACGAGGTAGGAACAATTTCAACCGAGGCAACAACCAAAACAGAAATAATTATAGCAATTATAATAACAATAATGTCCGAGTTACCCAAGCTATTTCGGGAAACTCCCAAGCTCCTCCAGATACACAGGGTTAAATAGTAAAATACATACTGTCAACTTAAGTCTCAACAATTTCGTATCATTCAAAAATGTTGCAACAAATAAAAAAAATATCATTTTTGGTTGATACAGGTGCAGATATTTCAATTATAAAAGAAAATTCTGATGTCTTTCATGACGTCCAAATCAATAGAATTATAGACATTCGAGGCATAGGAGAAGGAGTAATAAACTCCAAAGGACTAGTCTCAATTGAACTACAAACAGACAAATACATTATTCCATACAAATTTGATTTACTTCATTCAAATTTTGCAATCCCTTGCGATGGAATAATAGGATTAGACTTCATAAAAAAATTTAATTGCCAATTAGATTACAATAGTTCAGAGGATTGGTTTATTATTAGACCACAAAACTTAACGTATCCTATCTATGTTCTAATAACATTTAGCTCTGGTACTAATTCCACACTTCTACCAGCAAGATCACAAGTGATACGCAAAATAGAATTGTCTTCAGCAGAAGAAAACATTTTAATTCCAAATCAGGAAATTAAACCGGATGTCTATGTTGCTAACATTATTGCAACAGCCCAAAATACTTTTGTCCGATTCTTAAATACCACAGATACATTCCAAATAGTAGGCATTAATAACATTAATCACTTTCGAACTACGATGTAGTTCAAAACCTAAACGACAATAGAAAAGAGTCTGTAATTAGTAAATTAAAGAAATATTTTCCAATTTTGTTTAAAAAACAACTTGAAGAAACATGCACCCAGTATAGTGACGTGTTCGGGCTTGAAACCGAACCAATCATAACAAACAATTTCTATAAACAACAAGTAAGAATGCTCTAGTCGAGACGGCTCGACTAGGAGATACCCTGAGCCCTGCGAAGTGCCGATACTTCAAATATTCTATGCTTAGTTTACATATACATATGTTGCAAGCAACACATACACACATACAGACGCACGATCAAGCACACGCTCTGCCAACTGCGCAGTTGACGTAGCGACTGCGTTTGGGCTGCAAGAGGCTTATGTTGTGGAAATTAAATGTTTAATAACTTTTTTTCTAGCAGGCCTTTTTTATTCAAACTTTCAGGGCATGATTATGTTATTCATATGTGTGTATGTGCCGAAGCACAAGTCTCTAGTATTTGAAATGCGTTTCAGCTCTTTAGCTTCTGTGGTTTACGAGATCGCTGCGTTAACACAGACGGACGGACGGACGGACGGACGGACGGACGGACGGACAGACGGACAGGGCTATATCAACTCAGCTCATCAAGCTGATCAAGAATATATATACTTTGTGTGGTCTGCGACGTCTCCTTCTGCCTGTTACATACATTTTCACAAAAACATTATACCCTGATTTCCCATTTTCAATTGGCTCAGGGTATAAAAATTGAGACTTAAGGATGATAAGCCTGTATATGTAAAAAATTATCGATGTCCGCATAGCCAAATAGAAGAAATCCAGCATCAAGTTGGCAAGTTAATTGAACAAAATATTGTTGAGCCGTCTGTTTCACCATATAATAGCCCACTTTTATTAGTGCCAAAGAAAGCTCTTCCGGGCTCTAAAGAGAAACAAGTAAGAATGCTCTAGTCGAGACGGCTCGACTAGGAGATACCCTGAGCCCTGCGAAGTGCCGATACTTCAAATATTCTATACTTAGTTTACATACACATATATTGCAAGCAACACATACACACACACACAGACGCACGCTCAAGCACACGCTCTGCCAACTGCGCAGTTGACGTAGCGACAGCGCTTGGGCTGCAAGAGGCTTATGTTGTAGAAATTAAATGTTTAATAACTTTTTTTCTAGCAGGACTTTTTGATTCAAACTTTCAGGGCATGATTATGTCATTCATATGTGTGCATTTGCCACGACACAAGTCTGTAGTATTTGAAATACGTTTTTTGCAAATTTAGGGCGAAGGCGGCGTGGCATCCAAAAACCATAAATTACAAAATGTCTGCATTCACAACAGGCATCTACACAGTAAATTTCATGTCTCTAGCTCTTACGGTACGTAAAAGAGACGAAAAGTTATCGAAATTTATCGATAAAAAGAGAACGGGAAGAGTTATCGAAATTTTGAAAAAAACTCGTATAGCGTATGGTATTCAGGAGTATATGTGTCAAATTTCAGCTCTCTAGCTTCTGTGGTTTACGAGATCGCTGCGTTCACACAGACGGACGGACGGACGGACGGACGGACGGACGGACGGACGGACAGACGGACAGGGCTATTTCAACTCAGCTCATCGAGCTGATCAAGAATATATATACTTTGTATGGTCTGCGACGTCTCCTTCTGCCTGTTACATACATTTTCACAAAACCATTATACCCTGATTTCCCATTTTCAATGGGCTCAGGGTATAACAAGTAAGAATGCTCTAGTCGAGACGGCTCGACTAGGAGATACCCTGAGCCCTGCGAAGTGCCGATACTTCAAATATTCTATGCTTAGTGTACATATACATATATTGCAAGCAACACACACACACACACAGAAGCACGCTCAAGCACACGCTCTGCCAACTGCGCAGTTGACGTAGCGACAGCGCTTGGGCTGCAAGACGCTGATGTTGTCGAAATTAAATGTTTAATAACTTTTTTTCTAGCAGGACTTTTTGATTCAAACTTTCAGGGCATGATTATGTTATTCATATGTGTGTATGTGCCGAAGCACAAGTCTCTAGTATTTGAAATGCGTTTTTTGCAAATTTAGGGCGAAGGGGGCGTGGCATCCAAAAACCAAAAATTACAAAATGTCTGCATTCACAACAGGAATCTATGTAGTGAATTTCAGCTCTCTAGCTCTTACGGTACGTAAAAGAGATTAAAAGTTATCGAAATTTATCGATAAAAAGAGAACGGGAAGAGTTATCGAATTTTTGAAAAAAACTCGTATAGCGTATGGTATTCAGGAGTATACATGTCAAATTTCAGCTCTCTAGCTTCTGTGGTTTACGAGATCGCTGCGTTCACACAGACGGACGGACGGACGGACGGACGGACAGACGGACAGGGCTATATCAACTCAGCTCATCGAGCTGATCAATATATATACTTTGTATGGTCTGCGACGTCTCCTTCTGCCTGTTACATACATTTTCACAAAAACATTATACCCGGATTTCCCATTTTCAACGGGCTCAGGGTATAAAAAGAATGTTCCATTTGAATGGTCAGTAGAATGTGAAAAGGCAAGGTACTGACCTTACAAATCAACTTGTTCAACTAAATTTATTACAGTACCCAGATTTTAGAAAAGAATTTGGCACAATCACTGATGCAAGCAAACAAGCATATAGAACAAGAACTAGCAGCAAAACATTGGGCAATAACACATTTTCAACCATATATATATAATGCAAACATTTTACAGTTAAAACTGATCACAGACCTTTAATATATTTATTTTCTATGGTTAAGCTAAGTTCTAAATTAACACGCACGCGACTCGAATTAGAAGAGTATGATTTTACGGTACAGTATCTGAGAGGTAAAGATAATTTCGTGGCAGATGCCCTTTCAAGGATAACAATATCCGACCTAATTGACATGAATAGAAAAGTCCTGAAAGTCACTACCAGGCTCCAAAGTAGACAAAACAATTTCTGCGCAGAAAATAAACACGAACTATTGCCAAGGCAAAGTCTTGAAAAAGCTTTTAAGCCCAACGTATACCAAGTCATCACAAATGACGCGGTACGAAACGTAGTGACCTTGCGAATAACAGATTCCACATGTTTATTGAAACATGGAAAAACAGTTTTCGCAAGAATTAATGTTAGCGATTTATACTCCAATGGAATTCTCGATTTAGGTCAGTTTTTCCAAAGGCTTGAATGGCAAGCCGGTGTATTTAAAATCGGCCAACTAAAAGTGGCACCGAGCGAAAAGATCATTGAATCAATTTCAATAGATACTTTCAAAAACATGGGCAATAAAAATTTAAAATCATTAAGAGTAGCGCTACTCAAACCGGTGACCCTCATCCAAAACGATGAAGAACAAGTAAGAATGCTCTAGTCGAGACGGCTCGACTAGGAGATACCCTGAGCCCTGCGAAGTTCCGATACTTCAAATATTCTATGCTTCGTTTACATAGACATATATTGCAAGCAACACATACACACACACAGACGCACGCTCAAGCACACGCTCTGCCAACTGCGCAGTTGACGTAGCGACTGCGTTTGGGCTGCAAGAGGCTTATGTTGTGGAAATTAAATGTTTAATAACTTTTTTTCTAGCAGGACTTTTTGATTCAAACTTTCAGGGCATGATTATGTTATTCATATGTGTGTATGTGCCGAAGCACAAGTCTCTAGTATTTGAAATGCGTTTTTTGCAAATTTAGGGCGAAGGGGCGTGGCATCCAAAATCCAAAAATTACAAAATGTCTGTATTCACAACAGGAATCTATATAGTGAATTTCAGGTCTCTAGCTTTTACGGTACGTAAAAGAGACGAAAAGTTATCGAAATTTATCGATACAAAGAGAACGAGAAGAGTTATCGAAATTTTGAAAAAAACTCGTATAGCGTATGGTATTCAGGAGTATACATGTCAAATTTCAGCTCTCTAGCTTCTGTGGTTTACGAGATCGCTGCGTTCACACAGACGGACGGACGGACGGACGGACAGACGGACAGGGCTATTTCAACTCAGCTCATCGAGCTGATTAAGAATATATATACTTTGTATGGTCTGCGACATCTCCTTCTGCCTGTTACATACATTTTCACAAAAACATTATACCCTGATTTCCCATTTTCAATGGGCTCAGGGTATAAAAAAAAACATTGTAATACTGAGCGATAATTGCGTTGCTCGTAATAGAGTATGGCCCATAAAGCCATACGAAATGATAGACAGGAGATTACTGCGTTGATGAAATAGGGACACACTGACACAAAAAAAAAAAAATTCTTTTAAAAAAAAAAAAAAAAAATTATTATTAACAAGTAAGAATGCTCTAGTCGAGACGGCTCGACTAGGAGATACCCTGAGCCCTGCGAAGTGCCGATACTTCAAATATTCTATACTTAGTATACATACACATATATTGCAAGCAACACATACACACACACAGACGCACGCTCAAGCACACGCTCTGCCAACTGCGCAGTTGACGTAGCGACAGCGCTTGGGCTGCAAGACGCCTACGCTATGGGAAATTAAATGTTTAATAACTTTTTTTCTAGCAGGACTTTTTGATTCAAACTTTCAGGCCATGATTATGTTATTCATATGTGTGTATGTGCCGAAGCACAAGTCTGTAGTATTTGAAATGCGTTTTTTGCAAATTTAGGGCGAAGGGGGCGTGGCATCCAAAATCCAAAAATTGCAAAATGTCTGCATTCACAACAGGCATCTACACAGTAAATTTCATGTCTCTAGCTCTTACGGTACGTAAAAGAGACGAAAAGTTATCGAAATTTATCGATAAAAAGAGAACGGAAAGAGTTATCGAAATTTTTAAAAAAACTCGTATAGCGTATGGTATTCAGGAGTATATGTGTCAAATTTCAGCTCTCTAGCTTCAGTGGTTTACGAGATCGCTGCGTTCACACAGACGGACGGACGGACGGACGGAAGGACGGACGGACGGACGGACGGACGGACGGACAGTCGGACAGGGCTATTTCAACTCAGCTCATCGAGCTGATCAAGAATATATATACTTTGTATGGTCTGCGACGTCTCCTTCTGCCTGTTACATACATTTTCACAAAAACATTATACCCTGATTTCCCATTTTCAATGGGCTCAGAGTATAACAAGTAAGAATGCTCTAGTCGAGACGGCTCGACTAGGAGATACCCTGAGCCCTGCGAAATGCCGATACTTAAAATATGCTATGCTTAGTTTACATATACATATACATATGTCATATCCAAATATGTTGTATTTGGATTCATCCGTAAATAATACTAATTTCCAGAAATCGATTCCTTTATTAAGATGCCTTTTTGTGAACTCCAAGCGAAGCTTTCGATTTTTCTCGCTTATTAGTGGCTTCTTGCGAGGAGTTCGGCATGTGTATCCAGCGTCAGGAGTTGGAATCCTTGTGTTTGATCAATGTAAAATGGATTGCTTACAATATAAAAGCATATTGGGCCATATCCGTGGCGTGTACTTTGGGATTTTTGCCCACAGCGTTCTGTATAAACGAGATATCTCGTCGGTCGAGCTTCTTTGGGCGGCCACTGCGCGGGATGCTTTGGATGGAACCCGAAGTCATGAAGTTTTTAACAATTGTCTGCACTGTAGATTTGCTTAAATTTAAAATTTCCGCTATTTTGCCAAAAGATTTGTTATTATTTCTATAATTAATAACTAATTTTCGCAAATCAGCTGAAATTTCTTTACGAGGCGACATTATAGCGATATTAAACTTTTTTTATTTTCCCAAATGTTAAAAATTCAAAGAAGAACACACATAAGAAGCATACTATTAAACAAATGTACTTTACATAAATATTTGAGCAAAAACAAGAGCAAAAAGAGTGAAATAGCGTAACGTACGTACACTTTTGTCAGTGCCTTTTTTCGATTTTTTATGAATAACTTTTGAAGTAAGCGATGAAAATGCACAATTTTTGTTTTATTTGTCTTATAATTATATTTGACACAAACGTGCATCATTACTTTTTATTTAAATGCTATAGATCGGGTTGAATTCAAAAAAAGGGGGTCGTATGTAGAGTTTTGTCCGCGACTGTAAACTGCAAGCAACACATACACACACACAGACGCACGCTCAAGCACACGCTCTGCCAACTGCGCAGTTGACGTAGTGACAGCGCTTGGACTGCAAGACGCCTACGCTATGGGAAATTAAATGTTAAATAACTTTTTTCTAGCAGGACTTTTTGATTCAAACTTTCAGAGCATGATTATGTTATTCATATGTGTGTATGTGCCGAAGCACAAGTCTCTAGTATTTGAAATGCGTTTTTTGCAAATTTAGGGCGAAGGGGGCGTGGCATCCAAAATCCAAAAATTGCAAAATGTCTGCATTCACAACAGGAATCTATATAGTGAATTTCAGGTCTCTAGGTCTTACGGTACGTAAAAGAGACGAAAAGTTATCGAAATTTATCGATAAAAAGAGAACGGGAAGAGTTATCGAATTTTTGAAAAAAACTCGTATAGCGTATGGTATTCAGGAGTATACATGTCAAATTTCAGCTCTCTAGCTTCTGTGGTTTACGAGATCGCTACGTTCACACAGACGGACGGACGGACGGACGGACGGACGGACGGACGGACGGACGGACGGACGGACGGACGGACGGACGGACGGACGGACGGACGGACGGACGGACAGACGGACAGGGCTATTTCAACTCAGCTCATCGAGCTGATCAAGAATATATATACTTTGTATGGTCTGCGACGTCTCCTTCTGCCTGTTACATACATTTTCACAAAAACATTATACCCTGATTTCCCATTTTCAATGGGCTCAGGGTATAAAAATATACGAGTAGAGCAGATAATTTAGAAACGATCTAAGTAGAGCATTGTTTCGAGTACATTACCTTATGTAATGGTAAAAAGTATCAAGGAAACACATGCAATACTAGGAACAACAAATATATAGTTACTGCGCTTACACCGCTAAAAACTCCATTTTTTCCATTATACAATGGAATGGAATGCATTAGCGAGAAAAATAAATGATTGCAAAGACAAGTTCGAGAAATCATACAAATGTATCAATTCTGATAAAACAATTGGGTCAGATACATTGATACATCACGCGCAAATATTAACAACTCAATACAATAACATAGTTATCACAATAAACAAAGTTATTGCTAAATTGACGCAGGAGCATAAAAATCAATGTCTGAAAATTGTAAAATCTTTAAAAACAAGATTACATAATATTGGTATTAGAAGAAGTATTGTAATAACAATCCCAGAAGATCCAAATCTGCTAGCTGAATTCAACGAGAACCAGTTACAAGATTTGGATGAATCTAAATCAATACTTAGCTCTGATATTGATAGTGACATTGAAACGATCGACGAAAATACAGAAGTCACAATGACGAACCAAGTAGCCTTGGACAGGGAATATGTGAAGCAGGTTTCCTCTTCAGTCCCTGAATTCGATGGAAAAAAATTAACAGTGAATCGGTTCATAACAGCACTGAAGCTTGTAGAAAGAACGAAAGGCGACCAGGAAGGAAGTCGAAAATAGTCGGTACAATTTTGTACAGAGTACAAGACGAAACAACTATATCAGGAATAATAAACAAGCTTAAAGATAACGTAAAAGGAGAATCTCCCGACGTGCTAAAAGCTAAATTATTAAACATAAAACAAAAAGGCAAAACTGCTTCCCAGTACGCAACCGAAATAGATAATTTGCGGAAGCAATTGGGGGCAGCCTTTATTGATAACGGCCTAGACCCAATTAATGCAGAAAAATTCTCCACAAACGAGTCTATTTCTGCAATGATTAAAAATTGTGAACATGAAAAGCTCAAAATAATACTGGAAGATGGTAACTTCGTTACTTTCAATGATGTAATGGGTAAATATATCCATTGCACCACAGAAATTACTGGAAATGCAAGTACAGTATTATTTCAACGACGTCGCAATAATAGAGGAGGTAGTTACTATTCCCAAAGAGGAAGAGGCAATGGCCGAGGTAACTACAACTCCAATAATAATAATAACAATAACAGAAACAACAATTCTGCATCTAGCAGAGGCTATAAACGAGGTAGGAACAATTTCAACCGAGGCAACAACCAAAACAGAAATAATTATAGCAATTATAATAACAATAATGTCCGAGTTACCCAAGCTATTTCGGGAAACTCCCAAGCTCCTCCAGATACACAGGGTTAAATAGTAAAATACATACTGTCAACTTAAGTCTCAACAATTTCGTATCATTCAAAAATGTTGCAACAAATAAAAAAAATATCATTTTTGGTTGATACAGGTGCAGATATTTCAATTATAAAAGAAAATTCTGATGTCTTTCATGACGTCCAAATCAATAGAATTGTAGACATTCGAGGCATAGGAGAAGGAGTAATAAACTCCAAAGGACTAGTCTCAATTGAACTACAAACAGACAAATACATTATTCCATACAAATTTGATTTACTTCATTCAAATTTTGCAATCCCTTGCGATGGAATAATAGGATTAGACTTCATAAAAAAATTTAATTGCCAATTAGATTACAATAGTTCAGAGGATTGGTTTATTATTAGACCACAAAACTTAACGTATCCTATCTATGTTCTAATAACATTTAGCTCTGGTACTAATTCCACACTTCTACCAGCAAGATCACAAGTGATACGCAAAATAGAATTGTCTTCAGCAGAAGAAAACATTTTAATTCCAAATCAGGAAATTAAACCGGATGTCTATGTTGCTAACATTATTGCAACAGCCCAAAATACTTTTGTCCGATTCTTAAATACCACAGATACATTCCAAATAGTAGGCATTAATAACATTAATCACTTTCGAACTACGATGTAGTTCAAAACCTAAACGACAATAGAAAAGAGTCTGTAATTAGTAAATTAAAGAAATATTTTCCAATTTTGTTTAAAAAACAACTTGAAGAAATATGCACCCAGTATAGTGACGTGTTCGGGCTTGAAACCGAACCAATCATAACAAACAATTTCTATAAACAACAAGTAAGAATGCTCTAGTCGAGACGGCTCGACTAGGAGATACCCTGAGCCCTGCGAAGTGCCGATACTTCAAATATTCTATGCTTAGTTTACATATACATATGTTGCAAGCAACACATACACACATACAGACGCACGATCAAGCACACGCTCTGCCAACTGCGCAGTTGACGTAGCGACTGCGTTTGGGCTGCAAGAGGCTTATGTTGTGGAAATTAAATGTTTAATAACTTTTTTTCTAGCAGGCCTTTTTTATTCAAACTTTCAGGGCATGATTATGTTATTCATATGTGTGTATGTGCCGAAGCACAAGTCTCTAGTATTTGAAATGCGTTTCAGCTCTTTAGCTTCTGTGGTTTACGAGATCGCTGCGTTAACACAGACGGACGGACGGACGGACGGACGGACGGACGGACGGACGGACAGACGGACAGGGCTATATCAACTCAGCTCATCAAGCTGATCAAGAATATATATACTTTGTGTGGTCTGCGACGTCTCCTTCTGCCTGTTACATACATTTTCACAAAAACATTATACCCTGATTTCCCATTTTCAATTGGCTCAGGGTATAAAAATTGAGACTTAAGGATGATAAGCCTGTATATGTAAAAAATTATCGATGTCCGCATAGCCAAATAGAAGAAATCCAGCATCAAGTTGGCAAGTTAATTGAACAAAATATTGTTGAGCCGTCTGTTTCACCATATAATAGCCCACTTTTATTAGTGCCAAAGAAAGCTCTTCCGGGCTCTAAAGAGAAACAAGTAAGAATGCTCTAGTCGAGACGGCTCGACTAGGAGATACCCTGAGCCCTGCGAAGTGCCGATACTTCAAATATTCTATACTTAGTTTACATACACATATATTGCAAGCAACACATACACACACACACAGACGCACGCTCAAGCACACGCTCTGCCAACTGCGCAGTTGACGTAGCGACAGCGCTTGGGCTGCAAGAGGCTTATGTTGTAGAAATTAAATGTTTAATAACTTTTTTTCTAGCAGGACTTTTTGATTCAAACTTTCAGGGCATGATTATGTCATTCATATGTGTGCATTTGCCACGACACAAATCTGTAGTATTTGAAATACGTTTTTTGCAAATTTAGGGCGAAGGGGGCGTGGCATCCAAAAACCATAAATTACAAAATGTCTGCATTCACAACAGGCATCTACACAGTAAATTTCATGTCTCTAGCTCTTACGGTACGTAAAAGAGACGAAAAGTTATCGAAATTTATCGATAAAAAGAGAACGGGAAGAGTTATCGAAATTTTGAAAAAAACTCGTATAGCGTATGGTATTCAGGAGTATATGTGTCAAATTTCAGCTCTCTAGCTTCTGTGGTTTACGAGATCGCTGCGTTCACACAGACGGACGGACGGACGGACGGACGGACGGACGGACGGACAGACGGACAGGGCTATTTCAACTCAGCTCATCGAGCTGATCAAGAATATATATACTTTGTATGGTCTGCGACGTCTCCTTCTGCCTGTTACATACATTTTCACAAAAACATTATACCCTGATTTCCCATTTTCAATGGGCTCAGGGTATAACAAGTAAGAATGCTCTAGTCGAGACGGCTCGACTAGGAGATACCCTGAGCCCTGCGAAGTGCCGATACTTCAAATATTCTATGCTTAGTGTACATATACATATATTGCAAGCAACACACACACACACACAGAAGCACGCTCAAGCACACGCTCTGCCAACTGCGCAGTTGACGTAGCGACAGCGCTTGGGCTGCAAGACGCTGATGTTGTCGAAATTAAATGTTTAATAACTTTTTTTCTAGCAGGACTTTTTGATTCAAACTTTCAGGGCATGATTATGTTATTCATATGTGTGTATGTGCCGAAGCAGAAGTCTCTAGTATTTGAAATGCGTTTTTTGCAAATTTAGGGCGAAGGGGGCGTGGCATCCAAAAACCAAAAATTACAAAATGTCTGCATTCACAACAGGAATCTATGTAGTGAATTTCAGCTCTCTAGCTCTTACGGTACGTAAAAGAGACGAAAAGTTATCGAAATTTATCGATAAAAAGAGAACGGGAAGAGTTATCGAATTTTTGAAAAAAACTCGTATAGCGTATGGTATTCAGGAGTATACATGTCAAATTTCAGCTCTCTAGCTTCTGTGGTTTACGAGATCGCTGCGTTCACACAGACGGACGGACGGACGGACGGACGGACAGACGGACAGGGCTATATCAACTCAGCTCATCGAGCTGATCAATATATATACTTTGTATGGTCTGCGACGTCTCCTTCTGCCTGTTACATACATTTTCACAAAAACATTATACCCGGATTTCCCATTTTCAACGGGCTCAGGGTATAACAAGTAAGAATGCTCTAGTCGAGACGGCTCGACTAGGAGATACCCTGAGCCCTGCGAAGTGCCGATACTTAAAATATGCTATGCTTAGTTTACATATACATATACTGCAAGCAACACATACACACACACATACGCACGCTCAAGCACACGCGCTGCCAACTGCGCAGTTGACGTAGCGAATGCGCTTGGGCTGCAAGGGGCTTATATTGTGGAAATTAAATGTTTAATAACTTTTTTTCTAGAAGGACTTTTTTATTCAAACTTTCAGGGCATGATTATGTTATTCATATGTGTGTATGTGCCGAAGCACATGTCTGTAGTATTTGAAATGCGTTTTTTGCAAATTTAGGGCGAAGGGGGCGTGGCATCCAAAATCCAAAAATTGCAAAATGTCTGCATTCACAGCAGGAATCTACATAGTGAATTTCAGGTCTCTAGCTCTTACGGTACGTAAATGAGACGAAAAGTTATAGAAATTTATCGATAAAAAGAGAACGGGAAGAGTTATCGAATTTTTGAAAAAAACTCGTATAGCGTATGGTATTCAGGAGTATACATGTCAAATTTCAGCTCTCTAGCTTCTGTGGTTTACGAGATCGCTGCGTTCACACAGACGGACGGACGGACGGACGGACGGACGGACGGACGGACGGACGGACGGACGGACGGACGGACGGACAGACGGACAGGGCTATTTCAACTCAGCTCATCGAGCTGATCAAGAATATATATACTTTGTATGGTCTGCGACGTCTCCTTCTGCCTGTTACATACATTTTCACAAAAACATTATACCCTGATTTCCCATTTTCAATGGGCTCAGGGTATAAAAAGAATGTTCCATTTGAATGGTCAGTAGAATGTGAAAAGGCAAGGTACTGACCTTACAAATCAACTTGTTCAACTAAATTTATTACAGTACCCAGATTTTAGAAAAGAATTTGGCATAATCACTGATGCAAGCAAACAAGCATATAGAACAAGAACTAGCAGCAAAACATTGGGCAATAACACATTTTCAACCATATATATATAATGCAAACATTTTACAGTTAAAACTGATCACAGACCTTTAATATATTTATTTTCTATGGTTAAGCTAAGTTCTAAATTAACACGCACGCGACTCGAATTAGAAGAGTATGATTTTACGGTACAGTATCTGAGAGGTAAAGATAATTTCGTGGCAGATGCCCTTTCAAGGATAACAATATCCGACCTAATTGACATGAATAGAAAAGTCCTGAAAGTCACTACCAGGCTCCAAAGTAGACAAAACAATTTCTGCGCAGAAAATAAACACGAACTATTGCCAAGGCAAAGTCTTGAAAAAGCTTTTAAGCCCAACGTATACCAAGTCATCACAAATGACGCGGTACGAAACGTAGTGACCTTGCGAATAACAGATTCCACATGTTTATTGAAACATGGAAAAACAGTTTTCGCAAGAATTAATGTTAGCGATTTATACTCCAATGGAATTCTCGATTTAGGTCAGTTTTTCCAAAGGCTTGAATGGCAAGCCGGTGTATTTAAAATCGGCCAACTAAAAGTGGCACCGAGCGAAAAGATCATTGAATCAATTTCAATAGATACTTTCAAAAACATGGGCAATAAAAATTTAAAATCATTAAGAGTAGCGCTACTCAAACCGGTGACCCTCATCCAAAACGATGAAGAACAAGTAAGAATGCTCTAGTCGAGACGGCTCGACTAGGAGATACCCTGAGCCCTGCGAAGTTCCGATACTTCAAATATTCTATGCTTCGTTTACATAGACATATATTGCAAGCAACACATACACACACACAGACGCACGCTCAAGCACACGCTCTGCCAACTGCGCAGTTGACGTAGCGACTGCGTTTGGGCTGCAAGAGGCTTATGTTGTGGAAATTAAATGTTTAATAACTTTTTTTCTAGCAGGACTTTTTGATTCAAACTTTCAGGGCATGATTATGTTATTCATATGTGTGTATGTGCCGAAGCACAAGTCTCTAGTATTTGAAATGCGTTTTTTGCAAATTTAGGGCGAAGGGGCGTGGCATCCAAAATCCAAAAATTACAAAATGTCTGTATTCACAACAGGAATCTATATAGTGAATTTCAGGTCTCTAGCTTTTACGGTACGTATAAGAGACGAAAAGTTATCGAAATTTATCGATACAAAGAGAACGAGAAGAGTTATCGAAATTTTGAAAAAAACTCGTATAGCGTATGGTATTCAGGAGTATACATGTCAAATTTCAGCTCTCTAGCTTCTGTGGTTTACGAGATCGCTGCGTTCACACAGACGGACGGACGGACGGACGGACAGACGGACAGGGCTATTTCAACTCAGCTCATCGAGCTGATCAAGAATATATATACTTTGTATGGTCTGCGACGTCTCCTTCTGCCTGTTACATACATTTTCACAAAAACATTATACCCTGATTTCCTATTTTCAATGGGCTCAGGGTATAAAAATATACGAGTAGAGCAGATAATTTAGAAACGATCTAAGTAGAGCATTGTTTCGAGTACATTACCTTATGTAATGGTAAAAAGTATCAAGGAAACACATGCAATACTAGGAACAACAAATATATAGTTACTGCGCTTACACCGCTAAAAACTCCATTTTTTCCATTATACAATGAAATGGAATGCATTAGCGAGAAAAATAAATGATTGCAAAGACAAGTTCGAGAAATCATACAAATGTATCAATTCTGATAAAACAATTAGGTCAGATACATTGATACATCACGCGCAAATATTAACAACTCAATACAATAACATAGTTATCACAATAAACAAAGTTATTGCTAAATTGACGCAGGAGCATAAAAATCAATGTCTGAAAATTGTAAAATCTTTAAAAACAAGATTACATAATATTGGTATTAGAAGAAGTATTGTAATAACAATCCCAGAAGATCCAAATCTGCTAGCTGAATTCAACGAGAACCAGTTACAAGATTTGGATGAATCTAAATCAATACTTAGCTCTGATATTGATAGTGACATTGAAACGCTCGACGAAAATACAGAAGTCACAATGACGAACCAAGTAGCCTTGGACAGGGAATATGTGAAGCAGGTTTCCTCTTCAGTCCCTGAATTCGATGGAAAAAAATTAACAGTGAATCGGTTCATAACAGCACTGAAGCTTGTAGAAAGAACGAAAGGCGACCAGGAAGGAAGTCGAAAATAGTCGGTACAATTTTGTACAGAGTACAAGACGAAACAACTATATCAGGAATAATAAACAAGCTTAAAGATAACGTAAAAGGAGAATCTCCCGACGTGCTAAAATCTAAATTATTAAACATAAAACAAAAAGGCAAAACTGCTTCCCAGTACGCAACCGAAATAGATAATTTGCGGAAGCAATTGGGGGCAGCCTTTATTGATAACGGCCTAGACCCAATTAATGCAGAAAAATTCTCCACAAACGAGTCTATTTCTGCAATGATTAAAAATTGTGAACATGAAAAGCTCAAAATAATACTGGAAGATGGTAACTTCGTTACTTTCAATGATGTAATAGGTAAATATATCCATTGCACCACAGAAATGACTGGAAATGCAAGTACAGTATTATTTCAACGAGGTCGCAATAATAGAGGAGGTAGTTACTATTCCCAAAGAGGAAGAGGCAATGGCCGAGGTAACTACAACTCCAATAATAATAATAACAATAACAGAAACAACAATTCTGCATCTAGCAGAGGCTATAACCGAGGTAGGAACAATTTCAACCGAGGCAACAACCAAAACAGAAATAATTATAGCAATTATAATAACAATAATGTCCGAGTTACCCAAGCTATTTCGGGAAACTCCCAAGCTCCTCCAGATACACAGGGTTAAATAGTAAAATACATACTGTCAACTTAAGTCTCAACAATTTCGTATCATTCAAAAATGTTGCAACAAATAAAAAAAATATCATTTTTGGTTGATACAGGTGCAGATATTTCAATTATAAAAGAAAATTCTGATGTCTTTCATGACGTCCAAATCAATAGAATTGTAGACATTCGAGGCATAGGAGAAGGAGTAATAAACTCCAAAGGACTAGTCTCAATTGAACTACAAACAGACAAATACATTATTCCATACAAATTTGATTTACTTCATTCAAATTTTGCAATCCCTTGCGATGGAATAATATGATTAGACTTCATAAAAAAATTTAATTGCCAATTAGATTACAATAGTTCAGAGGATTGGTTTATTATTAGACCACAAAACTTAACGTATCCTATCTATGTTCTAATAACATTTAGCTCTGGTACTAATTCCACACTTCTACCAGCAAGATCACAAGTGATACGCAAAATAGAATTGTCTTCAGCAGAAGAAAATTTTAATTCCAAATCAGGAAATTAAACCGGATGTCTATGTTGCTAACATTATTGCAACAGCCCAAAATACTTTTGTCCGATTCTTAAATACCACAGATACATTCCAAATAGTAGGCATTAATAACATTAATCACTTTCGAACTACGATGTAGTTCAAAACCTAAACGACAATAGAAAAGAGTCTGTAATTAGTAAATTAAAGAAAAATTTTCCAATTTTGTTTAAAAAACAACTTGAAGAAATATGCACCCAGTATAGTGACGTGTTCGGGCTTGAAACCGAACCAATCATAACAAACAATTTCTATAAACAACAAGTAAGAATGCTCTAGTCGAGACGGCTCGACTAGGAGATACCCTGAGCCCTGCGAAGTGCCGATACTTCAAATATTCTATGCCTAGTTTACATATACATATGTACATATGTTGCAAGCAACACATACACACACGCTCAAGCACACGCTCTGCCAACTGCGCAGTTGACGTAGCGACAGCGCTTGGGCTGCAAGACGCCTACGCTATGGGAAATTAAATGTTTAATAACTTTTTTTCTAGCAGGACTTTTTGATTCAAACTTTCAGGGCATGATTATGTTATTCATATGTGTGTATGTGCCGAAGCACAAGTCTCTAGTATTTGAAATGCGTTTTTTGCAAATTTAGGGCGAAGGGGGCGTGGCATCCAAAATCCAAAAATTACAAAATGTCTGTATTCACAACAAGAATCTACATAGTGAATTTCATGTCTCTAGCTCTTACGGTACGTAAATGAGACGAAAAGTTATCGAAATTTATCGATAAAAAGAGAACGGAAACAGTTATCGAATTTTTGAAAAAAACTCGTATAGCGTATGGTATTCAGGAGTATACATGTCAAATTTCAGCTCTCTAGCTTCTGTGGTTTACGAGATCGCTGCGTTCACACAGACGGACGGACGGACGGACGGACAGACGGACAGGGCTATTTCAACTCAGCTCATCGAGCTGATCAAGAATATATATACTTTGTGTGGTCTGCGACGTCTCCTTCTGCCTGTTACATACATTTTCACAAAAACATTATACCCTGATTTCCCATTTTCAATGGGCTCAGGGTATAACAAGTAAGTATGCTCTAGTCGAGACGGCTCGACTAGGAGATACCCTGAGCCCTGCGAAGTGCCGATACTTCAAATATTCTATGCTTAGTTTACATATACATATGTTGCAAGCAACACATACACACATACAGACGCACGATCAAGCACACGTCTCTAGTATTTGAAATGCGTTTCAGCTCTTTAGCTTCTGTGGTTTACGAGATCGCTGCGTTAACACAGACGGACGGACGGACGGACGGACGGACGGACGGACGGACGGACAGACGGACAGGGCTATATCAACTCAGCTCATCATCAATACTTAGCTCTGATATTGATAGTGACATTGAAACGCTCGACGAAAATACAGAAGTCACAATGACGAACCAAGTAGCCTTGGACAGGGAATATGTGAAGCAGGTTTCCTCTTCAGTCCCTGAATTCGATGGAAAAAAATTAACAGTGAATCGGTTCATAACAGCACTGAAGCTTGTAGAAAGAACGAAAGGCGACCAGGAAGGAAGTCGAAAATAGTCGGTACAATTTTGTACAGAGTACAAGACGAAACAACTATATCAGGAATAATAAACAAGCTTAAAGATAACGTAAAAGGAGAATCTCCCGACGTGCTAAAATCTAAATTATTAAACATAAAACAAAAAGGCAAAACTGCTTCCCAGTACGCAACCGAAATAGATAATTTGCGGAAGCAATTGGGGGCAGCCTTTATTGATAACGGCCTAGACCCAATTAATGCAGAAAAATTCTCCACAAACGAGTCTATTTCTGCAATGATTAAAAATTGTGAACATGAAAAGCTCAAAATAATACTGGAAGATGGTAACTTCGTTACTTTCAATGATGTAATAGGTAAATATATCCATTGCACCACAGAAATGACTGGAAATGCAAGTACAGTATTATTTCAACGAGGTCGCAATAATAGAGGAGGTAGTTACTATTCCCAAAGAGGAAGAGGCAATGGCCGAGGTAACTACAACTCCAATAATAATAATAACAATAACAGAAACAACAATTCTGCATCTAGCAGAGGCTATAACCGAGGTAGGAACAATTTCAACCGAGGCAACAACCAAAACAGAAATAATTATAGCAATTATAATAACAATAATGTCCGAATTACCCAAGCTATTTCGGGAAACTCCCAAGCTCCTCCAGATACACAGGGTTAAATAGTAAAATACATACTGTCAACTTAAGTCTCAACAATTTCGTATCATTCAAAAATGTTGCAACAAATAAAAAAAATATCATTTTTGGTTGATACAGGTGCAGATATTTCAATTATAAAAGAAAATTCTGATGTCTTTCATGACGTCCAAATCAATAGAATTATAGACATTCGAGGCATAGGAGAAGGAGTAATAAACTCCAAAGGACTAGTCTCAATTGAACTACAAACAGACAAATACATTATTCCATACAAATTTGATTTACTTCATTCAAATTTTGCAATCCCTTGCGTTGGAATAATAGGATTAGACTTCATAAAAAAATTTAATTGCCAATTAGATTACAATAGTTCAGAGGATTGGTTTATTATTAGACCACAAAACTTAACGTATCCTATCTATGTTCTAATAACATTTAGCTCTGGTACTAATTCCACACTTCTACCAGCAAGATCACAAGTGATACGCAAAATAGAATTGTCTTCAGCAGAAGAAAATTTTAATTCCAAATCAGGAAATTAAACCGGATGTTTATGTTGCTAACATTATTGCAACAGCCCAAAATACTTTTGTCCGATTCTTAAATACCACAGATACATTCCAAATAGTAGGCATTAATAACATTAATCACTTTCGAACTACGATGTAGTTCAAAACCTAAACGACAATAGAAAAGAGTCTGTAATTAGTAAATTAAAGAAAAATTTTCCAATTTTGTTTAAAAAACAACTTGAAGAAATATGCACCCAGTATAGTGACGTGTTCGGGCTTGAAACCGAACCAATCATAACAAACAATTTCTATAAACAACAAGTAAGAATGCTCTAGTCGAGACGGCTCGACTAGGAGATACCCTGAGCCCTGCGAAGTGCCGATACTTCAAATATTCTATGCCTAGTTTACATATACATATGTACATATGTTGCAAGCAACACATACACACACGCTCAAGCACACGCTCTGCCAACTGCGCAGTTGACGTAGCGACAGCGCTTGGGCTGCAAGACGCCTACGCTATGGGAAATTAAATGTTTAATAACTTTTTTTCTAGCAGGACTTTTTGATTCAAACTTTCAGGGCATGATTATGTTATTCATATGTGTGTATGTGCCGAAGCACAAGTCTCTAGTATTTGAAATGCGTTTTTTGCAAATTTAGGGCGAAGGGGGCGCGGCATCCAAAATCCAAAAATTACAAAATATCTGTATTCACAACAGGCATCTACACAGTAAATTTCATGTCTCTAGCTCTTACGGTACGTAAAAGAGACGAAAAGTTATCGAAATTTATCGATAAAAAGAGAACGGGAAGAGTTATCGAATTTTTGAAAAAAACTCGTATAGCGTATGGTATTCAGGAGTATACATGTCAAATTTCAGCTCTCTAGCTTCTGTGGTTTACGAGATCGCTGCGTTCACACAGACGGACGGACGGACGGACGGACAGACGGACAGGGCTATTTCAACTCAGCTCATCGAGCTGATCAAGAATATATATACTTTGTATGGTCTGCTACGTCTCCTTCTGCCTGTTACATACATTTTCACAAAAACATTATACCCTGATTTCCCATTTTCAATGGGCGCAGGGTATACAAAGAAGCTATATTGTCTACATTCCATGACGATCCAATTCAAGGAGGTTATACAGGCATAAATAAAACGCTAGCTAAAATAACAAGTAAGAATGCTCTAGTCGAGACGGCTCGACTAGGAGATACCCTGAGCCCTGCGAAGTGCCGATACTTAAAATATTCTATGCTTAGTTTACATATACATATACTGCAAGCAACACATACACACACACAGACGCACGCTTAAACACACGCTCTGCCAACTGCGCAGTTGACGTAGCGACTGCGCTTGGGCTGCAAGACGCATATGTTGTGGAAATTAAATGTTTAATAACTCTTTTTCTAGCAGGACTTTTTTATTCAAACTTCCAGGGCATGATTATGTTATTCATATGTGTGTATATGCCGAAGCACAAGTCTCTAGTATTTGAAATGCGTTTTTTGCAAATTTAGGGCGAAGGGGGCGCGGCATCCAAAATCCAAAAATTACAAAATATCTGTATTCACAACAGGCATCTACACAGTAAATTTCATGTCTCTAGCTCTTACGGTACGTAAAAGAGACGAAAAGTTATCGAAATTTATCGATAAAAAGAGAACGGGAAGAGTTATCGAATTTTTGAAAAAAACTCGTATAGCGTATGGTATTCAGGAGTATACATGTCAAATTTCAGCTCTCTAGCTTCTGTGGTTTACGAGATCGCTGCGTTCACACAGACGGACGGACGGACGGACGGACAGACGGACAGGGCTATTTCAACTCAGCTCATCGAGCTGATCAAGAATATATATACTTTGTATGGTCTGCTACGTCTCCTTCTGCCTGTTACATACATTTTCACAAAAACATTATACCCTGATTTCCCATTTTCAATGGGCGCAGGGTATACAAAGAAGCTATATTGTCTACATTCCATGACGATCCAATTCAAGGAGGTTATACAGGCATAAATAAAACGCTAGCTAAAATAACAAGTAAGAATGCTCTAGTCGAGACGGCTCGACTAGGAGATACCCTGAGCCCTGCGAAGTGCCGATACTTCAAATATTCTATGCTTAGTTTACATATACATATACTGCAAGCAACACATACACACACACAGACGCACGCTTAAACACACGCTCTGCCAACTGCGCAGTTGACGTAGCGACTGCGCTTGGGCTGCAAGACGCATATGTTGTGGAAATTAAATGTTTAATAACTCTTTTTCTAGCAGGACTTTTTTATTCAAACTTCCAGGGCATGATTATGTTATTCATATGTGTGTATATGCCGAAGCACAAGTCTCTAGTATTTGAAATGCGTTTTTTGCAAATTTAGGGCGAAGGGGGTGTGGCATCCAAAATCCAAAAATCACAAAATGTCTGTATTCACAACAGGAATCTACAGTGTGAATTTCAGGTCTCTTGCTCTTATGGTACGTAAAAGAGCCGAAAAGTTATCGAAATTTATCGATAAAAAGAGAACGGGAAGAGTTATCGAATTTTTGAAAAAAAACTCGTATAGCGTATGGTATTCAGGAGTATACATGTCAAATTTCAGCACTCTAGCTTCTGTGGTTTACGAGATCGCTGCGTTCACACAGACGGACGGACGGACGGACGGACGGACGGACGGACGGACGGACAGACGGACAGGGCTATTTCAACTCAGCTCATCGAGCTGATCAAGAATATATATACTTTGTATGGTCTGCGACGTCTCCTTCTGCCTGTTACATACATTTTCACAAAAACATTTCCCATTTTCAATGGGCTCAGGGTATACAAATTCCATTATAAATGACTTGCAAATATTTAAAAATAGACAACATAACGTCTACAGCACACCACCACCAGACCATAGGTACCGTTGAAAGAAGCCATAGGACGTTCAATGTGTACATTCGTTCATATATTTCAGTAGATAAAACTGATTGGGACATATGGTTACAGTATTTCGTATATTGTTTTAAAACAACACCATCAGTAACTCATAATTATTGTCCATATGAACTAGTATTTGGTAGGCAAAATCACTTACAAATACACTTTAATAGCGTAAATACTATAGAACCTATAAATATATATATGATATATATATATAGAAGATATATATATAATATAGAAGATTATTCAAAAGAAGTTAGGTTTAGATTAGAAAACGCGTATAAGAGAGCTAGAATACTTTTAGAATAAAATAAAATTAAGCAAAAAGAAATAAACGATAACAAAGTATTAGATTTTAAAATAGAAATAGGAGACCAAGTTTATTTAAAGAACGAAACAGGTCATAAATTAGAATCTTATTATATAGGACCATTTGAGGTCATTGGTATAGAGAACAATAATAATATAATTATAAAGAATAAGAAAAATAGGGAACAAAAAGTTCATAAGGATTGGCTAAACAAGTAAGAATGCTCTAGTCGAGACGGCTAGACTAGGAGATACCCTGAGCCCTGCGAAGTGCCGATACTTAAAATATTCTATGCTTAGTTTACATATACATATACTGCAAGCAACACATACACACACACAGACGCACGCTTAAACACACGCTCTGCCAACTGCGCAGTTGACGTAGCGACTGCGCTTGGGCTGCAAGACGCATATGTTGTGGAAATTAAATGTTTAATAACTCTTTTTCTAGCAGGACTTTTTTATTCAAACTTCCAGGGCATGATTATGTTATTCATATGTGTGTATATGCCGAAGCACAAGTCTCTAGTATTTGAAATGCGTTTTTTGCAAATTTAGGGCGAAGGGGGTGTGGCATCCAAAATCCAAAAATCACAAAATGTCTGTATTCACAACAGGAATCTACAGTGTGAATTTCAGGTCTCTTGCTCTTATGGTACGTAAAAGAGACAAAAAGTTATCGAAATTTATCGATAAAAAGAGAACGGGAAGAGTTATCGAATTTTTGAATAAAACTCGTATAGCGTATGGTATTCAGGAGTATACATGTCAAATTTCAGCACTCTAGCTTCTGTGGTTTACGAGATCGCTGCGTTCACACAGACGGACGGACGGACGGACGGACGGACGGACGGACGGACGGACGGACGGACGGACGGACAGGGCTATTTCAACTCAGCTCATCGAGCTGATCAAGAATATATATACTTTGTATGGTCTGCGACGTCTCCTTCTGCCTGTTACATACATTTTCACAAAAACATTTCCCATTTTCAATGGGCTCAGGGTATACAAATTCCATTATAAATGACTTGCAAATATTTAAAAATAGACAACATAACGTCTACAGCACACCACCACCAGACCATAGGTACCGTTGAAAGAAGCCATAGGACGTTCAATGTGTACATTCGTTCATATATTTCAGTAGATAAAACTGATTGGGACATATGGTTACAGTATTTCGTATATTGTTTTAAAACAACACCATCAGTAACTCATAATTATTGTCCATATGAACTAGTATTTGGTAGGCAAAATCACTTACAAATACACTTTAATAGCGTAAATACTATAGAACCTATAAATATATATATGATATATATATATAGAAGATATATATATAATATAGAAGATTATTCAAAAGAAGTTAGGTTTAGATTAGAAAACGCGTATAAGAGAGCTAGAATACTTTTAGAATAAAATAAAATTAAGCAAAAAGAAATAAACGATAACAAAGTATTAGATTTTAAAATAGAAATAGGAGACCAAGTTTATTTAAAGAACGAAACAGGTCATAAATTAGAATCTTATTATATAGGACCATTTGAGGTCATTGGTATAGAGAACAATAATAATATAATTATAAAGAATAAGAAAAATAGGGAACAAAAAGTTCATAAGGATTGGCTAAACAAGTAAGAATGCTCTAGTCGAGACGGCTAGACTAGGAGATACCCTGAGCCCTGCGAAGTGCCGATACTTAAAATATTCTATGCTTAGTTTACATATACATATACTGCAAGCAACACATACACACACACAGACGCACGCTTAAACACACGCTCTGCCAACTGCGCAGTTGACGTAGCGACTGCGCTTGGGCTGCAAGACGCATATGTTGTGGAAATTAAATGTTTAATAACTCTTTTTCTAGCAGGACTTTTTTATTCAAACTTCCAGGGCATGATTATGTTATTCATATGTGTGTATATGCCGAAGCACAAGTCTCTAGTATTTGAAATGCGTTTTTTGCAAATTTAGGGCGAAGGGGGTGTGGCATCCAAAATCCAAAAATCACAAAATGTCTGTATTCACAACAGGAATCTACAGTGTGAATTTCAGGTCTCTTGCTCTTATGGTACGTAAAAGAGACGAAAAGTTATCGAAATTTATCGATAAAAAGAGAACGGGAAGAGTTATCGAATTTTTGAATAAAACTCGTATAGCGTATGGTATTCAGGAGTATACATGTCAAATTTCAGCACTCTAGCTTCTGTGGTTTACGAGATCGCTGCGTTCACACAGACGGACGGACGGACGGACGGACGGACGGACGGACGGACGGACGGACGGACGGACAGACGGACAGGGCTATTTCAACTCAGCTCATCGAGCTGATCAAGAATATATATACTTTGTATGGTCTGCGACGTCTCCTTCTGCCTGTTACATACATTTTCACAAAAACATTTCCCATTTTCAATGGGCTCAGGGTATACAAATTCCATTATAAATGACTTGCAAATATTTAAAAATAGACAACATAACGTCTACAGCACACCACCACCAGACCATAGGTACCGTTGAAAGAAGCCATAGGACGTTCAATGTGTACATTCGTTCATATATTTCAGTAGATAAAACTGATTGGGACATATGGTTACAGTATTTCGTATATTGTTTTAAAACAACACCATCAGTAACTCATAATTATTGTCCATATGAACTAGTATTTGGTAGGCAAAATCACTTACAAATACACTTTAATAGCGTAAATACTATAGAACCTATAAATATATATATGATATATATATATAGAAGATATATATATAATATAGAAGATTATTCAAAAGAAGTTAGGTTTAGATTAGAAAACGCGTATAAGAGAGCTAGAATACTTTTAGAATAAAATAAAATTAAGCAAAAAGAAATAAACGATAACAAAGTATTAGATTTTAAAATAGAAATAGGAGACCAAGTTTATTTAAAGAACGAAACAGGTCATAAATTAGAATCTTATTATATAGGACCATTTGAGGTCATTGGTATAGAGAACAATAATAATATAATTATAAAGAATAAGAAAAATAGGGAACAAAAAGTTCATAAGGATTGGCTAAACAAGTAAGAATGCTCTAGTCGAGACGGCTAGACTAGGAGATACCCTGAGCCCTGCGAAGTGCCGATACTTAAAATATTCTATGCTTAGTTTACATATACATATACTGCAAGCAACACATACACACACACAGACGCACGCTCATGCACGCGCTGTGCCAAGTGCGCAGTTGACGTAGCGACAGTGCTTGGGCTGCAAGAGGCTTATGTTGTGGAAATTAAATGTTTAATAACTCTTTTTCTAGCAGGACTTTTTTATTCAAACTTCCAGGGCATGATTATGTTATTCATATGTGTGTATATGCCGAAGCACAAGTCTCTAGTATTTGAAATGCGTTTTTTGCAAATTTAGGGCGAAGGGGGTGTGGCATCCAAAATCCAAAAATCACAAAATGTCTGTATTCACAACAGGAATCTACAGTGTGAATTTCAGGTCTCTTGCTCTTATGGTACGTAAAAGAGACGAAAAGTTATCGAAATTTATCGATAAAAAGAGAACGGGAAGAGTTATCGAATTTTTGAATAAAACTCGTATAGCGTATGGTATTCAGGAGTATACATGTCAAATTTCAGCACTCTAGCTTCTGTGGTTTACGAGATCGCTGCGTTCACACAGACGGACGGACGGACGGACGGACGGACGGACGGACGGACGGACGGACAGACGGACAGGGCTATTTCAACTCAGCTCATCGAGCTGATCAAGAATATATATACTTTGTATGGTCTGCGACGTCTCCTTCTGCCTGTTACATACATTTTCACAAAAACATTTCCCATTTTCAATGGGCTCAGGGTATACAAATTCCATTATAAATGACTTGCAAATATTTAAAAATAGACAACATAACGTCTACAGCACACCACCACCAGACCATAGGTACCGTTGAAAGAAGCCATAGGACGTTCAATGTGTACATTCGTTCATATATTTCAGTAGATAAAACTGATTGGGACATATGGTTACAGTATTTCGTATATTGTTTTAAAACAACACCATCAGTAACTCATAATTATTGTCCATATGAACTAGTATTTGGTAGGCAAAATCACTTACAAATACACTTTAATAGCGTAAATACTATAGAACCTATAAATATATATATGATATATATATATAGAAGATATATATATAATATAGAAGATTATTCAAAAGAAGTTAGGTTTAGATTAGAAAACGCGTATAAGAGAGCTAGAATACTTTTAGAATAAAATAAAATTAAGCAAAAAGAAATAAACGATAACAAAGTATTAGATTTTAAAATAGAAATAGGAGACCAAGTTTATTTAAAGAACGAAACAGGTCATAAATTAGAATCTTATTATATAGGACCATTTGAGGTCATTGGTATAGAGAACAATAATAATATAATTATAAAGAATAAGAAAAATAGGGAACAAAAAGTTCATAAGGATTGGCTAAACAAGTAAGAATGCTCTAGTCGAGACGGCTAGACTAGGAGATACCCTGAGCCCTGCGAAGTGCCGATACTTCAAATATTCTATGCTTAGTTTACATATACATATACTGCAAGCAACACATACACACACACAGACGCACGCTCATGCACGCGCTGTGCCAAGTGCGCAGTTGACGTAGCGACAGTGCTTGGGCTGCAAGAGGCTTATGTTGTGGAAATTAAATGTTTAATAACTCTTTTTCTAGCAGGACTTTTTTATTCAAACTTCCAGGGCATGATTATGTTATTCATATGTGTGTATATGCCGAAGCACAAGTCTCTAGTATTTGAAATGCGTTTTTTGCAAATTTAGGGCGAAGGGGGTGTGGCATCCAAAATCCAAAAATCACAAAATGTCTGTATTCACAACAGGAATCTACAGTGTGAATTTCAGGTCTCTTGCTCTTATGGTACGTAAAAGAGCCGAAAAGTTATCGAAATTTATCGATAAAAAGAGAACGGGAAGAGTTATCGAATTTTTGAAAAAAAACTCGTATAGCGTATGGTATTCAGGAGTATACATGTCAAATTTCAGCTCTCTAGCTTCTGTGGTTTACGAGATCGCTGCGTTCACACAGACGGACGGACGGACGGACGGACAGACGGACAGGGCTATTTCAACTCAGCTCATCGAGCTGATCAAGAATATATATACTTTGTGTGGTCTGCGACGTCTCCTTCTGCCTGTTACATACATTTTCACAAAAACATTATACCCTGATTTCCCATTTTCAATGGGCTCAGGGTATAAAAATTGAATAAAACAGAGAGTCACTCTCATGAGAACTAACAAACAAACAAGACGTGTTTTTATTTTACATTATCCTTGGGATCCAGAGCTTGGTACGCAAGTACCGCATCATAAACTGGCTGCCACCATGCAGGGTGATGCGGTGGGCAAATTTACGACGAGCCGGGTCAAATGAGCGTCATAAGGGAGAAGGATTGGGTGACGCTCATCATAGCTGAGAGACTCAGCCTCTTGTAGCCGGCCGCATGAGCGAAGGACCCCGTGCTGATCGAGAAATGGGTTTAAGTTGAGCAGGGAGCTTGAGGCTCGAATCGGACGCTTCTCGATAAGGGCCCGGATTTCGGAAGCATACTTATTGCTCTGAACAAGCCGCACAAGGATCCGCTCGGCGGCTAGCAACTCGTCGTTGCCGAGCTGTATCGTGAGGGCCGTCGCATCCTTTGGAGCGAGGAACCGTTGGAAATATGCGGTAACCCTGAGGGCTCTCCCGTAGTCTCAGAACCGCTCGCTGAAGTCGTCCTTGGGGGCTACAGTGGCTGTGTGACAGTGGACTCTCAGCTCAAGCTGCGTATCCGGGACATCGTAGGGAGCAGCCGGTCAATGCTCAAGTGCCTGTCGGAGCCAGTCCGGTCCGAACTACTACTTAGCCGTTAGGAGATGGACACTCGCATGGTCCTGATGCCGAACCCGAACATAGAGTGCTGCTCCGTACGCCTTCTGAGAGGCATCGCAAAAACCATGTAGGTCCCACTGTAGCTCAGGACGGATCTCTAGCCATCTGGGGATGCGAAGCCGGCTGAGAGCCGGATAGTCCTGCAGGATCTCGTGCCACTGTAGGTAGGGTTATTTTGGAGACGTGCTTCATTCCTCAGAAATGGAATCAGAGCGATGGATCTGGAGTGACCGAGATCTACATCGTTTGGATTTTTAAACGGTAAAGAGACTACATATCGGCTGTCCTTCCTCCTCCTGGTGGTTTCCTGGAACACCTGTTCACAGATGACATCTGCCCCCTTTTTCGGCTTTGCCGGAAGGTCTTCCACGTCCCAGAACTTGGTGAGCAACACATCAAGGTTCTGGCTTGGTGCGAGCGCTTCCGTTTGCACCGTGAAGACTTAGCGAGACTTTGATGAAACGGCTACTATTGGCCCGCACAACACCCATCCAAAGATTGTCTCCAGGCCGACGAAATCACCGCCAATATCATTTTTAATCCGCTCCCCTTGGATATGTGGGAAGAGATCCACTCCGATCATCATCTCAATCGGAGCTGGCCTGTTGTAATGAGGGTCAGCCAATGGACGATCCAGGTATTCACGCTGCACCTTGCCCTGGAACGGACACGCTGGGATTGCTCCTGCCAGTCTGTGGAACAACTAAGGCCACAGCTTTTACCTGAATCTTCCTGTCCCACTGCGCTACCTCCGTCGCTCTGTCCCATTCCGGTAACAGCGGCGTTGATATGGAAAGAACGGAGGTCGGACTAAGTTAAATACCCTCTAGGACACGAAGGTCGAGTCGGCTCCGGAGTCAACGCCCAAACATTAAACACAGTGCCGAGAAGGCCTCGCCCTGGAGTGAAGGCGAAATAACTTTGAGCGCTCAATGCTTGATTGCTCATGGATGGACGCTCGTGCGAGTTTAAACGCATGGTGGTGGACTCGTTACTGGAATGTAACAGCTTGTGATGACGCTCCTTGCAGATGTGGCAATTATGCGCACTGGATCAGTCCCTCACTTGATGACCCTGAGCGAAGCAGTTCAAGCACAAGCTCTGTAGCCTGATCTCTTCCACTCTCCGTGCGACGGACATCGCAATGAAGGTTGGCAGACTCGGATCGGATGATTTTCCTTATTGCAGAGCTTACAAGATGCCGCCTTGATCTGCCTCCCGCCTTGATATATATATATATATATATAATATTTAAATATATAAAATATAATATATATTTATTTATTTATTTATCAATGACCGATAAGCCGTGACTCACTCACGACTTGGGTAACGCGCCATCCCTGGTCAAAAATCAGCTGTGGTGGATTTGCACTTGCACTGTATAATTTTTAGCACAAATAAGTTGGCACTGACACTGGGATTAAATGCCTTAATTGCCTGAATAAAATTATGCAGATTGAGCAGCAGGAATAAAGGAAGAAATCCACCGCCAACGCGCACATACACTTTTTCGGTTTTATTGAATATTTATCGGTGTAAATGTGTGCGATGGCAGCCGTGTTGTGCAAGTTTTCATGTGTGTGTGTGTATATATATATGCCGGCATATGTACATACAACAACGAGGAGACAGAAATTATCACAAGATACGGACACAGGATAGCATAATGGTAGCGTGCACCTCTGGAGGCAGATCAGGAATGTCTACACTGTGTTAAAAGTGCACAGGTCGCTATGGAAGAGCGGGAAACCTTGCACCTTTGAGTGTATGTACATATATGTATACCTAAAACGATAACAATTGCTGTACTTATCAGATTGTTCCACCGATGCTAGCTGGAGGAGCGGAAGAGGATCCGGCTCGAAGGACCAATGTTCGTAGGAGGGCGGGCATCCAATTCGTCAGCAACTGGAGAGATCTTCGCTACTGGGATTTTGCCCAAAGTCGCGAGTTAAATGATTGAGAACGCGTGTAGTATAGATGGATAAATGAATGTTTAATGGGGAATATTGTATTTCGCTATATAATATAATATATATGTATACGTATAAAAGTGCGTGTTATTCCAATGACGTAGTTAGTCTTAAACTTAAATGGCACTTCCCATCGAGCTCCATGTCACGGCTTCCAGTGTGACCGCCCTTGGTCGCTTTCGCACCTTCTGGCGTGAACACCTTAAACTAATTGAAAATGGGGACAAAATGTATAATGTTTTTGTGAAAATGTTTGTAACAGGCAGAAGGAGGCGTGATGGACCCCATAAAGTGAATACTCTTGATCAAGGAGACAAACTGAGTTGATTTAGCTCTGTCCATCGCTCAGTCCGTCTCTCAGTCCGTCTGTTGATATGTGTAAGCGCGTCGATCACAGAACCTATAAGAGCTAGAGACTCTTTTTGGAGGCTCGTGTGTAGCACGCGCAGATCGAATTTGTCAAAAAATTCGATAAGTATTTCTGTTTTAATGTTATCGACTAAAAACGAAATCGATATTCAGTAATACTTTATTTAATACATCTTTACAGCTCGAGTTAACAAATTTTGTTTGCTGAGGGGATATAGCCCTGTCCATCCGTCCGACTGTCTTTCTGTCCGTCCGTCCGCCCGTCTGTGTGAACGCAGCGATCTCGTAATCCACAGAAGCTAGATAGCTGAAATTTAACATGAATACATAGTCGTGAATACCATACGTAGTACGAATTTAAAAAAATTCAATAACTCTGCCCGGTCTCTTATCGCGTAATTTCGATAACCTTTCTGCGCAGTTGCCAGAGCGTGTGCTTGAGTGTTCGTCTGTGTGTGTGTATGTGTTTCTTGTGATGCACATACATATAAAAGAAACAAAGAATTTGCGGAAGAGCAGTTCTTCACCGATTTCAGGGTATCCCCTAGTCGGGCGCCACCGACTAGAGGTTTCTTACTTGTTTTTGATTACTGTTGCTCGAAATTTCCCGAATTCTTTAAATTGAGGGTGGGTGCCAATAAAGCCAATATATACGTCTTATTTATTCATTTACAAATTGATAAAATGTTAGTGGCTATAAGTAATTAAAGTAAAAGCCTAAAAATAACAAAAATTTATCAATAATACCACCAAACCGAAGGGAGTGTTTTATTTGGCTGACCGTCGAGCTATGCCCTGAATCACAGGCAAATATGGCCAATAATATTGTTGGAAGCTGCCGAGTTTTTTCAGCAGCTCTGAACTCAAATTTTTATAAAGGCTTGATGATATTAGTTTAACTATTATTTATTAATATAATAACGTGTGTTTGGAGGAGAGCGGGAAATCCGATCCGTCAGCAATTGGAGAGATTTTCGCTTCGAATGTTGCACAAACTCGCGAGTTAAAAACAAACTAAGAACGCGGGTGTATAAGTTGATCAAAAACAAAGGTTTTAATTGTAATCTTGTATTTCGAAGTTTATAATAGTATGTGTGTATGTACAATAGGTGCGAGTCGTTCCAAAGTCGAAGTTAGTCTTAAACTTCAATGGCGCTTCCCATCGAAATCCAAGTCGGCTCCCAGTGTGACCGCCCTTGGCCAAAGCGGGCAGACCGGTACGCAACCCGGTTGGGTGACCTCAGGATAGAGATCCGCTCCCAACACCACGTTTATAGGTCCAGGGTGATAGAACGTCGGGCCCGCCAGCACGAGGGTCGAGAATTTGTGAGCAGCTTCTCGGGAACCTCTAGATTCGGAGTGCGGAGGCACAGATCCGTATCCACCTTCAGCACCAACGTCTTCCTCAGAGCCGGATCGCTTTTGGATTCGATCACCGCCGTGCAAGCTTGATCGTCCCCGACGCGAGTCACGGTCAACCCGACGGCCTTGGCAAACGAGCCGTGAATTATTCTCATGGGTGCACATGTGTTCAGCCGAGCACGCGTGTCGAACTGCTTCGACCCGTCGCCAATCCGGATCATCGCGAGGAGCGACGAGAGCGTGGGAGCCTCGGAAGGCACGACTGCAGCCGGGGAAGCGGAGGACAGCACCGATCGTCGCCTAGGGGATCGAGGTTGGCGGTGGTCACGGCGTTGGACTGCCGATCGCCGCTTCGGGGACCGGATCGGCGATGGTCTATGCGTCGACCTGGTGATTGCCGCAGGGGAGGCTGATCCGACAAATGGAGGAGGGTGTGATGGGGTTGTCCACACCGACGACACACGTCCGCACGCAACCTCCAGCGGAATGCTCGTGGGCCAGACAGTTGGGGCAGTATCGATTCACGAGTACTGCTCTCAGGCGTTTCTCCGCACTAATACCTAGGAACCTCCGACATTGAGAGAGTGTGAACTCCGCGGCACACCCGACACCGGTAGGTATCGACTCCGCGGGGATGTGGCCTTTTTGCCGGGGAGAGCCGAGACCGAGTCGGGGCCATGTTGCTGAGGAAAGAGCGATAGATAGGAAAACAGAAAGAAAAAAGGTCCAAAGGGGGTTATTGTTTTGCTGGGATAGGCTCAAGCTCCCTTCGCAAAAGAATGAGCTTCGCCACGGGTCATCGGATGGACCCTCGCGAAGTCCGCACGTCGACGACCCGAACCAGACCATCAGCCCCGGAGTGCAGCTGCTCCACTCGTCATAAGCGCCATTCAGTGGCAGGCAGATTATCCTCGGACACGATGACAAGGTCGTCTATCTGGAGACTGCGAACTGGAGTTTTCCATTTGTTCATTTTGTGGGTGGACAGCTCCTCGAACGTATACTTGACGTTCGTCGTGGACTTATAGAACAATTCCTTGAAACTCTTAACTCCAGCTTCCCATAACCCGCCCATATGGGGGGCGTTGGGTGGAATGAAAGCCCAGGAAAGGATGTGCCGAGGGAAAGTGTTGGATTGCCCTGGTGCTGAAGCACACGAACACGCAGACATAACCCTTGGTAATGAGACAACCTCGCCCGGTGTAGTTCTTGACGTCGAAAGGTTCTGCAAAATCAATACCAGTAAGCGTGAAAGGTCTGGAGAAGGTGATCCGCTCTCGAGGAAGGTCTCCCATCATTTGGGTTTGTTGGCGGCGCCGATAGATGATGCACGTCTTGCACCCCTGCACGTGAGCTTTGATTAAGATCTTTATCCTTGGGATCCATCAACTGGCTGAGAGACTCAGCTGCTCGTAGTCGGCCGCATGAGCGAAGGACCCCGTGCTGATCGAGAAATGGGTTTAAGTTGAGCAAGGAGCTTGAGGCTGGAATTGGACGCTTCTCGATGCATACTTATTGCTCTGAATAAGCCGCACAAGGATCCGCTCGGCGGCTAGCAACTCGTCGTTGTCGACCTGTATCGTGGGGGCCGTCGCATCCTTTGGAGCGAGGAACCGCTGGAAATATGCGGTGACCCTGAGGGTTCTCCCGTAATCTGAGAACCGCTCGCTGAAGTCGTCCTTGGGGGATACAGTGGCTGTGACAGTGGACTCTCAGATCATGCTGCGTATCCGGGACATCGCTGAGAGCAGCCGGCCAATGCTCAGGTGCCTGTCGGAGCCAGTCCGGTCCGAATCACCATAAACTGCTGGCCGCTAGTTCGTCGGTGGAGACGCCTCGGCCAGATCTGCTGGATTGTCCTCGGATCGAATGCGACACTAACTGTGTCCACAGGAGCTCTGGGAAATGGAAGTCGGCCGTATTGGCAGCTCCGGGACTTCTGACGCATACAGGTCAGCTAGCAATACCGCACCGCAGAGCTCCAGTCGTGGCAGTGAGACTGTTTTGACTGGAGCTACTCGTGTCTTAGCCGTTAGAAGATGGACACACACATGTTCCTGATGCCGAACCCGAACATAGAGTGCTGCTCCGTACGCCTTCTGAGAGGCATCGCAAAAGCCATGTAGGTCCCACTCTAGCTCAGGACGGATCTTTAGCCATCTGGGGATTCGAGTTCCTGTAGGAACTCGTGCCACTGAAGTAAGAGCGATGGCGTGAGTGCATCGTCCCATCCAAGTTGGCTTAGCCATAGTTGCTGAATAAATATTTTGGCCCGAATAACAAAGGGCGCCAGCCAACCAGCGGGATCGAACAGTTTCGGTATGTAGGACAGAACCTCCCTCTTGGAGACGGGATCCTTTGCTTGCGGCTCCACTATGGAGAACAAGCTGTCATTCGTGACTTGCCATCGGATACCCAGCGTCTTGGTCGCACTTACGTCTTCTAACTCAAGGAAGTCTAATGCAGCAAATGCTCTCTCGGAAGAGCCTTGAGTATTCCTTTTTCGTTAGCCGTCCATTTCCTATGCAGGAAGCCAGTCGAAAGGAGAGTAGCGTTGAGCTCCTGGATGGCGTCGTGGGCGTTTTCCTCCATGTGAGCCCCGGCGAGGACATCATCTACATACATGTAGTGCCGCCGGATCTCACTTGCTCTAGGAAACAGGTGTTGCACGTCGTGCGCCAGCTGTAGCAGGACTCTTATTGCGAGAAAGGGGGCGCAGTTCACACCGAAAGTGACCGTTTAAAGGTGGAGTCCTGAAGTTTCCCGCCGCGATGTCGATAGAGGATCCGCTGGAACGGAGTGTGCTTGGGGTCGACAAGGATCTGTCGATACATCTGCGTAATGTCAGCATTGAAGACGAATTGGAACACGCGCCATTTGAGGATCTGCAGCGTGAGGTCGGTTTGCAGAGTAGGTCCGGTAAGCAAGGCGTCATTTAAACTGATTCCTCTAGTGGACGGACTCGAGGCGTTAAAAACGACGCGGACTTTGGTGGTTGTGCTGTCAGGTTTGAGGACAGCGTGGTGAGGAAGATAAAAACTATTGTGGGGTCATTCGAAATCGATGAATTCCTGCAACACAGCGTCATACTGAACCTTCAAAGGAGGGTTATTTTGGAGACGTGCTTCATTCCTCACAAATTGAATCAGAGCGATGGATCTGGAGTGACCGAGATCAACATCGTTTGGATTTTTAAACGGTAAAGAAACTACATATCTGCCGTCCTTCCTCCTCCTGGTGGTTTCCTGGAACACCTGTTCACAGATGACATCTGCCCCCTTTTTCGGCTTTGCCGGAAGGTCTTCCACGTCCCAGGACTTGGTGAGCAACACATCAAGGTTCTGGCTTGGTGCGAGCGCTCCCGTTTGCACCGTGAAGACTTAGCGAGACTTTGATGAAACGGCTACTATTGGCCCGCACAACACCCATCCAAAGATTGTCTCCAGGCCGATGAAATCACCGCCAATATCATTTTTAATCCGCTCCCCATGGATATGTGGGAAGAGATCCACTCCGATCATCATCTCAATCGGAGCTGGCCTGTTGTAATGAGGATCAGCCAATGGACGATCCAGGTATTCACGCTGCACCTTGCCCTGGAACGGACACGCTGGGATTGCTCCTGCCAGTCTGGGAACGACTAAGGCCACAGCTTTTACCTGAATCTTCCTGTCCCACTGCGCTACCTCCGTCGCTCTGTCCCATTCCGGTAACAGCGGCGTTGATATGGAAAGAACGGAGGTCGGACTAAGTTAAATACCCTCTAGGACACGAAGGTCGAGTCGGCTCCGGAGTCAACGCCCAAACATTAAACACAGTGCCGAGAAGGCCTCGCCCTGGAGTGAAGGCGAAATAACTTTGAGCGCTCAATGCTTGATTGCTCATGGATGGACGCTCGTGCGAGTTTAAACGCATGGTGGTGGACTCGTTACTGGAATGTAACAGCTTGTGATGACGCTCCTTGCAGATGTGGCAATTATGCGCACTGGATCAGTCCCTCACTTGATGACCCCGAGCGAAGCAGTTCAAGCACAAGCTCTGTAGCCTGATCTCTTCCACTCTCCGTGCGACGGACATCGCAATGAAGGTTGGCAGACTCGGATCGGATGATTTTCCTTATTGCAGAGCCTACAAGATGCCGCCTTGATCTGTGTCTTGGCGGGAAACGCTTGGACACTCACCGTGGCGGCGGGTTTTCGGGACCTGGATGGATCGAGCTGTGTAAATGGGGTCGAATTATGACCTTCCGTGGAACGATAGCGATCTGTCAAGAAACGATTTAGATCGTCCCAGGATGAGATTGCAGTCGTGTTTGGAACAGATTGTTCCCACAACAGGATAGTTGCTTTAGGTAACTTGGTCAAACAGATTGCTATGAGTAGGATATCACAATTCTCTGTAATGGCTAATGACCGCTGCAAGGTAGTCAGGCACCCTTGAAAAGTCGTCTGCAGCTCTCGCAAGGACCTGCCTGACTCCTGCGAAACTACGGGAATTTTGAGCAGCTGCTTCGCTTGCGTCATGATCAAGAGCCGATAATTTTCGTACCGCGCAGTGAGGTTCTCCCACGCGGCCTGGAAACCCTCATTCGTTAGAGGGTACTTTGCCTCCCCGCGAGTCTTGGAGTTTAGGTGGTAGAGCTTTTCCACCTCGCTGTGGAAACGCTGTGGCTACGAGACGTTGTCGAGGAGGCACTGAAGTGCGAGCGCTTGGAAGCTAGTGGACTGGGTTTCGACGGAGTTTCGGACAAAGAGTCGCTACGACCGGTAACCTTAAGGCTTGCGCATTTCTGAGCAGCCTTAGATGTGTCGGCGGACATTATCAATTGTCCGAAGGAGAAGCGGGATTGAATGATTGAGAACGCGTGTAGTATAGATGGATAAATGAATGTTTAATGGGGAATATTGTATTTCGCTATATAATATAATATGTATGTATACGTATAAAAGTGCGTGTTATTCCAATGACGTAGTTAGTCTTAAACTTAAATGGCGCTTCCCATCGAGCTCCATGTCACGGCTTCCACTGTGACCGCCCTTGGTCGCTTTCGCACCTTCTGGCGTGAACACCTTAAACTAATTGAAAATGGGGACAAAATGTATAATGTTTTTGTGAAAATGTTTGTAACAGGTAGAAGGAGGCGTGATGGACCCCATAAAGTGAATACTCTTGATCAAGGAGACAACCTGAGTTGATTTAGCTCTGTCCATCGCTCAGTCCGTCTCTCAGTCCGTCTGTTGATATGTGTAAGCGCGTCGATCACAGAACCTATAAGAGCTAGAGACTCTTTTGGAGGCTCGTGTATAGCACGCGCAGATCGAATTTGTCAAAAAATTCGATAAGTATTTCTGTTTTAATGTTATCGACTAAAAACGAAATCGATATTCAGTAATACTTTATTTAATACATCTTTACAGCTCGAGTTAACAAATTTTGTTTTTTTTTTGTTTGTAATTTCGGATGCCACGCCCCTTCTCCTCAAATTTGCAAGCCACATATTTCATATACTAGAGAGTTGTAGCAAATATACACATATGACATAATCACGCCATGAAAGCTTATTTACTAAAGTCCACCTACAACAAAAGTTATGAAAAATTTAATTTCCCAAAATATGGGCTTGTTGCAGCCCAAACTCAAGCGCTGCGTCAACTGCACAGTTGGCAGAGCGTAATTGAACTTGCTTGTGTCTGTGTGTATGTATGTGCTTCTTGCAATGTACATACATATATAAAAGGAAAGGACAATCTTGTAAATTACAGTTCCTCGCAGGGTTCAGGTACTCCCCTAGTCGGGCGCCACCGACTAGCGATTTCTTACTTTTTATACCCTTTATCCATTGAAAATGGGAAACTCGGGTATACACATATGACATAATGTTTTTGTGAAAATGTATGTAACAGGCAGAAGGAGACGTGGCAGACCGCATAGCTCGATGAGCTGAGGGGATATAGCCCTGTCCATCCGTCCGACTGTCTTTCTGTCCGTCCGTCCGCCCGTCTGTGTGAACGCAGCGATCTCGTAATCCACAGAAGCTAGAGAGCTGAAATTTAACATGAATACATAGTCGTGAATACCATACGTAGTACGAATTAAAAAAAAATTCAATAACTCTGCCCGTTCTCTTATCGCGTAATTTCGATAACCTTTCTGCGCAGTTGCCAGAGCGTGTGCTTGAGTGTTCGTCTGTGTGTGTGTATGTGTTTCTTGTGATGCACATACATATAAAAGAAACAAAGAATTTGCGGAAGAGCAGTTCTTCACCGATTTCAGGGTATCCCCTAGTCGGGCGCCACCGACTAGAGGTTTCTTACTTGTTTTTGATTACTGTTGCTCAAAATTTCCCGAATTCTTTAAATTGAGGGTGGGTGCCAATAAAGCCAATATATACGTCTTATTTATTCATTTACAAATTGATAAAATGTTAGTGGCTATAAGTAATTAAAGTAAAAGCCTAAAAATAACAAAAATTTATCAATAATACCACCAAACCGAAGGGAGTGTTTTATTTGGCTGACCGTCGAGCTATGCCCCGAATCACAGGCAAATATGGCCAATAATATTGTTGGAAGCTGCCGAGTTTCAGCAGCTCTGAACTCAAATTTTTATAAAGGCTTGATGATATTAGTTTAATATAATATTAATATAATAACATATGTTTGGAGGAGAGCGGGAAATCCGATCCGTCAGCAATTGGAGAGATTTTCGCTTCGAATGTTGCACAAACTCGCGAGTTAAAAACAAACTAAGAACGCGGGTGTATAAGTTGATCAAAAACAAAGGTTTTAATTGTAATCTTGTATTTCGAAGTTTATAATAGTATGTGTGTATGTACAATAGGTGCGAGTCGTTCCAAAGTCGAAGTTAGTCTTAAACTTCAATGGCGCTTCCCATCGAAATCCAAGTCGGCTCCCAGTGTGACCGCCCTTGGCCAAAGCGGGCAGACCGGTACGCAACCCGGTTGGGTGACCTCAGGATAGAGATCCGCTCCCAACACCACGTTTATAGGTCCAGGGTGATAGAACGTCGGGCCCGCCAGCACGAGGGTCGAGAATTTGTGAGCAGCTTCTCGGGAACCTCTAGATTCGGAGTGCGGAGGCACAGAGCCGTATCCACCTTCAGCACCAACGTCTTCCTCAGAGCCGGATCGCTTTTGGATTCGATCACCGCCGTGCAAGCTTGATCGTCCCCGACGCGAGTCACGGTCAACCCGACGGCCTTGGCAAACGAGCCGTGAATTATTCTCATGGGTGCACATGTGTTCAGCCGAGCACGCGTGTCGAACTGCTTCGACCCGTCGCCAATCCGGATCATCGCGAGGAGCGACGAGAGCGTGGGAGCCTCGGAAGGCACGACTGCAGCCGGGGAAGCGGAGGACAGCACCGATCGTCGCCTAGTGGATCGGAATTGGCGGTGCTCACGGCGTTGGACTGCCGATCGCCGCTTCGGGGACCGGATCGGCGATGGTCTATGCGTCGACCTGGTGATTGCCGCAGGGGAGGCTGATCCGACATATGGAGGAGGGTGTGATGGGGTTGTCCACACCGACGACACACGTCCGCACGCCGGCAACCTCCAGCGGAATGCTCGTGGGCCAGACAGTTGGGGCAGTATCGATTCACGAGTACTGCTCTCAGGCGTTTCTCCGCACTAATATCTAGGAACCTCCGACATTGAGAGAGTGTGAACTCCGCGGCACACCCGACACCGGTAGGTATCGACTCCGCGGGGATGTGGCCTTTTTGCCGGGGAGAGCCGAGACCGAGTCGGGGCCATGTTGCTGAGGAAAGAGCGATAGATAGGAAAACAGAAAGAAAAAAAGGTCCAAAGGGGGTTATTGTTTTGCTGGGATAGGCTCAAGCTCCCTTCGCAAAAGAATGAGCTTCGCCACGGGTCATCGGATGGACCCTCGCGAAGTCCGCACGTCGACGACCCGAACCAGACCATCAGCCCCGGAGTGCAGCTGCTCCACTCGTCATAAGCGCCATTCAGTGGCAGGCAGATTATCCTCGGACACGATGACAAGGTCGTCTATCTGGAGACTGCGAACTGGAGTTTTCCATTTGTTCATTTTGTGGGTGGACAGCTCCTCGAACGTATACTTGACGTTCGTCGTGGACTTATAGAACAATTCCTTGAAACTCTTAACTCCAGCTTCCCATAACCCGCCCATATGGGGGGCGTTGGGTGGAATGAAAGCCCAGGAAAGGATGTGCCGAGGGAAAGTGTTGGATTGCCCTGGTGCTGAAGCACACGAACACGCAGACATAACCCTTGGTAATGAGACAACCTCGCCCGGTGTAGTTCTTGACGTCGAAAGGTTCTGCAAAATCAATACCAGTAAGCGTGAAAGGTCTGGAGAAGGTGATCCGCTCTCGAGGAAGGTCTCCCATCATTTGGGTTTGTTGGCGGCGCCGATAGATGATGCACGTCTTGCACCCCTGCACGTGAGCTTTGATTAAGATCTTTATCCTTGGGATCCATCAACTGGCTGAGAGACTCAGCTGCTCGTAGTCGGCCGCATGAGCGAAGGACCCCGTGCTGATCGAGAAATGGGTTTAAGTTGAGCAAGGAGCTTGAGGCTGGAATTGGACGCTTCTCGATGCATACTTATTGCTCTGAATAAGCCGCACAAGGATCCGCTCGGCGGCTAGCAACTCGTCGTTGTCGACCTGTATCGTGGGGGCCGTCGCATCCTTTGGAGCGAGGAACCGCTGGAAATATGCGGTGACCCTGAGGGTTCTCCCGTAATCTGAGAACCGCTCGCTGAAGTCGTCCTTGGGGGATACAGTGGCTGTGACAGTGGACTCTCAGATCATGCTGCGTATCCGGGACATCGCTGAGAGCAGCCGGCCAATGCTCAGGTGCCTGTCGGAGCCAGTCCGGTCCGAATCACCATAAACTGCTGGCCGCTAGTTCGTCGGTGGAGACGCCTCGGCCAGATCTGCTGGATTGTCCTCGGATCGAATGCGACACTAACTGTGTCCACAGGAGCTCTGGGAAATGGAAGTCGGCCGTATTGGCAGCTCCGGGACTTCTGACGCATACAGGTCAGATAGCAGAACCGCACCGCAGAGCTCCAGTCGTGGCAGTGAGACTGTTTTGACTGGAGCTACTCGTGTCTTAGCCGTTAGAAGATGGACCCACACATGGTCCTGATGCCGAACCCGAACATAGAGTGCTGCTCCGTACGCCTTCTGAGAGGCATCGCAAAAGCCATGTAGGTCCCACTCTAGCTCAGGACGGATCTTTAGCCATCTGGGGATTCGAGTTCCTGTTGGAACTCGTGCCACTGAAGTAAGAGCGATGGCGTGAGTGCATCGTCCCATCCAAGTTGGCTTAGCCATAGTTGCTGCATAAATATTTTGGCCCGAATAACAAAGGGCGCCAGCCAACCAGCGGGATCGAACAGTTTCGGTATGTAGGACAGAACCTCCCTCTTGGAGACGGGATCCTTTGCTTGTGGCTCCACTATGGAGAAGAAGCTGTCATTCGTAACTTGCCAACGGATACCCAGCGTCTTGGTCGCACTTGCGTCTTCTAACTCAAGGACGTCTAATGCAGCAAATGCTCTCTCGGAAGAGCCTTGAGTATTCCTTTTTCGTTAGCCGTCCATTTCCTATGCAGGAAGCCAGCCGAAAGGAGAGTAGCGTTGAGCTCCTGGATGGCGTCGTGGGCGTTTTCCTCCATGTGAGCCCCAGCGAGGACATCCTCTACATACATGTAGTGCCGCAGGATCTCACTTGCTCTAGGAAACAGGTGTTGCACGTCGTGCGCCAGCTGTAGCAGGACTCTTATTGCGAGAAAGGGGGCGCAGTTCACACCGAAAGTGACCGTTTAAAGGTGGAGTCCTGAAGTTTCCCGCCGCGATCTCGATAGAGGATCCGCTGGAACGGAGTGTGCTTGGGGTCGACAAGGATCTGTCGATACATCTGCGTAATGTCAGCATTGAAGACGAATTGGAACACGCGCCATTTGAGGATCTGCAGCGTGAGGTCGGTTTGCAGAGTAGGTCCGGTAAGCAAGGCGTCATTTAAACTGATTCCTCTAGTGGACGGACTCGAGGCGTTAAAAACGACGCGGACTTTGGTGGTTGTGCTGTCAGGTTTGAGGACAGCGTGGTGAGGAAGATAAAAACTATTGTGGGGTCATTCGAAATCGATGTATTCCTGCAACACAGCGTCATACTGAACCTTCAAAGGAGGGTTTTTTGGAGACGTGCTTCATTCCTCAGAAATTGAATCAGAGCGATGGATCTGGAGTGACCGAGATCAACATCGTTTGGATTTTTAAACGGTAAAGAGACTACATATCTGCCGTCCTTCCTCCTTCTGGTGGTTTCCTGGAACACCTGTTCACAGATGACATCTGTCCCCTTTTTCGGCTTTGCCGGAAGGTCTTCCACGTCCCAGAACTTGGTAAAGCAACACATCAAGGTTCTGGCTTGGTGCGAGCGCTCCCGTTTGCACCGTGAAGACTTAGCGAGACTTTGATGTAACTACTATTGGCCCGCACAACACCCATCCAAAGATTGTCTCCAGGCCGACGAAATCACCGCCAATATCATTTTTAATCCGCTCCCCATGGATATGTGGGAAGAGATCCACTCCGATCATCATCTCAATCGGAGCTGGCCTGTTGTAATGAGGGTCAGCCAATGGACGATCCAGGTATTCACGCTGCACCTTGCCCTGGAACGGACACGCTGGGATTGCTCCTGCCAGTCTGGGAACGACTAAGGCCACAGCTTTTACCTGAATCTTCCTGTCCCACTGCGCTACCTCCGTCGCTCTGTCCCATGCCGGTAACAGCGGCGTTGATATGGAAAGAACGGAGGTCGGACTAAGTTAAATACCCTCTAGGACACGAAGGTCGAGTCGGCTCCGGAGTCAACGCCCAAACATTAAACACAGTGCCGAGAAGGCCTCGCCCTGGAATGAAGGCGAAATAACTTTGAGCGCTCAATGCTTGATTGCTCGTGGATGGACGCTCGTGCGAGTTTAAACGCATGGTGGTGGACTCGTTACTGGACCTCTGGAGGCAGATCAGGAATGTCTACACTGTGTTAAAAGTGCACAGGTCGCTATGGAAGAGCGGGAAACCTTGCACCTTTGAGTGTATGTACATATATGTATACCTAAAACGATAACAATTGCTGTACTTATCAGATTGTTCCACCGATGCTAGCTGGAGGAGCGGAAGAGGATCCGGCTCGAAGAACCAATGTTTGTAGGAGGGCGGGCATCCAATTCGTCAGCAACTGGAGAGATCTTCGCTACTGGGATTTTGCCCAAAGTCGCGAGTTAAATGATTGAGAACGCGTGTAGTATAGATGGATAAATGAATGTTTAATGGGGAATATAGTATTTCGCTATATAATATAATATGTATGTATACGTATAAAAGTGCGTGTTATTCCAATGACGTAGTTAGTCTTAAACTTAAATGGCACTTCCCATCGAGCTCCATGTCACGGCTTCCAGCGTGACCGCCCTTGGTCGCTTTCGCACCTTCTGGCGTGAACACCTTAAACTAATTGAAAATGGGGACAAAATGTATAATGTTTTTGTGAAAATGTTTGTAACAGGTAGAAGGAGGCGTGATGGACCCCATAAAGTGATCAAGGAGACAACCTGAGTTGATTTAGCTCTGTCCATCGCTCAGTCCGTCTCTCAGTCCGTCTGTTGATATGTGTAAGCGCGTCGATCACAGAACCTATAAGAGCTAGAGACTAGAACATTTTTGGAGGCTCGTGTATAGCACGCGCAGATCGAATTTGTCAAAAAATTCGATAAGTATTTCTGTTTTAATGTTATCGACTAAAAACGAAATCGATATTCAGTAATACTTTATTTAATACATCTTTACAGCTCGAGTTTACAAATTTTGTTTTTTTTTTTTGTTTTTAATTTTGGATGCCACGCCCCTTCGCCTCAAATTTGCAAGCCAGTATTTCAAATACTAGAGAGTTGTGGCAAATATACACATATGACATAATCACGCCATGAAAGCTTATTTACTAAAGTCCATCTACAACAAAAGTTGTGAAATATTTAATTTCCCAAAATAGGGGCTTGTTGCAGCCCAACCTCAAGCGCTGCGTCAACTGCACTGTTGGCAGAGCGTAATTGAACTTGCTTGTGTCTGTGTGTATGTATGTGCTTCTTGCAATGTACATACATATATAAAAGGAAAGGACAATCTTGTAAATTACAGTTCCTCGCAGGGTTCAGGGTCTCCCCTAGTCGGACGCCACCGATTAGCGATTTCTTACTTTTTATACCCTTTATCCATTGAAAATGGGAAACTCGGGTATACACATATGACATAATGTTTTTGTGAAAATGTATGTAACAGGCAGAAGGAGACGTGGCAGACCGCATAGCTCGATGAGCTGAGGGGATATAGCCCTGTCCATCCGTCCGACTGTCTTTCTGTCCGTCCGTCCGCCCGTCTGTGTGAACGCAGCGATCTCGTAATCCACAGAAGCTAGAGAGCTGAAATTTAACATGAATACATAGTCGTGAATACCATACGAAGTACGAATTTAAAAAAATTCAATAACTCTGCCCGTTCTCTTATCGCGTAATTTCGATAACCTTTCTGCGCAGTTGCCAGAGCGTGTGCTTGAGTGTTCGTCTGTGTGTGTGTATGTGTTTCTTGTGATGCACATACATATAAAAGAAACAAAGAATTTGCGGAAGAGCAGTTCTTCACCGATTTAAGGGTATCCCCTAGTCGGGCGCCACCGACTAGAGGTTTCTTACTTGTTTTTGATTACTGTTGCTCGAAATTTCCCGAATTCTTTAAATTGACGGTGGGTGCCAATAAAGCCAATATATACGTCTTATTTATTCATTTACAAATTGATAAAACGTTATTGGCTATAAGTAATTAAAGTAAAAGCCTAAAAATAACAAAAATTTATCAATAATACCACCAAACCGAAGGGAGTGTTTTATTTGGCTGACCGTCGAGCTATGCCCTGAATCACAGGCAAATATGGGCAATAATATTGTTGGAAGCTGCCGAGTTTTTTCAGCAGCTCTGAACTCAAATTTTTATAAAGGCTTGATGATATTAGTTTAACTATTATTTATTAATATAATAACATGTGTTTGGAGGAGAGCGGGAAATCCGATCCGTCAGCAATTGGAGAGATTTTCGCTTCGAATGTTGCACAAACTCGCGAGTTAAAAACAAACTAAGAACGCGGGTGTATAAGTTGATCAAAAACAAAGGTTTTAATTGTAATCTTGTATTTCGAAGTTTATAATAGTATGTGTGTATGTACAATAGGTGCGAGTCGTTCCAAAGTCGAAGTTAGTCTTAAACTTCAATGGCGCTTCCCATCGAAATCCAAGTCGGCTCCCAGTGTGACCGCCCTTGGCCAAAGCGGGCAGACCGGTACGCAACCCGGTTGGGTGACCTCAGGATAGAGATCCGCTCCCAACACCACGTTTATAGGTCCAGGGTGATAGAACGTCGGGCCCGCCAGCACGAGGGTCGAGAATTTGGTGAGCAGCTTCTCGGGAACCTCTCGATTCGGAGTGCGGAGGCACAGATCCGTATCCACCTTCAGCACCAACGTCTTCCTCAGAGCCGGATCGCTTTTGGATTCGATCACCGCCGTGCAAGCTTGATCGTCCCCGACGCGAGTCACGGTCAACCCGACGGCCTTGGCAAACGAGCCGTGAATGATGCTCATGGGTGCATATGCAATCAACCGAGCACGCGTGTCGAACTGCTTCGACCCGTCGCCAATCCGGATCATCGCGAGGAGCGACGAGAGCGTGGGAGCCTCGGAAGGCACGACTGCAGCCGGGGAAGCGGAGGACAGCACCGATCGTCGCCTAGGCGATCGAGGTTGGCGGTGCTCACGGCGTTGGACTGCCGATCGCCGCTTCGGGGACCGGATCGGTGATCGCCGCAGGGGCGGCTGATCCGACATGTGGAGGAGGGTGTGATGAGGTTGTCCACACCGACGACACCCGTCCGCGCGCCGGCAACCTCCAGCGGAATGCTCGTGGGCCAGACAATTGGGGCAGTATCGATTCACGAGTACTGCTCTCAGGCGTTTCTCCGCACTAATATCTTGGAACCTCCGACATTGAGAGAGTGTGAACTCCGCGGCACATCCGACACCGGTAGGTATCGACTCCGCGGGGATGTGACCTTTTTGCCGGGGAGAGCGGAGACCGAGTCGGGGCCATGTTGCTGAGCAAAGAGCGATAGATAGGAAAACAGAAAGAAAAAAGGTCCAAAGGGGGTTATTGTTTTGCTGGGATAGGCTCAAGCTCCCTTCGCAAAAGAATGAGCTTCGCCACGGGTCGTCGGATGGACCCTCGCGAAGTCCGCACGTCGACGACCCGAACCAGACCATCAGCCCCGGAGTGCAGCTGCTCCACTCGTCATAAGCGCCATTCAGTGGCAGACTTGACGTTCGTCGTGGACTTATAGAACAAAGCCTTGAAACTCTTAACTCCAGCCTCCCATAACCCGCCCATATGGGGGGCGTTGGGTGGAATGAAAGCCCAGGAAAGGATGTGCCGAGGGAAAGTGTTGGATTGCCCTGGTGCTGAAGCACACGAACACGCAGACATAACCCTTGGTAATGAGACAACCTCGCCCGGTGTAGTTCTTGACGTCGAAAGGTTCTGCAAAATCAATACCAGTAAGCGTGAAAGGTCTGGAGAAGGTGATCCGCTCTCGAGGAAGGTCTCCCATCATTTGGGTTTGTTGGCGGCGCCGATAGATGATGCACGTCTTGCACCCCTGCACGTGAGCTTTGATTAAGATCTTTATCCTTGGGATCCATCAACTGGCTGAGAGACTCAGCTGCTCGTAGTCGGCCGCATGAGCGAAGGACCCCGTGCTGATCGAGAAATGGGTTTAAGTTGAGCAAGGAGCTTGAGGCTGGAATTGGACGCTTCTCGATGCATACTTATTGCTCTGAATAAGCCGCACAAGGATCCGCTCGGCGGCTAGCAACTCGTCGTTGTCGACCTGTATCGTGGGGGCCGTCGCATCCTTTGGAGCGAGGAACCGCTGGAAATATGCGGTGACCCTGAGGGCTCTCCCGTAATCTGAGAACCGCTCGCTGAAGTCGTCCTTGGGGGATACAGTGGCTGTGTGACAGTGGACTCTCATATCATGCTGCGTATCCGGGACATCGCTGAGAGCAGCCGGCCAATGCTCAGGTGTCTGTCGGAGCCAGTCCGGTCCGAATCACCATAAACTGCTGGCCGATAGTTCGTCGGTGGAGACGCCTCGGCCAGATCTGCTGGAATGTCCTCGGATCGAATGCGACACTAACTGTGTCCACAGGAGCTCTGGGAAATGGAAGTCGGCCGTATTGGCAGCTCCGGGACTTCTGACGCATAAAGGTCAGCTAGCAGAACCGCACCGCAGAGCTCCAGTCGTGGCAGTGAGACTGTTTTGACTGGAGCTACTCGTGTCTTAGCCGTTAGAAGATGGACACACACATGTTCCTGATGCCGAACCCGAACATAGAGTGCTGCTCCGTACGCCTTCTGAGAGGCATCGCAAAAGCCATGTAGGTCCCACTCTAGCTCAGGACGGATCTTTAGCCATCTGGGGATTCGAGTTCCTGTAGGAACTCGTGCCACTGAAGTAAGAGCGATGGCGTGAGTGCATCGTCCCATCCAAGTTGGCTTAGCCATAGTTGCTGCATAAATATTTTGGCCCGAATGACAAAGGGCGCCAGCCAACCAGCGGGATCGAACAGTTTCGGTATGTAGGACAGAACCTCCCTTTGGAGACGGGATCCTTTGCTTGCGGCTCCACTATGGAGAAGAAGCTGTCATTCGTGACTTGCCAACGGATACCCAGCGTCTTGGTCGCACTTGCGTCTTCTAACTCAAGGAAGTCTAATGCAGCAAATGCTCTCTCGGAAGAGCCTTGAGTATTCCTTTTTCGTTAGCCGTCCATTTCCTATGCAGGAAGCCAGCCGAAAGGAGAGTAGCGTTGAGCTCCTGGATGGCGTCGTGGGCGTTTTCCTCCATGTGAGCCCCGGCGAGGACATCATCTACATACATGTAGTGCCGCAGGATCTCACTTGCTCTAGGAAACAGGTGTTGCACGTCGTGCGCCAGCTGTAGCAGGACTCTTATTGCGAGAAAGGGGGCGCAGTTCACACCGAAAGTGACCGTTTAAAGGTGGAGTCCCGAAGTTTCCCGCCGCGATCTCGATAGAGGATCCGCTGGAAGGGAGTGTGCTTGGGGTCGACAAGGATCTGTCGATACATCTGCGTAATGTCAGCATTAAAGACGAATTGGAACACGCGCCATTTGAGGATCTGCAGCGTGAGGTCGGTTTGCAGAGTAGGTCCGGTAAGCAAGGCGTCATTTAAACTGATTCCTCTAGTGGACGGACTCGAGGCGTTAAAATCGACGCGGACTTTGGTGGTTGTGCTGTCAGGTTTGAGGACAGCGTGGTGAGGAAGATAAAAACTATTGTGGGGTCATTCGAAATCGATGTATTCCTGCAACACAGCGTCATACTGAACCTTCAAAGGAGGGTTATTTTGGAGACGTGCTTCATTCCTCAGAAATTGAATCAGAGCGATGGATCTGGAGTGACCGAGATCAACATCGTTTGGATTTTTAAACGGTAAAGAGACTACATATCTGCCGTCCTTCCTCCTTCTGGTGGTTTCCTGGAACACCTGTTCACAGATGACATCTGCCCCCTTTTTCGGCTTTGCCGGAAGGTCTTCCACGTCCCAGAACTTGGTAAAGCAACACATCAAGGTTCTGGCTTGGTGCGAGCGCTCCCGTTTGCACCGTGAAGACTTAGCGAGACTTTGATGAAACGGCTACTATTGGCCCGCACAACACCCATCCAAAGATTGTCTCCAGGCCGATGAAATCACCGCCAATATCATTTTTAATCCGCTCCCCATGGATATGTGGGAAGAGATCCACTCCGATCATCATCTCAATCGGAGCTGGCCTGTTGTAATGAGGGTCAGCCAATGGACGATCCAGGTATTCACGCTGCACCTTGCCCTGGAACGGACACGCTGGGATTGCTCCTGCCAGTCTGGGAACGACTAAGGCCACAGCTTTTACCTGAATCTTCCTGTCCCACTGCGCTACCTCCGTCGCTCTGTCCCAAGCCGGTAACAGCGGCGTTGATATGGAAAGAACGGAGGTCGGACTAAGTTAAATACCCTCTAGGACACGAAGGTCGAGTCGGCTCCGGAGTCAACGCCCGAACATTAAACACAGTGCCGAGAAGGCCTCGCCCTGGAGTGAAGGCGAAATAACTTTGAGCGCTCAATGCTTGATTGCTCGTGGATGGACGCTCGTGCGAGTTTAAACGCATGGTGGTGGACTCGTTACTGGAATGTAACAGCTTGTGATGACGCTCCTTGCAGATGTGGCAATTATGCGCACTGGATCAGTCCCTCACTTGATGACCCCGAGCGAAGCAGTTCAAGCATAAGCTCTGTAGCCTGATCTCTTCCACTCTCCGTGCGACGGACATCGCAATGAAGGTTGGCAGACTCGGATCGGATGATTTTCCTTATTGCAGAGCCTACAAAATGCCGCCTTGATCTGTGTCTTGGCGGGAAACGCTTGGACCCTCACCGTGGCGGCGGGTTTTCGGGACCTGGATGGATCGAGCTGTGTAAATGGGGTCGAATTATGACCTTCCGTGGAACGATAGCGATCTGTCAAGAAACGATTTAGATCGTCCCAGGATGAGATTGCAGTCGTGTTTGGAACAGATTGTTCCCACAACAGGATAGTTGCTTTAGGTAACTTGGTCATACAGATTGCTATAGTAGGATATCACAATTCTCTGTAATGGCTAATGACCGCTGCAAGGTAGTCAGGCACCCTTGAAAAGTCGTCTGCAGCTCTCGCAAGGACCTTCCTGACTCCTGCGAAACTACGGCAATTTTGAGCAGCTGCTTCACTTGCGTCATGATCAAGAGTCGATAATTTTCGTACCGCGCAGTGAGGTTATCCCACGCGGCCTGGAAACCCTCATTCGTTAGAGGGTACTTTGCCTCCCCGCGAGTCTTGGAGTTTAGGTGGTAGAGCTTTTCCACCTCGCTGTGGAAACGCTGTGGCTACGAGACGTTGTCGAGGAGGCATTGAAGTGCGAGCGCTTGGAAGCTAGTGGACTGGGTTTCGACGGAGTTTCGGACAAAGAGTCGCTACGACCGGTAACCTTAAGGCTTGCGGATTTCTGAGCAGCCTTAGATGTGTCGGCGGACATTATCAATTGTCCGAAGGAGAAGCGGGATTGAATGATTGAGAACGCGTGTAGTATAGATGGATAAATGAATGTTTAATGGGGAATATTGTATTTCGCTATATAATATAATATGTATGTATACGTATAAAAGTGCTTGTTATTCCAATGACGTAGTTAGTCTTAAACTTAAATGGCGCTTCCCATCGAGCTCCATGTCACGGCTTCCAGTGTGACCGCCCTTGGTCGCTTTCGCACCTTCTGGCGTGAACACCTTAAACTAATTGAAAATGGGGACAAAATGTATAATGTTTTTGTGAAAATGTTTGTAACAGGCAGAAGGAGGCGTGATGGACCCCATAAAGTGATCAAGGAGACAACCTGAGTTGATTTAGCTCTGTCCATCGCTCAGTCCGTCTCTCAGTCCGTCTGTTGATATGTGTAAGCGCGTCGATCACAGAACCTATAAGAGCTAGAGACTAGAACATTTTTGGAGGCTCGTGTAAAGCACGCGCAGATCGAATTTGTCAAAAAAATCGATAAGTATTTCTGTTTTAATGTTATCGACTAAAAACGAAATCGATATTCAGTAATACTTTATTTAATACATCTTTACAGCTCGAGTTAACAAATTTTGTTTTTTTTTTGTTTTTAATTTTGGATGCTACGCCCCTTCTCCTCAAATTTGCAAGCCACATATTTCAAATACTAGAGAGTTGTGGCAAATATACACATATGACATAATCACGCCATGAAAGCTTATTTACTAAAGTCCATTTACAACAAAAGTTATGAAATATTTAATTTCCCAAAATATGGGCTTGTTGCAGCCCAAACTCAAGCGCTGCGTCAACTGCACAGTTGGCAGAGCGTAATTGAACTTGCTTGTGTCTGTGTGTATGTATGTGCTTCTTGCAATGTACATACATATATAAAAGGAAAGGACAATCTTGTAAATTACAGTTCCTCGCAGGGTTCAGGGTCTCACCCAGTCGGGCGCCACCGACTAGCGATTTCTTACTTTTTATACCCTTTATCCATTGAAAATGGGAAACTCGGGTATAATGTTTTTGTGAAAATGTATGTAACAGGCAGAAGGAGACGTGGCAGACCGCATAGCTCGATGAGCTGAGGGGATATAGCCCTGTCCATCCGTCCGACTGTCTTTCTGTCCGTCCGTCCGCCCGTCTGTGTGAACGCAGCGATCTCGTAATCCACAGAAGCTAGAGAGCTGAAATTTAACATGAATACATAGTCGTGAATACCATACGTAGTACGAATTTTAAAAAAATTCAATAACTCTGCCCGGTCTCTTATCGCGTAATTTCGACAACCTTTCTGCGCAGTTGCCAGAGCGTGTGCTTGAGTGTTCGTCTGTGTGTGTGTATGTGTTTCTTGTGATGCACATACATATAAAAGAAACAAAGAATTTGCGGAAGAGCAGTTTTTCACCGATTTCAGGGTATCCCCTAGTCGGGCGCCACCGACTAGAGGTTTCTTACTTGTTTTTGATTACTGTTGCTCGAAATTTCACGAATTCTTTAAATTGAGGGTGGGTGCCAATAAAGCCAATATATACGTCTTATTTATTCATTTACAAATTGATAAAATGTTAGTGGCTATAAGTAATTAAAGTAAAAGCCTAAAAATAACAAAAATTTATCAATAATACCACCAAACCGAAGGGAGTGTTTTATTTGGCTGACCGTCGAGCTATGCCCCGAATCACAGGCAAATATGGCCAATAATATTGTTGGAAGCTGCCGAGTTTCAGCAGCTCTGAACTCAAATTTTTATAAAGGCTTGATGATATTAGTTTAACTATTATTTATTAATATAATAACATGTGTTTGGAGGAGAGCGGGAAATCCGATCCGTCAGCAATTGGAGAGATTTTCGCTTCGAATGTTGCACAAACTCGCGAGTTAAAAACAAACTAAGAACGCGGGTGTACAAGTTGATCAAAAACAAAGGTTTTAATTGTAATCTTGTATTTCGAAGTTTATAATAGTATGTGTGTATGTACAATAGGTGCGAGTCGTTCCAAAGTCGAAGTTAGTCTTAAACTTCAATGGCGCTTCCCATCGAAATCCCAGTCGGCTCCCAGTGTTACCGCCCTTGGCCAAAGCGGGCAGACCGGTACGCAACCCGGTTGGGTGACCTCAGGATAGAGGTCCGCTCCCAGCTCCACGCTTATAGGTCCAGGGCGATAGAACGTCGGGCCCGCCAGCACGAGGGTCGAGAATTTGGTGAGCAGCTTCTCGGGAACCTCACGATTCGGAGTGCGGAGGCACAGATCCGTATCCACCTTCAGCACCAACGTCTTCCTCAGAGCCGGATCGCTTTTGGATTCGATCACCGCCGTACAAGCTTGATCGTCCCCGACGCGAGTAACGGTCAACCCGACGGCCTTGGCAAACAAGCCGTGAATGATGCTCATGGGTGCATATGCGTTCAACCGAGCACGCGTGTCGAACTGCATCGACCCGTCGATGCAGTATCGATTCACGAGTACTGCTCTCAGGCGTTTCTCCGCACTAATATCTAGGAACCTCCGACATTGAGAGAGTGTGAACTCCGCGGCACACCCGACACCGGTAGGTATCGACTCCGCGGGGATGTGGCCTTTTTGCCGGGGAGAGCCGAGACCGAGTCGGGGCCATGTTGCTGAGGAAAGAGCGATAGATAGGAAAACAGAAAGAAAAAAAGGTCCAAAGGGGGTTATTGTTTTGCTGGGATAGGCTCAAGCTCCCTTCGCAAAAGAATGAGCTTCGCCACGGGTCATCGGATGGACCCTCGCGAAGTCCGCACGTCGACGACCCGAACCAGACCATCAGCCCCGGAGTGCAGCTGCTCCACTCGTCATAAGCGCCATTCAGTGGCAGGCAGATTATCCTCGGACACGATGACAAGGTCGTCTATCTGGAGACTGCGAACTGGAGTTTTCCATTTGTTCATTTTGTGGGTGGACAGCTCCTCGAACGTATACTTGACGTTCGTCGTGGACTTATAGAACAATTCCTTGAAACTCTTAACTCCAGCCTCCCATAACCCGCCCATATGGGGGGCGTTGGGTGGAATGAAAGCCCAGGAAAGGATGTGCCGAGGGAAAGTGTTGGATTGCCCTGGTGCTGAAGCACACGAACACGCAGACATAACCCTTGGTAATGAGACAAGCTCGCCCGGTGTAGTTCTTGACGTCGAAAGGTTCTGCAAAATCAATACCAGTAAGCGTGAAAGGTCTGGAGAAGGTGATCCGCTCTCGAGGAAGGTCTCCCATCATTTGGGTTTGTTGGCGGCGCCGATAGATGATGCACGTCTTGCACCCCTGCACGTGAGCTTTGATTAAGATCTTTATCCTTGGGATCCATCAACTGGCTGAGAGACTCAGCTGCTCGTAGTCGGCCGCATGAGCGAAGGACCCCGTGCTGATCGAGAAATGGGTTTAAGTTGAGCAAGGAGCTTGAGGCTGGAATTGGACGCTTCTCGATGCATACTTATTGCTCTGAATAAGCCGCACAAGGATCCGCTCGGCGGCTAGCAACTCGTCGTTGTCGACCTGTATCGTGGGGGCCGTCGCATCCTTTGGAGCGAGGAACCGCTGGAAATATGCGGTGACCCTGAGGGCTCTCCCGTAATCTGAGAACCGCTCGCTGAAGTCGTCCTTGGGGGATACAGTGGCTGTGTGACAGTGGACTCTCAGATCATGCTGCGTATCCGGGACATCGCTGAGAGCAGCCGGCCAATGCTCAGGTGCCTGTCGGAGCCAGTCCGGTCCGAATCACCATAAACTGCTGGCCGCTAGTTCGTCGGTGGAGACGCCTCGGCCAGATCTGCTGGATTGTCCTCGGATCGAATGCGACACTAACTGTGTCCACAGGAGCTCTGGGAAATGGAAGTCGGCCGTATTGGCAGCTCCGGGACTTCTGACGCATACAGGTCAGCTAGCAGAACCGCACCGCAGAGCTCCAGTCGTGGCAGTGAGACTGTTTTTACTGGAGCTACTCGTGTCTTAGCCGTTAGAAGATGGACCTACACATGTTCTTGATGCCGAACCCGAACATAGAGTGCTGCTCCGTACGCCTTCTGAGAGGCATCGCAAAAGCCATGTAGGTCCCACTCTAGCTCAGGACGGATCTTTAGCCATCTGGGGATTTGAGTTCCTGTAGGAACTCGTGCCACTGAAGTAAGAGCGATGGCGTGAGTGCATCGTCCCATCCAAGTTGGCTTAGCCATAGTTGCTGCATAAATATTTTGGCCCGAATGACAAAGGGCGCCAGCCAACCAGCGGGATCGAACAGTTTCGGTATGTAGGACAGAACCTCCCTCTTGGAGACGGGATCCTTTGCTTGCGGCTCCACTATGGAGAAGAAGCTGTCATTCGTGACTTGCCAACGGATACCCACCGTCTTTGTCGCACTTGCGTCTTCTAACTCATGGAAGTCTAATGCAGCAAATGCTCTCTCGGAAGAGCCTTGAGTATTCCTTTTTCGTTAGCCGTCCATTTCCTATGCAGGAAGCCAGCCGAAAGGAGAGTAGCGTTGAGCTCCTGGATGGCGTCGTGGGCGTTTTCCTCCATGTGAGCCCCGGCGAGGACATCATCTACATACATGTAGTGCCGCAGGATCTCACTTGCTCTAGGAAACAGGTGTTGCACGTCGTGCACCAGCTGTAGCAGGACTCTTATTGCGAGAAAGGGGGCGCAGTTCACACCGAAAGTGACCGTTTAAAGGTGGAGTCCTGAAGTTTCCCGCCGCGATCTCGATAGAGGAACCGCTGGAACGGAGTGTGCTTGGGGTCGACAAGGATCTGTCGATACATCTGCGTAATGTCAGCATTAAAGACAAATTGGAACACGCGCCATTTGAGAATCTGCAGCGTGAGGTCGGTTTGCAGAGTAGGTCCGGTAAGCAAGGCGTCATTTAAACTGATTCCTCTAGTGGACGGACTCGAGGCGTTAAAAACGACGCGGACTTTGGTGGTTGTGCTGTCAGGTTTGAGGACAGCGTGGTGAGGAAGATAAAAACTATTGTGGGGTCATTCGAAATCGATGTATTCCTGCAACACAGCGTCATACTGAACGTTCAAAGGAGGGTTATTTTGGAGACGTGCTTCATTCCTCAGAAATTGAATCAGAGCGATGGATCTGGAGTGACCGAGATCAACATCGTTTGGATTTTTAAACGGTAAAGAGACTACATATCTGCCGTCCTTCCTCCTTCTGGTGGTTTCCTGGAACACCTGTTACCAGATGACATCTGCCCCCTTTTTCGGCTTTGCCGGAAGGTCTTCCACGTCCCAGAACTTGGTAAAGCAACACATCAAGGTTCTGGCTTGGTGCGAGCGCTCCCGTTTGCACCGTGAAGACTTAGCGAGACTTTGATGAAACGGCTACTATTGGCCCGCACAACACCCATCCAAAGATTGTCTCCAGGCCGACGAAATCACCGCCAATATCCTTTTTAATCCGCTCCCCATGGATATGTGGGAAGAGATCCACTCCGATCATCATCTCAATCGGAGCTGGCCTGTTGTAATGAGGGTCAGCCAATGGACGATCCAGGTATTCACGCTGCACCTTGCCCTGGAACGGACACGCTGGGATTGCTCCTGCCAGTCTGGGAACGACTAAGGCCACAGCTTTTACCTGAATCTTCCTGTCCCACTGCGCTACCTCCGTCGCTCTGTCCCATGCCGGTAACAGCGGCGTTGATATGGAAAGAACGGAGGTCGGACTAAGTTAAATACCCTCTAGGATACGAACGTCGAGTCGGCTCCGGAGTCAACGCCCGAACATTAAACACAGTGCCGAGAAGGCCTCGCCCTGGAGTGAAGGCGAAATAACTTTGAGCGCTCAATGCTTGATTGCTCGTGGATGGACGCTCGTGCGAGTTTAAACGCATGGTGGTGGACTCGTTACTGGAATGTAACAGCGTGTGATGACGCTCCTTGCAGATGTGGCAATTATGCGCACTGGATCAGTCCGTCACTTGATGACCCCGAGCGAAGCAGTTCAAGCACAAGCTCTGTAGCCTGATCTCTTCCACTCTCCGTGCGACGGACATCGCAATGAAGGTTGGCAGACTCGGATCGGATGATTTTCCTTATTGCAGAGCCTACAAAATGCCGCCTTGATCTGTGTCTTGGCGGGAAACGCTTGGACACTCACCGTGGCGGCGGGTTTTCGGGACCTGGATGGATCGAGCTGTGTAAATGGGGTCGAATTATGACCTTCCGTGGAACGATAGCGATCTGTCAAGAAACGATTTAGATCGTCCCAGGATGAGATTGCAGTCGTGTTTGGAACAGATTGTTCCCACAACAGGATAGTTGCTTTAGGTAACTTGGTCATACAGATTGCTATAGTAGGATATCACAATTCTCTGTAATAGCTAATGACCGCTGCAAGGTAGTCAGGCACCCTTGAAAAGTCGTCTGCAGCTCTCGCAAGGACCTGCCTGACTCCTGCGAAACTACGGCAATTTTGAGCAGCTGCTTCGCTTGCGTCATGATCAAGAGTCGATCATTTTCGTACCGCGCAGTGAGGTTCTCCCACGCGGCCTGGAAACCCTCATTCGTTAGAGGGGACTTTGCCTCCCCGCGAGTCTTGGAGTTTAGGTGGTAGAGCTTTTCCAACTCGCTGTGGAAACGCTGTGGCTACGAGACGTTGTCGAGGAGGCATTGAAGTGCGAGCGCTTGGAAGCTAGTGGACTGGGTTTCGACGGAGTTTCGGACAAAGAGTCGCTACGACCGGTAACCTTAAGGCTTGCGGATTTCTGAGCAGCCTTAGATGTGTCGGCGGACATTATCAATTGTCCGAAGGAGAAGCGGGATATTCTCGGACCGAAACGCCAAGAACAAACGAATCAACAGGGAGTGGACTATATGTGTTGTTAATACACGATATTTATAGTTGCAAAAATATCTTATCCTTATAACTTATTGAATAGTTTAAACATATATTATATAGATATATATTATATTATATATATATACAGTTTTACACGAAAGTGTTTTCACATGGGAAAAAAAAATATATTTTTGTTCTTTACCATAAAAAAGCATAAAAAAAAAAATACTAAGCGTGAGATTTCAATATTTCTTAAAATTGTATTATGTTTTTCAAACTGTTGTCTTACAAAAATAATTAATAACAATTCATAAACTATTAACATAGGCATACAAAACAATAAAAACTAAAAACGTATTTAAATTCAAGTGACACGAAAGTGTTTGCACACATGATATTCTTTATTTCTTTTTATTGCTGAATTCGCATTTACCGTTATTTTCGGCGTTTATAATGTGCACAGCTGTGGCTGATGCTATGTTCTAGTGAATTTCATCACATTTTGAAAGAATTCATACACATTCGGTACATTTTTGAACATCTTTGATAAAAATTAAAAATGCCAGGGAAGAGATTATCGTTTGACATGATTCAATTGGTGTATTATAACCACACCAAAGGAAAATCGGTCTCGGAGATCGCAGAAATGTTATTAATATCGAGGAGGACCGTTTATAATATTTTAAGCCGCGCATAGAACGATGGAACACTGGAGCCAAAGCGTACAACTGGACGACCTCGGGCGTTAACAGAGCGTGCAGAGCGTGTTCTGGCCAGGAAAGTCAACGAAAATCCAACAATTTCTACCAGAACGCTTGCCAGGGAGCTGCAGGAAGAATGTCATATTGACATATCCCGCGAAAGTGTCCGCAGAGCCCTAAAAAGTAATGATTTTTCTCCCCGAGTTGCGCGGAAAAAGCCATTGTTGTCGTTGGATCATGAAAAAAGACGTTTAACATTCGCCAGAATGCATGTGGGACACATGGAATCATATTGGGATGATACAATATTTTGCGACGAGACAAAGATGATGTTGTACTACAACGATGGACCCAGTCGTGTGCGGCGAAAGCCGTTGAAAGCTCTTGAAAGAAAAAACATAATTCCTTCTGTTAAGTTCGGAAAACTTTCGGTGATGGTCTGGGGGTGTATCTCTAGTAAAGGAGTTGGAGAATTGTGCTTCATTGAAAATACAATGGATGCCAAACAATATTTGGAGATCTTGCGCACGCATCTAGTGTCCAGTGCCCGCAAGTTTTCATTTTATAGGGATGGTAAACCAACATTTAGGTTTTACCAAGATAATGACCCTAAACACAAAACCAACACAGTCAGGTGTTGGCTTCTTTACAACTGTGCAAAGGTGTTGGATACTCCTTCACAAAGCCCCGACCTTAATCCCATAGAAAATCTGTGGGCTTATCTTAAGAAAAGGACAGCCAAGCGAGGTCCAACAAACAAAAATGATCTTAAGAAGTACATATTGGAGGAATGGGAGAAGATACCGGTGGAATATGTCCAAAAACTTATTTATTCCATGAACAGACGGTTGGAAGCGGTCATTGATGCCAAGGGGGGTCACACAACATATTAATTTTAATAGTTAATATATTTAATATAGTTAATATTGCCTTATTTTTGAATTTTTTTTTTTTTTGTGCAAACACTTTCGTGTCACTTGAATTTAAATACGTTTTTAGTTTTTATTGTTTTGTATGCCTATGTTAATAGTTTATGAATTGTTATTAATTATTTTTGTAAGACAACAGTTTGATGCTAAAGAACAAAAATATATTTTTTTCCCATGTGAAAACACTTTCGTGTCAAACTGTATATATATATATATATATATATATATATATATATATATATATATATATATATATATATATATATATATATAATAATATTTAAATGTATAAAATATAATAAAAGTATTTATTTATTTACTTAACAATGACAGATAAGCCGTGACTCACTCACGACTTGGGTAACGCGCCATCCCTGGTCAAAAATCAGCTGTGGTGGATTTGCACTTGCCCTGTATAATTTTTAGCACAAATAAGTTGGCACTGACACTGGGATTAAATGCCTTAATTGCCTGAATAAAATTAGGCAGATTGAGCAGCAGGAATAAAGGAAGAAATCCACCGCCAACGCGCACATCCACTTTTTCGGTTTTATTGAATATTTATTGGTGTAAATGTGTGCGATGGCAGCCGTGTTGTGCAAGTTTTCATGTGTGTGTGTGTTTGTATATATGCCGGCATATGTACATACAACAACGAGGAGTCAGAAATTGTCACAAGATACGGACACAGGATAGCATTAATGGTAGCGTGCACCTCTGGAGGCAGATCAGTAATGTCTACACTGTGTTAAAGGTGCACAGGTCGTTATGGAAGAGCGGGAAACCTTGCACCTTTGAGTGTATGTTCATATATGTATACCTAAAACGATAACAATTGTTGTACTTATCAGATTGTTCCACCGATGCTAGCTGGAGGAGCGGAAGAGGATCCGGCTCGAAGGACCAATGTTTGTAGGAGGGCGGTCATCCAATTCGTCAACTGGAGAGATCTTCGCTACTGGGATTTTTCCCAAAGTCGCAAGTTAAATGATTGAGAACGCGTGTAGTATAGATGGATAAATGAATGTTTAATGGGGAATATTGTATTTCGCTATATAATATAATATAATATGTATGTATACGTATAAAAGTGCGTGTTATTCCAATGACGTAGTTAATCTTAAACTTAAATGGCGCTTCCCATCGAGCTCCATGTCACGGCTTCCAGTGTGACCGCCCTTGGTCGCTTTCGCACCTTCTGGCGTGAACACCTTAAACCAATTGAAAATGGGGACAAAATGTATAGGTTTTTGTAAAAATGTTTGTAACAGGCAGAAGGAGGCGTGATGGACCCCATAAAGTGAATACTCTTGATCAAGGAGACAACCTGAGTTGATTTAGCTCTGTCCATCGCTCAGTCCGTCCGTCTGTAGATATGTGTAAGCGCGTCGATCTCAGAACCTATAAGAGCTAGAGACTAGAACATTTTTGGAGGCTCGTGTATAGCACGCGCAGATCGAATTTGCCAAAAAATTCCCATTGAAAATGGGAAACTCGGGTATAATGTTTTTGTGAAAATGTATGTAACACGCAGAAGGAGACGTGGCAGACCGCATAGCTCGATGAGCTGAGGGGATATAGCCCTGTCCATCCGTCCGACTGTCTTTCTGTCCGTCCGTCCGCCCATCTGTGTGAACGCAGCGATCTCGTAATCCACAGAAGCTAGAGAGCTGAAATTTAACATGAATACATAGTCGTGAATACCATACGTAGTACGAATTAAAAAAAAATTCAATAACTCTGCCCGGGTATCTTATCGCGTAATTTCGATAACCTTTCTGCGCAGTTGCCAGAGCGTGTGCTTGAGTGTTCGTCTGTATGTGTGTATGTGTTTCTTGTGATGCACATACATATAAAAGAAACAAAGAATTTGCGGAAGAGCAGTTCTTCACCGATTTAAGGGTATCCCCTAGTCCGGCGCCACCGACTAGAGGTTTCTTACTTGTTTTTGATTACTGTTGCTCGAAATTTCCCGAATTCTTTAAATTGAGGGTGGATGCCAATAAAGCCAATATATACGTCGTATTTATTCATTTACAAATTGATAAAACGTTAGTGGCTATAAGTAATTAAAGTAAAAGCCTAAAAATAACAAAAATTTATCAATAATACCACCAAACCGAAGGGAGTGTTTTATTTGGCTGACCGTCGAGCTATGCCCCGAATCACAGGCAAATATGGCCAATAATATTGTTGGAAGCTGCCGAGTTTCAGCAGCTCTGAACTCAAATTTTTATAAAGGCTTGATGATATTAGTTTAACTATTATTTATTAATATAATAACATGTGTTTGGAGGAGAGCGGGAAATCCGATCCGTCAGCAATTGGAGAGATTTTCGCTTCGAATGTTGCACAAACTCGCGAGTTAAAAACAAACTAAGAACGCGGGTGTATAAGTTGATCAAAAACAAAGGTTTTAATTGTAATCTTGTATTTCGAAGTTTATAATAGTATGTGTGTATGTACAATAGGTGCGAGTCGTTCCAAAGTCGAAGTTAGTCTTAAACTTCAATGGCGCTTCCCATCGAAATCCAAGTCGGCTCCCAGTGTTACCGCCCTTGGCCAAAGCGGGCAGACCGGTACGCAACCCGGTTGGGTGACCTCAGGATAGAGGTCCGCTCCCAGCTCCACGCTTATAGGTCCAGGGCGATAGAACGTCGGGCCCGCCAGCACGAGGGTCGAGAATTTGGTGAGCAGCTTCTCGGGAACCTCACGATTCGGAGTGCGGAGGCACAGATCCGTATCCACCTTCAGCACCAACGTCTTCCTCAGAGCCGGATCGCTTTTGGATTCGATCACCGCCGTACAAGCTTGATCGTCCCCGACGCGAGTAACGGTCAACCCGACGGCCTTGGCAAACAAGCCGTGAATGATGCTCATGGGTGCATATGCGTTCAACCGAGCACGCGTGTCGAACTGCATCGACCCGTCGATGCAGTATCGATTCACGAGTACTGCTCTCAGGCGTTTCTCCGCACTAATATCTAGGAACCTCCGACATTGAGAGAGTGTGAACTCCGCGGCACACCCGACACCGGTAGGTATCGACTCCGCGGGGATGTGGCCTTTTTGCCGGGGAGAGCCGAGACCGAGTCGGGGCCATGTTGCTGAGGAAAGAGCGATAGATAGGAAAACAGAAAGAAAAAAAGGTCCAAAGGGGGTTATTGTTTTGCTGGGATAGGCTCAAGCTCCCTTCGCAAAAGAATGAGCTTCGCCACGGGTCATCGGATGGACCCTCGCGAAGTCCGCACGTCGACGACCCGAACCAGACCATCAGCCCCGGAGTGCAGCTGCTCCACTCGTCATAAGCGCCATTCAGTGGCAGGCAGATTATCCTCGGACACGATGACAAGGTCGTCTATCTGGAGACTGCGAACTGGAGTTTTCCATTTGTTCATTTTGTGGGTGGACAGCTCCTCGAACGTATACTTGACGTTCGTCGTGGACTTATAGAACAATTCCTTGAAACTCTTAACTCCAGCCTCCCATAACCCGCCCATATGGGGGGCGTTGGGTGGAATGAAAGCCCAGGAAAGGATGTGCCGAGGGAAAGTGTTGGATTGCCCTGGTGCTGAAGCACACGAACACGCAGACATAACCCTTGGTAATGAGACAAGCTCGCCCGGTGTAGTTCTTGACGTCGAAAGGTTCTGCAAAATCAATACCAGTAAGCGTGAAAGGTCTGGAGAAGGTGATCCGCTCTCGAGGAAGGTCTCCCATCATTTGGGTTTGTTGGCGGCGCCGATAGATGATGCACGTCTTGCACCCCTGCACGTGAGCTTTGATTAAGATCTTTATCCTTGGGATCCATCAACTGGCTGAGAGACTCAGCTGCTCGTAGTCGGCCGCATGAGCGAAGGACCCCGTGCTGATCGAGAAATGGGTTTAAGTTGAGCAAGGAGCTTGAGGCTGGAATTGGACGCTTCTCGATGCATACTTATTGCTCTGAATAAGCCGCACAAGGATCCGCTCGGCGGCTAGCAACTCGTCGTTGTCGACCTGTATCGTGGGGGCCGTCGCATCCTTTGGAGCGAGGAACCGCTGGAAATATGCGGTGACTGAGGGCTCTCCCGTAATCTGAGAACCGCTCGCTGAAGTCGTCCTTGGGGGATACAGTGGCTGTGTGACAGTGGACTCTCAGATCATGCTGCGTATCCGGGACATCGCTGAGAGCAGCCGGCCAATGCTCAGGTGCCTGTCGGAGCCAGTCCGGTCCGAATCACCATAAACTGCTGGCCGCTAGTTCGTCGGTGGAGACGCCTCGGCCAGATCTGCTGGATTGTCCTCGGATCGAATGCGACACTAACTGTGTCCACAGGAGCTCTGGGAAATGGAAGTCGGCCGTTTTGGCAGCTCCGGGACTTCTGACGCATACAGATCAGCTAGCAGAACCGCACCGCAGAGCTCCAGTCGTGGCAGTGAGACTGTTTTGACTGGAGCTACTCGTGTCTTAGCCGTTAGAAGATGGACCTACACATGGTCCTGATGCCGAACCCGAACATAGAGTGCTGCTCCGTACGCCTTCTGAGAGGCATCGCAAAAGCCATGTAGGTCCCACTCTAGCTCAGGACGGATCTTTAGCCATCTGGGGATTCGAGTTCCTGTAGGAACTCGTGCCACTGAAGTAAGAGCGATGGCGTGAGTGCATCGTCCCATCCAAGTCGGCTTAGCCATAGTTGCTGCATAAATATTTTGGCCCGAATGACGAAGGGCGTCAGCCAACCAGCGGGATCGAACAGTTTCGGTATGTAGGACAGAACCTCCCTCTTGGAGACGGGATCCTTTGCTTGTGGCTTCACGATGGAGAAGAAGCTGTCATTCGTGACTTGCCAACGGATACCCAGCGTCTTGGTCGCACTTGCGTCTTCTAACTCATGGAAGTCTAATGCAGCAAATGCTCTCTCGGAAGAGCCTTGAGTATTCCTTTTTCGTTAGCCGTCCATTTCCTATGCAGGAAGCCAGCCGAAAGGAGAGTAGCGTTGAGCTCCTGGATGGCGTCGTGGGCGTTTTCCTCCATGTGAGCCCCAGCGAGGACATCCTCTACATACATGTAGTGCCGCAGGATCTCACTTGCTCTAGGAAACAGGTGTTGCACGTCGTGCACCAGCTGTAGCAGGACTCTTATTGCGAGAAAGGGGGCGCAGTTCACACCGAAAGTGACCGTTTAAAGGTGGAGTCCTGAAGTTTCCCGCCGCGATCTCGATAGAGGAACCGCTGGAACGGAGTGTGCTTGGGGTCGACAAGGATCTGTCGATACATCTGCGTAATGTCAGCATTAAAGACAAATTGGAAGACGCGCCATTTGAGAATCTGCAGCGTGAGGTCGGTTTGCAGAGTAGGTCCGGTAAGCAAGGCGTCATTTAAACTGATTCCTCTAGTGGACGGACTCGAGGCGTTAAAAACGACGCGGACTTTGGTGGTTGTGCTGTCAGGTTTGAGGACAGCGTGGTGAGGAAGATAAAAACTATTGTGGGGTCATTCGAAATCGATGTATTCCTGCAACACAGCGTCATACTGAACGTTCAAAGGAGGGTTATTTTGGAGACGTGCTTCATTCCTCAGAAATTGAATCAGAGCGATGGATCTGGAGTGACCGAGATCAACATCGTTTGGATTTTTAAACGGTAAAGAGACTACATATCTGCCGTCCTTCCTCCTTCTGGTGGTTTCCTGGAACACCTGTTCACAGATGACATCTGCCCCCTTTTCGGCTTTGCCGGAAGGTCTTCCACGTCCCAGAACTTGGTAAAGCAACACATCAAGGTTCTGGCTTGGTGCGAGCGCTCCCGTTTGCACCGTGAAGACTTAGCGAGACTTTGATGAAACGGCTACTATTGGCCCGCACAACACCCATCCAAAGATTGTCTCCAGGCCGACGAAATCACCGCCAATATCCTTTTTAATCCGCTCCCCATGGATATGTGGGAAGAGATCCACTCCGATCATCATCTCAATCGGAGCTGGCCTGTTGTAATGAGGGTCAGCCAATGGACGATCCAGGTATTCACGCTGCACCTTGCCCTGGAACGGACACGCTGGGATTGCTCCTGCCAGTCTGGGAACGACTAAGGCCACGGCTTTTACCTGAATCTTCCTGTCCCACTGCGCTACCTCCGTCGCTCTGTCCCATGCCGGTAACAGCGGCGTTGATATGGAAAGAACGGAGGTCGGACTAAGTTAAATACCCTCTAGGATACGAACGTCGAGTCGGCTCCGGAGTCAACGCCCGAACATTAAACACAGTGCCGAGAAGGCCTCGCCCTGGAGTGAAGGCGAAATAACTTTGAGCGCTCAATGCTTGATTGCTCGTGGATGGACGCTCGTGCGAGTTTAAACGCATGGTGGTGGACTCGTTACTGGAATGTAACAGCGTGTGATGACGCTCCTTGCAGATGTGGCAATTATGCGCACTGGATCAGTCCGTCACTTGATGACCCCGAGCGAAGCAGTTCAAGCACAAGCTCTGTAGCCTGATCTCTTCCACTCTCTGTGCGACGGACATCGCAATGAAGGTTGGCAGACTCGGATCGGATGATTTTCCTTATTGCAGAGCCTACAAGATGCCGCCTTGATCTGTGTCTTGGCGGGAAACGCTTGGACACTCACCGTGGCGGCGGGTTTTCGGGACCTTGATGGATCGAGCTGTGTAAATGGGGTCGAATTATGACCTTCCGTGGAACGATAGCGATCTGTCAAGAAACGATTTAGATCGTCCCAGGATGAGATTGCAGTCGTGTTTGGAACAGATTGTTCCCACAACAGGATAGTTGCTTTAGGTAACTTGGTCATACAGATTGCTATAGTAGGATATCACAATTCTCTGTAATAGCTAATGACCGCTGCAAGGTAGTCAGGCACCCTTGAAAAGTCGTCTGCAGCTCTCGCAAGGACCTGCCTGACTCCTGCGAAACTACGGCAATTTTGAGCAGCTGCTTCGCTTGCGTCATGATCAAGAGTCGATCATTTTCGTACCGCGCAGTGAGGTTCTCCCACGCGGCCTGGAAACCCTCATTCGTTAGAGGGGACTTTGCCTCCCCGCGAGTCTTGGAGTTTAGGTGGTAGAGCTTTTCCACCTCGCTGTGGAAACGCTGTGGCTACGAGACGTTGTCGAGGAGGCATTGAAGTGCGAGCGCTTGGAAGCTAGTGGACTGGGTTTCGACGGAGTTTCGGACAAAGAGTCGCTACGACCGGTAACCTTAAGGCTTGCGCATTTCTGAGCAGCCTTAGATGTGTCGGCGGACATTATCAATTGTCCGAAGGAGAAGCGGGATATTCTCGGACCGAAACGCCAAGAACAAACGAATCAACAGGGAGTGGACTATATGTGTTGTTAATACACGATATTTATAGTTGCAAAAATATCTTATCCTTATAACTTATTGAATAGTTTAAACATATATTATATAGATATATATTATATTATATATATATACAGTTTTACACGAAAGTGTTTTCACATGGGAAAAAAAATATATTTTTGTTCTTTACCATAAAAAAGCATAAAAAAAAATACTAAGCGTGAGATTTCAATATTTCTTAAAATTGTATTATGTTTTTCAAACTGTTGTCTTACAAAAATAATTAATAACAATTCATAAACTATTAACATAGGCATACAAAACAATAAAAACTAAAAACGTATTTAAATTCAAGTGACACGAAAGTGTTTGCACACATGATATTCTTTATTTCTTTTTATTGCTGAATTCGCATTTACCGTTATTTTCGGCGTTTATAATGTGCACAGCTGTGGCTGATGCTATGTTCTAGTGAATTTCATCACATTTTGAAAGAATTCATACACATTCGGTACATTTTTGAACATCTTTGATAAAAATTAAAAATGCCAGGGAAGAGATTATCGTTTGACATGATTCAATTGGTGTATTATAACCACACCAAAGGAAAATCGGTCTCGGAGATCGCAGAAATGTTATTAATATCGAGGAGGACCGTTTATAATATTTTACGCCGCGCATAGAACGATGGAACACTGGAGCCAAAGCGTACAACTGGACGACCTCGGGCGTTAACAGAGCGTGCAGAGCGTGTTCTGGCCAGGAAAGTCAACGAAAATCCAACAATTTCTACCAGAACGCTTGCCAGGGAGCTGCAGGAAGAATGTCATATTGACATATCCCGCGAAAGTGTCCGCAGAGCCCTAAAAAGTAATGATTTTTCTTCCCGAGTTGCGCGGAAAAAGCCATTATTGTCGTTGGATCATGAAAAAAGACGTTTAACATTCGCCAGAATGCATGTGGGACACATGGAATCATATTGGGATGATACAATATTTTGCGACGAGACAAAGATGATGTTGTACTACAACGATGGACCCAGTCGTGTGCGGCGAAAGCCGTTGAAAGCTCTTGAAAGAAAAAACATAATTCCTTCTGTTAAGTTCGGAAAACTTTCGGTGATGGTCTGGGGGTGTATCTCTAGTAAAGGAGTTGGAGAATTGTGCTTCATTGAAAATACAATGGATGCCAAACAATATTTGGAGATCTTGCGCACGCATCTAGTGTCCAGTGCCCGCAAGTTTTCATTTTATAGGGATGGTAAACCAACATTTAGGTTTTACCAAGATAATGACCCTAAACACAAAGCCAACACAGTCAGGTGTTGGCTTCTTTACAACTGTGCAAAGGTGTTGGATACTCCTTCACAAAGCCCCGACCTTAATCCCATAGAAAATCTGTGGGCTTATCTTAAGAAAAGGACAGCCAAGCGAGGTCCAACAAACAAAAATGATCTTAAGAAGTACATATTGGAGGAATGGGAGAAGATACCGGTGGAATATGTCCAAAAACTTATTTATTCCATGAACAGACGGTTGGAAGCGGTCATTGATGCCAAGGGGGTCACACAACATATTAATTTTAATAGTTAATATATTTAATATAGTTAATATTGCCTTATTTTTGAATTTTTTTTTTTTTTTGTGCAAACACTTTCGTGTCACTTGAATTTAAATACGTTTTTAGTTTTTATTGTTTTGTATGCCTATGTTAATAGTTTATGAATTGTTATTAATTATTTTTGTAAGACAACAGTTTGATGCTAAAGAACAAAAATATATTTTTTTTCCCATGTGAAAACACTTTCGTGTCAAACTGTATATATATATATATATATATATATATATATATATATATATATATATATATATATATATATGTATATATAATAATATTTAAATGTATAAAATATAATAAAAGTATTTATTTATTTACTTAACAATGACAGATAAGCCGTGACTCACTCACGACTTGGGTAACGCGCCATCCCTGGTCAAAAATCAGCTGTGGTGGATTTGCACTTGCCCTGTATAATTTTTAGCACAAATAAGTTGGCACTGACACTGGGATTAAATGCCTTAATTGCCTGAATAAAATTAGGCAGATTGAGCAGCAGGAATAAAGGAAGAAATCCACCGCCAACGCGCACATCCACTTTTTCGGTTTTATTGAATATTTATTGGTGTAAATGTGTGCGATGGCAGCCGTGTTGTGCAAGTTTTCATGTGTGTGTGTGTTTGTATATATGCCGGCATATGTACATACAACAACGAGGAGTCAGAAATTGTCACAAGATACGGACACAGGATAGCATTAATGGTAGCGTGCACCTCTGGAGGCAGATCAGGAATGTCTACACTGTGTTAAAGGTGCACAGGTCGTTATGGAAGAGCGGGAAACCTTGCACCTTTGAGTGTATGTTCATATATGTATACCTAAAACGATAACAATTGTTGTACTTATCAGATTGTTCCACCGATGCTAGCTGGAGGAGCGGAAGAGGATCCGGCTCGAAGGACCAATGTTTGTAGGAGGGCGGTCATCCAATTCGTCAGCAACTGGAGAGATCTTCGCTACTGGGATTTTGCCCAAAGTCGCAAGTTAAATGATTGAGAACGCGTGTAGTATAGATGGATAAATGAATGTTTAATGGGGAATATTGTATTTCGCTATATAATATAATATAATATGTATGTATACGTATAAAAGTGCGTGTTATTCCAATGACGTAGTTAATCTTAAACTTAAATGGCGCTTCCCATCGAGCTCCATGTCACGGCTTCCAGTGTGACCGCCCTTGGTCGCTTTCGCACCTTCTGGCGTGAACACCTTAAACCAATTGAAAATGGGGACAAAATGTATAGGTTTTTGTAAAAATGTTTGTAACAGGCAGAAGGAGGCGTGATGGACCCCATAAAGTGAATACTCTTGATCAAGGAGACAACCTGAGTTGATTTAGCTCTGTCCATCGCTCAGTCCGTCTCTCAGTCCGTCTGTTGATATGTGTAAGCGCGTCGATCACAGAACCTATAAGAGCTAGAGACTAGAACATTTTTGGAGGCTCGTGTAAAGCATCCGCAGATCGCATTTGTCAAAAAAATCGATAAGTATTTCTGTTTTAATGTTATCGACTAAAAACGAAATCGATATTCAGTAATACTTTATTTAATACATCTTTACAGCTCGAGTTTACAAATTTTGTTTTTTTTTTTTGTTTTTAATTTTGGATGCCACGCCCCTTCGCCTCAAATTTGCAAGCCACATATTTCAAATACTAGAGAGTTGTGGCAAATATACACATATGATATAATCACGCCATGAAAGTTTATTTACTAAAGTCCATCTACAACACAAGTTGTGAAATATTTAATTTCCCAAAATATGGGCTTGTTGCAGCCCAAACTCAAGCGCTGCGTCAACTGCACAGTTGGCAGAGCGTAATTGAACTTGCTTGTGTCTGTGTGTATGTATGTGCTTCTTGCAATGTACATACATATATAAAAGGAACGGACAATCTTGTAAATTACAGTTCCTCGCAGGGTTCAGGTACTCCCCTAGTCGGGCGCCACCGACTAGCGATTTCTTACTTTTTATACCCTGAACTGAGCTGAGGGGATATAGCCATGTCCATCCGTCCGACTGTGTTTCTGAACGTCCGTCCGCCCGTCTGTGTGAACGCAGCGATCTCGTTATCCACAGAAGCTAGAGAGCTGAAATTTAACATGAATACTTAGTCGTGAATACCATACGTAGTACGAATTTAAAAAAAATTCAATAACTCTGCCCGGTCTCTTATCGCGTAATTTCAATAACCTTTCTGCGCAGTTGCCAGAGCGTGTGCTTGAGTGTTCGTCTGTGTGTGTGTATGTGTTTCTTGTGATGCACATACATATAAAAGAAACAAAGAATTTGCGGAAGAGCAGTTCTTCACCGATTTCAGGGTATCCCCTAGTCGGGCGCCACCGACTAGAGGTTTCTTACTTGTTTTTGATTACTGTTGCTCGAAATTTCCCGAATTCTTTGAATTGACAGTGGGTGCCAATAAAGCCAATATATACGTCTTATTTATTCATTTACAAATTGATAAAACGTTAGTGGCTATAAGTAATTAAAGTAAAAGCCTAAAAATAACAAAAATTTATCAATAATACCACCAAACCGAAGGGAGTGTTTTATTTGGCTGACTGTCGAGCTATGCCCTGAATCACAGGCAAATATGGCCAATAATATTGTTGGAAGCTGCCGAGTTTTTTCAGCAGCTCTGAACTCAAATTTTTATAAAGGCTTGATGATATTAGTTTAACTATTATTTATTAATATAATAACATGTGTTTGGAGGAGAGCGGGAAATCCGATCCGTCAGCAATTGGAGAGAGCCGCAGGGGAGGCTGATCCGACATGTGGAGGAGGGTGTGATGGGGTTGTCCACACCGACGACACACGTCCGCACGCCGGCAACCTCCAGCGGAATGCTCGTGGGCCAGACAGTTGGGGCAGTATCGATTCACGAGTACTGCTCTCAGGCGTTGCAAAATCAATACCAGTAAGCGTGAAAGGTCTGGAGAAGGTGATCCGCTCTCGAGGAAGGTCTCCCATTATTTGGGTTTGTTGGCGGCGCCGATAGATGATGCACGTCTTGCACCCTTGCACATGAGCTTTGGTTAAGTTCTTTATTCTTGGGATCCAGAACTTGGTACGCAAGTACCGCACCATCAACTGGCTGCCACCATGCAGGGTGATGCGGTGGGCAAACTTTACGACGAGCCGGGTCAAATGAGCGTCATAAGGGAGAAGGATTGGGTGACGCTCATCATAGCTGAGAGACTCAGCTGCTCGTAGTCGGCCGCAAGAGCGAAGGACCCCGTGCTGATCGAGAAATGGGTTTAAGTTGAGCAAGGAGCTTGAGGCTGGAATTGGACGCTTCTCGATGCATACTTATTGCTCTGAACAAGCCGCACAAGGATCCGCGCGGTTAGCAACTCGTCGTTGCCGAGCTGTATCGTGGGGGCCGTCGCATCCTTTGGAGCGAGGAACCGCTGGAAATATGCGGTGACCCTGAGGGCTCTCCCGTAATCTGAGAACCGCTCGCTGAAGTCGTCCTTGGGGGATACAGTGGCTGTGTGACAGTGGACTCTCAGATCATGCTGCGTACATCGCTGTGCAGCCGGCCAATGCTCAGGTGCCTGTCGGAGCCAGTCCGGTCCGAATCACCATAAACTGCTGGCCGCTAGTTCGTCGGTGGAGATGCCTCGGCCAGATCTGCTGGATTGTCCTCGGATCGAATGTGACGCACAGGTGCTCTGGAAAATGGAAGTCGGCAGTATTGGCAGCTCCGAGACTACTGACGCGTACAGGTCAGCTAGCAGAACCGCACTGCAGAGCTCCAGTAATGGCAGTGAGACTGTTTTGTCTGGAGCTACTCTTAGCCGTTAGAAGATGGACCCTCACATGGTCCTGATGCCAAACCCGAACATAGAGTGCTGCTCCGTACGCCTTCTGAGAGGCATCGCAAAAACCATGTAGGTCCCACTGTAGCTCAGGACGGATCTCTAGCCATCTGGGGATGCGAAGCCGGCTGAGAGCCGGATAGTCCTGCAGGATCTCGTGCCACTGAAGTAAGAGCGATGGCGTGAGTGCATCGTCCCATCCAAGTCGGCTTAGCCATAGTTGCTGCATAAATATTTTGGCCCGAATGACGAAGGGCGCCAGCCAACCAGCGTGATCGAACAGTTTCGGTATGTAGGACACAACCTCCCTCTTGGAGACGGGATCCTTTGCTTGTGGCTTCACGATGGAGAAGAAGCTGTCATTCGTGACTTGCCAACGGATACCCACCGTCTTGGTCGCACTTGCGTCTTCTAACTCATGGAAGTCTAATGCAGCAAATGCTCTCTCGGAAGAGCCTTGAGTATTCCTTTTTCGTTAGCCGTCCATTTCCTATGCAGGAAGCCAGCCGAAAGGAGAGTAGCGTTGAGCTCCTGGATGGCGTCGTGGGCGTTTTCCTCCATGTGAGCCCCGGCGAGGACATCATCTACATACATGTAGTGCCGCAGGATCTCACTTGCTCTAGGAAACAGGTGTTGCACGTCGTGCACCAGCTGTAGCAGGACTCTTATTGCGAGAAAGGGAGCGCAGTTCACACCGAAAGTGACCGTTTAAAGGTGGCGTCCTGAAGTTTCCCGCCGCGATCTCGATAGAGGATCCGCTGGAACGGAGTGTGCTAGGGGTCGACAAGGATCTGTCGATACATCTGCGTAATGTCAGCATTAAAGACAAATTGGGACACGCGCCATTTGAGAATCTTCAGCGTGAGGTCGGTTTGCAGAGTAGGTCCGGTAAGCAAGGCGTCATTTATTTATTTATTTATTTATTTATTATAGTTGACAGAACGAGTGTCACTAATAAGTAATTAAAGTAAAAGCCTAAAATTAACAATATTTTATCAATGATATCACCACCCGCTGGGGGTGTTTTATTTGCCATGCCGGCAAGCTATGCCCCGAATCACAGCCAAATATGGTTAGTGATATCATTGAACTATGAAAGATAGGGAGTGAAGAAATTAAAAATATTTAGTTTAAAAATTAGTCTACAAACATAGCTTAACCATAAAAACAGGAAGAAGAAGAACATATATTTATATATTTTACTAAATTGAGAAAACACAACACAAGTAGGGAGAATTGCCAATTCCTGTGCATTCTCACTCTTGGGCCCTGTGTGTGATTTCTCTGAGGTAAGCTGAAAGCAAGGATTTTATTAAAGGAAGAGAGAGTTCTGAAGCAAATACATAAAAATATTTATTATAGGTAGCACATAAGACCTGAAACGCACTATGCAAGGAGTAATCAGATGTACATATAGGTAAATATAGAGGACGAAAGTGACGGGAAATACGAGAAGGAACTACAAAATTAATTTGCTTTAAAAGACCAGGCGAATCAGTATTACCACTAATCAAATTATGTAGAAAAGCAATACCCATGACTGTTCTACAGTTTATTAGTGACGGAAGATCTATAAGAAGAAGCCTACTATGATAAGAGGGTAAGCGAAGGTTACGATCCCAGTTAAGATTGCGTAACGCAAAGAGAAGAAACTGTTTCTGAACCGATTCTATACGGTCCTGATACAATTTATGCTGTGGCGACCATATAATTGAGCAATATTCCAAAATTGGTCGAACCAGCGAAACAAAAAGATGTTTGGTTACAAACGGGTCATTAAATTTTTTCGACCATCGTTTAATAAAGCCAAGAACACTTTTGGTTTCATTAATGATGGTTGATATATGGGCATTGAAACTAAGTTTAGAGTCAAAGAGTACCCCAAGATCTTTCACTGTGTAAATACGTTGCAAGGAATCATTATTGATTGTATAATGAGCAGTATATGGACAAACGCGACTAAAGGTCATTGTCATACATTTAGAACAATTCAACTGCAATTGATTAGCCTTACACCAATATTGAAAGGAATCAAGATCATCTTGTAAGCGTAGATGATCCAGTGAATTGTTGTATGATAGACAGAGTTTTACATCATCTGCATACATAAAAACCTTTGAATGAGAAATACATTTCGGAAGGTCATTTATAACAAGTAAGAATGCTCTAGTCGAGACGGCTCGACTAGGAGATACCCTGATCCCTGCGAAGTTCCGATACTTCAAATATTCTATGCTTAGTGTACATATACATATATTGCAAGCAACACACACACACACACAGAAGCACGCTCAAGCACACGCTCTGCCAACTGCGCAGTTGACATAGCGACAGCGCTTGGGCTGCAAGACGCTGATGTTGTCGAAATTAAATGTTTAATAACTTTTTTTCTAGCAGGACTTTTTGATTCAAACTTTCAGGGCATGATTATGTTATTCATATGTGTGTATGTGCCGAAGCAGAAGTCTCTAGTATTTGAAATGTGTTTTTTGCAAATTTAGGGCGGAGGGGGCGTGGCATCCAAAATAAAAAATTACAAAATGTCTGCATTCACAACAGGAATCTATGTAGTGAATTTCAGGTCTCTAGCTCTTACGGTACGTAAAAGAGACGAAAAGTTATCGAAATTTAGCGATAAAAAGAGAACGGAAAGAGTTATCGAATTTTTGAAAAAAACTCGTATAGCGTATGGTATTCAGGAGTATACATGTCAAATTTCAGCTCTCTAGCTTCTGTGGTTTACGAGATCGCTGCGTTCACACAAACGGACGGACGGACGGACGGACGGACGGACGGACAGACGGACAGGGCTATTTCAACTCAGCTCATCGAGCTGATCAAGAATATATATACTTTGTATGGTCTGCGACGTCTCCTTCTGCCTGTTACATACATTTTCACAAAAACATTATACCCTGATTTCCCATTTTCAATGGGCTCAGGGTATAAAAAGGGAGAATAGTAGAGGGCCCAAATGACTACCCTGAGGCACACCCGATGAGACAAATATGACCTTCAAAATAGCTGTTCTCAACACAACTCTTTGGGTTCTACCCTTTAAATAGGAAGCTATCCAAGACAGAAGTTTAGGCGAAAATCGGAAGTGGTCAAGCTTTGGAAGTAAAATATCATGCTGAACTGAGTCAAATGCAGTATATATAACATCAGTCTGTATTTTATTTAAAAAGCTTTCGTTGATTAGAGATGCAAATTCTAATAGGTTAGTTGAGGTTGATCGATTCTGAACAAAGCCATGCTGAGATGGTGAAATAATCGATTTGCAAAAATGTTGCAAGTTCGAAGTTATTATTTTTTCAAATAACTTCGGAATAACAGAAAGCTTCGCAATACCCCTATAATTGGAAACATCAGATCTTCCTCCTTTTTTATACAGAGGAATAATAAATGATTCTTTCCAAATTGAAGGGAATACTGAGGTATTAAGGGACAAATTAAACAGTTTTAATAAAGGTGACCGCAAAGAAACACTGCATTCTTTAATCAAACAACTTGGAATACCATCTGCTCCAGGAGAGAACGATGATTTCAACGTCCTAATAGCGGATAAGAGAGAGGGAGACGAAATGTTTGAAGAATTTGGAGAATATGGAATTTACATTCATAATAGTATTCAAAGTTGAATATGATTTGGTATAGGTTATGGCAGAAGTGTAAGTGGATTGGAAGAAATCTGCAAATAGATCAGAGGCATCTTGATCATTACAGGTCTTGTCTAAACCGAAGAAAAATGAAGAGGGCAATCCAGAAGATTTACGCTTCGAATTTACAAATGAATAAAACCTTTTAGGGTCACGAGCAAACTGCCTTCAACAGCGTAAGAGGTAATTCTCATAGCAACGAGAGTTAAAAATATTGAAATTTGACTGAGCTAAAGAGTATTTAGACCAGTCAACAATTGAGCCCGACTTTTTAAACTTTTTTAAATATTTACATTTAATATTTTTTAAATTCGAAAGAGTCGGAGTAAACCAGGGTGGTTTATTAGAAAGGAATTTAGAAATACATATAGGAACACAAAAAATGAGATCATTAAGCAAAACAAAATTACATTTATTAAAACCACGACGTTGTTTAAATGATAAGGACGTTGAAATTAGTGGACAGTCAATAGGTATTAAAACATCTAAAGTCGGATGATGTTGATCTTAAAACCCTAATGATGGTATCATCATTAGTAAAAACAAGATCAAGAGATCGATTCAAATGATTTGAGATCGAGTTCATCTAAAACATGGAAAGGTTAAGCAATTCATCAAAAAGATAATGATCCATTGTTGGAAAAAGATGCTTTGAATTGAGAGATGAGGCCCAAGAAGTGTTTTTGGTATATTAAAATCACCCAATACAAGAAACAGGTCGTTATCTTGAACATACTCATACATTTCTTTAATACAAGATATATGTTGACTATAAACTTGTAAATCAGAAGAGGGAGGTATATATGAACAAGTAACGTAAAGGGAACAAGACTGGAGAGTTATTTTAACTCCAATAATCTCAACATTGTGAAGTGATGAGAAGGTAAAAGATTCCGAGAGAAAGTGGGATTTAACAGCTATTAAAACTCCACACCCTCTACGTGAAAAACGATCAAGTCTATAAATAGCGAAATTATCTGAAAGAACCTCACTGTTTGGAATTAAGGCCACGAACATTTTGGTATATTAAGGATAGCTGCGGAGAAGATGGTGAAATTATTTTTTGATACTGCCTCAGATGAAGGTTGTACCGAATCAGAAATCAAAGAGACCGGGGAAGTTCTGTTTCGAATCTTCTGTTTGAATTCATGCACAACTACATGGGGTGGCCAAAATTTGGAGTCAAATATAGTTGCGAAGAATTCTATAGGTACATTTATTTTAAATGAAGCAATTTCACGAAGAGTAGTAAAATTGAACTTCGAAATAAAAACCTTAGCTTTAGTTTTGCTTTCAATAAAAGCAGACACAGCCTCACATGTAGTATCTGATGAAAGCCTAGATAAGAAAACTTGCTTTCGAGGAGACACAACAGATAAATATGGTACAGTAGGGTCAAGAGCAGATGTCTGAATGTTTTTCTTAGGTTGAACAACACTCGGAGTAACTTTAACTTTTTTAATAGGGGCCTCTATTATGACACTGGCAGCAGATATTTCACCTGAGTCGTCGGATATCGGAATTGATATTTCCTGACACGGTGAAGAAGGGGCAGACAAATTAGGTGATGGTAAATTAAATGAGGGAGGGACTAACAGTGATGGAGTCATCACCTGATTAAGCGGGGATTCGAAACTATATTGATTTAAAATTTCTTCGCCAGCTTTCAGTTCACCTGTTAGCTGTTTAGAAATGTTAATCAGTTTCGAATACTGTACCCGCACTGTATTATACATCTTGGAAAAATGTAATTGTTTTTCCAAGCAATCGGGGCAAGACCAGCGTAGTCCACCACACCCACTTTTGTGTGCAGCCATGACTCTATCGCAATCACGCCCAGAGATGCCAGCACACTTTATATGCATTAGATTCTCGCACAACCAGCAACCAACAAATTGCATTTGTGCAGAATCAGCGGCTTGCTTAGGCAAGCCATTTAGATGAGCAAGATTTCTTGCAGCAAGTCATATTGGCAACTGGGAAGTTAAGCAAAACAATATTAGCGGATAAAGACTAAGAAACCAAGTAAGAATGCTCTAGTCGAGACGGCTCGACTAGGAGATACCCTGAGCCCTGCGAAGTGCCGATACTTCAAATATTGTATGCTTAGTTTACATATACATATATTGCAAGCAACACATACACACACACAGACGAACGGTCAAGCACACGCTCTGCCAACTGCGCAGTTGCCGTAGCGACAGCGGTTGGGCTGCAAGAGGCTTATGTTGTGGAAATTAAATGTTTAATAACTTTTTTTCTAGAAGGACTTTTTTATTCAAACTTTCAGGGCATGATTATGTTATTCATATGTGTGTATGTGCCGAAGCACAAGTCTCTAGTATTTGAAATGCGTTTTTTGCAAATTTATGGCGAAGGGGGCGTGGCATCCAAAATCCAAAAATTACAAAATGTCTGTATTCACAACAGGAATCTACATTGTGAATTTCAGGTCTCTAGCTTTAACGGTACGTAAAAGAGTCGAAAAGTTATCGAAATTTATCGATAAAAAGAGAACGGGAAGAGTTATCGAATTTTTGAAAAAAATCCGTATAGCCTATGGTATTCAGGAGTATACATGTCAAATTTCAGCTCTCTAGCTTCTGTGGTTTACGAGATCGCTGCGTTCACACAAACGGACGGACGGACGGACGGACGGACGGACGGACAGACGGACAGGGCTATTTCAACTCAGCTCATCGAGCTGATCAAGAATATATATACTTTGTATGGTCTGCGACGTCTCCTTCTGCCTGTTACATACATTTTCACAAAAACATTATACCCTGATTTCCCATTTTCAATGGGCTCAGGGTATAAAAAGGAGAATAGTAGAGGGCCCAAATGACTACCTTGAGGCACACCCGATGAGACAAATATGACCTTCAAAATAGCTGTTCTCAACACAACTCTTTGGGTTCTACCCTTTAAATAGGAAGCTATCCAAGACAGAAGTTTAGGCGAAAATCGGAAGTGGTCAAGCTTTGGAAGTAAAATATCATGCTGAACTGAGTCAAATGCAGTATATATAACATCAGTCTGTATTTTATTTAAAAAGCTTTCGTTGATTAGAGATGCAAATTCTAATAGGTTAGTTGAGGTTGATCGATTCTGAACAAAGCCATGCTGAGATGGTGAAATAATCGATTTGCAAAAATGTTGCAAGTTCGAAGTTATTATTTTTTCAAATAACTTCGGAATAACAGAAAGCTTCGCAATACCCCTATAATTGGAAACATCAGATCTTCCTCCTTTTTTATACAGAGGAATAATAAATGATTCTTTCCAAATTGAAGGGAATACTGAGGTATTAAGGGACAAATTAAACAGTTTTAATAAAGGTGACCGCAAAGAAACACTGCATTCTTTAATCAAACAACTTGGAATACCATCTGCTCCAGGAGAGAACGATGATTTCAACGTCCGAATAGCGGATAAGAGAGAGGGAGACGAAATGTTTGAAGCAAATATGGAATTTACATTCCTTATAGTATTCAAAGTTGAATATGATTTGGTATAGGTTATGGCAGAAGAGTAAGTAAGGTCATTGGAAGAAATCTGCAAATAGATCAGAGGCATCTTGATCATTACAGGTCTTGTCTAAACCGAAGAAAAATGAAGAGGGCAATCCAGAAGATTTACGCTTCGAATTTACAAATGAATAAAACCTTTTAGGGTCACGAGCAAACTGCCTTCAACAGCGTAAGAGGTAATTCTCATAGCAACGAGAGTTAAAAATATTGAAATTTGACTGAGCTAAAGAGTATTTAGACCAGTCAACAATTGAGCCCGACTTTTTAAACTTTTTTAAATATTTAGATTTAATATTTTTTAAATTCGAAAGAGTCGGAGTAAACCAGGGTGGTTTATTAGAAAGGGATTTAGAAATACATATAGGAACACAACTGTCTAGGATAGAATTTAAAGTACTATAAAATATAGAAACTGCTAAATCGACCTCAGTTGCCTCATATAAGGAAGGACCAGTCCGTTGCATTAATGAGATCATTAAGCAAAACAAAATTACATTTATTAAAACCACGACGTTGTTTAAATGATAAGGACGTTGAAATTAGGGGACAGTCAATAGGTATTAAAACCTCTAAAGTCGGATGATGTATATCCTCAGGAATACAAAAGGGAGTTGATCTTAAAACCCTAATGATGGTATCATCATTAGTAAAAACAAGATCAAGAGATCGACCAAATGATTTGAGATCGAGTTCATCTGAAACATGGAAAGGTTAAACAATTCATCAAAAAGATAATGATCCATTTTTGGAATAAGATGATTTGAATTGAGAGATGAGGCCCAAGAAGTGTTTTTGGTATATTAAAATCACCCAATACAAGAAACAGGTCGTTATCTTGAACATACTCATACATTTCTTTTATACAAGATATATGCTAACTTGTAAATCAGAAGAAGAAGGTATATATGAACAAGTAACGTACAGGGAACAGGAGTGCAGAGTTATTTTAACTCCAATAATCTCAACATTGTGAAGTGATGAGAAGGTAAAAGATTCCGAGAGAAAGTGGGATTTAACAGCTATTAAAACTCCACCCCCTCTACGTGAAAAACGATCAAGTCTATAAATAGCGAAATTATCTGAAAGAACCTCACTGTTATAAACATTTGGAGTTAACCACGTTTCAGTGAGGGCAATAAGTTCAGATTTTACACTAAAGCTATTCAGAAAAAGACTTTTTAATTTGGAATTAAGGCCACGAACATTTTGGTATATTAAGGATAGCTGCGGAGAAGATGGTGAAATTAGTTTTTGATACTGCCTCAGATGAAGGTTGTACCGAATCAGAAATCAAAGAGACCGGGGAAGTTCTGTTTCGAATCTTCTGTTTGAATTCATGCACAACTACATGGGGTGGCCAAAATTTGGAGTCACATATAGTTGCGAAGAATTCTATAGGTACATTTATTTTAAATGAAGCAATTTCACGAAGAGTAGTAAAATTGAACTTCGAAATAAAAACCTTAGCTTTAGTTTTGCTTTCAATAAAAGCAGACACAGCCTCACATGTAGTATCTGATGAAAGCCTAGATAAGAAAACTTGCTTTCGAGGAGACACAACAGATAAATATGGTACAGTAGGGTCAAGAGCAGATGTCTGAATGTTTTTCTTAGGTTGAACAACACTCGGAGTAACTTTAACTTTTTTAATAGGGGCCTCTATTATGACACTGGCAGCAGATATTTCACCTGAGTCGTCGGATATCGGAATTGATATTTCCTGACACGGTGAAGAAGGGGCAGACAAATTAGGTGATGGTAAATTAAATGAGGGAGGGACTAACAGTGATGGAGTCATCACCTGATTAAGCGGGGATTCGAAACTATATTGATTTAAAATTTCTTCGCCAGCTTTCAGTTCACCTGTTAGCTGTTTAGAAATGTTAATCAGTTTCGAATACTGTACCTGCACTGTATTATACATCTTGGAAAAATTTAATTGTTTTTTCAAGCAATCGGGGCAAGACCAGCGTAGTCCACCACACCCACTTTTGTGTGCAGCCATGACTCTATCGCAATCACGCCCAGAGATGCCAGCACACTTTATATGCATTAGATTCTCGCACAACCAGCAACCAACAAATTGCATTTGTGCAGAATCAGCGGCTTGCTTAGGCAAGCCATTTAGATGAGCAAGATTTCTTGCAGCAAGTCATATTGGCAACTGGGAAGTTAAGCAAAACAATATTAGCGGATAAAGACTAAGAAACCAAGTAAGAATGCTCTAGTCGAGACGGCTCGACTAGGAGATACCCTGAGCCCTGCGAAGTGCCGATACTTCAAATATTGTATGCTTAGTTTACATATACATATATTGCAAGCAACACATACACACACACAGACGAACGGTCAAGCACACGCTCTGCCAACTGCGCAGTTGCCGTAGCGACAGCGGTTGGGCTGCAAGAGGCTTATGTTGTGGAAATTAAATGTTTAATAACTTTTTTTCTAGAAGGACTTTTTGATTCAAACTTTCAGGGCATGATTATGTCATTCATATGTGTGCATTTGCCAAGACACAAGTCTCTAGTATTTGAAATGCGTTTTTTGCAAATTTAGGGTGAAAAATCTAAAAATTACAAAATGTCTTTATTCATAACAGGAATCTACATAGTGAATTTCAGGTCTCTAGCTCTTACGGTACGTAAAAGAGACGAAATGTTAGCGAAATTTATCGATAAAAAGAGAACGGGAAGAGTTATCGAATTTTTTAAGAAACTCGTATAGCGTATGGTATTCAGGAGTATACATGTGAAAATACAGCTCTCTAGCTTTTGCGGTTTACGAGATCGCTGCGTTCACACAGACGGACGGACGGACGGACGGACAGACGGACGGACGGACGGACGGACGGACGGACAGACGGACAGGGCTATTTCAACTCAGCTCATCGAGCTGATCAAGAATATATATACTTTGTATGGTCTGCGACGTCTCCTTCTGCCTGTTACATACATTTTCACAAAAACATTATACCCTGATTTCCCATTTTCAATGGGCTCAGGGTATAAAAATACAGATAAAGCGAGGATTAACTGTGTTGAGCGAGCGAATCACAAACAACAACAAACAGCTAAGACAGAGACCAACACAAACAGCTGATACAGTAAATAGAGCGGGAGAGATACAGCGATAAAAACGAACAAAACTTTCGTATGACAAAAACAAACACTAAGCTGAGCGTGAGCGATCAACAGCGAACACACACACTAACAAGTGTAAAAATAAGAGAGCAAATAAGAACAAGTAAGAATGCTCTAGTCGAGACGGCTCGACTAGGAGATACCCTGAGCCCTGCGAAGTGCCGATACTTAAAATATGCTATGCTTAGTTTACATATACATATATTGCAAGCAACACATACACACACACACAGACGCACGCTCAAGCACACGCTCTGCCAACTGCGCAGTTCACGTAGCGACAGCGCTTGGGCTGCAAGAGGCTTATTCTGTGGAAATTAAATGTTTAATAACTTTTTTTCTAGAAGGACTTTTTTATTCAAACTTTCAGGGCATGATTATGTTATTCATATGTGTGTATGTGCCGAAGCACAAGTCTCTAGTATTTGAAATGCGTTTTTTGCAAATTTAGCGCGAAGGGGGCGCGGCATCCAAAATAAAAAATTACAAAATGTCTGTATTCACAAAAGGAATCTACATAGTGAATTTCAGGTCTCTAGCTCTTACGGTACGTAAAAGAGACGAAAAGTTATCGAAATTTATCGATAAAAAGAGAACGGGAAGAGTTATCGAATTTTTGAAAAAAACTCGTATAGCCTATGGTATTCAGGAGTATACATGTCAAATTTCAGCTCTCTAGCTTCTGTGGTTTACGAGATCGCTGCGTTCACACAGACGGACGGACGGACAGACGGACAGGGCTATTTCAACTCAGCTCATCGAGCTGATCTAGAATATATATACTTTGTATGGTCTGCGACGTCTCCTTCTGCCTGTTACATACATTTTCACAAAAACATTATACCCGGATTTCCCATTTTCAATGGGCTCAGGGTATAAAAAATACACAGAATAGATATGTATACTAAAACGAAGACGAAAATTGCAAATTTAATATAATTACCAACGCTCACAAAACTATGTAAGTGACAAAACAAACACTATGTTTAGAAGCACAAATCACAGCAATTAAATAACTGCAACAATAAGTAAATATTAAAACAATTTAAAAGCACAGAAATATGAAAGTACGGAGCGCAAACGAAAATACTTCTTACTTTCACAAACTTAGAACTCTCTAAACTGATTCCTCTAGTGGACGGACTCGAGGCGTTAAAAACGACGCGGACTTTGGTGGTTGTGCTGTCAGGTTTGAGGACAGCGTGGTGAGGAAGATAAAAACTATTGCAGTCCGCGGGTGGGGTCATTCGAAATCGATTTATTCCTGCAACACAGCGTAATACTGAGCCTTCAAAGGAGGGTTATTTTGGAGACGGTTTCATTCCTCAGAAATTGAGCCAGAGCGGTGGATCTCGAGTGACCTAGATCTACATAGTTTGGATATTTAAACGGTAAAGAGACTACATATCTGCCATGCTTCCTCCTCCTGGTGGTTTCCTGGAACACCTGTTCACAGATGACATCTGCCCCCATTTTCGGCTTTGCCGGAAGGTCTTCCACGTCCCAGGAGCGCTCCCGTTTGCACCGTGAAGACTTAGCGAGACTTTGATGAAACGGCTACTATTGGCCCGCATAACACCCATCCAAAGATTGTCTCCTGGCCTACGAAATCACCGCCAATATCCTTTTTAATCCGCTCCCCATCCAATTCGTCAGCAACTGGAGAGATCTTCGCTACTGGGATTTTGCCCAAAGTCGCGAGTTAAATGATTGAGAACGCGTGTAGTATAGATGGATAAATGAATGTTTAATGGGGAATTTTGTATTTCGATATATAATATAATATGTATGTATACGTATAAAAGTGCGTGTCGTTCCAATGACGTAGTTAGTCTTAAACTTAAATGGCGCTTCCCATCGAGCTCCATGTTACGGCTCCCAGTGTGAAGGAGCCGTGACATGGACCTCGATGTTCTGGCTCCAGCCAGAAGGAGGCGTGATGGACCCCATAAAGTGAATACTCTTGATCAAGGAGACAACCTGAGTTGATTTAGCTCTGTCCATCGCTCAGTCCGTCGCTCAATCCGTCGTTGATATGTGTAAGCGCGTCGATCTCAGAACCTATAAGAGTCCATCGCTCAGTCCGTCGCTCAATCCGTCGTTGATATGTGTAAGCGCGTCGATCTCAGAACCTATAAGAGCTAGAGACTAGAACATTTTTGGAGGCTCGTGTATAGCACGCGCAGATCGAATTTGTCAAAAAATTCGATAAGTATTTCTGTTTTAATGTTATCGACTAAAAACGAAATCGATATTCAGTAATACTTTATTTAATACATCTTTACAGCTCGAGTTTACAAATTTTGTTTTTTTTTTGTTTTTAATTTTGGATGCCACGCCCCTTCGCCTCAAATTTGCAAGCCACATATTTCAAATACTAGAGAGTTGTGGCAAATATACACATATGACATAATCACGCCATGTAAGCTTATTTACTAAAGTCCATCTACAACAAAAGTTGTGAAATATTTAATTTCCCAAAATATGGGCTTGTTGCAGCCCAACCCCAAGCGCTGCGTCAACTGCACAGTTGGCAGAGCGTAATTGAACTTGCTTGTGTCTGTGTGTATGTATGTGCTTCTTGCAATGTACATACATATATAAAAGGAAAGGACAATCTTGTAAATTACAGTTCCTCGCAGGGTTCAGGTACTCCCCTAGTCGGGCGCCACCGACTAGCGATTTCTTACTTTTTATACCCTGAACCCATTGAAAATGGGAAATTCGGGTATAATGTTTTTGTGAAAATGTATGTAACAGGCAGAAGGAGACGTGGCAGACCGCATAGCTCGATGAGCTGAGGGGATATAGCCCAGTCCACCCGTCCGACTGTCTTTCTGTCCGTCCGTCCGCCCGTCTGTGTGAACGCAGCGATCTCGTAATCCACAGAAGCTAGAGAGCTGAAATTTAACATGAATACATAGTCGTGAATACCATACGTAGTACGAATTTAAAAAAAAATGCAATAACTCTGCCCGGACTCTTATCGCGTAATTTCGATAACCTTTCGGCGTATTTGCTAGAGACTTTAAATTCACTGTAATGATCCGTCTAATGAATACAAACATTTTGTAATTTTTAGGTTATGGATGCCACTCCCCTTTCGCCCTAAATTTTTAAATACACACATACGAATGATATAATAATGCCCTGAAAGTTTAATTAAATAAGTCCATCCAGAAAAAAAGTTATTAAACATTTAATTTCCCATAACATAGGCTGCAAGACCCACAAGCGCAGTCGCTACGTCAACTGCGCAATTGTCAGAGCGTGTGCTTGAGTGTTCGTCTGTGTGTGTGTATGTGTTTCTTGTGATGCACATACATATAAAAGAAACAAAGAATTTGCGGAAGAGCAGTTCTTCACCGATTTCAGGGTATCCCCTTGTTGGGTGCCACCGACTAGAGGTTTCTTACTTGTTTTTGATTACTGTTGCTCAAAATTTCCCGAATTCTTTAAATTGAGGGTGGGTGCCAATAAAGCCAATATATACGTCTTATTTATTCATTTACATTTAAAACGTTAGTGGCTATAAGTAATTAAAGTAAAAGCCTAAAAATAACAAAAATTTATCAATAATACCACCAAACCGAAGGGAGTGTTTTATTTGGCTGACCGTCGAGCCCCGAATCACAGGCAAATATGGCCAATAATATTGTTGGAAGCTGCCGAGTTTTTTCAGCAGCTTTGAACTCAAATTTTTATAAAGGCTTGATGATATTAGTTTAACTATTATTTATTAATATAATAACATGTGTTTGGAGGAAGGCGGGCAATCCGATCCGTCAGCAACTGGAGAGATTTACGCTTGGAATGTTGCACAAACTCGCGAGTTAAAAACAAACTACGAACGCGGGTGTATAAGTTGATCAAAAACAAAGGTTTTAATTGTAATCTTGTATTTCGAAGTTTATAATAGTATGTGTGTATGTACAATAGATGCGAGTCGTTCCAAAGTCGAAGTTAGTCTTAAACTTCAATGGCGCTTCCCATCGAAATCCAAGTCGGCTCCCAGTGTGACCGCCCTTGCGGTCTGCAAAAGCGGGCAGACCGGTACGCAACCCGGTTGGGTGACCTCAGGATAGAGGTCCGCTCCCAACACCACGTTTATAGGCGGTGCTCACGGCGTTGGACTGCCGATCGCCGCTTCGGGGACCGGATCGGCGATGGTCTATGCGTCGACCTGGTGATCGCCGCAGGGGAGGCTGATCCCGCGCGCCGGCAACCTCCAGCGAAATGCTCGTGGGCCAGACAGTTGGGGCAGTATCGATTCACGAGTACTGCTCTCAGGCGTTTCTCCGCACTCATATCTAGGAACCTCCGACATTGAGAGAGTGTGAACTCCGCGGCACACCCGACACCGGTTGGGATGGACTCCGCGGGGATGTGGCCTTTTTGCCGGGGAGAGCCGAGACCGAGTCGGGGCCATGTTGCTGAGGAAAGAGCGATAGATAGGAAAACAGAAAGAAAACAAGTAAGAATGCTCTAGTCGAGACGGCTCGACTAGGAGATACCCTGAGCCCTGCGAAGTGCCGATACTTCAAATATTCTATGCTTAGTTAACATATACATATGTTGCCAGCAACACATACACACACACAGACGCACGCGCAAGCACACGCTCTGCCAACTGCGCAGTTGACGTAGCGACAGCGGTTGGGCTGCAAGAGGCTTATGTTGTGGAAATTAAATATTTAATAACATTTTTCTAGCAAGACTTTTTTATTCAAACTTTCAGGGCATGATTATGTTATTCATATGTGTGTATGTGCCGAAGCAGAAGTCTCTGGTATTTGAAATGCGTTTTTTGCAAATTTAGGGCGAAGGGGGCGTGGCATCCAAAATCCAAAAATTACAAAATGTCTGCATTCACAACAGGCATCTACACAGTAAATTTCATGTCTCTAGCTCTTACGGTACGTAAAAGAGACGAAAAGTTATCGAAATTTATCGATAAAAAGAGAACGGGAAGAGTTATCGAATTTTTGAAAAAAAACTCGTATAGCGTATGGTATTCAGGAGTATACATGTCAAATTTCAGCTCTCTAGCTTCTGTGGTTTACGAGATCGCTGCGTTCACACAGACGGACGGACGGACGGACGGACGGACGGACAGACGGACAGGGCTATTTCAACTCAGCTCATCGAGCTGATCAAGAATATATATACTTTGTATGGTCTGCGACGTCTCCTTCTGCCTGTTACATACATTTTCACAAAAACATTATACCCTGATTTCCCATTTTCAATGGGCTCAGGGTATAAAAAGGTCCAAAGGGGGTTATTGTTTTGCTGGGATAGGCTCAAGCTCCCTTCGCAAAAGAATGAGCTTCGCCACGGGTCGTTGGATGGACCCTCGCGAAGTCCGCACGTCGACGACCCGAACCAGACCATCAGCCCCGGAGTGCAGCTGCTCCACTCGTCATAAGCGATATTCAGTGGCAGGCAGATTATCCTCGGACACGATGACAAGGTCGTCTATCTGGAGACTGCGAACTGGAGTTTTCCATTTGTTCATTTTGTGGGTGGACAGCTCCTCGAACGTATACTTGACGTTCGTCGTGGACTTATAGAACAAAGCCTTGAAACTCTTAACTCCAGCCTCCCATAACCCGCCCATATGGGGGGCGTTGGGTGGAATGAAAGCCCAGGAAAGGATGTGCCGAGGGAAAGTGTTGGATTGCCCTGGTGCTGAAGCACACGAACACGCAGATATAACCCTTGGTAATGAGACAAGCTCGCCCGGTGTAGTTCTTGACGTCGAAAGGTTCTGCAAAATCAATACCAGTAAGCGTGAAAGGTCTGGAGAAGGTGATCCGCTCTCGAGGAAGGTCTCCCATCATTTGGGTTTGTTGGCGGCGCCGATAGATGATGCACGTCTTGCACCCCTGCACGTGAGCTTTTATTAAGTTCTTTATTGTAGTATGTTGTATGCCAAATGAGCATATGCCCACAGTATTGTAGAGTATACAATATATCAAGTGGTCATATGCCCAACTTTAAAGTAAGAGTAACAAACAATAACAAATATATATAAAGTGCAGTAATAGGATCCGTCTCTTATGCGGTCCGGCCGCAGCGTGGGAACGCTAGCGTAAGCACTTCTTAAGTATGTACCATCAGTACATATATATATATGTACATATATACATAACTACATAAGCAAATACATACTGCTCTCTCTCTCTCTCTGCCGACGTTCTTGGCGGCAGAGCTCTTTTATAATATTCTATGTAATAAGCCTAAGTTTAACGAGTGAGAATGCTCTAGTCGAGACGGCTCGACTAGAAGATACCCTGAGCCCTGCGAAGTGCCAATACTTCAAATATTCTATGCTTAGTTTACATACACATATATTGCGTTTTTTGCAAATTTAGGGCGATAAGGGCGTGGCATCCAAAATCCAAAAATTACAAAATGTCTGTATTCACAACAGAAATCTACATAGTGAATTTCAGGTCTCTAGTTATCGAAATTTATCGATAAAAAGAGAACGGGAAGAGTTATCGAATTTTTGAAAAAAACTCGTATAGCGTATGGTATTCAGGAGTATACATGGCAAATTTCAGCTCTCTAGCTTCTGTGGTTTACGAGATCGCTGCGTTCACACAGACGGACGGACGGACGGACGGACGGACGGACGGACGGACAGACGGACAGGGCTATATCAACTCAGCTAATCGAGCTGATCAAGAATATATATACTTTGTGTGGTCTGCGACGTCTCCTTCTTCCTGTTACATACATTTTCACAAAAACATTATACCCTGATTTCCCATTTTCAATGGGCTCAGGGTATAAAAAAAAAAAAAACTATGTGCATTAAAAACTAAAAGCAAACACAAAAAGAAAAATTCAAATAAAAATAAAACTGCAATAAATTGCGAGGTGCAAAGTGAATAAAATGGCACAGAGATATCACACCCTATGTGTCCATTAACTAATTCAAACGAATTGATAACAAATCGAAAGAGGCGCTGCAGTGGATACGCGACATTGGCACTGGCTTTCTGTCTGACTAAACCTTCTATGTGACCGAGGAGCTGCTGGGCCGCGTTGTCAAGCGCGAACTGAAGCCGGGCGGCAATAATCTGATTGTGAATGAGAAGAACAAGAAGGAGTATGTGGAACGCATAACACAGTAGCGCTTGGTGCGCGGCGTGCAAGAGCAAACGGAGTCGCTGGTGCGCGGCTTCTATGAGATGGTCGACTCGCGGCTCGTCTCCTTCTTCGATGCACTCGAATTGGAGCTCGTGATAGCTGGCACAGCCGAAATCGATACGAACGACTGGCTTCTGAATACTGAATATCGTTCCGGCTACCATGACAACCATCAGGTGATCATCTGGTTCTGGCAGGTGATCAAACGCTTCAGCAACGAGCAACGTCTGCGTGTGCTGCAATTCATCACGGGCACCTTCAGCATCCCATATGAGGGCTTTTCCGCATTGCGCGGTTCAACTGGACCGCGGCGTTTCTGCAAATGAACTGCCTCGCGCCTAATTAAAAAAAAATTATATATATAATAATAATAAGTTTAGCTTAAACAAAACTAAATGTAAAAAAAACATTGTAATACTGAGCGATAATTGCGTTGCTCGTAATAGAGTATGGCCCATAAAGCCATACGAAATACGAAATGATAGACAGGAGATTACTGCGGTGATGAAATAGGGACACACTAACACAAAAAAAAAAAAATTCTTTTAAAAAAAAAAAAAAAAAATTATTATTAAAAATGATTAATAAATTCGATACTATATAAATATATATATATTCTTCTTTAAAAAAAAAAAACAATTTTTTTGTCACATCATTTATGCGTTCAAATTCAACTTCAAAAGAGATTAGAATACCAGAAGTAGGAAACATGTTAGATTACGAATCTAAAGTAGCGGACTCAACCGCGAACGTTATCAACAATGTTGAAACTGTCTCTGTCGACTTAAGAACAATAACGGTTATGCTTATAATAATTGTTATTCTGTTATTAGTAAATATGCTAACTAAACTATATAGGTTGCACAATAAGTGCTTAAAGAAACAAGTAAGAATGCTCTAGTCGAGACGGCTCGACTAGGAGATACCCTGAGCCCTGCGAAGTGCCGATACTTCAAATATTGTATGCTTAGTTTACATATACATATATTGCAAGCAACACATACACACACACAGACGAACGCTCAAGCACACGCTCTGCCAACTGCGCAGTTGCCGTAGCGACAGCGGTTGGGCTGCAAGAAGCTTATGTTGTGGAAATTAAATGTTTAATAACTTTTTTTCTAGCAGGACTTTTTTATTCACGGCATGATTATGTTATTCATATGTGTGTATGTGCCGAAGCACAAGTCTCTAGTATTTGAAATGCGTTTTTTGCAAATTTAGGGCGAAGGGGGCGTGGCATCCAAAATCCAAAAATTACAAAATGTCTGTATTCACAACAAGAATCTACATAGTGAATTTCAAGTCTCTAGCTCTTACGGTACGTAAAAGAGACGAAAAGTTATCGAAATTTATCGATAAAAAGAGAACGGGAAGAGTTATCAAATTTTTGAAAAAAACTCGTATAGCGTATGGTATTTAGGAGTATACATGTCAAATTTCAGCTCTCTAGCTTCTGTGGTTTACGAGATCGCTGCGTTCACACAGACGGACGGACGGACGGACGGACGGACGGACGGACGGACAGACGGACAGGGCTATTTCAACTCAGCTCATCGAGCTGATCAAGAATATATATACTTTGTATGGTCTGCGACGTCTCCTTCTGCCTGTTACATACATTTTCACAAAAACATTATGCCCTGATTTCCCATTTTCAATGGGCTCAGGGTATAAAAATATACGAGTAGAGCAGATAATTTAGAAACGATCTAAGTAGAGCATTGTTTCGAGTACATTACCTTATGTAATGGTAAAAAGTATCAAGAAAACACATGCAATACTAGGAACAACAAATATATAGTTACTGCGCTTACACCGCTAAAAACTCCATTTTTTCCATTATACAATGTAATGGAATGCATTAGCGAGAAAAATAAATGATTGCAAAGACAAGTTCGAGAAATCATACAAATGTATCAATTCTGATAAAACAATTAGGTCAGATACATTGATACATCACGCGCAAATATTAACAACTCAATACAATAACATAGTTATCACAATAAACAAAGTTATTGCTAAATGGACGCAGGAGCATAAAAATCAATGTCTGAAAATTGTAAAATCTTTAAAAACAAGATTACATAATATTGGTATTAGAAGCAGTATTGTAATAACAATCCCAGAAGATCCAAATCTGCTAGCTGAATTCAACGAGAACCAGTTACAAGATTTGGATGAATCTAAATCAATACTTAGCTCTGATATTGATAGTGACATTGAAACGCTCGACGAAAATACAGAAGTCACAATGACGAACCAAGTAGCCTTGGACAGGGAATATGTGAAGCAGGTTTCCTCTTCAGTCCCTGAATTCGATGGAAAAAAATTAACAGTGAATCGGTTCATAACAGCACTGAAGCTTGTAGAAAGAACGAAAGGCGACCAGGAAGGAAGTCGAAAATAGTCGGTACAATTTTGTACAGAGTACAAGACGAAACAACTATATCAGGAATAATAAACAAGCTTAAAGATAACGTAAAAGGAGAATCTCCCGACGTGCTAAAAGCTAAATTATTAAACATAAAACAAAAAGGCAAAACTGCTTCCCAGTACGCAACCGAAATAGATAATTTGCGGAAGCAATTGGGGGCAGCCTTTATTGATAACGGCCTAGACCCAATTAATGCAGAAAAATTCTCCACAAACGAGTCTATTTCTGCAATGATTAAAAATTGTGAACATGAAAAGCTCAAAATAATACTGGAAGATGGTAACTTCGTTACTTTCAATGATGTAATGGGTAAATATATCCATTGCACCACAGAAATGACTGGAAATGCAAGTACAGTATTATTTCAGCGAGGTCGCAATAATAGAGGAGGTAGTTACTATTCCCAAAGAGGAAGAGGCAATGGCCGAGGTAACTACAACTCCAATAATAATAATAACAATAACAGAAACAACAACTCTGCATCTAGCAGAGCCTATAACCGAGGTAGGAACAATTTCAACCGAGGCAACAACCAAAACAGAAATAATTATAGCAATTATAATAACAATAATGTCCGAGTTACCCAAGCTATTTCGGGAAACTCCCAAGCTCCTCCAGATACACAGGGTTAAATAGTAAAATACATACTGTCAACTTAAGTCTCAACAATTTCGTATCATTCAAAAATGTTGCAACAAATAAAAAAAATATCATTTTTGGTTGATACAGGTGCAGATATTTCAATTATAAAAGAAAATTCTGATGTCTTTCAAGACGTCCAAATCAATAGAATTATAGACATTCGAGGCATAGGAGAAGGAGTAATAAACTCCAAAGGACTAGTCTCAATTGAACTACAAACAGGCAAATACATTATTCCATACAAATTTGATTTACTTCATTCAAATTTTGCAATCCTCTGCGATGGAATAATAGGATTAGACTTCATAAAAAAATTTAATTGCCAATTAGATTACAATAGTTCAGAGGATTGGTTTATTATTAGACCACAAAACTTAACGTATCCTATCTATGTTCTAATAACATTTAGCTCTGGTACTAATTCCACACTTCTACCAGCAAGATCACAAGTGATACGCAAAATAGAATTGTCTTCAGCAGAAGAAAACATTTTAATTCCAAATCAGGAAATTAAACCGGATGTCTATGTTGCTAACATTATTGCAACAGCCCAAAATACTTTTGTCCGATTCTTAAATACCACAGATACATTCCAAATAGTAGGCATTAATAACATTAATCACTTTCGAACTACGATGTAGTTCAAAACCTAAACGACAATAGAAAAGAGTCTGTAATTAGTAAATTAAAGAAAAATTTTCAAATTTTGTTTAAAAAACAACTTGAAGAAATATGCACCCAGTATAGTGACGTGTTCGGGCTTGAAACCGAACCAATCATAACAAACAATTTCTATAAACAACAAGTAAGAATGCTCTAGTCGAGACGGCTCGACTAGGAGATACCCTGAGCCCTGCGAAGTGCCGATACTTCAAATATTCTATGCCTAGTTTACATATACATATGTACATATGTTGCAAACATACACATACACACACGCTCAAGCACACGCTCTGCCAACTGCGCAGTTGACGTAGCGACAGCGCTTGGGCTGCAAGACGCCTACGCTATGGGAAATTAAATGTTTAATAACTTTTTTTCTAGATGGACTTTTTGATTCAAACTTTCAGGGCATGATTATGTTATTCATATGTGTGTATGTGCCGAAGCACAAGTCTCTAGTATTTGAAATGCGTTTTTTGCAAATTTAGGGCGAAGGGGGCGTGGCATCCAAAATCCAAAAATTACAAAATGTCTGTATTCACAACAGGCATCTACACAGTAAATTTCATGTCTCTAGCTCTTACGGTACGTAAAAGAGACGAAAAGTTATCGAAATTTATCGATAAAAAGAGAACGGGAAGAGTTATCGAATTTTTGAAAAAAAACTCGTATAGCGTATGGTATTCAGGAGTATACATGTCAAATTTCAGCTCTCTAGCTTCTGTGGTTTACGAGATCGCTGCGTTCACACAGACGGACGGACGGACGGACGGACAGACGGACAGGACTATATCAACTCAGCTCATCGAGCTGATCAATATATATACTTTGTATGGTCTGCGACGTCTCCTTCTGCCTGTTACATACATTTTCACAAAAACATTATACCCGGATTTCCCATTTTCAATGGGCTCAGGGTATAAAAAGAATGTTCCATTTGAATGGTCAGTAGAATGTGAAAAGGCAAGGTACTGACCTTACAAATCAACTTGTTCAACTAAATTTATTACAGTACCCAGATTTTAGAAAAGAATTTGGCATAATCACTGATGCAAGCAAACAAGCATATAGAACAAGAACTAGCAGCAAAACATTGGGCAATAACACATTTTCAACCATATATATATAATGCAAACATTTTACAGTTAAAACTGATCACAGACCTTTAATATATTTATTTTCTATGGTTAAGCTAAGTTCTAAATTAACACGCATGCGACTCGAATTAGAAGAGTATGATTTTACGGTACAGTATCTGAGGGGTAAAGATAATTTCGTGGCAGATGCCCTTTCAAGGATAACAATATCCGACCTAATTGACATGAATAGAAAAGTCCTGAAAGTCACTACCAGGTACCAAAGTAGACAAAACAATTTCTGCGCAGAAAATAAACACGAACTATTGCCAAGGCAAAGTCTTGAAAAAGCTTCTAAGCCCAACGTATACCAAGTCATCACAAATGACGCGGTAGAAACGTAGTGACCTTGCGAATAACAGATTCCACATGTTTATTGAAACATGGAAAAACAGTTTTCGCAAGAATTAATGTTAGCGATTTATACTCCAATGGAATTCTCGATTTAAGTCAGTTTTTCCAAAGGCTTGAATGGCAAGCCGGTGTATTTAAAATCGGCCAACTAAAAGTGGCACCGAGCGAAAAGATCATTGAATCAATTTCAATAGATACTTTCAAAAACATGGGCAATAAAAATTTAAAATCATTAAGAGTAGCGCTACTCAAACCGGTGACCCTCATCCAAAACGATGAAGAAAAAGAAGCTATATTGTCTACATTCCGTGACGATCCAATTCAAGGAGGTCATACAGGCATAAATAAAACGCTAGCTAAAATAAAAAGACAATATTATTGGAAAAACATGACTAAACATGTTAGAGAGTACATCAATAAATGTCCAAAATGCCTGACGTCGAAAACGACGAAACACACAAGATCACCTACGATTATAACTGAAACCCCAAAATATGCTTTTGACAGAGTGATAGTAGACACAATTGGTCCACTACCACGTACAGAAAATGAAAATGAATATGCACTCACTTTAATATGTGATTTGACGAAGTATTTAGTAGCAATTCCTGTTGCAAATAAGAGTGCAACAACTGTCGCAAAAGCAATATTCGAATCTTTTATTCTGAAGTACGGTCCCATGACGACGTTCATTACGGACATAACAGAATATAAAAATTCCATTATAAATGACTTGCAAATATTTAAAAATAGACAACATAACGTCTACAGCACACCACCACCAGACTTTAGGTACCGTTGAAAGAAGCCATAGGACGTTCAATGTGTACATTCGTTCATATATTTCAGTAGAAAAAACTGATTGGGACATATGGTTACAGTATTTCGTGTATTGTTTTAAAACAACACCATCAGTAACTCATAATTATTGTCCATATGAACTAGTATTTGGTAGGCAAAATCACTTACAAATACACTTTAATAGCGTTAATATTATAGAACCTATATCTATATATATAATATATATATATAGAAGATATATATATAATATAGAAGATTATTCAAAAGAAGTTAGGTTTAGATTAGAAAACGCGTATAAGAGAGCTAGAATACTTTTAGAAAAAAATAAAACAAGTAAGAATGCTCTAGTCGAGACGGCTCGACTAGGAGATACCCTGAGCCCTGCGAAGTGCCGATACTTCAAATATTGTATGCTTAGTTTACATATACATATATTGCAAGCAACACATACACACACACAGACGAACGCTCAAGCACACGCTCTGCCAACTGCGCAGTTGACGTAGCGACTGCGCTTGGGCTGCAAGAGGCTTATGTTGTGGAAATTAAATGTTTAATAACTTTTTTTCTAGCAGGACTTTTTGATTCAAACTTTCACGGCATGATTATGTTATTCATATGTGTGTATGTGCCGAAGCACAAGTCTCTAGTATTTGAAATGCGTTTTTTGCAAATTTAGGGCGAAGGGGGCGTGGCATCCAAAATCCAAAAATTACAAAATGTCTGTATTCACAACAGGAATCTACAGTGTGAATTTCAGGTATCTAGCTCTTACGGTACGTAAAAGAGACGAAAAGTTATCGAAATTTATCGATAAAAAGAGAACGGCAAGAATTATCGAATTTTTGAAAAAAACTCGTATAGCGTATGGTATTCAGGAGTATACATGTCAAATTTCAGCTCTCTAGCTTCTGTGGTTTACGAGATCGCTGCGTTCACACAGACGGACGGACGGACGGACGGACGGACGGACGGACAGACGGACAGGGCTATATCAACTCAGCTCATCGAGCTGATCAAGAATATATATACTTTGTATGGTCTGCGACGTCTCCTTCTGCCTGTTACATACATTTTCACAAAAACATTATACCCTGGTTTCCCATTTTCAATGGGCTCACGGTATAATTAAGCAAAAAGAAATAAACGATAAGTATTAGATTTTAAAATAGAAATAGGAGACCAAGTTTATTTAAAAAACGAAACAGGTCATATATTATTATATAGGACCATTTGAGATCATTAGTATAGAGAACAATAATAATATAATTATAAAGAATAAGAAAAATAGGGAACAAAAAGTTCATAAGGATAGGCTAAACATTTAAGAATGCTCTAGTCGAGACGGCTCGACTAGGAGATACCCTGAGCCCTGCGAAGTGCCGATACTTCAAATATTCTATGCTTAGTTTACATACACATATATTGCGAGTAACACATACACACACACACAGACGCACGCTCAAGCATACGCTGTGCCAAGTGCGCAGTTGACGTAGCGACAGTGCTTGGGCTGCAAGAGGCTTATGTTGTGGAAATAATATGTTTAATAACTTTTTTTTAGCAGGACTTTTTTATTCAAACTTTCAGGGCATGATTGTGTTATTCATATGTGTGTATGTGCCGAAGCAGTCTCTAGTATTTGTAATGCGTTTTTTCCAAATTTAGGGCGAAGGGGGCGTGGCATCCAAAATCCAAAAATTACAAAATATCTGTATTCACAACAGGAATCTACATTGTGAATTTCAGGTCTCTAGCTTTAACGGTACGTAAAAGAGTCGAAAAGTTATCGAAATTTATCGATAAAAAGAGAACGGGAAGAGTTATCGAATTTAAAAAAAAAACTCGTAGCTTCTGTGGTTTACGAGATCGCTGCGTTCACACAGACGGACGGACGGACGGACAGACGGACATACAGACGGCCAGGGCTATATCAACTCAGCTCATCGAGCTGATCAAGAATATATATACTTTGTGGGGTCTGCGACGTCTCCTTCTGCCTGTTACATACATTTTCACAAAAATATTATACCCTGATTTCCCATTTTCAATGGGCTCAGACTATAAAAATTGAATAAAACAGAGAGTCACTCTCATGAGAACTAACAATCAAACAAGACGTTTTTTTATTTTACATTATCCTTGGGATCCAGAACTTGGTACGCAAGTACCGCACCATCAACTGGCTGCCACCATGCAGGGTGATGCGGTGGGCAAATTTACGACGAGCCGGGTCAAATGAGCATCATAAGGGAGTGTGTGACAGTGGACTCTCAGCTCAAGCTGCGTATCCGGGACATCACTGAGAGCAGCCGGCCAATGCTCAAGTGCCTGTCGGAGCCAGTCCGGTCCGAACTACTATAAGCTGCTGGCCGCTAGTTCGTCGGTGGAGACGCCTCGGCTAGCCAGATCTGCTGGATTGTCCTCGGATCGAATGTGACGCCGTCTAATGTGTGGAGCTACTCGTGTCTTAGCCGTTAGGAGATGGACACTCGCATGGTCCTGATGCCGAACCCGAACATAGAGTGCTGCTCCGTACGCCTTCTGAGAGGCATCGCAAAAACCATGTAGGTCCCACTCTAGCTCAGGACGGATATCTAGCCATCTGGGGATGCGAAGCCGGCTGTGACCCGAATAGTTCTGCAGGAACTCGTGCCACTGAAGTAAGAGCGATGGCGTGAGTGCATCGTCCCATCCAAGTCGGCTTAGCCATAGTTGCTGCATAAATATTTTGGCCCGAATGACGAAGGGCGTCAGCCAACCAGCGGGATCGAACAGTTTCGGTATGTAGGATAGAACCTCCCTCTTGGAGACGGGATCCTTTGCTTGTGGCTTCACGATGGAGAAGAATATGTCATTCGTGACTTGCCAACGGATACCCAGCGTCTTGGTCGCACTTGCGTCTTCTAACTCATGGAAGTCTAATGCAGCAAATGCTCTCTCGGAAGAGCCTTGAGTATTCCTTTTTCGTTAGCCGTCCATTTCCTATGCAGGAAGCCAGCCGAAAGGAAAGTAGCGTTGAGCTCCTGGATGGCGTCGTGGGCGTTTTCCTCCATGTGAGCCCCGGCGAGGACATCATCTACATACATGTAGTGCCGCAGGATCTCACTTGCTCTAGGAAACAGGTGTTGCACGTCGTGCACCAGCTGTAGCAGGACTCTTATTGCGAGAAAGGGGGCGCAGTTCACACCGAAAGTGACCGTTTAAAGGTGGAGTCCTGAAGTTTCCCGCCGCGATCTCGATAGAGGAACCGCTGGAACGGAGTGTGCTTGGGGTCGACAAGGATCTGTCGATACATCTGCGTAATGTCAGCATTAAAGACAAATTGGAACACGCGCCATTTGAGAATCTGCAGCGTGAGGTCGGTTTGCAGAGTAGGTCCGGTAAGCAAGGCGTCATTTAAACTGATTCCTCTAGTGGACGGACTCGAGGCGTTAAAAACGACGCGGACTTTGGTGGTTGTGCTGTCAGGTTTGAGGACAGCGTGGTGAGGAAGATAAAAACTATTGTGGGGTCATTCGAAATCGATGTATTCCTGCAACACAGCGTCATACTGAACGTTCAAAGGAGGGTTATTTTGGAGACGTGCTTCATTCCTCAGAAATTGAATCAGAGCGATGGATCTGGAGTGACCGAGATCAACATCGTTTGGATTTTTAAACGGTAAAGAGACTACATATCTGCCGTCCTTCCTCCTCCTGATGGTTTCCTGGAACACCTGTTCACAGATGACATCTGCCCCCTTCTTCGGCTTTGCCGGAAGGTCTTCCACGTCCCAGGACTTGGTGAGCAACACATCAAGGTTCTGGCTTGGTGCGAGCGCTCCCATTTGCACCGTGAAAACTTAGCGAGACTTTGATGAAACGGCTACTATTGGCCTGCACAACACCCATCCAAAGATTGTCTCCAGGCCGACGAAATCACCGCCAATATCCTTTTTAATCCGCTCCCCATGGATATGTGGGAAGAGATCCACTCCAATCATCATCTCAATCGGAGCTGGCCTGTTGTAATGAGGGTCAGCCAATGGACGATCCAGGTATTCACGCTGCACCTTGCCCTGGAACGGACACGCTGGGATTGCTCCTGTCAGTCTGGGAACGACTAAGGCCACAGCTTCTACCTGAATCTTCCTCTCCCACTGCGCTACCGCCGTCGCTCTGTCCCATGCCGGTAACAGCGGCGTTGATATGGCAGAACGGAGGTCGGACTAAGTTAAATACCCTCTAGGACACGAAGGTCGAGTCGGCTCCGGAGTCAACGCCCGAACATTAAACTCTTCACCGTAATGGTTGAGTGTCACGATGGCAGTGCCGAGAAGGCCTCGCCCTGGAGTGGACGCGAAATAACTTTGAGCGCTTAATGCTTGATTGCTCGTGGATGGACGCTCGTGCGAGTTTAAACGCATGGTGGTGGACTCGTTACTAGAATGTAACAGCGTGTGATGACGCTCCTTGCTGATGTGGCAATTATGCGCACTGGATCAGTCCCTCACTTGATGACTCCGAGCGAAGCAGTTCAAGCACAAGCTCTGATCTGATCTCTTCCACTCTCCGTGCGACGGACATCGCAATGAAGGTTGGGCAGACTCGGATCGGATGATTTTCCTTATTGCAGAGCCTACAGGATGCCGCTTTGATCTGTGTCTTGGCAGGAAACGCTTGGACACTCACCGTGGCGGCGGGTTTTCGGGAGCTTGATGGATCGAGCTGTGTAAATGTGGTCGATTTATGACCTTCCGTGGCACGATGGCGATCTGTCAAGAAACGATTTAGATCGTCCCAGGATGAGATTGCAGTCGTGTTTGGAACAGATTGTTCCCACAACAGGATAGTTGCTTTTGGTATCTTGTTCATATGAGAAGGATATCCCAATTCTCTGTACTGGCTCCTGACCGCTGCAAGGCAGTCAGGCACACTTGATGACTGTTACTTTTCCACCTAGCTGTGGAAACGCTGCGGCTACGAGGCGTTGTCGAGGAGGCACGGAAGTACGAGCGCTTGGAAGCTAGTGGACTGGGTTTCGACGAAGTTTCGGACAAAGCGTCGCTACGACCGGTAACCTTAAGGCTTGCGGATTTCTGAGCAGCCTTAGATGTGTCGGCGGACATTATCAATTCTCGGACCGAAACGCCAAGAACAAACGAAACAATAGGGAGTGGACTGTATGTGTTGTTAATACACGATATTTATAGTTGCGAAAATATCTTATCCTTATAACTTATTGAATAGTTTATACATATATTATATAGATATATATTTTATTTTATAATATATATATATATAAAATATAATAAAAGTATTTATTTATTTACTTAACAATGACCGATAAGCCGTGACTCACTCACGACTTGGGTAACGCGCCATCCCTGGTCAAAAATCAGCTGTGGTGGATTTGCACTTGCACTGTATAATTTTTAGCACAAATAAGTTGGCACTGACACTGGGATTAAATGCCTTAATTGCCTGAATATGGAAGATTAGGCAGATTGAGCAGCAGGAATAAAGGAAGAAATCCACCGCCATCGCGCACATCCACTTTTTCGGTTTTATTGAATATTTATTGGTGTAAATGTGTGCGATGGCAGCCGTGTTGTGCAAGTTTTCATGTGTGTGTGTATGTATATATGCCGGCATATGTACATACAACAACGAGGAGACAGAAATTATCACAAGATACGGACACAGGATAGCATAATGGTAGCGTGCACCTCTGGAGGCAGATCAGGAATGTCTACACTGTGGTAAAAGTGCACAGGTCGCTATGGAAGAGCGGGAAACCTTGCACCTTTGAGTGTATGTACATATATGTATACCTAAAACGATAACAATTGCTGTACTTATCAGATTGTTCCACCGATGCTAGCTGGAGGAGCGGAAGAGGATCCGGCTCGAAGAACCAATGTTCGTAGGAGGGCGGGCATCCAATTCATCAGCAACTGGAGAGATCTTCGCTACTGGGATTTTGCCCAAAGTCGCGAGTTAAATGATTGAGAACGCGTGTAGTATAGATGGATAAATGAATGTTTAATGGGGAATATTGTATTTCGATATATAATATAATATGTATGTATACGTATAAAAGTGCGTGTCGTTCCAATGACGTAGTTAGTCTTAAACTTTAATAGCGCTTCCCATCGAGCTCCATGTCACGGCTCCCAGTGTGACCGCCCTTGGTCGCTTTCGCACCTTCTGGCGTCAACACCTTAAACCAATTGAAAATGGGGAAAAAATGTATAATGTTTTTGTGAAAATGTTTGTAACAGCCAGAAGGAGGCGTGATGGACCCTATAAAGTGAATACTCTTGATCAAGGAGACAACCTGAGTTGATTTAGCTCTGTCCATCGCTTAGTCCGTCTCTCAGTCCGTCTGTTGATATGTGTAAGCGCGTCGATCTCAGAACCTATAAGAGCTAGAGACTAGAACATTTTTGGAGGCTCGTGTAAAGCACGCGCAGATCGAATTTGTCAAAAAATTCGATAAGTATTTCTGTTTTAATGTTATCGACTAAAAACGAAATCGATATTCAGTAATACTTTATTTAATACATCTTTAAAGCTCGAGTTTACAAATTTTGTTTTTTTTTGTTTTTAATTTTGGATGCCACGCCCCTTCTCCTCAAATTTACAAGCCACGTATTTCAAATACTAGAAAGTTGTGGCAAATATACACGTATGACATAATCACGCCATGAAAGTTTATTTACTAAAGTGGCAGACCCCATAGCTCGATGAGCTGAGGGGATATAGCCCTGTCCATCCGTCCGACTATCTCGTAATCCACAGAAGCTAGAGAGCTGAAATTTAACATGTATACTCGTGAATAACATATGTAGTACGAATTTTTAAAATAATTCAATAACTCTGCCCGGTCTCTTATCGCGTAATTTAACCTTTCTGCGTATTTGCTAGAGACTTTAAATTCACTGTAATGATCCGTGTAATGAATACAAACATAATGTAATTTTTGGGTTTCGCCCTAAATTTTTTTAATTAAAAAAGTTATTAAACATTTAATTTCACATAACATAGGCGTCTTGCAGCCACAAGCGCAGTCGCTACGTCAACTGCGCAATTGTCAGAGCGTGTGCTTGAGTGTTCGTCTGTGTGTGTGTATGTGTTTCTTGTGATGCACATACATATAAAAGAAACAAAGAATTTGCGGAAGAGCAGTTCTTCACCGATTTCAGGGTATCCCCTTGTCGGGTGCCACCGACTAGAGGTTTCTTACTTGTTTTTGATTACTGTTGCTCGAAATTTCCCGAATTCTTTAAATTGAGGGTGGGTGCCAATAAAGCCAATATATACGTCTTATTTATTCATTTATTTCTTATTTATTCATTGATAAAACGTGAGTGGCTATAAGTAATTAAAGTAAAAGCCTAAAAATAACAAAAATTTATCAATAATACCACCAAACCGAAGGGAGTGTTTTATTTAGCTGACCGGCGAGCTATGCTCCGAATCACAGGCAAATATGGCCGATAATATGGTTGGAAGCTGCCGAGTTTTTTCAGCAGCTCTGAACTCAAAGTTTTATAAAGGCTTGATGATATTATTTTAACTATTATTTATTAATATAATAACATGTGTTTGGAGGAAGGCGGGCAATCCGATCCGTCAGCAACTGGAGAGATTTACGCTTGGAATGTTGCACAAACTCGCGAGTTAAAAACAAACTACGAACGCGGGTGTATAAGTTGATCAAAAACAAAGGTTTTAATTGTAATCTTGTATTTCGCAGCTTATAATAGTATCCAAGTCACGGCTCCCAGTGTGACCACCCTTGGCCGAAGCGGGCTAGCCGCCGTGGGCCGGTACGCAACCCGGGTGGGTGACCTCAGGATAGAGGTCCGCTCCCAACACCACGTTTATAGGTCAAGGGTGGGTCCGCCAGCACAAGGGTCGGGAATTTGGTGAGCAGCTTCTCGGGAACCTCTCGACTCGGAGTGCGGAGGCACAGATCCGTATCCACCTTCAGCACCAACGTCTTCCTCAGAGCCGGATCGCTTTTGGATTCGATCACCGCCGTGCAAGCTTGATCGTCCCCGACGAGGTCACGGTCAACCCGAGGGCCTTGGCAAACGAGCCGTGAATGATGCTCATGGGTGCACATGCGTTCAACCGTGCACGCGTGTCGAACTGCTTCGACCTGTCGCCAATCCGGATCATCGCGGTGGGCAATAGCGTCGTCGACCGAGATTGGAGGAGCGACGAGAGCGTGGGAGCCTCGGAACGCACGACTGCAGCCGGGGAAGCGGAGGACAGCACCGATCGTCGCCTAGGGGATCGAGGTTGGCGGTGGTCACGGCGTTGGACTGCCGATCATGTGGATGAGGGCGTGATGAGGTTGTCGACACTGACGACACCCGTCCGCGCGCCGGCAACCTCCAGCGAAATGCTCGTGTGCCAGACAGTTGGGGCAGTATCGATTCACGAGTACTGCTCTCAGGCGTTTCTCCGCACTCATATCTAGGAACCTCCGACATTGAGAGAGTGTGAACTCCGCGGCACACCCGACACCGGTAGGTATCGACTCCGCGGGGATGTGGCCTTTTTGCCGGGGAGAGCCGAGACCGAGTCGGGGCCATGTTGCTGAGGAAAGATCGATAGATAGGAAAACAGAAAGAAACTAGTAAGAATGCTCTAGTCGAGACGGCTCGACTAGGAGATACCCTGAGCCCTGCGAAGTGCCGATACTTAAAATATGCTATGCTTAGTTTACATAACAATATACTGCAAGCAATACATACACACACAGACGCACGCTCAAGCATACGCTCTGCCAACTGCGCTTGGGCTGCAAGAGGCTTGTGTTGTGGAAATTAAATGTTTATTAACTTTTTTCTAGCAGAACTTTTTTATTCAAACTTTCAGGGCATGATTATGTTATTCATATGTGTGTATGTGCCGAAGCACAATTCTCTAGTATTTGAAATGCGTTTTTTGCATGGGCATGGGCATGGGCGTGGCATCCAAAATCCAAAAATTAAAAAAATGTCTGTATTCACAACAGGAATCTATATAGTGAATGTCAGGTCTCTAGCTCTTACGGTACGTAAAAGAGAGTAAAAGTTATCGAAATTTATCGATAAAAAGAGAACGGGAAGAGTTATCGAATTTTTGAAAAAAATTCATATAGCGTTTGGTATTCAGGAGTATACATGTCAAATTTCAGCTCTCTAGCTTCTGTGGTTTACGAGATCGCTGCGTTCACACAGACGGACGGACGGACAGACGGTCAGGGCTATTTCAACTCAGCTAATCGAGCTGATCAAGAATATATATACTTTGTATGGTCTGCGACGTCTCCTTCTGCCTGTTACATACATTTTCACAAAAACATTATACCCTGATTTCCCATTTTCAATGGGCTCAGGGTATAAAAAACGTCCCAAGGGGGTTATCGTTCTGCTGGCATAGGCTCAAGCTTCCTTTGCAGAAGACCCAGATTCGCCACGGGTCGTCGGATGGACCCTCGCGAAGTCTGCACGTCGACGACCCGAACCAAACCATCAGCCCCGGAGTGCAGCTGCACCACTCGTCATAAGCGCCATTCAGTGGGAGGCAGATTATCCTCGGACACGATGACAAGGTCTATCTGGAGACCGCGAACTGGAGTTTTCCATTTGTTCATTTTGTGGGTGGACAGCTCCTCCAACATATACTTGACGTTCGTCGTGGACTTATAGAACAAAGCCTTGAAACTCTTAACTCCAGCCTCCCATAACCCGCCCATATGGGGGGCGTTGGGTGGAATGAAAGCCCAGGAAAGGATGTGCCGAGGGAAAGTGTTGGATTGCCCTGGTGCTGAAGCACACGAACACGCAGACATAACCCTTGGTAATGAGACTACCTCGCCCGGTGTAGTTCTTGACGTCGAAAGGTTCTGCAAAATCAATACCAGTAAGCGTGAAAGGTCTGGAGAAGGTGATCCGCTCTCGAGGAAGGTCTCCCATCATTTGGGTTGGTTGGCGGCGCCGATAGATGATGCACGTCTTGCACCCCTGCACGTGAGCTTTGATTAAGATCTTTATCCTTGGGATCCATCAACTGGCTGAGAGACTCAGCTGCTCGTAGTCGGCCGCATGAGCGAATGACCCCGTGCTGATCGAGAAATGGGTTTAAGTTGAGCAAGGAGCTTGAGGCTGGAATTGGACGCTTCTCGATGCATACTTATTGCTCTGAATAAGCCGCACAAGGATCCGCTCGGCGGCTAGCAACTCGTCGTTGTCGACCTGTATCGTGGGGGCCGTCGCATCCTTTGGAGCGAGGAACCGCTGGAAATATACGGTGACCCTGAGGGCTCTCCCGTAATCTGAGAACCGCTCGCTGAAGTCGTCCTTGGGGGATACAGTGGCTGTGTGACAGTGGACTCTCAGATCATGCTGCGTATCCGGGACATCACTGAGAGCAGCCGGCCAATGCTCAAGTGCCTGTCGGAGCCAGCCCGGTCCGAACTACTATAAGCTGCTGGCCGCTAGTTCGTCGGTGGAGACGCCTCGGCTAGCCAGATCTGCTGGATTGTCCTCGGATCGAATGTGACGCCGTCTAATGTGTGGAGCTACTCGTGTCTTAGCCGTTAGGAGATGGACACTCGCATGGTCCTGATGCCGAACCCGAACATAGAGTGCTGCTCCGTACGCCTTCTGAGAGGCATCGCAAAAACCATGTAGGTCCCACTCTAGCTCAGGACGGATCTCTAGCCATCTGGGGATGCGAAGCCGGCTGTGACCCGAATAGTTCTGCGAACTCGTGCCACTGAAGTAAGAGCGATGGCGTGAGTGCATCGTCCCATCCAAGTCGGCTTAGCCATAGTTGCTGCATAAATATTTTGGCCCGAATGACGAAGGGCGTCAGCCAACCAGCGGGATCGAACAGTTTCGGTATGTAGGACAGAACCTCCCTCTTGGAGACGGGATCCTTTGCTTGTGGCTCCACGATGGAGAAGAAGCTGTCATTCGTGACTTGCCAACGGATACCCAGCGTCTTGGTCGCACTTGCGTCTTCTAACTCATGGAAGTCTAATGCAGCAAATGCTCTCTCGGAAGAGCCTTGAGTATTCCTTTTTCGTTAGCCGTCCATTTCCTATGCAGGAAGCCAGCCGAAAGGAGAGTAGCGTTGAGCTCCTGGATGGCGTCGTGGGCGTTTTCCTCCATGTGAGCCTCAGCGAGGACATCCTCTACATACATGTAGTGCCGCAGGATCTCACTTGCTCTAGGAAACAGGTGTTGCACGTCGTGCACCAGCTGTAGCAGGACTCTTATTGCGAGAAAGGGGGCGCAGTTCACACCGAAAGTGACCGTTTAAAGGTGGAGTCCTGAAGCTTCCCGCCGCGATCTCGATAGAGGATCTGCTTGAACGGAGTGTGCTTGGGGTCGACAAGGATCTGTCGATACATCTGCGTAATGTCAGCATTGAAGACGAATTGGAACACGCGCCATTTGAGAATCTGCAGCGTGAGGTCGGTTTGCAGAGTAGGTCCGGTAAGCAAGGCGTCATTTAAACTGATTCCTCTAGTGGACGGACTCGAGGCGTTAAAAACGACGCGGACTTTGGTGGTTGTGCTGTCAGGTTTGAGGACAGCGTGGTGAGGAAGATAAAAACTATTGTGGGGTCATTCGAAATCGATGTATTCCTGCAACACAGCGTCATACTGAACGTTCAAAGGAGGGTTATTTTGGAGACGTGCTTCATTCCTCAGAAATTGAATCAGAGCGATGGATCTGGAGTGACCGAGATCAACATCGTTTGGATTTTTAAACGGTAAAGAGACTACATATCTGCCGTCCTTCCTCCTCCTGATGGTTTCCTGGAACACCTGTTCACAGATGACATCTGCCCCCTTCTTCGGCTTTGCCGGAAGGTCTTCCACGTCCCAGGACTTGGTGAGCAACACATCAAGGTTCTGGCTTGGTGCGAGCGCTCCCGGTTGCACCGTGAAGACTTGGCAAAACTTTGATGAAACGGCTACTATTGGCGCGCACAACACCCATCCAAAGATTGTCTCCAGGCCGACGAAATCACCGCCAATATTCTTTTAAATCCGCTCCCCATGGATATGTGGGAAGAGATCCACTCCAATCATCATCTCAATCGGAGCTGGCCTGTTGTAATGAGGGTCAGCCAATGGACGATCCAGGTATTCACGCTGCACCTTGCCCTGGAACGGACACGCTGGGATTGCTCCTGTCAGTCTGGGAACGACTAAGGCGACAGCTTCTACCTGAATCTTCCTGTCCCACTGCACTACCTCCGTCGCTCTGTCCCATGCCAGTAACAGCGGCGTTGATATGGCAGAACGGAGGTCGGACTAAGTTAAATACCCTCTCGGACACGAAGGTCGAGTCGGCTCCGGAGTCAACGCCCGAACATTAAACTCTTCACCGTAATGGTTGAGTGTCACGATGGCAGTGCCGAGAAGGCCTCGCCCTGGAGTGGACGCGAAATAACTTTGAGCGCTCAATGCTTGATTGCTCGTGGATGGACGCTCGTGCGAGTTTAAACGCATGGTGGTGGACTCGTTACTGGAATGTAACAGCGTGTGATGACGCTCCTTGCTGATGTGGCAATTATGCGCACTGGATCAGTCCCTCACTTGATGACTCCGAGCGAAGCAGTTCAAGCACAAGCTCTGATCTGATCTCTTCCACTCTCCGTGCGACGGACATCGCAATGAAGGTTGGGCAGACTCGGATTGGATGATTTTCCTTATTGCAGAGCCTACAAGATGCCGCTTTGATCTGTGTCTTGGCAGGAAACGCTTGGACACTCACCGTGGCGGCGGGTTTTCGGGACCTTGATGGATCGAGCTGTGTAAATGTGGTCGAATTATGACCTTCCGTGGCACGATGGCGATCTGTCAAGAAACGATTTAGATCGTCCCAGGATGAGATTGCAGTCGTGTTTGGAACAGATTGTTCCCACAACAGGATAGTTGCTTTTGGTATCTTGTTCATATGAGAAGGATATCCCAATTCTCTGTACTGGCTCCTGACCGCTGCAAGGCAGTCAGGCACACTTGATGACTGTTACTTTTCCACCTAGCTGTGGAAACGCTGCGGCTACGAGGCGTTGTCGAGGAGGCACGGAAGTACGAGCGCTTGGAAGCTAGTGGACTGGGTTTCGACGAAGTTTCGGACAAAGCGTCGCTACGACCGGTAACCTTAAGGCTTGCGGATTTCTGAGCAGCCTTAGATGTGTCGGCGGACATTATCAATTCTCGGACCGAAACGCCAAGAACAAACGAAACAATAGGGAGTGGACTGTATGTGTTGTTAATACACGATATTTATAGTTGCGAAAATATCTTATCCTTATAACTTATTGAATAGTTTATACATATATTATATAGATATATATTTTATTTTATAATATATATATAATATATATATATATATATATATATGTATATATATATATATATATATATATATATATATATATATATATATATATATATATATATATATATATATATATATAATAATATTTAAATATATAAAATATAATAAAAGTATTTATTTATTTACTTAACAATGACCGATAAGCCGTGACTCACTCACGACTTGGGTAACGCGCCATCCCTGGTCAAAAATCAGCTGTGGTGGATTTGCACTTGCACTGTATAATTTTTAGCACAAATAAGTTGGCACTGACACTGGGATTAAATGCCTTAATTGCCTGAATATGGAAGATTAGGCAGATTGAGCAGCAGGAATAAAGGAAGAAATCCACCGCCATCGCGCACATCCACTTTTTCGGTTTTATTGAATATTTATTGGTGTAAATGTGTGCGATGGCAGCCGTGTTGTGCAAGTTTTCATGTGTGTGTGTATGTATATATGCCGGCATATGTACATACAACAACGAGGAGACAGAAATTATCACAAGATACGGACACAGGATAGCATAATGGTAGCGTGCACCTCTGGAGGCAGATCAGGAATGTCTACACTGTGGTAAAAGTGCACAGGTCGCTATGGAAGAGCGGGAAACCTTGCACCTTTGAGTGTATGTACATATATGTATACCTAAAACGATAACAATTGCTGTACTTATCAGATTGTTCCACCGATGCTAGCTGGAGGAGCGGAAGAGGATCCGGCTCGAAGACCAATGTTTGTAGGAGGGCGGGCATCCAATTCGTCAGCAACTGGAGAGATCTTCGCTACTGGGGTTTTGCCCAAAGTCGCGAGTTAAATGATTGAGAACGCGTGTAGTATAGATGGATAAATGAATGTTTAATGGGGAATTTTGTATTTCGATATATAATATAATATGTATGTATTCGTATAAAAGTGCGTGTCGTTCCAATGACGTAGTTAGTCTTAAACTTTAATAGCGCTTCCCATCGAGCTCCATGTCACGGCTCCCAGTGTGACCGCCCTTGGTCGCTTTCGCACCTTCTGGCGTGAACACCTTAAACCAATTGAAAATGGGGAAAAAATGTATAATGTTTTTGTGAAAATGTTTGTAACAGCCAGAAGGAGGCGTGATGGACCCTATAAAGTGAATACTCTTGATCAAGGAGACAACCTGAGTTGATTTAGCTCTGTCCATCGCTCAGTCCGTCTCTCAATCCGTCTGTTGATATGTGTAAGCGCGTCGATCTCAGAGCCTATAAGAGCTAGAGACTAGAACATTTTTGGAGGCTCGTGTAAAGCACGCGCAGATCGAATTTGTCAAAAAATTCGATAAGTATTTCTGTTTTAATGTTATCGACTAAAAACGAAATCGATATTCAGTAATACTTTATTTAATACATTTTTAAAGCTCGAGTTTACAAATTTTGTTTTTTTTTTGTTTTTAATTTTGGATGCCACGCCCCTTCTCCTCAAATTTACAAGCCACGTATTTCAAATACTAGAAAGTTGTGGCAAATATACACGTATGACATAATCACGCCATGAAAGTTTATTTACTAAAGTGGCAGACCCCATAGCTCGATGAGCTGAGGGGATATAGCCCTGTCCATCCGTCCGACTATCTCGTAATCCACAGAAGCTAGAGAGCTGAAATTTAACATGTATACTCGTGAATACCATATGTAGTACGAATTTTTAAAATAATTCAATAACTCTGCCCGGTCTCTTATCGCGTAATTTAACCTTTCTGCGTATTTGCTAGAGACTTTAAATTCACTGTAATGATCCGTGTAATGAATACAAACATAATGTAATTTTTGGGTTTCGCCCTAAATTTTTTTAATTAAAAAAGTTATTAAACATTTAATTTCACATAACATAGGCGTCTTGCAGCCACAAGCGCAGTCGCTACGTCAACTGCGCAATTGTCAGAGCGTGTGCTTGAGTGTTCGTCTGTGTGAGTGTATGTGTTTCTTGTGATGCACATACATATAAAAGAAACAACGAATTTGCGGAAGAGCAGTTCTTCACCGATTTCAGGGTATCCCCTAGTCGGGCACCACCGACTAGAGGTTTCTTACTTGTTTTTGATTACTGTTGCTCGAAATTTCCCGAATTCTTTAAATTGAGGGTGGGTGCCAATAAAGCCAATATATACGTCTTATTTATTCATTTATTTCTTATTTATTCATTGATAAAACGTGAGTGGCTATAAGTAATTAAAGTAAAAGCCTAAAAATAACAAAAATTTATCAATAATACCACCAAACCGAAGGGAGTGTTTTATTTGGCTGACCGTCGAGCTATGCCCTGAATCACAGGCAAATATGGCCAATAATATTGTTGGAAGCTGCCGAGTTTTTTCAGCAGCTCTGAACTCAAATTTTTATAAAGGCTTGATGATATTAGTTTAACTATTATTTATTAATATAATAACATGTGTTTGGAGGAGAGCGGGAAATCCGATCCGTCAGCAATTGGAGAGAGCCGCAGGGGAGGCTGATCCGACTTGTGGAGGAGGGTGTGATGAGGTTGTCGACACCGACGACACCCGTCCGCGCGCCGGCAACCTCCAGCGAAATGCTCGTGGGCCAGACAGTTGGGGCAGTATCGATTCACGAGTACTGCTCTCAGGCGTTTCTCCGCACTCATATCTAGGAACCTCCGACATTGAGAGAGTGTGAACTCCGCGGCACACCCGACACCGGTAGGTATCGACTCCGCGGGGATGTGGCCTTTTTGCCGGGGAGAGCCGAGACCGAGTCGGGGCCATGTTGCTGAGGAAAGATCGATAGATAGGAAAACAGAAAGAAACTAGTAAGAATGCTCTAGTCGAGACGGCTCGACTAGGAGATACCCTGAGCCCTGCGAAGTGCCGATACTTAAAATATGCTATGCTTAGTTTACATAACAATATACTGCAAGCAATACATACACACACACAGACGCACGCTCAAGCACACGCTCTGCCAACTGCGCTTGGGCTGCAAGAGGCTTGTGTTGTGGAAATTAAATGTTTATTAACTTTTTTCTAGCAGAACTTTTTTATTCAAACTTTCAGGGCATGATTATGTTATTCATATGTGTGTATGTGCCGAAGCACAAGTCTCTAGTATTTGAAATGCGTTTTTTGCATGGGCATGGGCATGGGCGTGGCATCCAAAATCCAAAAATTAAAAAAATGTCTGTATTCACAACAGGAATCTATATAGTTAATGTCAGGTCTCTAGCTCTTACGGTACGTAAAGAGAGTAAAAGTTATCGAAATTTATCGATAAAAAGAGAACGGGAAGAGTTATCGAATTTTTGAAAAAAATTCGTATAGCGTTTGGTATTCAGGAGTATACATGTCAAATTTCAGCTCTCTAGCTTCTGTGGTTTACGAGATCGCTGCGTTCACACAGACGGACGGACGGACGGACGGACAGACGGACAGGGCTATTTCAACTCAGCTAATCGAGCTGATCAAGAATATATATACTTTGTATGGTCTGCGACGTCTCCTTCTGCCTGTTACATACATTTTCACAAAAACATTATACCCTGATTTCCCATTTTCAATGGGCTCAGGGTATAAAAAACGTCCCAAGGGGGTTATCGTTCTGCTGGGTTATCAAGCTCCCTTTGCAGAAGACCCAGATTCGCCACGGGTCGTCGGATGGACCCTCGCGAAGTCCGCACGTCGACGACCCGAACCAGACCATCAGCCCCGGAGTGCAGCTGCACCACTCGTCATAAGCGCCATTCAGTGGGAGGCAGATTATCCTCGGACACGATGACAAGGTCTATCTGGAGACTGCGAACTGGAGTTTTCCATTTGTTCATTTTGTGGGTGGACAGCTCCTCCAACATATACTTGACGTTCGTCGTGGACTTATAGAACAAAGCCTTGAAACTCTTAACTCCAGCCTCCCATAACCCGCCCATATGGGGGGCGTTGGGTGGAATGAAAGCCCAGGAAAGGATGTGCCGAGGGAAAGTGTTGGATTGCCCTGGTGCTGAAGCACACGAACACGCAGACATAACCCTTGGTAATGAGACAAGCTCGCCCGGTGTAGTTCCTTGATGTCGAAAGGTTCTGCAAAATCAATACAAGTAAGCGTGAAAGGTCTGGAGAAGGTGATCCGCTCTCGAGGTAGGTCTCCCATCATTTGGGTTTGTTGGCGGCGCCGATAAATGATGCACGTCTTGCACCCCTGCACGTGAGCCTTGATTGAGTTCTTTATCCTTGGGATCCAGAACTTGGTACGGAAGTACCGCACAATACTGGCTTCCACCATGCAGGGTGATGCGGTGGGCAAACTTTACGAGGAGCCGGGTCAAATGATCGTCATAAGGGAGCAGGATTGGGTGACGCTCATCATATCTGAGAGACTCAGCTGCTCGTAGTCGGCCGCATGCGCGAAGGACCCCGTGCTGATCGAGAAATGGGTTTAAGTTGAGCAAGGAGCTTGAGGATGGAATCGGACGCTTCTCGATAAGGGTCAGGATTTCGGAAGCATACTTATTGCTCTGAACAAGCCGCACAAGGATCCGCTCGGCGGCTAGCAACTCGTCGTTGCCGAGCTGTATCGTGGGGGGCGTCGCATCCTTTGGAGCGAGGAACCGCTGGAAATATGCGGTGACAATGAGGGCTCTCCCGTAGTCTGAGAACCGCTCGCTGAAGTCGTCATTGGGGGCTACAGTGGCTGTGTGACAGTGGAATCTCGGCTCAAGCTGCGTATCTGGGACATCATAGAGAGCAGCCGGCCAATGCTCAGGTGCCTGTCGGAGCCAGCCCGGTCCGAACTACTATAAGCTGCTGGCCGCTAGTTCGTCGGTGGAGACGCCTCGGCTAGCCAGATCTGCTGGATTGTCCTCGGATCGAATGTGACGCCGACTGTGTCCATAGATGCTCTGAAAAATGCTGGAAACTCTGTTCGCCACGAAAGTCGCCCAGCTGCAAGGAGGCTTATTAAGCCAGGCCAATACGATGGTGGAGTCCGTCCAGAACTGGGAGGAAGTCGGCCTTATTGGCAGCTTCGGGACTACTGAAGCAAACAGGTCAGCTAGCACAACCGCACCGCAGAGCTCCAGTCGTGGCAGTGAGACCGTTTTGACTGGAGCTACCCGTGTCTTAGCCGTTAGGAGATGGACACTCACATGGTCCTGATGCCGAACCCGAACATAGAGTGCTGCTCCGTACGCCTTCTGAGAGGCATCGCAAAAACAATGTAGGTCCCACTCTATCTCAGGACGGATCTCTAGCCATCTGGGTATGCGAAGCCGGCTGAGAGCCGGATAGTCCTGCAGGATCTCGTGTCACTGAAGTAAGAGCGATGGCGTGAGTGCATCGTCCCATCCAAGTTCTGTTAGCCATAGTTGCTGCATAAATATTTTGGCCCGAATGACAAAGGGCGCCAGCCAACCAGCGGGATCGAACAGTTTCGGTATGTAGGACAGAACCTCCCTATTCCTTTTTCGTTAGCCGTCCATTTCCTATGCAGGAAGCCAGCCGAAAGGAGCGTAGCGTTCAGCTCCTGGATGGCGTCGTGGGCGTTTTCCTCCATGTGAGCCCCGGCGAGGACATCATCTACATACATGTAGTGCCGCAGGATCTCACTTGCTCTAGGAAACAGGTGTTGCACGTCGTGCGCCAACTGTAGCAGGACTCTTATTGCGAGAAAGGGGGCGCAGTTCACAGCGAAAGTGACCGTTTAAAGGTGGAGTCCTGAAGCTTCCCGCCGCGATCTCGATAGAGGATCTGCTTGAACGGAGTGTGCTAGGGGTCGACAAGGATCTGTCGATACATCTGCGTAATGTCAGCATTGAAGACGAATTGGAACACGCGCCATTTGAGAATCTGCAGCGTGAGGTCGGTTTGCAGAGTAGGTCCGGTAAGCAAGGCGTCATTTAAACTGATTCCTCTATTGGACGGACTTGAGGCGTTAAAAACGACGCGGACTTTGGTGGTTGTGCTGTCAGGTTTGAGGACAGCGTGGTGAGGAAGATAAAAACTATTGCAGTCCGCGGGTGGGGTCATTCGAAATCGATGTATTCCTGCAACACAGCGTAATACTGAGCCTTCAAAGGAGGGTTATTTTGGAGACGGTTTCATTCCTCAGAAATTGAGCCAGAGCGATGGATCTGGAGTGACCGAGATCTACATCGTTTGGATTTTTAAACGGTAAAGAGACTACATATCGGCCGTCCTTCCTCCACCTGGTGGTTTCCTGGAACACCTGTTCACAGATGACATCTGCCCCCTTCTTCGGCTTTGCCGGAAGGTCTTCCACGTCCCAGGACTTGGTGAGCAACACATCAAGGTTCTGGCTTGGTGCGAGCGCTCCCGTTTGCACCGTGAAGACTTAGCGAGACTTTGATGAAACGGCTACTATTGGCCCGCACAACACCCATCCAAAGATTGTCTTCAGGCCGACGAAATCACCGCCAATATCCTTTTTAATCCGCTCCCCATGGATATGTGGGAAGAGATCCACTCCGATCATCATCTCAATCGGAGCTGGCCTGTTGTAATGAGGATCAGCCAATGGACGATCCAGGTATTCACGCTGCACCTTGCCCTGGAACGGACACGCTGGGATTGCTACTGCCAGTCTGGGAATGACTAAGGCCACAGCTTCTACCTGAATCTTCCTGTCCCACTGCGCTACCTCCGTCGCTCTGTCCCATGCCGGTAACAGCGGCGTTGATATGGCAGAACGGAGGTCGGACTAAGTTAAATACCCTCTTGGACACGAAGGTCGAGTCTGCTCCGGAGTCAACGCCCGAGCATCAGACGTTCAGCGCAAGCAGACGTGTTTTTGCTAGTTACCGCTGTCTTTTATTTTGTTTCGCATCATAAAAGTACCGGTTGTGCGCGCTAAAAGTACTTATTTCGTGCATCGCGAGATAAGCGATCTTTGCTGTGCGCGAGTGTTAGTGCGTGTGTGACTTTTCACCGCATTCTTTTGGGCGACAATTTAAAGTATTGCATACTTTATATTGTTGCTTAAAATAGTTTGCCTATCAAAAAGGCATGGACAGTGACGCAAGCAGCAGCTCTGTTAGCTCGACGCGTTCAGGCGTACGCAAGAAGCGCGGTCGTCCACGCGTAGTCGTGCGTGCAATTACCACGGACGCCATAGAGATGCCACCGCCGACTGATTCCCCGCCGAGGAAATTTGTCGCGTGCGTTGAGGCATCGGAGGAGAGCGATGCTTCGCTGGCTGCTGTCATGGCAGGACAGGACAGCCGGGCGGCCGCCTCTGCAGCCGCTGCCGCTGCCGCTGCCGCCGCAGCCATAGCCGCTGTCGACGTCCCTGCTTCTGCCCCCCTGCTGCTGCTGCCCCCCCTGCTGCTGCTGCCCCCCTGCTGCTGCTGCCCCCCCTGCTGCTGCTGCCCCCCCTGCTGCTGCTGCCATTTGAGAATCTGCAGCGTGAGGTCGGTTTGCAGAGTAGGTCCGGTAAGCAAGGCGTCATTTAAACTGATTCCTCTATTGGACGGACTTGAGGCGTTAAAAACGACGCGGACTTTGGTGGTTGTGTTGTCAGGTTTGAGGACAGCGTGGTGAGGAAGATAAAAACTATTGCAGTCCGCGGGTGGGGTCATTCGAAATCGATTTATTCCTGCAACACAGCGTAATACTGAGCCTTCAAAGGAGGGTTATTTTGGAGACGGTTTCATTCCTCAGAAATTGAGCCAGAGCGATGGATCTGGAGTGACCGAGATCTACATCGTTTGGATTTTTAAACGGTAAAGAGACTACATATCGGCCGTCCTTCCTCCTCCTGGTGGTTTCCTGGAACACCTGTTCACAGATGACATCTGCCCCCTTCTTCGGCTTTGCCGGAAGGTCTTCCACGTCCCAGGACTTGGTGAGCAACACATCAAGGTTCTGGCTTGGTGCGAGCGCTCCCGTTTGCACCGTGAAGACTTAGCGAGACTTTGATGAAACGGCTACTATTGGCCCGCACAACACCCATCCAAAGATTGTCTTCAGGCCGACGAAATCACCGCCAATATCCTTTTTAATCCGCTCCCCATGGATATGTGGGAAGAGATCCACTCCGATCATCATCTCAATCGGAGCTGGCCTGTTGTAATGAGGATCAGCCAATGGACGATCCAGGTATTCACGCTGCACCTTGCCCTGGAACGGACACGCTGGGATTGCTACTGCCAGTCTGGGAATGACTAAGGCCACAGCTTCTACCTGAATCTTCCTGTCCCACTGCGCTACCTCCGTCGCTCTGTCCCATGCCGGTAACAGCGGCGTTGATATGGCAGAACGGAGGTCGGACTAAGTTAAATACCCTCTTGGACACGAAGGTCGAGTCTGCTCCGGAGTCAACGCCCGAGCATCAGACGTTCAGCGCAAGCAGACGTGTTTTTGCTAGTTACCGCTGTCTTTTATTTTGTTTCGCATCATAAAAGTACCGGTTGTGCGCGCTAAAAGTACTTATTTCGTGCATCGCGAGATAAGCGATCTTTGCTGTGCGCGAGTGTTAGTGCGTGTGTGACTTTTCACCGCATTCTTTTGGGCGACAATTTAAAGTATTGCATACTTTATATTGTTGCTTAAAATAGTTTGCCTATCAAAAAGGCATGGACAGTGACGCAAGCAGCAGCTCTGTTAGCTCGACGCGTTCAGGCGTACGCAAGAAGCGCGGTCGTCCACGCGTAGTCGTGCGTGCAATTACCACGGACGCCATAGAGATGCCACCGCCGACTGATTCCCCGCCGAGGAAATTTGTCGCGTGCGTTGAGGCATCGGAGGAGAGCGATGCTTCGCTGGCTGCTGTCATGGCAGGACAGGACAGCCGGGCGGCCGCCTCTGCAGCCGCTGCCGCTGCCGCTGCCGCCGCAGCCATAGCCGCTGTCGACGTCCCTGCTTCTGCCCCCCTGCTGCTGCTGCCCCCCCTGCTGCTGCTGCCCCCCCTGCTGCTGCTGCCCCCCCCCCCCCTGCTGCGGCTGCCCCCCCCCCTGCTGCTGCTGCCCTCCCCTGCTGCTGCTGCCCCCCTGCTGCTGCTGCCCCCCTGCTGCTACTGCCCTCCCCTGCTGCTACTGCCCCCCTGCTGCTGCTGCCCCCCTGCTGCTGCTGCCCCCTGCTGCTGCTGCCCCCCTGCTGCTGCTGCCCCCCTGCTGCTGCTGCCCCCTGCTGCTGCTGCCCCCCTGCTGCTGCTGCCCCCCTGCTGCTGCGTCAGCTGCAGCTGAAGCCAGCCTGACCTCTGGCTCTGTACTGCAGCGCATGCAGCACATAGCGAAGAGGCTCAGGCGAGCCGTCTTGGGAGAAGATGTGCCCGGCACCGTCGCTTTATGTGTACTGGATTTAGCGGCGAAATATCAGGAGCTTGTACTTGAAATGTTTGGTAGAATTAAGGAGTTGGAGACCGAACAAAGGATTCGCCCGCAACCCGTTGTCACCTTAGCCGTCCCCACTGCTGCCGCCCCTACTGCTGCCCCCGGAGGAGACACCTCAGCAAGTTGCTGAGCGCAACCGCAGGGAAGTTGCGCCCGCACTAGGTATCCCAGTGCACGAAGTGCGTGAGCTCAAGCGGGGAAGTGCCATCATCCGCACCCCGTCCTCAGGCGAGATGCGTCGTGTGGTGGCGAACCCCAAGTTCAAGGAGATTGGACTTAAAGTGAAGCAGAACGCCGCAGTGAAGGCTAAGGTCATCATCCGTGATGTGGACAGCAGTATCACAGCAAAGCAGTTTATGGATGGCCTGTGGAAAAACCACTTCCTGGGTCGCATGCGTAGTGCGGCCTTTGAGACATCGGTCAGGATTACATCAAAGCCATGGACCAGCGATGTTGGACCCACGGTCAATCTGCAACTGGACATCGATCAAAAGGCCCTGGATATATTGGAGGGTCATGACAGAATCTACGTGGATTGGTTTGCTTTCCGATGGCACTCTGTCACGCCGACATACGCTTGCTCCAGGTGCGTCAGTTTTGACCACCGAGCACCGCAGTGCCGTATGAAGGAGCAAATCTGTCGGCAATGCGGACAACCCGGGCATCGTGCCTCTAAGTGCTGCAATCCTGTATCCTGCAGGAATTGCAGTTTTAAGGGGCTGCCGTCGAAGCATCGCATGCTTTCGGCGACGTGCCCGATATACGGAGCCGTGCTCGCTAGGGTGGCCTCTAGACATTAATGTTTAGAGTCATCCAGGCTAACTGTGGACGCAGTAGAGCTGCCGTAATTGACCTCGGAGTCCGGATGAGAGACTCAGGGGTCATGTTCGCATTGCTCCAGGAGCCTTACGTTGACCGTGGAGGAAGGATCACCGGATTACCGGCAGGCATGCGAGTCTTCTCCGACCGCCGGAACAAGGCCGCTGTGGTTGTAGATGACCAGGAGGTTGTCTGCATGCCTGTCTCAACGCTCACTACTGAGTATGGCGTATGCGTGAGTGTGTCTGGAAACTTCGGCGCGATTTTCCTCACCTCCGTATACTGCCAATTCAACGCAGAATTGGAGCCGTACCTGCTGTACATGGATGTGGTGCTGCTGCTAGCCAGCCGCACGCCTGTCATCTATGGCCTAGACGCGAACGCAGTATCCCCCCTGTGGTTCATTAAGCTCCCTGAGCGTTCTCGGGGCTACTTGAACAGGCAGCGGGGTGAACTGATAGCTGATTGGGTTCAGGGCAGTCGAGCCGGCGTGCTAAATGTCCACAGCAATGTGTACACGTTTGATAATCGCAGGGCAAGGAGCGATATCGACGTGACAATCGTCAGTGATTCAGCCTATACGTGGGCTGCGTATGAGTGGAGTGTAAGCGAGTGGGATCTGAGCGACCACAACATCATTAATGTTATTGTGACACTCGATCCGGCAATCACAGTTGAGAGCCATGCTCCTGTGCCCTCGTGGAAGCTCCACAGTGCTGACTGGCGGCGTTTAAGTAGTGAGCTAACGACTGCATCGATGGAGATTCCTCTGGAGCAGTTTCGCGAAATGGCATCAGATGTCCAGGTGTCTGCTCTTCGCTCCCTCGTCTATCAGGTGAGCGACGCTGTGTTTGGACGTCAGCAACTGCGGGCCAAATGTCGTGTGAGTTGGTGGAATGCCGCTCTCACTGACGCACGCACGAGTGGAAGCGCCCACGTGTGGTTGCGCTCCTCAAAGGCCCCGACAAGGACAGGAGCGATCCAGCTTCCTATCGGCAAAGTGCTTGAAGGAATCATGGTGAACCGAATGAAGGAGGTGCTCACGGATGAAAGTCGATGGCAATTCGGCTTTCGTTCTGGACGCTGCGTTGAGGATGCCTGGAGTCATGTTGTGAGCAGCATTGATGCCAGCCCGGCTCGATAAGTGCTCGGAGTCTTCATCGACTTCAAAGGTGCATTCGACCACGTCGAATGGGACGCAGCATTACGCCGACTATCGGATCTAGGATGCAGGGAAATTGGGATCTGGCGCAGCTTCTTTTCGGACCGAAAAGCCAGCATCATCAACAGCTTCGGCGAAGCAAACACGGATGTTACCCGTGGCTGTCCGCAGGGGTTCATTAGTGGTCCATTCATTTGGAAAATCTTAATGGATGTACTCCTGCATCGCCTGGAAGCGCTATGCACTTTTAGTGCATACGCTGATGATCTATTGCTGCTCATCGAGAGAGAATCCAGATCCCAATTGGAGCTCAAAGGTGCCCAACTAATGGGGGGAGGATGGGATATTGAGGTAGGCGTCTCAGTCTCGACAACGAAGACTGTGACGATGCTCCTTAAGGGCAAACTGTCATCTGGCAGACCGCCCGCTGTAAGCTTTGCAGGAGCAAACTTACGGTATGTGACGCAATACCATTACCTTGGCATCACGGTCGGCGAGCGGTTGAGTTTTCTCCCGCATATCACGCATATGCGTGATCGGCTGGCCGGAGTCGTCGGAGCCCTGACCCGTGTGCTACGCGTTGACTGGGGATTCAGTCCGCAAGCACGGCAAAGGATATATGCCGGACTCATGGTGCCCTGCGCACTATTTGGTGCCTCGGTTTGGTACAAAATGGCGATGACACTAGTCGGCGCCAGGAGGTCGCTCAAGTCCTGCCATCGGCGCATCTTGCTAGGATGTTTGCCCACATGCCGAACGGTAGCTACCGATGCCCTTGAAGTACTTGCTGGAGCTCCACCGCTGGATCTAGCGGCTACACGCGCAGCAATGCAGTTTAAGCTGAAGCGGAACTACCCTATGGTAGAAGGCGATTGGCTCTACAATCAAGATGTTTCCACCCTTGATCGTAGAATGAGGAGAGCCTTGCTGGACGAGCCCGTTCAACGCGAGTGCCAACTCCGGTGGGATGACGGCGAACACGGCCGCGTTACGCATAAGTTCATCCCGGATGTCAGTCTCGTTTGCAGCCGCCCCGACTTCAAGTTCACGATGTATGGCAGTTTCCTCATAACTGGCCATGGCTCGTTGAACGCTTTTCTGCACAGACGTGGTCTGACTAAATTGACAAAATTGGAACAGTGATGAATTACCAATTCGAAAAAGAATAGAGTGTAACTCTAAGCAGCGCATTTGAAATTTACATTTGTATGTATGTATGTTAAGCTTGCTTATAGTCATACGTGCATTAAGAAAAGAAAGGAATGACAAAAAACTTAAGAGGGCTTATTCTAAAAACATCCAGCTCCTACGCCAAACATTTCAAAACTTCTGTTGAATGTAGAAAATACGTTGCCAGCTAATTGTGTTTCATACACTCGGGAAACTCTGGAACCGGCGACCTAGATCATCCGGATTTTCTGAAAGTGATACAAAAGGACGAGAACTTGTTATGCCTAATTTGGTATACCAATGTTCGGAGTACTTCTAAGCCAAGATAGGATCTTATAGAGGGCTACAAATGTTTGGCGGTCTACACTGCGGCTTCCTACAAGCCACCGAAATGAGGTGAACGAGGAGATTTGAATTTCTAATCGTAACTGTTTTCGACGCAGAAGTTTTTGACTTCAGTTCAACGCTGCTGGCTCAAAAATAGATGACGAAGATTTGCCAACTTCTACCGTTCACTCACAAAGTTGGTAGCGTTATCCTCATTCAACAAGACCACGGCTGGGTCTGACCAACAATGCATTTCACCAATGCGCTTACCAAGTTTGCCAGTTTGGCTACCGTGAGGGTTTGTAGTGGAGTAACCTAGCGTTAATACAAAAACCATAGTCCATTCCAAAAGCTATGTAGTTTGATTCTTGAATTGAGTTGAAGGACATAATGGGGAAATATAGTGTGACTCATTTAATGAAAGTCCTTCAAAAATTCAGTTCAAGTCGATTCCAAAGATTGTGTCTAGCTCTCATCCCATTGTAGCTTGTCTCTCCACATGCGTTTGATTGTTTTGTGTGTTCTCGAATGTGAACATTAAGATGTCCCTTCGAGGTTCCAGATGAGTACATGTGCTTTAGTGACATTGCTGCCGTCGTTAAGTTTAAGAAAGGTTTCAGCTTCAGAAACTTTGCTTACCGCCTCAAGAGAATTGGAGCACCATTTTCTCAATGACAATTTTAGACCCCAATGGCTAGGTGATGCATGGCTCGAATAGTTAAAAACGAAGCCGGTTTGGTATCATAGGTTACAGTATTTTAGCTTAAAAACATATCCTCTTCTGAGAGTTTCGCCATAAAATGCATTGGAACATTGAATCATTTGCTGAGACTCTCACACGCCAATACATTTTGCCAATGTCACCTGGAAATGCAATGGAAAAGGTGTGTAAAACAATATAGCTGAATAGTTGGCCCTTTCATATGCGTGATGTGGTGACGGCCGAGACGTCGAATACCACTCTAAGCTTTGTTGCAGAACTATCCTCTTTTAACACGCAAAGTGATGCGGCAATCAATGAACTTCTGAGCTGGGGACCAGTGTTTAATATATATTTTGACAAATACCGAGTATTTTTCTTTGAGAGCTTAGTTTCGCGTGAGCTTGCGGTCTTGATTTTCTATTCCACGCTTTTCTTTGTTGGCAAATAAATTGCATATTTCCCTCTTGCGCTCTTGATTTTTTATTCCACGCTTTCTTTGTTGGCAAATAAATTTAATATTTCCCTGAAGGCAACCGGCGCTGACTTGCCCACCACCTGAAATGATCTAGACGAGATGTGTTTTCTGCAGAACTGGTAATCCAGGTGCCAACTGAATTTGTACAATGCACAGGAACTCAGACCAACTCAGACCAACTCAGATGAGCAGATCAATTCATTGTGGCCTATGTAACAAATTACAAATCAATCAGATCAGCCAGCTGACCATTCGAGGGTATGTGCCAAGTATTTGTTGCTACGGAGATTCCAGGCTTGTCTATAATAGTCTGCAGTGATGCGTGTGGAATACTCTGAAATCCGCGATTTCATAACGAAATTGACTGAATAACCTTCTGTTCGGAAGTTGGTATCTTCAATACCAGAAACTGCTGTCAGCGATTTATTCTTACGAAGCTGAAGTTGATTAGAGAAACGACTGGTGATGAAATGAAGCTGAGATCCCGAGTCCAAGAGCGCACGACACGGAACAAAGGTTCAAGCTCTATTCTTGATAAGCACTATTGCAGTGGCGAGAGGCAACAGCATCTGACGGACTATATAAACTAGACGCAGAGAAGGTGGCATTGTAACCATAGCAGTGGCATAGCATGCGATGAAACATCACTAGAGGTATCTATTGATGACCGATTGTAATGCAATAGAGTGTGGTGCTTCGATTGGCAAGTGCGGCATGAACTAGATTTACAGTCTCTAACTTGATGCCCCTTGCTTGGGCAATTGAGATAAAGAGAAAGTCTCTTGGCCTTCTTATGCCTTGCTATTCTCGATAACTGTGTCTTCCAGAGAACACAGATACTAGGAGCTTTTGAGTACTTGATCTACGTTTTCAAGCATTCTGCAATGTCCTTGTAGAAATGCCAACAATATGACCCAAGATGGCAGCTCATTAATAGATGAGTTCTCCTCCCATTTGGCCTGAGTCACTTTGTCTACCTTCTGCAATACGTTTGCAGGATGACACAATCAGCTACTTCTCCTTTCGATGCTAGCGATTCCATGGTACGAATATGAGACGTGACTAAATCTGTCAATTGCCTCAAATGTACCCGCCAGCTCCAGCCCAAATATCTGTCCGATATCTGTCCAATATGTAAAATATATCGTTTATTATCAAAGCAGCGTTTTAATATATCCAGAGCGACGCTGTAGTTGGCTTTCTTGATCTCCAACAAACGTATAGTATCCAACACAGCACCACTTATGCAGTAACGAAGATTCTGGAAATTCTCAATTGGGTTGAGATCAGAATCCTTATCGATGATTGCTTCAAACATAGAGTAGAAGTTTTCACACTCAGTATAGTTTCCGCAAAACTTTGACAGTCTAACTGCTTCAAACGCGATCGATTGGTGATAACAAGCATTGGCTGAGCATTGCCAGGACTTGAATTAAAAGTTAAACAAAGTTGTGGGTGCCGAGTGCCGAGGTCGTGCTGAAACAAGGCTTTCACTTTTAATAATATTGATTCGAATTTGTCTGGAAAATCACTTGATATGGAATATAAATCTATTTGCTTGAAACTAGTGTTGACTTCATCAAAATTTGTTTCTAACTTAGCGGGCGAATCCAAAATTACACGTAGTTCACATATATCTATCTGAGTTAGTTTATCAGCACACAATTCAGCACATATGTTTTCAAGTCTATGGAAAATAGCTTTAGTAATAGATTCAAGTATGGGACTTGAGTCTCAGGCCCTTGATTATAATTATATTTGGACACATATGTGTACATATGTCATTTTATGACTAGCGAGCTTTCTATGCAAACGGTGCAGAGAAGGCGCCACACGTGACTAAAGAAAGGAACGACGAAAAGGGAATGCGAAAGATCGAGACTGCGCAAACGCAGCTGAATGCGAGGTTAAGGTTTTGTGCGCTTTCTATGCAGATGCTGCAAAGCATACACAAACGGCGACGAAAGAACAAAAGAGAATACGAAAGATCGAGATAATGCATGCGCACTAGGAACCTGTACTTTTAATGCAACAAATTTGTCTATGAAAGTGTATCACCGATGTGTAACAACGAAATTAATTATTAACTTTTAAATGCACTACTTACACACTACAGAGTATATGGACTCCTGTCGGCATCACCAAAATGTTGGAAGCTGCCGAGCTTTTTCAGCAACTCTGAACTTAAACCATTTAGGAAGGCTTGTTATACCCTGAACCCATTGAAAATGGGAAATCTGGGTAAATTGTTTTTGTGAACATTTATGTAACAGTCAGAAGGAGACATTTCAGACCCTTTAAAGTATCTTGATCAGCTCGATGAGATATAGCCCATCCGTCCGTCCGACTGTCTTTCTGTCCGTCCGTCCGCCCGTCTGTGTGAACGCAGCAATCTTGTAATCCACAGAAGTTAGAGAGCTGAAATTTGACATGTGTATTCGTGAATACCATACGTAGTACGAGTTTTCATAAATTCGGTAGTTCTTCCCTTTTTCTTATCAAAATCGATAACTTTTCGTATTTGCGTACCGTAAGAGCTAGAGACAAACACGTATTTAAATACTATAGACTTGTGCTTCGGCACACACACACATATGAATAACATAATCATGCCCTGAAAGTTTGAATAAGAAAGTCCTTCCAGAAGAGAGTTCTAAGTTTGTGAGAGTAAGAAGTATTTTCGTTTGCGCTCCGTACTTTTATTTTTTCTGTGCTTTTAAATTGTTTTAATATTTACTTATTGTTGCAGTTATTTAATTGCTGTGATTTGTGCTTCTAAACATAGTGTTTGTTTTGTCACTTACATAGTTTTGTGAGCGTTGGTAATTATATTAAATTTGCAATTTTCGTCTTCGTTTTAGTATACATATCTATTCTGTGTATTTTTTCTTATTTGCTCTCTTATTTTTACACTTGTTAGTCGCTGTTGATCGCTCACGCTCAGCTTAGTGTTTGTTTTTGTCATACGAAAGTTTTGTTCGTTTTTATCGCTGTATCTCTCCCGCTCTATTTACTGTATCAGCTGTTTGTGTTGGTCTCTGTCTTAGCTGTTTGTTGTTGTTTGTGATTCGCTCGCTCAACATAGTTAATCCTCGCTTTATCTGTATTTTTCTTATTGTTTATCCGCTAATTTTGTTTTGCTTAACTTCCCAGTTGCCAATATGACTTGCTGCAAGAAATCTTGCTCATTTAGGCAAGCCGCTGATTCTGCACAAATGCAATTTGTTGGTTGCTGATTGTGCGAGAATCTAATGCATATAAAGTGTGCTGGCATCTCTGGGCGTGATTGCGATAGAGTCATGGCTGCACCCAAAAGTGGGTGTGGTGGACTACGCTGGTCTTGCCCCGATTGCTTGGAAAAACAATTAAATTTTTCCAAGATGTATAATACAGTGCGGGTACAGTATTCGAAACTGATTAACATTTCTAAACAGCTAACAGGTGACCTGAAAGCTGGCGATTTCATTTACCATCACCTAATTTGTCTGCCCCTTCTTCACCGTGTCAGGAAATATCAATTCCGATATCCGACGACTCAGGTGAAATATCTGCTGCCAGTGTCATAATAGAGGCCCCTATTAAAAAAGTTAAAGTTACTCCGAGTGTTGTTCAACCTAAGAAAAACATTCAGACATCTGCTCTTGACCCTACTGTACCCTATTTATCTGTTGTGTCTCCTCGAAAGCAAGTTTTCTTATCTAGGCTTTCATCAGATACTACATGTGAGGCTGTGTCTGCTTTTATTGAAAGAAAAACTAAAGCTAAGGTTTTTATTTCGAAGTTCAATTTTACTACTCTTCGTGAAATTGCTTCATTTAAAATAAATGTACCTATAGAATTCTTCGCAACTATATGTGACTCCAAATTTTGGCCACCTCATGTAGTTGTGCATGAATTCAAACAGAAGTTTCGAAACAGAACTTCCCCGGTCTCTTTGATTTCTGATTCGGTACAACCTTCATCTGAGGCTGTATCAAAAAACTAATTTCACCATCTTCTCCGCAGCTATCCTTAATATACCAAAATGTTCGTGGCCTTAATTCCAAATTAAAAAGTCTTTTTCTGAATAGCTTTAGTGTAAAATCTGAACTTATTGCCCTCACTGAAACGTGGTTAACTCCAAATGTTTATAACAGTGAGGTTCTTTCAGATAATTTCGCTATTTATAGACTTGATCGTTTGTCACGTAGAGGGGGTGGAGTTTTAATAGCTGTTAAATCCCACTTTCTCTCGGAATCTTTTACCTTCTCATCACTTCACAATGTTGAGATTATTGGAGTTAAAATAACTCTGCACTCCTGTTCCCTGTACGTTACTTGTTCATATATACCTTCTTCTTCTGATTTACAAGTTAGCATATATCTTGTATAAGTATGAGTATGTTCAAGATAACGACCTGTTTCTTGTATTGGGTGATTTTAATATACCAAAAACACTTCTTGGGCCTCATCTCTCAATTCAAATCATCTTATTCCAAAAATGGATCATTATCTTTTTGATTAATTGTTTAACCTTTCCATGTTTCAGATGAACTCGATCTCAAATCATTTGATCGATCTCTTGATCTTGTTTTTACTAATGATGATACCATCATTAGGGTTTTAAGATCAACTCCCTTTTGAATTCCTGAGGATATACATCATCCGACTTTAGAGGTTTTAATACCTATTGACTGTCCACTAATTTCAACGTCCTTATCATTTAAACAACGTCGTGGTTTTAATAAATGTAATTTTGTTTTGCTTAATGATCTCATTAATGCAACGGACTGGTCCTTCCTTATATGAGGCAACTGAGGTCGATTTAGCAGTTTCTATATTTTATAGTACTTTAAATTCTATCCTAGACAGTTGTGTTCCTATATGTATTTCTAAATCCCTTTCTAATAAACCACCCTGGTTTACTCCGACTCTTTCGAATTTAAAAAATATTAAATCTAAATATTTAAAAAAGTTTAAAAAGTCGGGCTCAATTGTTGACTGGTCTAAATACTCTTTAGCTCAGTCAAATTTCAATATTTTTAACTCTCGTTGCTATGAGAATTACCTCTTACGCTGTAGAATGCAGTTTGCTCGTGACCCTAAAAGGTTTTATTCATTTGTAAATTCGAAGCGTAAATCTTCTGGATTGCCCTCTTCATTTTTCTTCGGTTTAGACAAGACCTGTAATGATCAAGATGCCTCTGATCTATTTGCAGATTTCTTCCAATGACCTTACTTACTCTTCTGCCATAACCTATACCAAATCATATTCAACTTTGAATACTATAATGAATGTAAATTCCATATTTGCTTCAAACATTTCGTCTCCCTCTCTCTTATCCGTTATTCGGACGTTGAAATCATCGTTCTCTCCTGGAGCAGATGGTATTCCAAGTTGTTTGATTAAAGAATGCAGTGTTTCTTTGCGGTCACCTTTATTAAAACTGTTTAATTTGTCCCTTAATACCTCAGTATTCCCTTCAATTTGGAAAGAATCATTTATTATTCCTCTGTATAAAAAAGGAGGAAGATCTGATATTTCCAATTATAGGGATATTGCGAAGCTTTCTGTTATTCCGAAGTTATTTGAAAAAATAATAACTTCGAACTTGAAACATTTTTGAAAATCGATTATTTCACCATCTCAGCATGACTTTGTTCAGAATCGATCAACCTCAACTAACCTATTAGAATTTTCATCTCTAATCAACGAAAGCTTTTTAAATAAAATGCAGACTGATGTTATATATACTGACTTCAGTAAGGCATTTGACTCAGTTCAGCCTGATATTTTTACTTCAAAAGCTTGACCATTTCGGATTTTCGCCTAAACTTCTGTCTTGGATAGCTTCCTATTTAAAGGGTAGAACCCAAAGAGTTTTGTTGAAAACAGCTATTTTGAAGGTCATATTTTTCTCATCGGGTGTGCCTCAGGGTAGTCATTTGGGCCCTCTACTATTCTCCCTTTTTATACCCTGAGCCCATTGAAAATGGGAAATCAGGGTATAATGTTTTTGTGAAAATGTATGTAACAGGCAGAAGGAGACGTCGCAGACCATACAAAGTATATATATTCTTGATCAGCTCGATGAGCTGAGTTGAAATAGCCCTGTCCGTCTGTCCGTCCGTCCGTCCGTCCGTACGTCTGTGTGAACGCAGCGATCTCGTAAACCACAGAAGCTAGAGAGCTGAAATTTGACATGTATACTCCTGAATACCATACGCTATACGGATTTTTTTCAAAAATTCGATAACTCTTCCCGTTCTCTTTTTATCGATAAATTTCGATAACTTTTCGTCTCTTTTACGTACCGTAAGAGCTAGAGACATGAAATTCACTGTGTAGATGCCTGTTGTGAATACAGACATTTTGTAATTTTTGGATTTTGGATGCCACGCCCCCTTCGCCCTAAATTTGCAAAAAACGCATTTCAAATACTAGAGACTTGTGCTTCGGCACATACACATATATGAATAACATAATCATGTCCTGAAAGTTTGAATCAAAAAGTCCTGCTCGAAAAAAAGTTATGAAACATTTAATTTCTACAACATAAGCCGCAGTTGGCAGAGCGTGTGCTTGAGCATGCGTCTGTGTGTGTGTATATGTTGCTTCTAATATTTGTATATGTAAACTAAGCATAGAATATTTAAAGTATCGGCACTTTACTGGGCTCAGGGTAGCTCCTAGTCGAGCCGTCTCGACTAGAGCATTCTTACTTGTTATAAATGACCTTCCGAGTTGTATATCTCATTCAAAGGTTTTTATGTATGCAGATGATGTAAAACTCTGTCTCTCATACAACAATTCGCTGGATCATCTACGCTTACAAGATGATCTTGATTCCTTTCAATGTTGGTGTAAGGCTAATCAATTGCAGTTGAATTGTTCTAAATGTATGACAATGACCTTTAGTCGCGTTTGTCCATATACTGCTCATTATACAATCAATAATGATTCCTTGCAACGTATTTCCACAGTGAAAGATCTTGGGGTACTCTTTGACTCCAAACTTAGTTTCAATGCCCATATATCAACCATCATTAATGAAGCCAAAAGTGTTCTTGGCTTTATGGTTATTAAACATTTAATTTCCCATAGCGTAGGCGTCTTGCAGCCCAAGCGCAATCGCTACGTCAACTGCGCAGTTGGCAGAACATGTGCTTGAGCGTGCGTCTGTGTGTGTATGTGATGCTTGCAATATATGTATATGTAAACTAAGCATAGAATATTTGAAGTATCGGCACTTCGCAGGGCTCAGGGTAGCTCCTAGTCGAGCCGTCTCGACTAGACCTCCTGTGCGTGATTTCTCTGAGGTAAGCTGAAAGCAAGGATTTTATTAAAGGAAGAGAGAGTTCTGAAGCAAATACATAAAAATATTTATTATAGGTAGCACATAAGACCTGAAACGCATGCAAGGAGTAATCAGATGTACATATAGGTAAATATAGAGGACGAAAGTGACGGGAAATACGAGAAGGAACTACAAAATTAATTTGCTTTAAAAGAGCAGGCGAATCAGTATTACCACTAATCAAATTATGTAGAAAAGCAGTACCCACGACTGTTGTACGGTTTATTAGTGACGGAAGATCTATAAGAAGAAGCCTATTATGATAAGAGGGTAAGCGAAGGTTACAATCCCAGTTAAGATTGCGTAACGCAAAGAGAAGAAACTGTTTCTGAACCGATTCTATACGGTCCTGATACAATTTATGCTGTGGCGACCATATAATTGAACAATATTCCAAAATTGGTCGAACCAGCAAAACAAAAATGAGTTTGGTAACAAACGGGTCATTAAATTCTTTCGACCATCGTTATCGTCTTTTTATCGATAAATTTCGATAACTTTCCGTCTCTTTTACGTACCTTAAGAGCTAGAGACATGAAATTCACAATGTAGATGCCTGTTGTGAATACAGACATTATGTAATTATGCCCCCTTCGCCAAAAAATCCATTACAAATACTAGAGACTGCTTCGGCACATACACACATATGAATAACATAATCATGCCCTGAAAGTTTGAATAAAAAAGTCCTGCTAGAAAAAAAGTTATTAAACATTTAATTTCCCATAGCGTAGGCGTCTTGCAGCCCAAGCGCAATCGCTACGTCAACTGCGCAGTTGGCAGAACATGTGCTTGAGCGTGCGTCTGTGTGTGTATGTGTTGCTTGCAATATATGTATATGTAAACTAAGCATAGAATATTTGAAGTATCGGCACTTTGCACGGCTCAGGGTATCTTCTAGTCGAGCCGTCTCGACTAGAGCATTCTTACTTGTTATCCCTTTTGATCTGTATAGACAGCATTGAAGAGCCCGTTGATCATCAGAGATACTCTTGATACCACTGCAACCTTTGTAGCTTGCCTTTTTAGTTACTCTACTATGCAAACACTCTACAGTGCTGTTCATTCTGGGAGCGTACGCATAGCTTGGTGTGATGATCTTCACCACATCGGGCTCAATTACGATGACGACGGCAATATTTGGCCGTGTGACCGTATTCTTGGCATGGTATGTATTGAGCAATTTCAGATGTCTCCTTTCTATCCTTACTTTTTGTCGGCAAAGTGTTCTGATATCATGTATTTTATTAATTTTCGGACATGGCCTTTTATTAATGAATAATATATTGAGTTTGTCATCTTTATTAGTCGCAGATCTTGGGTTATGTTTTTGCAGAGCTTTAAACCCATTTAATTTAAAATAGGCAATAATTTCGTTGCTTAAAGTGCTGTGGTGAAGTCGTAGATCTTGGATTATGTATTTTTAGAGCTTCAAACCCGTTTAATTTAAAATGGACAATAATTTCATTGTTTAAAGTGCTGTGGTGAAGTCCCTTAACTACTGTTATGTACGGTTTCTCTTTCTTTATACTTAATAATGGAACTTAATACTAATACTATCAAAGTCACTAACAATAGTTCTATAAGTGTCCCTCTATTTGGGAAATATTCAAGCTGTTTCACCTTGGTTGACTTTGACCGCCACGTTATCCAGGCTAGTGACCTCCAAAATGAGTTCAAAGAGATCATTAACGTCAGCAATACGTTAAGTTGATTGTTAGTATTAGACACATGTTGTGGGTTGTTAGCTGTGATACTAGCAACATTGGAGATATTCTGATAAGCAGCATCAGAAGAGCTTGTGGAGCCTTCATTTCCGTTTTCAGGACTTCCACCATCAAGGCTTACACTGGTTACATCCGTGTCCATGTCAATCAAAACAAACCTGTTGCTTGAGTTTGATACACTAATTGATGCTATGGGCGAGACCATTTTCAAATCTTTGTTCGACCTACATATGTAAATTACAATAGGGACATAAAGGTTTCTTTCTCTTATTTTTCAAAAATCTTTGGGCTACCACCAACTTTGTAGCAGCTCTACTTATTGCTAGTGAGTCACTATTAGCAGCTCCACTCAAAATTAAAACAGGAGTGACTGAGGAGCATTGGGTAAAGCACAATCCTCGGTTAGCTGTGATTCCGTTGGGGTACCCACTGCTGTTTGCGGCAATTGCCGAGGTGTAAATGGTATTACTAGCAGAACTAGTAAATGTTATTGTTGTAGTTGTTGTCTAATATTTTGAGTATCAGTGCTTAAAAGGCGTTGCATATTTAAACACTCTGCCCTGATCACCAGAGGTGATTTCCCAGCAACTTGCCGCATTTTTTCAAAGTCAATCAGCTTATTACTAAGCGGAAAGTTAGAATAATGATTATCGGCCATTTTACTTTTAAATTTATGTTATTTGTAAACTTTAAAGTTAAATTTAGCTTTTTAAATAGACAATTTACTTATTTGCGCAAATGAGTGTCCAAGAGCAATTTAGCTTTCAAAGCGTGGCGTTTATTGCCCCTCTAGTGCAGCAGCACTTAAGGAGAGGGGTAATGTTTTGCCCAGCCGGGCAACGAGTTCAGTTTTTATAGCCTGAGCCCTTTGAAAATGGGAAATCAGGGAAATCATGTGTGTATGTAACAGGCAGAAGTAGACGTCGCAGACCCCACAAAATATATATATTCATGATCAGCTCGAAGACCTGAGTTGTCCGTCTGTCCGTCCGCCTGTGTGAACTCAGCGATCTCGTGGTAGAACATAAAGAGTTCTGATGAGAACAGCTATTTCGAAGGTCATATTTGTCTCGTTGGGTGTGCCTCAAGTTAGTCATTTGGGCCATCTCCCTTTTTATAAATGACCGTCCCAGCTATATTTCTCATTCAAAAATAGTTATACAATAATTCATAAAGGTTATCTATGCTTATTCAAGATGATCTTAATTCCTTTCAATGTTGGTTGCATTTCCGTTTCCATATAATGAGCATTATATAATCAATAATTCCTCCTTTCAATGTACAGTTAAAGATCTTGGGGTGGTCTTTGACTCTAAACTTAGTTTCAATGCCCATATCTCAACCATCATTAATGAAGCCAAAAGTGTTCTTGGTTTTATTAAACGATGGTCGAAAGTGTTTAATGACCCATTTGTCACCAAACTTCTTTTTGTTTCCCTGGTTCGTTCAATTTTAGAATATTGTTTAATATTATTATTGTGGTCGCCACAGACTAAATAGTATCAGGACTGTATTGAATCGGTTCACAAACAGTTTCTTCTCTTCGCGTTACGCAATCTTTACTGGGATCGTAACCTTCGTTTACCTTCTTATCATAGTAGGCTTCTTTTTATTGATCTAGTGGTAATATTTATTCGCCTGCTCTTTTAATGCAAATTAATTTTGTAGTTCCTTCTCGTATTTCACTTTCACTCCTTTCGTCCTCTATATTTACCTATAGGTACATCTGATTACTCCTTGCATAGTCCGTTTCATGTTTGATTTACTACTTATAATAAATATTTTTATGTATTTTCTTCGAAACTCTCTCTTCCTTTAATAAAATCCTTGCTTTCAGTTTACCTCAGAGAAATCACACACAGGGCCCAAGAGTGAGAAGTCACAGGAATTGGCAATTCTCCCTACTTGTGTAGTTTTTTCTCATCTCTGTTAAATATATATAGTGACATAATCATAATGATTATGTCCACAATACCTAAAAACTGTTCCCATAGCAACGTGCTAGTTGGCACAAAATTGAGAAAAGATCGTTGATGTTGATTCTGCCTAAATGCTGAGAATAACGCGCCCCACTGACGACAAAAGAACCGCTGCATCGATGCGTCATGTTGCTTTTCCCTGAATGCTGAGAATAATACGCCCGACGAGTCATGTCGCTGCAGCGACGCTTCATGTTGCTGATGCGTAATTTCAACAGAATATAAAACAAGTAAGAATGCTATAGTCGAAACGGCTCGACTAGGAGATACCCTGAGCCCTGCGAAGTGCCGATACTTCAAATATTCTATGCTTAGTGTAACTGCGCAGTTGACGTAGCGACTGCGCTTGGGCTGCAAAAGGCTTATGTTGTGGAAATTAAATGTTTAAAACCTTTTTTTCTAGCATGACTTTTTTATTCAAACTTTCAGGGCGTGATTATGTTATGCATATGTGTGTATGTGCCGAAGCACAAGTCTCTAGTATTTGAAATGCGTTTTTTGCAAATTTAGGGTGAAAAATCTAAAAATTACAAAATGTCTGTATTCATAACAGGAATCTACATAGTGAATTTCAGGTCTCTAGCTCTTACGGTACGTAAAAGAGACGAAATGTTATCGAAATTTATTGATAAAAAGAGAACGGGAAGAGTTATCGAATTTTTTAAGAAACTCGTATAACGTATGGTATTCAGGAGTATACATGTCAAATTTCAGCTCTCTAGCTTTTGCGGTTTACGAGATCGCTGCGTTCACACAGACGGACGGACGGACAGACGGACAGAGCTATATCAACTTAGCTCATCGAGCTGATCAAGAATATATATACTTTGTTTGGTCTGCGACGTCTCCTTCTGCCTGTTACATACATTTTCACAAAAACATTATACCCTGATTTCCCATTTTCAATGGGCTCAGGGTATAAAAAGATACAAAGAAATAATAAAATATATTTAGCCAAATACCATTGTAACTTAGAACATAAATTGTAAAACAAAATTTCCAGAAAAATAATGTTAATCTTAATTGAATAATATATAATAATAATAATAATGTTAATCTCTAGATAACTATTTTCAACCAGAAGTCGATCTTACACCACTGTGTTCCCTAAAAGAAATTTTTAAAATAAAACCTATCACGCATGATGACATTGTAAAATAATAATGTAAATAATAACAATAATTATAATCACAGTAATCATATTCATAGCTGTAATCTTATACTTTAAATACGTATCTTAAGGAGAGGGAAGTGACATAATTATAATGATTATGTCCACAATACCTAAAAACTGTTTCCCTTGCAACGTGCTAGTTCAGCTGAAATTTCTTGGATTTGCCAATCCAGAATAAACTGGATAGCCAAATCACAATTACTGGCACAAAATTGAGAAAAAGCCGTTGACGTTGCTTCGGCTTAAATGCTGAGAATAATGCGCCCGACCGAAAGCAAAAGAACCGCTGCAGCGACGCGTCATGTTGCTACTGTGTAATTTCAACAGCATATAAAATAAGCCTATGATAAAATAGTCTTCAGTCTTAAGTTGTTCGTGAATAAAGTAAGCGTTGCCATTAGCCTTTGGCGTGGCATTAGTTAGATTCAAATTAATTATATTCAATTATATATGTGTTCGTAGGAGGGCGGGCAATCCAAATTGTCAGCAACTGCCGAGATCTTCAATAATAGGGGTTGAACGAACTCGAGAGATAGATAATTTAGGAAGTGTGTTGTGTAGAGTGATTCGTATGTTTAATATGTTTAATAAAAGTGTGTGTATTGCGAATGCCGAAGTCAGTCTAAAAACTAAATGGCGATTTCCATAGAACTCCTAGTCACAACTCTCAGTGTGACCGCCCTTGGCCGAAGCGAAAAATCCTCGCCTTCGCGCCCACAAGGGTCACCCTGTGGCGTGAACATACTGCCCCCCTTGCAATAGGTTGCAATTGGACAGGAATGGATGACCGCAGGATAGAGGTCCGCTCCCAGCTCCACGTTTATAGGTCCAGGGCGATAGAACGTCGGGTCCGCCAGCACGAGGGTCGATAATTTTGTGAGCACCGTCTCGGGAACCTCTCGACTCGGAGTGCGGAGGCACAGATCCGTATCCACCCTCAGCACCACTGTCTTCCTCAGAGCTGGATCGCTTTTGGATTCAATCACCGCCGTGCAAGCTTGATCATCCCCGACGCGAGTCACGGTCAAACCGATGGCCTTGGCAAACGAGCCGTTAATGACACTCATTGGTGCACATGCGTTCAACAGCGCACGCGTGTTGAAGTGTCGAAGTGATCCGTCGCCAATCCGGATCATCGCGGTGGGCAACAGCATCGTCGACCGGGATTGGAGGAGCGACGAGAGCGTGGGGGCCTCAGAAGGCACGATTCCGGGGAACCGGAGGACTGCCGCCGACCGCCGATCTTGACGCAGAGTGTGAACTCCGCGGCACACCCGATACCGATAGGTATCGTTTCCGCGGAGTATGGCCTTTCTGCCGGGGAGAGCCGAGAGCGAATCGGGGCCATGTTGATAAGGGAAGAGCGATAGGTAGGAAAACATTAAGAAATATGTGAACAGTATGATTGCTGCGAGAGGCTCGGGCGAGCGGACAGTTGAACGAGGACATTAAGACAGCACATACAAAAAGGTCCTAAGGGGGTTATTGTTTTGCTGGAATAGGCTCGAGCTCCCTTTGCGAATCAATGAGCTTCGCCACGGGTCGTCGGATGAACCCTCGCGAAGTCCGAACGTCGACGACCCATACCAGACCTTCAGCAACAGAGTTCAGCTGCTCCACTCGTCCTAATCGCCATTCAGTGGAAGGCAGATTATCCTCGGACACCATTTGTTCCGTTTGTGGAGCTACTTTAAATATTCCGTCTTCCAGCGGCGGCAGAAACTGTGATGCAGCACCTTCAACCGCTGCCATCGGTTGATTAAGGACATGGGCTCAGCGTGGATTTCCGGTTCCGCAATAGATACGAGAGGGCCTCCGATCAGAAAGTGCCCTGGGCTCTAAGCTAAAAGGTCCGTTGGATTCTCACTCATAGGGGATGGGCCGAGAGTTTAGGTACGCTTCTATTCGGCATAGGAGGGTGGACAGCTCCTCGAACGTATACTTGACGTTCGTCGTGGACTTATAAAACAAGGCATTAAAACTCTTAACTCCAGCGTCCCATAACCCACCCATATATGGCGGCGCTGGGTGGCATGAAAGCCCAGGAATTGATGTGCTGAGGGAAAGCGTTTATTACGCATTGTTTGGTGTCGCGCAGGAAATCCATTTCTAGTGCTTTGGATGCCCCAACGAAGGTCTTGCCGTTATCAGAGTAGATGCGATAGGGACATTGTCGGCTGGTCACAAACTGTGAGAAAGCCGCCAGGAACTTCTCTGTGGTCAGATCAGACGTCGCTTCCAGGTGGATCGCCCTGGTGCTTGAAGCACACGAACACGCAAACATAACCCTTGGTAATGAGACTGGCTCGCTTATTGTAGTTCTTGATCTTGAAAGGTCCTGCGAAATCAATACCAGTATGCGTGAAAGATCTGGAGAAGGTGATCCGCTCTCGAGGATGGTCTCCCATCATTTGGGTTTGTTGGCGGCGCCGATAGATGATGCACGTCGTGCACACCTGCATGTGAGCCTTGATTAAGTTCTTTATTCTTGGGATCCAGAACTTGGTACGCAAGTAACGCACCATCAAATGGCTGCCACCATGCAGCGCATCATCCTGCAAACTTTACGAGGGCAAACTTTACGAGGAGCCGGGTCCAATGAGCGTCATAAGGGAGAAGGATTGGGTGACGCTCATCATAGCTGAGAGACTCAGCTGTTCGTAGTCGGCCGCATGAGCGAAGGACCCCGTGCTGATCGAGAAATGGGTTTAAGTTGAGCAAGGAGCTTGAGGCTCGAATCGGACGCATCTCGATGAGGGTCCGGATTTCGGAAGCATACTTATTGCTGTTAGTGTTATTGTTAGCAACTCGTCGTTGAGGGTCTCGATGAGGGTCCGAATTTCGGAAGCATACTTATTGCTGTTAGTATTATTGTTAGCAACACGTCGTTGCCAAGATGTATCGTGGGGGGCGTCGCATCTTATGGAGCGACAAACCGCTGGACATATGCGGTGACCCTGAGGGCTCTCCCGTAATCTGAAGACCGCCCGCTGAAGTCATCCTTGGGGGCTACAGTGGCTGTGTGACAGTGGACTCTCAGCTCAAGCTGCGTATCCGGAACATCGCAGAGAGCAGCCGGCCAATGCTCAGGTGCCTGTCGGAGCCAGTCCGTTCAGAACTACCATATACTGCTGACCGCTAGTTCGTCGGTGGAGACGCCTCGGCTAGCCAGATCTGCTGGATTGTCCTCGGATCGAACGTGACGCCAACAGTGTCCATAGGTGCTCTGGGAAATTCTGGAAACTGAGTGAGTGCATCCTCTTATTCAAGTTCGGTTAGCCTAGCTGCATAAATATAAATATATAATATAAATACATAAATAACGAAGAAGAAGCTGTTATTCGTGGTTTACCAGCGGATACCCAGCGTCTTGGTCGTACTTGCGTCTTTTGTTTTCTAACTCAGGAAAGTCTTCATGCAGCAAATGCTCTTTCGGAAGAGCCTTGAGTATTCCTTTCTGGTTAGCTGTCCATTTCCTCAGCGGTAAGCCAGCCGAAGGGAGAGCAGCATTGAGCCCCTAGATGGCTTCGTGGGCGTTTTCCTCCGCGTGAGCCCCGGCGAGGACATCATCTACATGTACTACATCTACATGTAGTGCCGCAGGATCTAACTTGCTCTAGGAAACATGTGCTGCACGTAGTGCGCCAGCTGTAGTAGGACTCTTATTGACCGAAAGTGATCGTTTGAAGCTCGTAGTCCTGAAGATTCTCGCTGCGATCTCGATAGAGGATCCGCTGGAACGGAGTGTGCTTGGGGTCGACAAGGATCTGTCGATACATCTGCGTAATGTCAGCATTGAAGACGAATTGGAATACGCGCCATTTGAGAATCTGCAGCGTGAGGTCGGTTTGCAGAGTGGGTCCGGTAAGCAAGGCGTCATTTAAACTAACTCCTCTAGTGGACGGACTCGAGGCGTTAAAGGCGACGCGGACTTTGGTGGTAGTGCTGTCAGGTTTGAGGACAGCGTGGTGAGGAAGATAGAAGTTATTGCAGTCCGCGGGTGGGGTCATACGTACCATGTGACCCAAATCGATGTACTCCTGCAACACAGCGTCAAAGGAGGGTTCTTTTGGAGACGTGCTTCATTCCTCAGGAATTGAGCCAGAGCGATGGGTCTGGAGTGACCGAGATCTACACCGTTTGGAATTTTAAACGGTAAAGAGACAACATATCGACCGTCCTTCCTCCTCCTGGTGGTTTCCTGGAACACCTTTTCACAGATGACGTCTTTCGGAGGTTGGATTAAATTAAATACCCCCTCGGACAAGAAGGTCGAATCGACTCCTGAGTCAATCAATGCCCGAATTTGAAACTCTTCACCGCAATGGTTGAGTGTCAAGATCCGTCATGATTGCGTTATGATCAAAAGTCGATCATTTTTGTACCGCGCAGTGAGGTTGTCCCACTGTCCCTCACTGTTCTGGGACGTGAAGGAAGAAGAAGGTATTCTACGCTTTGCTTGAAAAATTGAGTTTTTTCCCTGGAAACTCTCATGTTTGCATCTAACAAGCTCTTTAGAACCCAGTCTATATGCTTAACATGATCATTTTAGTTTTCAGAAAAAATAATGACATCATCTACGTAAACATAGCAAGTTTTACCAATTTATTCACGCAAGACGTCGTCAATGCTCTTTGAAATATGCTACCCGCATTTTTCAAACCGAATGGGAGTCGACAGAACTCGTAGCTCCCACCGTTTACAGAGAAAGACGTCTTTTCAGATCCATATCCGGATTTCCGATCAAATGTTGTCAAATATTTGGCTCTGCCCAATATCATGGGGATGTTGGGATTTGGGTACATGTCGGCAATGGTTTTCTCATTTAGTTTTCTCAAATCGATTACCATGCGCTTATTTTTGTTACCCTGCTCATCGCAACCTTTTTTATCAACAATCCAAGTTGGGTTGTTGTAGGGCGACTTCGATGGCCTAATGATGTTGTTCTCTAGCAAGTTTTTGATTTCTTTTTTGACGAAATCAGCGACTCCCATTGGATGTGGGTATGGCTTTGAGTGTATCGGCTTGTCGTCTTCTGTGCGGATTGTAGCTACTACATACGTATTGAATGGCAATGCCTCGTTTGAGGTCGAAAATGCCTTTGATCTATTCAAGATCATGCTTCAGAATTCTATTTTCACTGCGTCTGGCACGATAATATCATTTACGTTAGTAAAATTAACATTATCACAATATTGATGCTGTAGTTTTTCGGACACAGAACCATAATTGATTGTACCATTATCAGTATTCAAAGTCGCTCTCACCTGCGTTAGCAAGTCGCAACCAATTATACCATCAAATGGAGCTAGAGAATCCAATAAAAAGAATGAAGTTGTTTCACCAAAAATGTTTATTAAACACTTCTGGTGGATTTTGTTAGAACTAATTGTAAAAGGGGAGCTGACCGGACTTACATTTCTTAGCTCCTTTACGGGCTTAATGTAGTTTTTGGCAGCTCCTGTGTCGATCAGGATTTTTAGTTTCCTCCCAGCCAGCTGTCGTTCAATGAACGGTAGCCGGGAGCGTTCCCTAAAAAATTGACCGAATCGTTGCCGCTTATAGAGTCATCATCTTCAGTGGCAGTGTTATTGTATTCTGTCTCTTGGCTAGTGGTGGCATGTTGTATAGTATTTTGCAATCTCTGGCGACTTTGGCCCGTCATGCGTTCGGAACCTTGCCTTTATCGGCCCTGCTCTCCTTCATTTGGTACGTTAGCACATTGGCCATTTCCAAAAGAATTGGTTTGTTTGAATTTTGACATAGTAGATCCTATGTCCATAGGCTCTGATGTTTGGCCTTGTTCCCTTTTAAAAGCCTGATTAACACTATTACGCTTTTTATTTTGTTTTTTGAAAATGGGATTTTTGTCTTGTGTATGTTCGACCTCGTAATTCTTTCCCTGTTTTTCATGATGTTTCCTACTATATTCAACTGCCTGGATTCTATCTTCCATAGCTTTTGCGTATGTAGCTGCAAACATGCTACGCTCTATGCTGGCTTCTGCCTCCCTAGCTACAGCCAGGGCAGACGGTAAGTCTTTGGATTGGGCCGGAAACACAACCGACTTCAACGACTTCTTAAGTCCTGAAATAAATGCATGCAATGCATCGTTCCTGACCTCTTTGTTAAGCAATGTGGCTATGTCAGGTTCATGAGTCATGATAATTTTGTTAACAACGAGTGTCAACTTTTGTTCATCCTCATCATAATATTGCATGAGGCTGGAATTTCCTTTCCTTACCATCTCTAGCCCTTGACGTAGGAGCCGTAGCGATGTCTTATCAGCATATGTGCAATCTAACCTAGCTATTATGGCGTCAAAATTGAGTACCAAGTTATGCGATACCTACAATGGTCTCGCTGGACCTCTGATTTTGTTTCTAATAATTGTAACAACTTGATAATGCGCGCTGCTACCTACAAATGGCTTAAAAAGTTCTTACGCATCTGTGGCAGATTGCCTCCAGGCTACGTAATCATCTTGTGAACCACTGAATTCGTGTACTGATTTTATAATGTCAAGCTTTATTTCACATGGGATATTTGGGTCTACGGATATTCTTTGGTAAGCTTCGACCTGCGGAACTTCTATGCGCAAACTGTTCACTTGTCCTCTCAACTGGTTAAGTTGACTATCAAATCTTTCCTTTAGCCTTGCTTCCTGTTGAGCCAGGGCCTGGCTAACAGCGCCCGCTACTAGGGCTTGCAACTGACTAACGTCCATGTCTGTCGGGTTTTCTTGCGTTGAGCGAAAATTTTCTGATTCAAAATCCCACCCGTCGTCACTATCGTACTTAGCTTAGTTTCCCTGTATGAGTACAAGTTGCTCATTAGCTTTTAAAACAAAGTGTAACTTGACACTCCACATGAACGATTTGTATTCACGCCGATTATGCGCAATCGGCTAGAGGCATTAATTGTATTTAATTCGTGCAACTGTAGGAATTTCTGTCTCGTTGCAGACAAACTGAAAATTGGTTTGAAAAATATTTAACACAAGTCACAATTACACTTTAGCACTTTGAACAGTACTTATTGAACATTCCACTTACATGTTTATGCCCTCAACTTCAGCTATTCAAATGTTCCCTGTGAGTTCTTATATATAGTTGGGCGCCAATTATCTTTTTTGTGTTGTTGCTGGGTATCTGTAGCTGATGTCCAGCGCTGTTGGGATAGATGTAGGTGTTCCGTACGGTTATGATCGTTTAGGAAGATTAGGGTGGAGAGATTACTGGTCTCTCTTATCACTGGCCTTGTGGTGCAGTGATATAGAATTAATAATTCAAAGTCTTTACAGCTTGTTGCTGGAGCTAAGTTTATTTGTTTTGTCTAAACAACTGAGTGCGAGGTGCACTCGGTAACTTATATATATATATATATATATATATATATATATATATATATTTTTATAATATATATATATATATATATATATATATATATATATATGTAAAAAAAAAAAAATAAAAACAAGTAAGAATGCTCTAGTCGAGACGGCTCGACTAGGAGATACCCTGAGCCCTGCGAAGTGCCGATACTTCAAATATTGTATACTTAGTTAACATATACATATATTGCAAGCATCACATACACACACTGACGCACGCCCGCTCAAACACACGCTCTGCCAACTGCACAGTTGACGTAGCGACTGCGCTTGGGCTGCAAGAGGCTTAAGTTGTGGAAATTAAATGTTTAATAACTGTTTTTCTAGCAGGACTTTTTTGTTCAAACATTCAGGGCATGATTATGTTATTCATATGTGTATATGTGCCGAAGCACAAGTATCTAGTATTTGAAATGCATTTTTTGCGAATTTAGGGCGAAGGGGTCGTGGCATCTAAAATCCAAAAATTACAAAATGTCTGTATTCACAACAGGCATCTACACAGTGAATTTCATGTCACAAGCTCTTACGGTACGTAAAAAAGTCGAAAAGTTATCGAAATTTATCGATAAAAAGAGAACGGGAAGAGTTATCGAATTTTTGAAAAAAACTCGTATAGCGTATGGTATTCAGGAGAATACATGTCAAATTTCAGCTCTCTAGCTTCTGTGGTTTACGAGATCGCTGCGTTCACACAGACGGACGGACGGACGGACGGACGGACGGACAGACGGACAGGGCTATTTCAACTCAGCTCATCGAGCTGATCAAGAATATATATACTTTGTATGGTCTGCGACGTCTCCTTCTGCCTGTTACATACATTTTCACAAAAACATTATACCCTGATTTCCCATTTTCAATGGGCTCAGGGTATAAAAAGAAATCCACCGACAATGCGCACATCCACTTTTTCGGTTTTATTGAATATTTATTGGTGTAAATGTGTGCGATGGTAACCGTGTTGTGCTGTTTGTTGGTGTTGTTGTTATTGAGACTGCGGCGCGCTTCCAATTAATTAATTAAACTCTTCCCGTTCTCTTTTTATCGATAAATTTCGATAACTTTTCGACTCTTTTACGTACCGTTAAAGCTAGAGACCTGAAATTCACAATGTAGATTCCTATTGTGAATACAGACATTTTGTAATTTTTGGATTTTGGATGTCACGCCCCCTTCGCCCTAAATTTGGAAAAAACGCATTACAAATACTAGAGACTGCTTCGGCACATACACACATATGAATAACATAATCATGCCCTGAAAGTTTGAATAAAAAAGTCCTGCTAGAAAAACAGTTATTAAACATTTAATTTCCACAACTTAAGCCTCTTGCAGCCCAAGCGCAGTCGCTACGTCAACTGCGCAGTTGGCAGAGCGTGTGTTTGAGCGGGCGTGCGTCAGTGTGTGTATGTGATGCTTGCAATATATGTATATGTTAACTAAGTATACAATATTTGAAGTATCGGCACTTCGCAGGGCTCAGGGTATCTCCTAGTCGAGCCGTCTCGACTAGAGCATTCTTACTTATTTTTTTGTGTTGCTTGCAATATATGTATATGTAAACTAAGCATAGAATATATGAAGCATCGGCACTTCGGCTCAGGTTATCACCTAGTCGAGCCGTCTCGACTAGAGCATTCTTACTTGTTTAGCTCTTTCTCGTATTTCCCGTCACTTTCGTCCTCTATATTTACCAATATGCTATATGCTTTATGTGCTACCTATTATAAATATTTTTATGTATTTACTTCAGAACTCTTTCTTCCTGTAGTAAAATCCTTGATTTCAGTTTATCAGATTCAGATATCGTTAATAAAATTTTGTTATTTTTAGGCTTTTTCTTATTTACTTATTAGTAACGAACGTTTCGTCAACTACATAATAAATAATTAAAGTATAATTTTTATTATTTACTTATTAGTAACGAACGTTTCGTCAACTACATAATAAATAATTAAGGTATAATAAAAAACAAAATCTGTTTGGTCCGAGAATATCCTTTCTCCTTCTTCGGGCACTTGATAATGTCCGCCGACCCATCTAAGGCTGCTCAAAAATCCGCAAGCCTTAAGGTTCCCGGTCGTAGCGACGCTTTGTCCGCAAGTCCTTCGAAACTCAGTCCAGTAACTTCCAATCGCTCTCACATCCATGCCTCCACGACAACGTCTCGTAGCCACAGCGTTTCTCCAACGTCACGTCTGTCCACTGCCACCGTTTCCAATCCTCGTAAGAGCTTCTAACCACCTCCAAAGGTCGTCGTGACTGCAGCAGAGTTTCCCATACTCACTCGGTCCGCGTCTCAACAGCTCAAGGAGCAATCGACAATGTCATTAGCCGACTTCATTGCGACATGCGATGCGCTCACAATTTTTTATGCTCGCGAAAGTGAAGCTCTAAGTGGAGAAGTCCCTCTCTACTCCACGAAAATACACTTAGAGCAGCTCAAGTCACTTTGGGTGAATGTAGAATCGGAGTTTACCCGCTGCCACAAGGTTTTCTGAAATTTTCAATGGCGATAGTCTTGCGTGGCCATGATTTGTTCTCTACGATCCACATTCGTAATCCCATTTTGGCAGAAGTGGAAAAGCTTTATCACCTAAATTTTAAGACTGCGGTGATGCAAAATCCATTGTTTCGAAGTCCCCTCTAACTAATGAGGGTTTCCGCTTGGGACAATCTCACTGCACGGTAAGAAAATTATCGACTTTTGAACATGATGCAAGCGAAGCAGCTGCTCCAAATTTGCATAGTTTCACAGGAATCAGGCAGGTCATTGCGAGAGCTGCAGGCGGCTTTTCAGGGGTGCCTGACTGCCATGCAGCGATCAGTCAATCTGTATGACAAATCTACCAAAAGCAACTATCCTGTTGTGGAAACAATCTGATCCAAAGAAGACTGCAGTCATCCTGGGATGATCTGAATCGTTTCTTGGCAGATCACTATCGTGTGCTGGAGACCACAGAGGGTCATAATTCGACCGCAAATACACAGGTCGACCCATCTAGGTCCCGAAAACCCGCCGCCACGGTGAGTGTCCAAGCGTTTCCCGTCAAGACACATATTAAAGCAGCATCCTGTAGGCTCTGTAATAAGTAGAATTATCCGATCCGTGTCTGCCGAACCTTCATTGCGATGTCCGTTGCAAGGAGAGCGGAAGTGATCAGGCTACAGAGTTTGTGTTTGAACGGCTTCGCTCGGGGTCATCAAGTGAGGGTCTGCTCCAGTGCGCATAATTACCATATCTGCTAGGAGTGTCATCACACGCTGTAACGAGTCCACCACCATGCATTTAAACTCACACGAGCGTCAACGCTCGACGGAGGTAGCGCAGAAAATGCATGTTTACTGAAGTCGTTCGCCTCTTGGGACAGGAAGATTCAGCTAGAAGTTTTGGCCTTAGTCGTTCCCAGACTGGCAGGAGCAATCCCAGCGTGTCCTCTCCCGGACAATGTGCAATTCGAATACTTGGATCGTGCATTAGGTGACCCTCATTACAATAGGCTAGCTGGAGATGATGATTGGAGTGGATCTCTTCCCACATATCCTTAAGGAAAGGATCAAAAACTGTTGTTCGGGCCCATCGTAGCCGTTTCAGAGAAGTGTTCACGGTACAGATAGGAGCGCTCGCACCAGAATATTGATGTACTGCTTACTAAGTTCTGAGAGGTTTAAGACCTTCCGGCAAAGCCGAAATACGATTCAGACGTTATCTGTGAACAGGTGTTCCAGGAAACCACCAAAGTCCGGATCGTCTTTAACGCCTCGAGTCCGTCCGCTTATTCCAATTCGTCTTTAATGTTGACATTACTCAGATGTATCGACAGATCCTTGTCCCAAGCACACACCGTTCTAGTGGATCCTCTATCTACGACTACGAACTTCCAATGGTCACTTTCGGTGTTAACTGCGTACCCTTTCTACAGCTGGCGCACGACGTGCAACACTTGTTTCCTAGAGCAAGTGAGATCCTGCGGCATTACACGTAGGTAGATGATGTCCTCGCCGGGGCTCACATGGAGGGAGGCGCCCACGACGCCATCCAAGAGCTTATCGCTGCTTTCCTTTCGGCTGGCTTACCGCTGAGGAAACGGACAGCTAACCAGAAAGGAATACTCAAGGCTCTTCCGAGAGAGCATTTGCTGCATGAAGACTTTCCTGAGTTAGAAGACGCAAGACGCAAGTACGACCAAGACGCTGGGTATCCGTTGGCAAGCCACGAATGACAGCTTCTTCTTCTTTATTTATGATTTTATATATAATATTTCTATTTATGCAGCACCTATGGCTAACCGAACTTGAATGGGACGATGCACTCACGCCATCGCTCTTATTTCAGTGGCACGAGTTCCTACAGGACTATCCGGGTCTCAGCCAGCTTCGCATCCCCAGATGGCTGGATATCCGTCAGGAGGTAGAATGGGACCTACATGGCTTTTGTGATGCTTCTCATACGAAACAGTGCTCGATGTGCGGGTCCGGCATCAGGACCATGTGAGTGTCCATCTCCAAACGGCTAAGACACGAGTAGCTTCAGTCAAAACGGTTTCGCTGCCACGACTGAAGCTCTGCGGTGCCGTTCTGCTGTTAAGCTATGCGACAGTAGTCCCGGAGATGCTAATACGGGCGACTTCCTGGAAGGATTCCACTACGAGGCGTCTCCATCGATGAAGTAGCGGTCAGCGGTTTGTGGGGGTTCAGACCGGACGGACTCCGACAGGCCCCTGAGTATTGGCCGGTTTCTCTCTGCGATGTCCCTGATACGCAGCTTGAGCATAGAGTCCACAGTCAGACAGCCACTGTAGACTCCAAGGATGACTTTAGTGGGCGATTCTCAGATTACGGGAGAGCCACCGCATATGCCAAGCGGTTCGTCGCTCCAAATGTTACGATTTCCCCCACGATATAGCTCGGCAACGACGAGCTATTAGACACCGAGCGATTCCTTGTGCAGCTCGTTCGACACGCGTGCGCTGTTGAACGCGTGCCTCCCAATGAGTCTCATTAACGGCTTGTTTCCTAAGGCCCTCGGTTTGGCCGTGACTCGCGTCGGGGACGACCAAGCATGCACGGCTGTAATTGAGTCCAAGGGCGACCCAGCTCTGAGGAATGCTGTTGTGTTGAAAGAGGAAGCTGACATGTGCCTCCCCACTCGCAGTCGAGAGGTTGCGTAAAAAATTCTCGACCCTCGTATCTCCGGATCCTGTTGCATCTAGGCTGCCGTCCCCAATCCTAATGTATGCCCAGTGTGACAATTGCAACTTGTTGCAAGGGGCCGGTATGTTCACGCCACAGGGTGATCCTTGTGAGCGCGAAATAGCGAAGGCAAGGATTTGCGATTTGGCAAAAGCGGTCGTGACTATCACTTCTTGGGAAATCGCCATTACTACCACTAGTGACTTAACCGATTTCTTATATTTTATTCAGGGTATAACAAATAAGAAAACTCTGGTCGGTGGCGCTAGTCCTGAACCCTGAACCCAGCGAAAAGCCGCTATTCCGTAAATTATGTTTCTTTTATATGTATGTACATCACAAACAACACATATACACACACAAAGACGCACCCACGACTGCGTTTGGTCTGCAAGATGCCTATCTTATGGGATATTAATGGGATATTTATAATTAATTATTTAATAACGTTTCCTGAGTCAATTGAAATTGGGAAATCAGGGTGTAATGGTTTTGTTGAAACGTATGTAACAGGGAGACGGAGGCGTGGCAGGCCCCATAGCCCTGTCCGTCTGTCCATCTGTCCGCCCGTCCGTCTGTCCGTATGTATGAACGCGTTGATCTCAAAACCTATAAGAAGTAAAGACATGAAATTTCTTATGTAGGGTCCTGTATAGTACGATTCGATTGAATGATAATTCAATAAATCGATAACCGTTCCCGTTTTAAAGTTATTTTATGAAATTTTGATTTTTCTTGAATTTTGGATAAATTTATTTAAATTGAAGTTAGTTGAAAATAAAGCTAATATATGAATGAGTTTACATTTTTATACCCTGAGCCCATTGAAAATGGGAAATCAGGGTATAATGTTTTTGTGAAAATGTATGTAACAGGCAGAAGGAGACGTCGCAGACCATACAAAGTATATATATTCTTGATCAGCTCGATGAGCTGAGTTGAAATAGCCCTGTCCGTCTGTCCGTCCGTCCGTCCGTCTGTGTGAACGCAGCGATCTCGTAAACCACAGAAGCTAGAGAGCTGAAATTTGACATGTATACTCCTGAATACCATACGCTATACGAGTTTTTTTTCAAAAATTCGATAACTCTTCCCGTTCTCTTTTTATCGATAAATTTCGATAACTTTTCGTCTCTTTTACGTACCGTAAGAGCTAGAGACATGAAATTTACTGTGTAGATGCCTGTTGTGAATGCAGACATTTTGTAATTTTTGGATCTTGGATGCCACGCCCCCTTCGCCCTAAATTTGCAAAAAACGCATTTCAAATACTAGAGACTTGTGCTTCGGCACATACACACATATGAATAACATAATCATGCCCTGAAAGTTTGAATCAAAAAGTCTTGCTAGAAAAAAAGTTATTAAACATTTAATTTCCCATAGCGTTGGCGTCTTGCAGCCCAAGCGCTGTCGCTACGTCAACTGCGCAGTTGGCAGAGCGTGTGCTTGCACGTGCGTCTGTGTGTGTGTTGCTGGCAACATATGTATATGTAAACTAAGCATAGAATATTTGAAGTATCGGCACTTCGCAGGGCTCAGGGTATCTCCTAGTCGAGCCGTCTCGACTAGAGCATTCTTACTTGTTATAAAGTGGAAAAACTTAATAAAATATGCAGATCATATCTTGAGAATTTTCAAATCAATTTAGTCACACAGAAGTTATTACAAAACGTTTAGCCAGTCGGCAAACACGTGATCAGCAACGCCAAGCATTAAGTGTACACACACATTGAACTGCGAGCATCTGGCAAATTCTAAGAACCGAAAGTTTTAGTGTGTGTACAGGCTAGATTGCTGACTAATAAATTATCAAATATTTGACAATATTTATTCGAAGTATCATATTGTAGTGAAATACTTTTATTATTCGAGTTAGAGTTTATTCGAGACTGAAAATATATATGCTGCAAGCGCAGGCAGCCGAACTTAAGCACAAAAAGGAATTGGATAAACATTCCGCTATGATTCAAATGAACAGAACTAGCGAATTATGACTAAAAGAGTTGGACATTCAGCGGTGTGTACATAAATATTTCAACACTCCTTCTCAACGCGATGTCCACTTTACAAAAATTAAAGAATTTAAGCTAGTCCTAACATTTCTCTCAACTTTACATGCTTTGTCTTACATAAGTTTTTAGTTAGGATATCTGTTGTCATATTATTCGTGGGAACGTACTTTATATTAATTACATTATTTTTATAAATTTCCCATACAAAATGATACTTTATTTCGATGTGCTTGCTACGTGAATGAAATTTAGAATCTTTAGCAAGGCACTGTGCGCTTTGGTTATCGCTATATATCATTAATTTTAACATCGGCTCGAATCCCATCTCCTGGATCTGCTTTCTTAGGTATACAGCTTCTTTTGTGGCTTTGTGCCTCCGTGCTGCTGAGGGCGACAAGGCTTTGCTTCTTTGATTCCCATGAGACTGCTGCTCCAGCAATGAAGAATTACCAGCCCAGTCGGCATCAACAAAACAATGGATAGGCACACCTGTTTTGTTGTAGCACAATCGCATCTCTGAGGTACCCTTTAAGTATCTCAACACCCGCTTTGCAGCAACCTCATGCTCCTTGTGCGGATCTGCATTTCTCTGCGCCAGCTTAGCCACAGAATGTATTATATCTGGTCGTGTCGTCGGCGCCAAATATAATAAGGACCCGATGAGAGATTGGTAGCGTGTCTTGTCCACCCGCTCACAGCGAACATCGTCGCATTTTGTCTGGAAGCCAACTTCTAACGGTGTTGCCACTGCCTTACAGTCTTGCATGCCGTACTCCTTTAAGAGACCCTCGATGTATTGATTATGGCCAATGGATACGCCACCCGTTTTGCCATCTCTCTCGATTTCCATGCCTAGGAAATGCTGCAGCTTGCCGCCATCAACTACGTCAAATTTATTTGATATAATTTGCTTTATGTGAGCCATGTCTTCTTCTCTGGTACATGCAAGTATAAAATCGTCAACATATACAACGATTATATTTAAATACCCTTTAATTGTATTGGTGTATATGCACGGCTCGCTCGCACATGGGACGAAACCAATCTATCCAGTTTTTGGTTCCATTCACGGCCACTCTGCTTTAGACCGTTCAACGATTTGTTTAGTTTCAGCACACGTTTGGGATGATCTGCATCAATGAAGCCCTCCGGCTGTCGCATATATACGTCGTTGTGTAGCTCGCTGTTAAGATACGCTCCTGAGACGTCCATTGGTGCAAGTGCATCTCGTGCTCGACAGCCAACGCAATCACTAGCCTGATTGACGAATAACGTGCCACTGGAGAAAAAGTTTCCTCGTAGTTTACACCATACTGCTGCCCGCACCCTTTTGCGACCAATCGTGCCTTAAAGCGCTGCACGACGCCATACTGATCACGCTTGGTTGTAAAAACCCAATTACATCCGATTACTTTTCACCTGCTGGAAGGTCGACCAAGGTCCAAGTTTTGATGTTCTTCAGATGATCATACTCTTTCTGCATTGCTATATTCCAGTTCTCCGATTGCTGCGAGTTGAGTGCCTCTTTTACGCTGGTAGGCACGTTTATGTCTTTAACATCTAGTACATTTAGCATATTGTACTCTTTTCGTGGGCGACCTGGACACCCATTGTGAACAATCCTTGGCCTGCCTGGCCCTCTTCTGGCTGTGGTTTCCTCCTGTTCAGAATTCTCTTCATCATCTCTTCTCCATGGACTGTTGGGCCTTGGATGTTATCAACAGTATCCTTATGATCGTCAGTGTGCTTGTTTTCACCTGATTCAAACACCAACGAAACGGACTCATTTGATATTTTCTCGTGTTCCGAATCCAATACAAACTTGTGCTCCAAAAATACAACATCTCTAGAAACTGTAACACATCTTTTAGCAGGATTGTACAAGCGATAAGCTTTTGCAGTTTCGGAATAGCCGACAAAAATGTGTTGCAATCCCTTTTGCGCAAACTTTTTCTTGTGTGTTTTATCTAGAACAATCGCTCTCATGCCAAATATTTTTAGGTGGGAAACGCTTGGTTTTTTCCCATACCATTCCTCATACGGTATTTTTCCGGACAAACTTGCAGTTTCAGCTCTATTGCGTAGGTATGCCGCTGTCATTATGGCCTCACCCCATAAGCTTTCACTTACTCCAGCGTGAACCAGCATACAGCGCGCCATCTCCACTAAGGTTCTGTTGGCGCGTTCCGCCATACCATTTTGATGCGGAGTGTGGGGAACCGTAAGTTGCCTTTTTATACCGTGGCTCGACAAGTAATTTTCAAACGCGCCGCTAAGGTACTCACGCCCATTGTCGCTTCTGACAGCTTTAATCAGTTTTCCGGATTGATTTTCTACCAACGTTTTAAAGCCTTTAAATTTTTCGAAAATTTCGTCTCTCGTTTTCAACATGTATACCGATACATAGCGCGATTTATCATCAATAAACGTGGCGAAATACCGTGCTCCACCTTGGGATTGTGTTGGCATAGGGCCACAAATGTCAGTGTGGATTAAGCCCAGCACATCTTTGGAGCGATTTTCCGACGCTTTCGGGAATTTCTTGACGCAAATCTTACATTTCGCACACGTCTCACATACAAAGTCATTAATGTTGCACGCACTAGCTCGAAGACCATGAACCATGTCTTGTTTTATCATTTTATTCAAGCTGTCAAAATTTAAATGCCCGAACCGATCGTGCCATTTAATCAGCTTATTTAAATTTGTATTTGCGACGAATGCTCTTTATACCCTGAGCCCATTGAAAATGGGAAATCAGGGTATAATGTTTTTGTGAAAATGTATGTAACAGGCAGAAGGAGACGTCGCAGACCATACAAAGTATATATATTCTTGATCAGCTCGATGACCTGGGTTGATATAGCCCTGTCCGTTTGTCCGTCCGTCCGTCCGTCCGTCTGTGTGAACGTAGCGATCTCGTAAACCACATAAGCTAGAGAGCTGAAATTTGACCTGTATACTCCTGAATACCATACGCTATACGAGTTTTTTTTTCAAAAATTCGATAACTCTTCCCGTTCTCTTTTTATCGATAAATTTCGATAACTTTCCGTATCTTTTACGTACCGTAAGAGCTAGAGACATGAAATTCACAATGTAGATTCCTGCTGTGAATACAGACATTTTGTAATTTTTGGATTTTGGATGCCACGCCGCCTTCGCCCTAAATTTGCAAAAAACGCATTTCAAATACTAGAGACTTGTGCTTCGGCACACACATATGAATAACATAATCATGAACTGAAAGTTTGAATAAAAAAGTCTTGCTAGAAAAAAAGTTATTAAACATTTAATTTCCACAACATAAGCCTCTTGCAGCCCAAGCGCAATTGTTACGTCAACTGCGCAGAACGTTGGCAGAACGTGTGCTTGAGCATGCGTCTGTGTGTGTATGTGTTGCTTGCAATATATATGTATGTAAGCTAAGCATAGAATATTTGAAGTATCGGCACTTCGCAGGGCTCAGGGTATCTCCTAGTCGAGCCGTCTCGACTAGAGCATTCTTACTTGTTTTATTTCATTTTCAAACAAAAACAAATCACTTTCTTTATCTGCAACCATTAATATTTCGTTATTACTGTCTTTAACATACGCTTTGTTTTTAACAAAATTTACTTTAAAACCATTTTCCGTTGCTTTTGATACTGATATAAAATTGCATTGTAAGCCTTTTACATATAATACGTCGACTAATTCGAACGTACCTTTTTGTCCGTTTAACACCACTGTTCCTAAACCTTCGGCTTCTATGTAATTTTCGTCCGCTAATTTTATTTTTTCGTTGTGCTCACGGATACATGTGAACATTGATTTGTTCGCACACAAATGAGCTGTAGCTCCGCTATCTACACACCATGCGTCTCTCGCCAATTCGTTTTTAGTTCCAGAAGCAGCAAACACCGACAATGCCCTTTTATTACTCTTTTCGCGCGGTTTCGTTTTCTCTTTCGATCTGCACTTTGCCGCTATATGCCCGCGACGGCCACACGACCAACACTCCAAGTTTTTTCCGTCTCTTTTCGGTTTGTCCTTTTTACCGTTTTCTTGCCGCGACACGAACATTTTCTGCTCAAATTTTTCCGCTACCTCGCCAATTTTGCGCCTCTCTCCTTCTTCAAGTAATTTGATTTTTTGGGCGCTAAGCGACGGCAACGAATCTCGCGACCCTATGGCGACAACGAAATTTTCGAATTCGTCACTTAAACTTGCAAGCAAAATTATTGTGAGCATTTCATCGGGCACGTGTGACTGGATTTCACATAATTTTTCTACGAGATCAGAGAAATTATTTAAATGTTCACGAATGCTTTCCGAACTTGACATTTTCAAATATAGCAATTGCTTGAATAGCTGTATTTTTCGCGTCGGACCCGAGGGTATATGAATTTCAGCTAATTTTTTCCAAGCTTCACTTGCTGTCTTACAGTGCTTAACATAGTTAATTTGCGATGGTTTTAGGCACAACAATATACTTGCGAGAGCTTTCTCGTCTTTACTGTCTACCAACGCTAATTGTTCAGGTGTATCATTTTCGTTTTTTATTAAACGTTCAGAAATCACCGCACACAAGTCAGAATGGATTAAGAGACTTCTCATCTGTATTGACCACACACCATAGTTTTCACCATCGAGTTTCTCAATTGCGAATTGCGAACTCATTTTGTACAAATTAATTAATATCCGATATTAATTAACAAAACCGAATCTCGACCAGTCTTTCCGACTAACATGCCCAATTTCCGCAGTCCTGGGCCCATAACCTATTCGAGTTAGAGTTTATTCGAGACTGAAAATATATATGCTGCAAGCGCAGGCAGCCGAACTTAAGCACAAAAAGGAATTGGATAAACATTCCGCTATGATTCAAATGAACAGAACTAGCGAATTATGACTAAAAGAGTTGGACATTCAGCGGTGTGTACATAAATATTTCAACATTTATAATAGCTATCAAACAAGCTAATTTAGATATTCAGAGAACTGATTGATGCAAAATTCTTATAAAAAAAGTCCTAGGGCTGTTTGTGCTTGAAGAGTTGATTTTGTTATTAATTACAGCTTACATATTTATGAATAATACAATTCGAATATTTTCTAGGTATAATGGAAAGCAATCGCAATATGACGACAGCAAGTGACCAACTTAATATCCCTGTACTGGATGATAGCTCATGTAGTGATGAGGGAATGGACAATCAATCAGCTCAATATTTAAATTTTGGCAGAATTACGCCCCCAAAAACATTATTAGCAACAGATCGTTTAAAGCCAACGTGCGTACTGGAGGATACTAAATTAGGTAATCACGTTGGCTCGACCAAAGCAATGTTAAGCGCTGATTCTCTCGAAAACATGTCAACTTTATGCTATAGGTAAAAATAAGTCATCATAAAAGACAATCATTTAATCATACATACTTTTAGCTTAAGCCCTAATACAACAAGTAAGAATGCTCTAGTCGAGACGGCTCGACTAGGAGATACCCTGAGCCCTGCAAAGTGCCGATACTTCAAATATTCTATGCTTAGTTTACATATACATATATTGCAAGCAACACATACACACACACAGACGAACGCTCAAGCACACGCTCTGCCAACTGCGCAGTTGCCGTAGCGACAGCGCTTGGGCTGCAAGAGGCTTATGTTGTAGAAATTAAATGTTTAATAACTTTTTTTCTAGCAGGATTTTTTTATTCAAACTTTTAGGGCATGAATTTGTTATTCATATGTGTGTAGTTGCCGAAGCACAAGTCTCTAGTATTTGAAATGCGTTTTTTGCAAATTTAGGGCGAAGGGGGCGTGGCATCCAAAATCCAAAATCCAAAAGTTACAAAATGTCTGTATTCACAACAGAAATCTACATAGTGAATTTCAGGTCTAGCTAGAGTTATCGAATTTTTGAAAAAAACTCGTATAGCGTATGGTATTCAGGAGTATACATGTCAAATTTCAGCTCTCTAGCTTCTGTGGTTTACGAGATCGCTGCGTTCACACAGACTGACGGACGGACGAACAGACGGACAGACGGACAGGGCTATATCAACTCAGCTCATCGAGCTGATCAAGAATATATATACTTTGTATGGTCTGCGACGTCTCCTTCTGCCTGTTACATACCTTTTCACAAAAACATTATACATTGATTTCTCATTTTCAATGGGTAATATTGGTTCGCCTGCTCTTTTATTGCAAATTAATTTTTAGTTCCTTCTCTTATTTCCCATCACTTTCGTCCTCTATATTTACCTATATGTACATCTGAATACTCCTTGCATATGTGTTATGTGCTACTTATAACAAATATTTTATGTATTTTCCTCACTCTCTCTTCCTTTAATAAAATCTTTGCTGTCAGTTTACCTCCGAGAAATCACACACAGGGCCCAAGAGTGAGAATGCACATGAACTGGCAATTATCCCTACATGTGTGCATATATGTGCATATATATATATATATGTAGATTGATTTTTAAACTGAATATTTTTAATTTCTTCACTCCCTATCTTTCATAGTTTAATAATATTACTAACCATATTTGGCTGTGATTCGGGGCATAGCTCGCCGGCCTGGCAAATAAAACACCCCCAGCGGGTGGTGATATCATTGATAAAATTTGTTAATTTTTGGCTTTTACTTTAATTTCTTATTAGTGACACTCGTTTTGTCAACTATAATAAATAAAATAAATAAAATAAATAAATAAACAAAAGTTATTAAACATTTGATTTTCCATAACATAGGCGTTGCAGTTGGCAAAGCGTGTGCTTGAGCGTGCGTCTGTGTGTGTGTATGTGTTGCTTGCAATATTTGTATATGTAAACTAAGCATAGAATATTTGAAGTATCGGCACTTCGCAGGGCTCAGGGTATATCCTAGTCGAGCCGTCTCGACTAGACCATTCTTACTTGTTATACCCTGAGCCCATTGAAAATGGAAAATCAGGGTATAATGTTTTTGTGAAAATGTATGTAACAGGCAGAAGGAGACGTCGCAGACCATACAAAGTATATATATTCTTGATCAGCTCGATGAGCTGAGTTGATATAGCCCTGTCCGTCTGTCCGTCTGTCCGTCCGTCCGTCCGTCCGTCCGTCTGTGTGAACGCAGCGATCTCGTAAACCACAAAAGCTAGAGAGCTGAAATTTGACATGTATACTCCTGAATACCATACGCTATACGAGTTTTTTTTTTTTAATTCGATAACTCTTCCCGTTCTCTTTTTATCGATAAATTTCGATAACTTTTCGTCTCTTTTACGTACCGTAAGAGCTAGAGACCTGAAATTCACACTGTAGATTCCTGGTGTGAATACAGACATTTTGTAATTTTTGGATTTTGGATTTTGGATGCCACGCCCCCTACGCCCTAAATTTGCAAAAAACGCATTTCAAATACTAGAGACTTGTGCTTCGGCACATACACACATATGAATAACATAATCATGCCCTGAAAGTTTGAATAAAAAAGTCTTGCTAGAAAAATGTTATTAAATATTTAATTTCCACAACATAAGCCTCTTGCAGCCCAACCGCTGTCGCTACGGCAACTGCGCAGTTGGCAGAGCGTGTGCTTGAGCGTTCGTCTGTGTGTGTGTATGTGTTGCTTGCAATATATGCATATGTAAACTAAGCATACAATATTTGAAGTATCGGCACTTCGCAGGGCTCAGGGTATCTCCTAGTCGAGCCATCTCGACTAGAGCATTCTTACTTGTTATAAATGACCTTCTAAATATCCGGTTAATCCAAGAAAACCTTTTATTTCTTTAGTTTTTGTAAGAATAGGATATTTTAGAATTGACTTGATTTTATCAGGACTGGGTTTTATTCCATCCTTAGTAATGACGTATCCTAGGAAGGTCGTTTATTGTTTTAGAAACTCACATTTGTCAAGTTTTAATTTGAGATTTGCTTTAGAAAGCTTCTCGAAAACTAATTGCAGTGAGTGTAGGTGTTCTTTTAAAGATGTTGAATATACAATTATATCGTCAAGATATATTAAACAGTGTCTATTTAGTAATGGTCGCAAAAAATTATTCATGCAACGTTGAAAGGTTGCAGGTGCATTCTTTAATCCAAATGGCATTCGAAGATATTCATAGTGGCCATGTTTAGTGGAAAAATCTGTCTTATTAATGGAATCTGGGTTCATTTCATGTTGTAAAATAGTTGCATCTACCTATTTTTCCTAAAATTTCGTCCATATTTGGTTTTCGGTGTCTGTCATTTATAGTTACGTCGTTTAGTTTTCTATAGTCGATTACGATTCTAAATTTTTGTCAACCTGTTTTTTGGGTACGATCCATATAGGACTAAGGGGATTTACTGGGGCGTATAATACCTTGATCTAACATGTCCAGAATTTGCTGTTCAACTTCTTGTTCGTATGCTTGTGGATAACTGTTTGGATTTGTATGCAAAGGTGAATTGTGAGTGGTGTTAATAACATCTTTTTCTTGATTACTGAAACTAAGTTGTTCGCCTTCTTTGAATTGAATGTGTTGATATTGTTTCAACAAGCTTGTTAAGTTAAATTTTTCTTCTTCATTTAAATGCTCTAGTCGGTAAGGGCTTGGGTTAATATATTCTTGATTTATGGAATTATCTCTAATTGGATTGTTGAAATGTTGATTAGTTTCAGGATTTGGTTGAGTTAAGAAACGATTTTGGTTTGTGATTTATAATCTATAACGGCTTGAGCTTCTGAAAGCAGTTTCCTAACAATTAATAGATCGTAATCTGGTGAAATTTGATGGAGAAGGAATTCATTATTACTCTTGAACAAGTTGTTGGAAGGGACATTCACTTTTTGTGTGATTGTTAAAAGGTCCATTACTGGTATGAATAAGACAATCGGTATCATGAATTGGTAAATTAAAAACATAAGATGTAATCATATTGACAGCAGATCCTCTGTCTATTAAATATTTCAAATGTTTGCCTTTATAATTGATAGTTATACCCTGAGCCCATTGAAAATGGGAAATCAGGGTATAATGTTTTTGTGAAAATGTATGTAACAGGCAGAAGGAGACGTCGCAGACCATACAAAGTATATATATTCTTGATCAGCTCGATGAGCTGAGTTGATATAGCCCTGTCCGTCTGTCCGTCTGTCCGTCCGTCCGTCCGTCCGTCCGTCTGTGTGAACGCAGCGATCTCGTAAACCACAAAAGCTAGAGAGCTGAAATTTGACATGTATACTCCTGAATACCATACGCTATACGAGTTTTTTTTCAAAAATTCGATAACTCTTCCCGTTCTCTTTTTATCGATAAGTTTCGATAACTTTTCGTCTCTTTTACGTACCGTAAGAGCTAGAGACATGAAATTCACAATGTAGATTCCTGCTGTGAATACAGACATTTTGTAATTTTTGGATTTTGGATATTGGATGCCACGCCCCCTTCGCCCTAAATTTGCAAAAAACGCATTTCAAATACTAGAGACTTGTGCTTCGGCACATACACACATATGAATAACATAATCATGCCCTGAAAGTTTGAATAAAAAAGTCTTGCTAGAAAAATGTTATTAAATATTTAATTTCCACAACATAAGCCTCTTGCAGCCCAACCGCTGTCGCTACGGCAACTGCGCAGTTGGCAGAGCGTGTGCTTGAGCGTTCGTCTGTGTGTGTGTATGTGTTGCTTGCAATATATGCATATGTAAACTAAGCATACAATATTTGAAGTATCGGCACTTCGCAGGGCTCAGGGTATCTCCTAGTCGAGCCATCTCGACTAGAGCATTCTTACTTGTTATAAATGACCTTCTAAATATCCGGTTAATCCAAGAAAACCTTTTATTTCTTTAGTTTTTGTAAGAATAGGATATTTTAGAATTGACTTGATTTTATCAGGACTGGGTTTTATTCCATCCTTAGTAATGACGTATCCTAGGAAGGTCGTTTATTGTTTTAGAAACTCACATTTGTCAAGTTTTAATTTGAGATTTGCTTTAGAAAGCTTCTCGAAAACTAATTGCAGTGAGTGTAGGTGTTCTTTTAAAGATGTTGAATATACAATTATATCGTCAAGATATATTAAACAGTGTCTATTTAGTAAAGTCGCAAAAAATTATTCATGCAACGTTGAAAGGTTGCAGGTGCATTCTTTAATCCAAATGGCATTCGAAGATATTCATAGTGGCCATGTTTAGTGGAAAAATCTGTCTTATTAATGGAATCTGGGTTCATTTCATGTTGTAAAATAGTTGCATCTACCTAGTTTTCCTAAAATTTCGTCCATATTTGGTTTTCGGTGTCTGTCATTTATAGTTACGTCGTTTAGTTTTCTATAGTCGATTACGATTCTAAATTTTTGTCAACCTGTTTTTTGGGTACGATCCATATAGGACTAAGGGGATTTACTGGGGCGTATAATACCTTGATCTAACATGTCCAGAATTTGCTGTTCAACTTCTTGTTCGTATGCTTGTGGATAACTGTTTGGATTTGTATGCAAAGGTGAATTGTGAGTGGTGTTAATAACATCTTTTTCTTGATTACTGAAACTAAGTTGTTCGCCTTCTTTGAATTGAATGTGTTGATATTGTTTCAACAAGCTTGTTAAGTTAAATTTTTCTTCTTCATTTAAATGCTCTAGTCGGTAAGGGCTTGGGTTAATATATTCTTGATTTATGGAATAATCTCTAATTGGATTGTTGAAATGTTGATTACTTTCAGGATTTGGTTGAGTTAAGAAACGATTTTGGTTTGTGATTTATAATCTATAACGGCTTGAGCTTCTGAAAGCAGTTTCCTAACAATTAATAGATCGTAATCTGGTGAAATTTGATGGAGAAGGAATTCATTATTACTCTTGAACAAGTTGTTGGAAGGGACATTCACTTTTTGTGTGATTGTTAAAAGGTCCATTACTGGTATGAATAAGACAATCGGTATCATGAATTGGTAAATTAAAAACATAAGATGTAATCATATTGACAGCAGATCCTCTGTCTATTAAATATTTCAAATGTTTGCCTTTATAATTGATAGTTATACCCTGAGCCCATTGAAAATGGGAAATCAGGGTATAATGTTTTTGTGAAAATGTATGTAACAGGCAGAAGGAGACGTCGCAGACCATACAAAGTATATATATTCTTGATCAGCTCGATGAGCTGAGTTGAAATAGCCCTGTCCGTCTGTCCGTCCGTCCGTCCGTCCGTCCGTCCGTCTGTGTGAACGCAGCGATCTCGTAAACCACAGAAGCTAGAGAGCTGAAATTTGACATGTCCTGAATACCATACGCTATACGAGTTTTTTTTTTTTAATTCGATAACTCTTCCCGTTCTCTTTTTATCGATAAATTTCGATAACTTTTCGTCTCTTTTACGTACCGTAAGAGCTAGAGACCTGAAATTCACACTGTAGATTCCTGGTGTGAATACAGACATTTTGTAATTTTTGGATTTTGGATTTTGGATGCCACGCCCCCTACGCCCTAAATTTGCAAAAAACGCATTTCAAATACTAGAGACTTGTGCTTCGGCACATACACACATATGAATAACATAATCATGCCCTGAAAGTTTGAATAAAAAAGTCTTGCTAGAAAAATGTTATTAAATATTTAATTTCCACAACATAAGCCTCTTGCAGCCCAACCGCTGTCGCTACGGCAACTGCGCAGTTGGCAGAGCGTGTGCTTGAGCGTTCGTCTGTGTGTGTGTATGTGTTGCTTGCAATATATGCATATGTAAACTAAGCATACAATATTTGAAGTATCGGCACTTCGCAGGGCTCAGGGTATCTCCTAGTCGAGCCATCTCGACTAGAGCATTCTTACTTGTTATAAATGACCTTCTAAATATCCGGTTAATCCAAGAAAACCTTTTATTTCTTTAGTTTTTGTAAGAATAGGATATTTTAGAATTGACTTGATTTTATCAGGACTGGGTTTTATTCCATCCTTAGTAATGACGTATCCTAGGAAGGTCGTTTATTGTTTTAGAAACTCACATTTGTCAAGTTTTAATTTGAGATTTGCTTTAGAAAGCTTCTCGAAAACTAATTGCAGTGAGTGTAGGTGTTCTTTTAAAGATGTTGAATATACAATTATATCGTCAAGATATATTAAACAGTGTCTATTTAGTAATGGTCGCAAAAAATTATTCATGCAACGTTGAAAGGTTGCAGGTGCATTCTTTAATCCAAATGGCATTCGAAGATATTCATAGTGGCCATGTTTAGTGGAAAAATCTGTCTTATTAATGGAATCTGGGTTCATTTCAAGTTGATGTAATCCTTTTGCAAGGTCGATTGTTGTAAAATAGTTGCATCTACCTAGTTTTCCTAAAATTTCGTCCATATTTGGTTTTCGGTGTCTGTCATTTATAGTTACGTCGTTTAGTTTTCTATAGTCGATTACGATTCTAAATTTTTGTCAACCTGTTTTTTGGGTACGATCCATATAGGACTAAGGGGATTTACTGGGGCGTATAATACCTTGATCTAACATGTCCAGAATTTGCTGTTCAACTTCTTGTTCGTATGCTTGTGGATAACTGTTTGGATTTGTATGCAAAGGTGAATTGTGAGTGGTGTTAATAACATCTTTTTCTTGATTACTGAAACTAAGTTGTTCGCCTTCTTTGAATTGAATGTGTTGATATTGTTTCAACAAGCTTGTTAAGTTAAATTTTTCTTCTTCATTTAAATGCTCTAGTCGGTAAGGGCTTGGGTTAATATATTCTTGATTTATGGAATTATCTCTAATTGGATTGTTGAAATGTTGATTAGTTTCAGGATTTGGTTGAGTTAAGAAACGATTTTGGTTTGTGATCGGAATATAGTTAATTTATATTTTCTATTGTATAAAATTACAGTTTGTGATTTATAATCTATAAGAGCTTGAGCTTCTGAAAGCAGTTTCCTACCAATTAATAGATCGTAATCTGGTGAAAATTGATGTAGAAGGAATTCATTATTACTCTTGAACAAGTTGTTGGAAGGGACATTCACTTTTTGTGTGATTGTTAAAGGTCCATTACTGGTGTGAATAAGACAATAGGTATCATGAATTGGTAAATTAAAAACATTAGATGTCATCATATTGACAGCAGATCCTGTGTCTATTAAACATTTAAAATGTTTGCCGTTATAATTGATAGTTATGTATTGTTGTTGTGGTTTCCGAGACTGGCAGCTGAAAAATTTTTGGCTTTCTCGATTTTTATTTTAATTAATTGTTCTGTCTCAGTCGAACAGCTGTGGCTGTTTGTAAATATGTGTCGTTTAATTTTGTTCTTGGTAATATTGAGGATAGTAATCAGAATAAGGAGCTACTTGATTATAATATTCTTGCTGCATATAATCGTGATAATTTATTTCTTCATGATTTCTAGTTTCTTCTTCTATGCTCATTTTACTTTGTCCAACACGTTTTGTCGGTTGGGTATTGAAAGGGGCTTGTTGTGGAGTTACTTGTGTATGTTGTCCGAAACGATTATTGTCTCGGTCTTAGAATTGATCTTTGTGTAGGGTATAATGGTCTGACCGCGTTAGATGTTGGTTGCATTGTTTGAGATGAATAATATGATTGATTGAATAATATGAATAATGATTAGGTGGATAATTAGGTATTGTTTGCATTGGTCGAGGTGAATAATGATTAGAGCGAAAAATGTTATTGTTAGTATAATTTGGTGTTAGTGTTGGTATTGGTGGAAGATATGGTTGCTGAAAATAAGTTCGATATGGGACATAATGGGTTTGGTTGAAGAAATGTGGGAAAATTTTGATAACAGGGATTTGGGTGTGACCGCTTGAAATTTTAATCTTGTTTTACTTTGATTTGATTTGAATTTAGACAGGGTTCATCATAAAGGGTTTTTTTGTTTGTAATATGGTTATTAAAGATCTTAATTCGGGAATTTCGCAATTTATAATTCGTATGCAAATATTTGTAGGTACTTTTTGGATTAGGTCGTCAATACTAGTTTTAATTAACCGCGCATACAATATTTTTTCATCTAAATTATTTTCTAATTCTAGCTTACTCATCAATGTCTGCCTACGGTGTGCTGCCTCTTCCAGGAAAGTTCGTACATTTCCTTTGAATGGGGTACTCCTGAATTCCTCCAATAAGGTTCTTGGTTTTCGTCGTGTAGTTTAAAATCAGTTGCTTTCGAAGATCCGACCATGTTGTGAGATTGATCATGTTAAGAGATAGCATGACTTCACTGCTGATGTAGCTTTCCACAAGTTCAAAAAGTATTGACCTCTGCCTTGCATCATTGGTGGTGTGAAGGGCCAATATGTAGTCGATCCGGTCGACGAACGTGTATAAACTGTTCTTGTTTCCAGTAAACTTCTCAACATTTTTCAGTTGATTGATCACTTGCCTCATGCTGGCATCGGAAAGGAGTGTTGTTGAGTCTCCTTGCATTTTATTTCTTTAATATATTATTATAGTTTTTCACTTAATTTTAAGTTTAGTTTTTTTTTATTATTTTTTATTATTATTATTATTCACTTAACTTTAAGTTCAGTTTAATATACCCTGAGCCCATTAAAAATGGGAAATCAGGGTATAATGTTTTCGTGAAAATATATGTAACAGGCAGAAGGAGACGTCGCAGACCATACAAAGTATATATATTCTTGATCAGCTCGATGAGCTGAGTTGAAATAGCCCTGTCCGTCTGTCCGTCCGTCTGTGTGAACGCAGCGATCTCGTAAACCACAGAAGCTAGAGAGCTAAAATTTGATATGTATACTCCTGAATACCATACGCAGAACGAGTTTTTTTTTTCAAAAATTCGATAACTCTTTCCGTTCTCCTTTAATCGATAAATTTCGATAACTTTTCTTCTTTTTTGCGTACCGTAAGAGCTAGAGAATGAAATTTACTGTGTAGATGTGACTACACTGTAAATACAGACATTTTGTAATTTTCGGATTTTTGATGCCACGCGCCCTTCGCCCTAATTTGCAAAAAACGTATTTCAAATACTAGACACATTTAATTTTCCACAATTTCCAGTTGCTACGTCAACTGCGCAGTTGGCAGAGCGTGTGCTTGAGCGTGCGTCTGTGTGTGTGTATGTGTTGCTTGCAATATATGTATATGTAAAATAAGCATAGAATATTTGAAGTATCGGCACTTCGCTGGGCTCAGGGTATCTCCTAGTCGAGCAGTCTCGACTAGAGCATTCTTACTTGTTATAAATAACCTTCTCAGTTGTATTTCTCATTCAAAAAATTTTATGTATGCAGATGATGTAAGACTCTGTCTCTCATACAATAATTCACTAGATCATCTATGCCTACAAGATGATCTTAATTCCTTTCAATGTTGGTGTAAGGCTAATCAGTATCATTTCAATTTCTCTAAATGTATGACAATGACCTTTAGTCGCAATTTCCATATACTGCTCATTATACAATCAATAATGAGTCCTTTCAATGTATGTCTACAGTTAAAGATCTTGGGGTGCTCTTGGATTCGATATCATCATTAATGAAGCCAATAGTGTTGTTGGCTTTATTAAACGATGGTCGAAAGGGTTTACGACCCGTTTGTCACCAAACTTCATTTTGTTTCGCTGATACGTCCAATATTAGAATGTTGTTCAATTATATGGTCGCCACAGCATAAATTGTATCAGGACCGTATTGAATCGGTTCACAAAAAGTTTCTTCTCTTTGCGTTACGCAATCTTAACTGGGATCGTAGCCTTCGCTTACCTTCTTATCATAGTAGGCTTCTTCTTATAGATCTTCCGTCACTAATGAACCGTTAAAAAGTCTTGGGTATTGCTTTTCTACATAATTTGATTAGTGGTACTATTTCTTCGCCTGCTCTTTTAAAGCAAATTAATTTTTTAGTTCATTCTCGTATTTCCCGTCACTTTCGTCTTCTATATTTACCTATATGCACATCTGATTACTCCATGCTTTCAGTTTACTTCAGAGAATTCACAGGAATTGGCAATTCTCCCTACTTGTGTAGTATTTTCTCTTCACTGTATTATATATATATATATATATATATATATATATATATATATATATATATAATTGAATATAAGTAAATTTGAGTCGAACTAATACCACGCCAAAAGCTAATGGTAACGTTGATGTGATTTTTTAAAGACGAAGTCACGATTTGTATTTTTCTTGACAACTTGCTTTATTCACAAACAACTTAAGACTAAAGAATATTTTTATCCTAGGCTTATTTATATGCTGTTGAAATTACGCAGCAGCAACATGACGCGTTGATGCAACGGTTCTTTCTAGTTAATTCTGGATTCGGGTGGTCGGGCGCGTTAGCAACATGACGCGTTGATGCAACGGTTCTTTCTAGTTAATTCTGGATTCGGGTGGTCGGGCGCGTTAGCAACATGACGCGTTGATTCAGCTGAGCTAGCACGTTGCTATGGGAACAGTTTTTTATGTATTGTGAACATAATTATTATGATTATGTTACTTCCCTCTCCTCAAGAGGCGAGCCTGCGAGTCAAGGTGACACAGAAGAATTATATTTGATCGTGTCATCTCGATAACTGTATGTTTTTCTTAATATTATGGGGTCACAAGATAAGTAAAGTATAAGATTACAACTATGAATATGACTATTGTGATTATAATGATTGTATATGTGAGGATAATAGTTTGTGATAAAATTTTACAATATTATTATGCTTTATAAGTTTGATTTTAATAATTTCTATTGGGAAATACAATGGTGTAAGATCGACTTCTGGTTAAAAATAGTTATTGCTTATAATTTAAGATTAACATTATTATTATTATTTTTTTTTTTTTTTTTTTTTTTTTTTTGCAATTTTGTTTTTTAATTTATGTTTCAAGTAATATATTTTATTATTTCTTTGTATCTTTTTCATAATAGAAATGTAATGTAATCAGGTTGAGTTGTGATCGGGATATGGGATAATTTTGATTGTGTTAGTGGATTGAAAATCAATTGGGATATAAATTCAAGTAGAAGGTTTGATTGAAGTATGCTTATGAAGTAGAAACCTGTGGGTTTTGAATTTGGTTAATTTTCTTTAATTTTTTAAACTGTGTTTTATAGTAACGTGTAACTCTGTTTCTGTCAGTAATTTGGTAATGATCTGGATTTATTTTTTCAACGTTTTTATTGGCTTTAAAGGGATTTTCTAATTTTCCTTTTTGTAATGGTCCTTTTCGATATCTGGTATCGACTTCGTATTCTTGTCGGTTACTGTTGATTTTATTTATAACTTTTTCTTTTTTTCTTGAGTGTCTAACTTTGGTTGTCCACCATATAAGAATATGTGTGCAGGAGTTTGTCCAGTTGTGTCATGTTTTGTTTTGTGATTGTAAATGTAAAGAATGGTTTCTATTTTACTGAGTTTATTTTCTTCGTCATTTAAAGTATTGATTATTCTAATTTTTTCGTTTATTGTTTTGTGTAGTCGTTCGATGTCTGCTATTCCTGTTTTTGTAGTATTTAGTTGTATTTCTACTCCTTCATTTTCAAGCCATTTCTTGAGTGCTAAGCTGGAAAATGCGCCATCTCGGTCAGCTTTTAATAATATTGGCTTTCCTAACTGATTAAATATACGCATTAATGCGTTCTTGCATTCTATCCAATCTTTTGTTTTAATGTTTTCAAGAGTAGCGAATTTTGAATAAATGTCTATGCAACTAAGATAGTGTTTGCCTTCGGATGAATAAATGTCTATTACAAATTTATCGCGACAATGTTCGGGCCTGGGGGTAATTTTCATCGGCATGTTTGTGTTTCTGTGTTCGGTTTTTGCTAAGTTACAAATGTTACATTCATTTATTATGTTTTGTGTTAGTAATTGGCTGTTAGGGAAATAGTATGTTTCGCAAAAGAGTTTATTTGTTTTTTGAATTCCGGGGTGTAAGAGTTTTTCATGATTCTTCAAGATAAGTTCTTTAAATTCAGCATATGAGTTTATATTTTTTAATTGAATGAGACTTCGTAGAATTTTAGTATGGTTAGTGTTGATAATTTCTTTGTGTGCGTTTTGAATGATCTCGAAATCTGCATCACTGTCTATAAACATTACACTAGTCTTTGTACAAAAATAGTCAATTAAATATTTTTCGGCTTTGTCTTTAGTCATGCTATCATATGTAATGTGAATTATTAATTTTTTGAAGTAATTCTGTTTTTTAATATTTGGAATGCCTTTAGAAAATATAATTTGTCTTTTGAATGTGTTTACTGGTTTCTCTGTAATGCAAATTAAATTACTACTGTATTCGTCAGCGCTATGTTGTGTTTCTTCTCCGAAATAAGTTTCTTCTATTTTTACTCGTGATAGAGCGTCAGCTATATGGTTTTCTTTTCCTTTTATGTATTTTATATCAAAATCGTATTCTGATAATTTTACTCTCCATCGGGATAGTTTTGAATTTGGTTCTTTCATTTTATACAACCAACATAATGGTTGATGGTCACTATTGATTTCGAAATGTCGGCCTAGAAGGTAGTGTCGAAAAGTTTTTGTTGCCCATACAATAGCTAAGAGTTCCTTTTCTATGGCGCTGTAGTTAGTTTCGTGGTCATTGAGGGTTCTACTGATGAAACTGATAGGATGTCCGTCTTGAGAAAGTACAGCTCCAAGGGCTACATTACTTGCGTCAGTTGTTAAAGTGAATTTATTTTTGAAATCGGGAATTTTTAAAATTGGATCATTGGAAATAAGTTGTTTTAGTTTTTCAAAAGCTCTAATGTATTCTGGATTCTTAATATTTATTTTTGAATCTTTTCGAAGTACTGATGTCATTGGTTTGGCTATGTCTGCAAAGTTTGGAATAAACTTTCTATAATATCCGGTTAATCCAAGAAAACTTTTTATTTCTTTAGTTTTTGTGGGAATAGGATATTTTAGAATTGCCTTGATTTTATCAGGATTGGGTTTTATTCCATCTTTGGTTATGACGTGTCCTAAGAAGTTTGTTTCTTGTTTTAGAAACTCGCATTTATCCAGTTGTAATTTTAGATTTGCTTCAGAAAGCTTTTCGAAAACTAATTGCAGTGAGTGTAGGTGTTCTTTTAAAGATGTTGAATATATAATTATATCGTCGAGATATACTAAACAGTGTTTATTTAATAATGGTCGCAAAACATTATTCATGCAACGTTGAAAGGTTGCAGGTGCATTCTTTAATCCAAATGGCATACGAAGATATTCATAATGGCCATGTTTAGTAGAGAAAGCTGTTTTACTAATGGAATCTGGGTGCATTTCAAGTTGATGAAATCCTTTTGCAAGGTCGATTGTTGTAAAATAGTTGCATCTACCTAGTTTTCCTAAAATTTCGTCCATATTTGGTATTGGGTGTCTGTCATTTATAGTTACGTCATTTAGTTTTCTATAGTCAATTACAATTCTAAATTTTTGTTTACCTGAAGCATCTTGTTTTTTGGGTACGATCCATATAGGACTACAATAAGGAGAATTACTGGGGCGAATAATACCTTGATCTAACATGTCTTGAATTTGCTGTTCAACTTCTTGTTCGTATGCTTGTGGATAGCTGTATGGTTTTGTATGCAAAGGTGAATTGTGGGTGGTGTTAATAACATGTTTTTCTTGATTACTGAAACTAAGTTGGTCGCCTTCTTTGAATTGAATGTGTTGATATTGTTTCAACAAGCTTGTTAAATTAAATTTTTCTTCTTCATTTAAATGTTCTAGTCGGTAAGGGCTTGGGTTAGTATATTCTTTATTTTTGGAATTATCTCTGATTGGATTGTTAAGATGTTGATTAGTTTCAGGATTGGCTAAGAAATGATTTTGGTTTGTGATTGGAATGACGTTGATTAATTTATACTTTCTATTGTATAAAATTACAGTTTGTGATTTATAATCTATAACGGCTTGAGCTTCTGAAAGCAGTTTTCTACCAATTAATAAATCGTAATCTGGTGAAAACTGATGTAGAAGGAATTCGTTATTACTCTTGAATAAGTTGTTGGAAAGGACATTTACTTTTTGTGTGATTGTTAAAGGTCCATTACTGGTGTGAATAAGACAATCGGTATTATGAATTGGTAAATTAAAAACATTAGATGTCATCATGTTAACAGTAGATCCTGTATCTATTAAACATTTTAAATTTTTGCCCTTATAAGTGATAGTTATGTATTGTTGGTTTCCGAGGCTGGCAACTGAAAATTTTCGGCTTCCTCGATTTCTATTTCATTTAATTGTTCTGTCTCATGTTCGGCTGTGACTGTTTGTATGTATGTGTCATTTGAGTTTTGTGGGTAACTTTGGTCTTGGTAATATTGAGGATAGTATTCAGAATAAGAAGCTACTTGATTATAATTGTGATAGTTAATTTCTTCTTGATTTCTAGTTTCTTCTTCTATGCTCATTTTACTTTGTCCACTTTCTGCAGGTCTAACACGTTTTGTTGGTTGGGTATTGAAAGGGGCTTGTTGTGGAGTTACTTGTGCATGTTGTCCGAAACGATTATTGTCAAATTGGCTCGGTCTTAGAATTGATCTTTGTGTAGGGTATAATGGTCTGACCGTGTTAGGTGTTGGTTGCATTGGTCGATGTGAATAATGATTAGGTGGATAATTAGGTGTTTGTTGCATTGGTCGAGGTGAATAATGATTAGGTGGAAAAATGTTATTGTTAGTATTATTAGGTGTTGGTGTTGATATTGGTGGAAGATATGGTTGCTGAAAGTAAGGTCGATATGGGACATAAGGATGGTTTGGTTGAAGGAATGTGGGAAATCTTTGAGTATAAGGATTTGGGTATGACGGCTTAAAATTTTTATCTTGTTTTGCTTTGATTTGATTTGAATTTAGACTGGGTTCATCATAAAGATTTTTTTCTTGTAATATGTTTATTAAAGATCTTAAATCGGGAATTTCGCAATTTATAATTCGAATACAAATATTTGTAGGTAGTTTTTGGATTAAGTCGTCAATACTAGTTTTAATTAGTCGTGCATACAATATTTTTTCATCTACATTATTTTCTAGTTCTAGCTTACTCATCAGTGTTTGCCTGCGATGTTCTGCCTCTTCCAAAAAAGCTCGAACATTTCCCTTGAATGGGGTGCTCCGGAATTCTTCTAACAAGACATGATTTTTGGTTTGTGTCTTGTAGTTTAATATGAGTTGCTTCCGAAGATCCGACCATGTTGTGAGATTGTTTATGCCAAGAGATAGCATAACTTCACTGCTGATGCAGCTTTCGACAAGTCCAAAAAGTATTAACCTCTGCCTCGCATCATTGGTGGTGTAGAGGGACAATATGTAATCGATCCGTTTGATGAACGTGTATAAATGGTTCTTGTTTCCAGTGAATTTTTCAACAATTTTTAGTTGATTGATTACTTGCGTCATACTTGTGTCAGATAGGGGTGTTGTTGCGTTTCCTTCCATTTTGTTTGTTTAATATATTATTATAGTTTTTTTTCACTTAATTTTAAGTTCAGTTTTTTCTTTTTCTTTTTGAATTTATTATTATTAATATTCTCTTAAATTTTTGTTCAGTTTTTATATTCACTTAATTTTAAGTTCAGTTTTTCTTTTTCTTTTTGAATTTATTATTATTAATATTCACTTAATTTTTTGTTCAGTTTTTATATTCACTTAATTTTAAGTTCAGTTTTTCTTTTTCTTTTTTGAATTTATTATTATTAATATTCACTTAATTTTTAGTTCAGTTTTTATATTCACTTAATTTTAAGTTCAGTTTTTCTTTTTCTTTTTGAATTTATTATTATTAATATTCACTTAATTTTTAGTTCAGTTTTTATATTCACTTAATTTTAAGTTCAGTTTTTCTTTTTCTTTTTGAATTTATTATTATTAATATTCACTTAATTTTTTGTTCAGTTTTTATATTCACATAATTTTTAGTTCAGTTTTTATCTTTTTTTTTTTTTTTTATTTATTATTATTAATACTTAATTTTCTATAGTTTTGATTGTTTGGTTTGCACAGATAGCTCTTTCGAATTTTGTGAGATAACCAGAAGTTTCTGGAATTATAGTCTCTTCGAATTCTATCGCGTCTTCTTGAATTAATTTCAAGTTTTATTTGCACAATCTGTGGCTTTGGCAATATGCGAAATTTGGTGTACACGTCACTGTCGAGGTTTTTATTTTTTAAAAACTTGACGCGATATTGACCGTCGCGTGGGTTGCCTTTGCGTCAGTTGTTTAGCGGATAGCAGTGACTAGGCATAAGAATTAATAACTTAGTTATTGCATCAAGATGCTCTTTATTGCTATCCTACCGGCTGCGCCAATTGAATATAAGTAAATTTGAGTCGAACTAATACCACGCCAAAAGCTAATGGTAACGTTGATGTGATTTTTTAAAGACGAAGTCACGATTTGTATTTTTCTTGACAACTTGCTTTATTCACAAACAACTTAAGACTAAAGAATATTTTTATCCTAGGCTTATTTATATGCTGTTGAAATTACGCAGCAGCAACATGACGCGTTGATGCAACGGTTCTTTCTAGTTAATTCTGGATTCGGGTGGTCGGGCGCGTTAGCAACATGACGCGTTGATGCAACGGTTCTTTCTAGTTAATTCTGGATTCGGGTGGTCGGGCGCGTTAGCAACATGACGCGTTGATTCAGCTGAGCTAGCACGTTGCTATGGGAACAGTTTTTTATGTATTGTGAACATAATTATTATGATTATGTTACTATATATATATATATATATATATATATATATATATATATATATATATATATATATATATATAAATTATTTAAGGTCTAGTAGCCCGAATAGTGAAACGCTTCACTAATAAAAGTCGCGACCACTAAGCGAGATACGTTTTACAATATTTATTCAGGGCGACCCGCCGCGTTTCAAATGTAATTTTAATCTAAAGTACAAAGAATGTCTTGGATATTTATTATAAATTTGTCCCCACCGCCGCTGCTGCCGTCGCTGGCTTTAGTCGTTGCGTCATCATCGCTGCCGCTGCTGTAGCCGGTCGTCGCCCTGCAGAACTGCATGTGCATGGTATCATATTACCTTGCGGACGTTGCGCAACATAGTTACGCGATGCTGACTTGACTCCGCAGGCCGTCGGCGTCGTTGAACTTGACACCCAGACCATGCGCGCCTTCAGGAACGTTCCCAGAATACTTTTTACATTTTTGGGTCGTTACATGTTTACAGTTAACTACTCCCCCTTTTGAAGACTGACCGTCCTCGGTCACCTTGTAAGACTTCAGCAACTCATCTATCTGCTGAGAAACTCTCTTACTTCTGATGTGGTTGCGAAGAATCAGGCATCCCCAAACCATAGAACAGGCCATGACGCCGATGCCGAATGCCAATATGAATTTGGTTTCGGGTACAACGTCGCCCTTCATTTGCTTGATGTAGTTGAGGTTTTCTTCACTTAAGCGATGGAGATATGGTAGCCTTACAGTAGTACTGTGACCTGTCATATTCAACAGAGGGGAAGCTGCAATTCCTGGGAATCGGTCTTGGATGTTGTTGCGATTCACATATCTGGTTCCGTTAATGAGAGCATAGGTGTCAAACGTAACCAGCTGAGTTCCAGTCGAGATGATTTCCACGCTTCGTCGAACACCACGGTAGCTGGCCGGTAATTGATGATGATGACTCCGTCGTCGACCATGGTTATGGGTTCTAGGTGGCTAGGTTGTGTTTCACAATGTGCCAGTGTAGACCCTGAGCACAGGTTGCTCGGCGCTTGTTCTCAAAATCCAGCCGTGGCCGTTGGCACGCAATTTGTAACCGCACGAAGCTCTTTTCCGCATTCTGCTATGATCCGAAGCTTAATAATAATCTTAACTATGTTAGAAGATTGTAAGATATTAATGCTATTCTTATGCTGTAGTCAAAACTTGAAACTTATGCTATACCTCAACGAAGGTTGTCCTTGTGGACCACCCTCCCTTTAATGAGGACCCAAGTCCAAGTGTCCCCAAGTCCGCGTCAATCTTTTCTTCGTTACATAACGGAGTGAGCTTATTACCCAGTCGTCGGTTTGTTTTGACCAGTACTTTTTCAGCGACTTCAAAGATCCTATTCTGTTCTGGTTGAGTCTGGTATTCTGCACTATCTGTGCTTTTTCTATCCTCTTCCTTACCTTATGCTGGGTTTCTTGAGAGGCGTCATACATGACATCGATCGGTCTCTTCTTAGTCACTGAATATATAATACATCTGGCTTTTTCCACAAGCGTGCTATGAAACCGCTCAACCTGTCCGTTTGAGATACTGTGCAAGGGAGTAGCATTCATAATTAATATATTAATTAACCCCAAAACTGTTTAAGAGTAGGGATGTTAAAGTTTCAGACTTGAAGGATGGCTCATTGTCACAATATAGCTGCGTGGCATGAGGGAAAATGTTCATGATCGTTAGTAAAGCCGGTATTAAATCTTCTATCGTACGAGACAAAATAGGCTGGACAACAGCAAACTTTGAATGCTTGTCGATACAAGTGAGAAATAACTTACGGTCTGTTGAAAACACATCAACATGTAGCATTTCTCCCATACCCGAAGGTATTGGCGTTTGACCGAGCGTCTGTTTCCTTGGGTGCCCTTCGTATTTTGATTTTGAGCAGACCTTGCAACTAAGCACTACTTCGTTCGCCATTTTTGTCATTTTCGGGAAATAATAGTCAGTCATGACCTGCTTTATGTTTTCTTCGGCGGCTCTATGAGCACGATTATGCTCAGTAATGAGTATCTCTCTTCTTTCTCGGCCATCGAGAACATCTGTCACAAAATTTTTGCAGTGCCAAAACTTAGTGGTGCGGAAGCTCTTTACGAGTTGGTGCTGTAGATGGGCTAGAACCGGTAACTCACAATGAATAGTGTTCACCACATTTGGGTTGATGATGGGTGTGACCACATCAATCAGGGCCTTCTTGTCCGTGTTCGAGCCGAACATGATATAGTTCCTCGTTAGAGGGAAACGAGATTCTTCTAAAACAATCTGATTCTTGAAGCAGTTGTTTCGATGGTGTAAGTCAGTGACGCATCGTTATGAATCGTAGCGGCGTCTGACTCTGGCTCAACGTTTTCGAGCGCGTTTATGTTCTGCCTTGATAGGGCATCAGCTACGTGGCTTTCATTACCAGGTTTATAGAAAAGGTTAGCCCCTGTCTCATCAATTCGTGCTTTCCAGTGCTTGATCTTTGCATTGAGGTCTCCTTAAGACACAGCGAACGTGAGTGGCTGGTGATCTGTGAAGATGTTAATGTCCCTCACCCCATAGAGGTAGTGACGAAACTTGGCCAAAGCCCAGACAATGGATAGCAATTCACGCTCGTTAGTAGAGTAGTTTGCTTCCGTGTCCTTTAAGGTACGGGAAATCATTGTTATTGGCCTTCCACTTTGCGACAGGACTGCGCCAATGCCGTATGCTGACGCATCGGTAGTTAGGTCAAAGGGCTTCTTATAGTCCGGGTACATTAACATAACGTCTGCTGAAGCTAGAATATTTCGTAGCCTTTCAAAAGCGTGTCGTTGCTTTTCATCCAGCTTAACTAGAATCTTCTTCGACTTGTATTTGCTCATCGAATCGTTTTCTCCTTTGATAAAGCAACGGTAATAACTGGCTAAGCTGAGGAACGACCTTACTGCAAATAGTGACTCTGGCTCTACGTAATGCTGAATGGCTTTCACCTTTTCAGGGTCCGTTTTTGCACCATTATTTGTCACAATGAATTCCAGATACTCGACACTGTCTCTGAAATATACATACGGAAGCTTTTGAGGACCTACTCAACGTGTTTGACGTGGGTAATTTCATTTTCAGAAATAATTATCATCGACATAGACATAGCTAGTCCTGCCGATTTTTTCCCGAAGAACGTCATCTATGGCTCTTTGGAAAATGCTACCAGCATTTTTTAGACCGAACGGAAGTCGACAAAATTCGTACTTCCCGCCATTTACTGGAAAAGCTGTTTTTCCCTGTCCTGTTCCGTCAGAGTTATCTGGTGATATCCGGACTTCAGGTCAAGAGTAGTAAAAAATCTAGCTTTACCTAGATTTGCCAAGGTCATTGTTATTCTCGGCATTGGATACTTGTCGGCAACCGTCTTTTGATTCAGTTTCCTGAAATCGATTAGTAGACGTTTATTTTTGTTGCCGTCACTGTCAGTGCCCTTTTGATCTACCACCCAAATGGGGTTATTGTACGTTGAGCGAGACTTCCTTATGACACCGTTCCGTAGAAGACTGATGATTTCGGACGCAACAAAGTCATCCACACCTCTCGGGTATGGATAAAACTTAGAGTAAATCGGTTCATTGTCCGTTGTCCTAATGGTGGCAACGACAGCAGTGTTGTATGGCAGCGACACGTTAAAGTCGGCGAATGCCTTACTGTTCCTTTTAAGCATCTGCAAGAACTCTTCTTTTACTATGGAAGGTACTTCCATGTCCAGAACCTTCGTGTGGTTCACATTTATGCAATTGTGATAGTGTATCCGTTCTGATACACCACCAACTATAAGTTTTCTATCTTTTAGACTGATAGCGGCATCGACCTGTTTTCACAAGTCTAGCCCAATGATTCCATCGAATGTGGAAAGATTTTCTAGAATGAAAAAGTGTGTCTTTTGCCCGAACATCCGCAGCGTGCTTTTTTTCGTTATGTTGTTGGAGCCGTGAATGGATTGAACAACAAACTTTGTTTCGACCGGGCCAACGCCTTCAAGATTTTTGAGAGGCATGCTTAAACCTTGACATCGATGGATCTACATCCATCGGCACTGGGCCGGTTCCACTTGCAGGCCCGTTAGGGCTCAGCTGGTTTCTTGGCCTTTTAAATGCAGGGCTTTTCCCTTGGCCAGCCTGAGCGTTGTACTCATGCTGCTGGATATTCTGGCGGTTCTGATTACGCACCTCAGTTTTACTATTTTTGTCTTCTAACCCCTTTGCGAAACTGGTTGCGGAAGCGTATCTGTCATGGTTTGCCTCAACCTCCTGAGCCAATGCTGGCGCAGATGGCAAATCAAGTGGGTGTGCTGCAAACAGTACGTCGATTAGGCTCCGCTTTAATCCGGAGATAAAAACCCTTAGGGCATCGCCCCTGAACTTCTCAAACATGCCTCTGGCTAGATCTTGCTCAAAGGTCATGCTATCTTTATTGGTGAGTAGCGTAAGCTTTTTCTCCACCTCATCGTAGTATTCTAGAATAGATAGACTACCTTGTCTGAGAGTGCCCATTTCTTGTTCTATAACATGAATAGGTCTCTTATCGCGATAAGTGAAATCGAGGCGTGCAATTATTGCCTCAAAGTTAAGGGCAGTGTTAAAGGATGCGAGGACCGCATCGGCCGACCTTTGTTACTCATGATGACCATGGCTTGATAATGGCGTGAGCTGCCATTATACTCTCGGAAAATTTTGTATGCGGCATGAGCGGCTTGTCGCCATGCCACGTATGTAGTCATGTGTCGTGTGTGCCATTGAATTCTGGCAGACTCTTGACAGCATCAAGGGGCTCGTCACAGCGAATTCTCCCTATAATTTCTGCGTCTTTATAAACTTTTATCTCGGGCACTGTAAGATGTGATTTCTTTAAGCGCCCCGATAATTCTTCGATCTTGCTCTCAAACTCTGTCCTAAGATTTCTTTCTCTTTCTTGGGCCTGTCTTGCCTGAGCTTGTAAAGCAGCGTCAATTATCGCATTTAACTGCGCTGCGTCCATTATAAAGTCAGTTGTATTTATTTCGGTCACCTGATCACCTACTTGAACCCGTTCGAATTCTTCGATTAAGCTCACTAAAATGCTATCGTCACTAGATATTCTTTCGGTATTCATAAATCGTTAAACACTAACCGTCACGGATACAATGAATATAACAGAAAAAATGTTAACAGAATAGAATTCTCATGAACTTTGATATTAAGTATTATTCATTAACACTGATCTTTAGTCTAGTATAAATAAACTACTCACTAACATGATTCTAATTCGGTATGCTAATTCCGGCGTAGATCAAACTCGTTCAATTCGTCTTCGCTGCCCGGAGTGCTCCTGCGGTGTGTTTGGAATTTGTTGTTGTTGTTTTTTTTTTATGACAGACAACCACTGTCCACTTTGCACTCGTCGCGATCGTTCACTGTTAAGTGATTGTTCGTTACAGTAAACAAAACTAATACCACCGTGGGTATGTGACGTTGGGCGCCAATTATTTAAAGTCTAGTAGCCCGGATCGCGTCAAGGATTCGCGAGCACTAGGAATAGGTGGAATAGTGAATCGCTTCACTAATAAAAGTCGCGACCACTAAGCGAGATACGTTTTACAATATTTATTCAGGGCGACCCGCCGCGTTTCAAATGTAATCTTAATCTAAAGTACAAAGAATGTTTTGGATATTTATTATAAATTTGTCGCCACCGCCGCTGCTGCCGTCGCTGGCTTTAGTCGTTGCGTCATCATCGCTGCCGCTGCTGTAGCCGGTCGTCGCCCTGCAGAACTGCATGTGCATGGTATCATATTACCTTGCGGACGTTGCGCAACATAGTTACGCGATGCTGACTTGATTTCGCAGGCCGTCGGCGTCGTTGAACTTGACACCCAGACCATGCTCGCCTTCGTTGACCGCTGATAACGTCGGTTCAGCTATTTTGGCAAGAACGTTCCCAGAATACTCTTTACGTTTTTGGGTCGTTACATGGTTGCAGTTAACTTTCTAATTATTCTGGATTGGCAAATCCAAGAAATTTCAGCTGAACTAGCAAGTTGCTATGGGAACAGTTTTTAGGTATTGATTATTCATTATGATTATGTCACGTCCCTCTCCTTAAGAGGCGAGCCTGCGAGTCAAGGTGACGCAGAAGGATTGTAGTTGATTGTATCATCTCGATAATTGTATGTCCTGGTTGATGTTCTTCTGACGATCTTTTCGGCTCGTGAATTTGTTTCTTACTATTATCGGATTTAATATTATTGGGTTACAAGATACGTATTTAAAGTATAAGATTACAACTATGAATATTTTTATTGTGATTATAATGATTGTTTATATGAGGATATTATTTTGTGATACAATTTTTACAATGTCATCATGCTTGATTGGTTTGATTTTAATCATTTCTATTGGGGAATACAATGGTGTAAGATCGACTTCTCATTGAAAATAGTTATCGCTTATAATTATGTCATTTACTTGTAATTTGCATTGATTGATACTTATTATTTTATTACTCTGAATATTAAGATAAACATTATTTTTCTGGCAATTTTGTTTTATAATTTATGTTCCAAGTTACAATTTTTTTCGCTGAATATATTTATTTTTATTATTTCTTTGTATCTTTTTCATAATAGAAAGTAGTGCCAATGTAATCAGGTTGATAGCCATTGTGATCGGGATATGGGATAATTTTGATTGTGTTAGTGGATTGAGAGTCAATTGGGATATGAGATACAATAAGTATGATATTATCTTGGTAGTGAATTCAAGTAGATGGTTTGATTAAAGTATGATTCGATTATTGACGTTGTCAAGTCTGTCATACGTAAGTAATTTTGTAAACGATAGTATGATTATGAAGTAGAAACCTGTGGAATTTGAAGTTGATTAATTTTCTTTCATTTTTAAATTGTGTTTTGTAGTAACGTGTAATTCTGTTTCTGTTAGTAATTTGGTAATGATCTGGATATATTTTTTCAACGTTTTTAAAGCCAATAAAATAATTGTCATCGGCATGTTTGTGTTACTGTGTTCGGTTTTTGCTAAGTTACAAATGCTTTGTGTTAGTAATTGGCTGTTAGGGAAATAGTAAGTTTCACAGAAAAGTTTATTTGTTTTTTATACCCTGAGCCCATTGAAAATGGGAAATCAGGGTATAATGTTTTTGTGAAAATGTATGTAACAGGCAGAAGGAGACATCGCAGACCATACAAAGTATATATATTCTTGATCAGCTCGATGAGCTGAGTTGAAATAGCCCTGTCCGTCTGTCCGTCCGTCCGTCCGTCCGTCCGTCCGTCCGTCCGTCCGTCCGTCCGTCCGTCCGTCCGTCCGTCCGTCCGTCCGTCCGTCGTCTGTGTGAACGCAGCGATCTCGTAAACCACAGAAGCTAGAGAGCTGAAATTTGACATGTATACTCCTGAATACCATACGCTATACGAGTTTTTTTCAAAAGTTCGATAACTCTTCCCGTTCTCTTTTTATCGATAAATTTCGATAACTTTTCGTCTCTTTTACGTACCGTAAGAGCTAGAGACCTGAAATTCACTATGTAGATTCCTGTTGTGAATACGGACATTTTGTAATTTTTGGATTTTGGATGCCACGCCCCCTTCGCCCTAAATTTGCAAAAAACGCATTTCAAATACTAGAGACTTGTGCTTCGGCACATACACACATATGAATAACATAATCATGCCCTGAAAGTTTGAATAAAAAAGGCCTTCTAGAAAAAAAATTATTAAACATTTAATTTCCACAACATAAGCCTCTTGCAGCCCAAGCGCTTTCGCTACGTCAACTGCGCAGTTGGCAGCGCGTGTACTTGAGCGTGCGGCTGTGTGTGTGTATGTGTTGCTTGCAATATATGTATGTATATGTAAACTAAGCATAGCATATTTTAAGTATCGGCACTTCGCAGGGCTCAGGGTATCTCCTAGTCGAGCCGTCTCGACTAGAGCATTCTTACTTGTTTAATTCTTAATTACCCCCAGGCCCGAACATTGTCGCGATAAATTTGTAATAGACATTTATTTATCTGAAGGCAAACACTATCTTAGTTGCATAGACATTTATTAAAAATTCTACTACCACTCTTGAAAACATTAAAACAAAAGATTGGATAGAATGCAAGAACACTTTAATGCGTATACTTAATCAGTTAGGAAAGCCAATATTATTAAAAGCTGACCGAGACGGCGCATTTTCCAGGTTAGCACTCAAGAAATGGCTTGAAAATGAAGGTGTAGAAATACAACTATATACTACAAAACAGGAATAGCAGACATCGAAAGACTACAAAAAACAATAAACGAAACAAGTAAGAATGCTCTAGTCGAGACGGCTCGACTAGGAGATACCCTGAGCCCTGCGAAGTGCCGATACTTCAAATATTCTATGCTTAGTTTACATATACATATGTTGCAAGCAACACATACACACACACAGACGCACGCTCAAGCACACGCTCTGCCAACTGCGCAGTTGACGTAGCGACTGCGCTTGGGCTGCAAGACGCCTACGCTATGGGAAATTAAATGTTTAATAACTTTTTTTCTAGCAGGACTTTTTGATTCAAACTTTCAGGGCATGATTATGTTATTCATATGTGTGTATGTGCCGAAGTCTCTAGTATTTGAAATGCGTTTTTTGCAAATTTAGGGCGAAGGGGGCGTGGCATCCAAAATCCAAAACTTGCAAAATGTCTGTATTCACAACAGGAATCTATATAGTGAATTTCAGGTCTCTAGCTCTTACGGTACGTAAAAGAGACGAAAAGTTATCGAAATTTATCGATAAAAGGAGAACGGGAAGAGTTATCGAATTTTTGAAAAAACTCGTATAGCGTATGGTATTCAGGACATGTCAAATTTCAGCTCTCTAGCTTCTGTGGTTTACGAGATCGCTGCGTTCACACAGACGGACGGACAGACGGACAGGGCTATTTCAACTCAGCTCATCGAGCTGATCAAGAATATATATACTTTGTATGGACTGCGACGTCTCCTTCTGCCTGTTACATACATTTTCACAAAAACATTATACCCTGATTTCCCATTTTCAATGGGCTCAGGGTATAAAAATAAGAATAATCAACACTTTAAAAGATGAAGAAAATAAACTCAGTAAAATAGAAACCATTCTTTACATTTACAATCACAAAACAAAATATGATACAACTGGACATACTCCTGCACACATATTCTTATATGGTGGACAGACAAAGCTAGACACTCAAGAAAAAACAGATCAAGTAATAAATAAAATCAACAGTGACCGACAAGAATACGAAGTCGATACCAGATATCGAAAAGGACCATTACAAAAAGGAAAATTAGAAAATCCCTTTAAAGTCAATAAAAAAGTTGAAAACATAAATCCAGATCGTTACTATAAAACACAATTTTAACAAGTAAGAATGCTCTAGTCGAGACGGCTCGACTAGGAGATACCCTGAGCCCTGCGAAAGTGTCAATACTTCAAATATTCTATGCTTAGTTTACATACACATATATTGCAAGCAACACATACTCACACACAGACGCACGCTCAAGCAACTGCGCAGTTGACTTAGCGACTGCGCTTGGGCTGCAAGACGCCTACGCTATGGGAAATTAAATGTGTAATAACTATTTTTGTGAAGGCAGTTTCTTAATCAAACTTTCAGGGCATGATTATGTTATTGATATATGTGTCGAAGCACAAGTTTCTAGTATTTGAAATGCGTTTTTTGCACATTTAGTACGAAAGGGGCGTGACATCCAAAATTCAAAAATTACAAAATGATTGTATTCATACCGGGCATTCACACAGTGAATTTCATGTCTCGAGCTCTTACGGTACGCAAAAGAGAGGAAAGAGTATCGAAATTTATCGATAATAAGAGAACGAGTTTTAGAAAAAAAATTCGTATAGCGTATGGTATTCAAGAGCATACATGTCAAATTTCAGCTCTCTAGCTTCTGTGGTTTACGAGATCGCTGCGTTCACACAGACGGTCGGACGGACGGACGGACAGGCGGACAGGGCTAAATCAACACTGCTCATCGAGCTGAACATGAATATATATACTTTGTGTGGTCTGCGACGTTTTCTTGCTTCCTATTACATACATTTCAACAAAACCTTTATACTCTGATTTCCCATTTTCAATGGGTTCAGGTGCCCAAAACAGAATCTGTCTTGATAAAACCTGATGAATGACAAAGCTACGTGTAGTTCTAAGAAACATTTGCAGTAAAATCCAACAGGACTGGACAACAAATATAAGACGGATAAGGAAAACTCGAACTGGAGCACTGCACATAGAACTCAACAGAGAGGAAAAACTACAAGTGGAGCTGGTGGAATAACTAAAGGCTACAACCCCGGTAGCGGAGTTGAAGTCTACGGCGTCAATCGAGATCCGATATCTCGACGCGGTCACTGTAAAGGCGGAGGTAGCAGGTAACATAAAAGTTATAAGCATGTTAGAGCTTTCGTAACCCTCGAAAGTCAGTTAGCTGATAGTTTAATCAAGACAGGTGTGCTAATACTACTACTAGTGCTACTCCAAGGGTCGTAAGGGTTGGCCGCTATAGTCAGACTAGTAGCGGTAAAGCAAGGAAGCAGAGCTATCTTCAATAGGCCTGGATGCAAAGGCACAATTCCACATTTTTTCAGATATAATATAATAATAATAAAATATAATATACTGGAAAATACTTGACGACTTTACTAGCTGTGATCATGAGTATATCTCATACACTTTCCAGAATAATAGTAAGCTATTTCCCACTGTAAAAACTTCCCATAGATATATAACTTGTCCCGGAAAAGTACTCTTAGAGATAGATAGACATGAACGACAAATTGACGGTACCTTGAGTACAAAAGAAGTATTATTTAGTTTAAAAGCTATTGAAACGGCAAAAATACCCAGAAATTATGGAGACAGACGGCAGGCGTGCTGGTGGAGAAATGAAATCACGGAAAAAAATGCATTAACATCAACTAAACGCAAGAGAGTGGAAGTGAGGAAGAGCTTAAGATTGCAGCTCTTTCCATGAAGAATATAATGACTCTGGGACCGATACTAAAGGTAAATACTAAAGGTGACGGCCTTCTTTAATGTATAACGCATGCCTAAAAGTAAGGTTATTTCCAGAAAGTTCGAAGGAACAGAGACTGGTTTCCATTAGTAAAGACCCTCTACAACATCGTCATTCCGACCATTGCGTATGTTAAACACAAGTGGAAATATGTTACAAAAGCTTTAAAAAGCCAAGACTGCTTGCTGCGGTAAACGCTGATGGAGGGCTTAGCCCCAGACAACATGGTTTTAGAACAGGAAAATCCAGAATGGGAGCTATCAAGGAGGTGTTCAGACAGCCAGGGCGACGCAAAGAGGAAATGCATACTAGTGACCAGTGGTTATGCTAGTAACGCTTGACGTCAAGAACGCCTTCAATAGCTTTCGGTCGACTGATATGATGGACTTGCTGGAGCAGCGTTTGTACATACCAGGATATCTATTGGGTATGGTCAGGAGCTATTTGAAGCTTCGCGTACTCCTTTTCACTACACATACTGGCATTAAACGGTACAGAATGACCGGCGGAGCTGAATAGGGCTCGATTCTAGAACCAGAACTGTGGAATATCTGCTACAATCGTACAAGCTACGACATTCTGAGACTGGAAACGCCAATGTAACCGCCCTTGGCCGAAGCGAAAAATCATCGCCCTCTCGCCTTCGCGCCCACAAGGATCACTATGTGGCGTGAACATGCTGCCCCTTTGCAACAGGTCGCAATTGCCACATTGGACAGGCTTTAGGATGATTGACGGCAGCATTCTGGACCGCCTAGACGCCCCTGCGGCGTCCGGAGAACACCCACCCAAATAGTGTGCGTTGATCGGCAAGCATGCCGCCATGGGCATGCATCACCGCCTTCCTCAGAGCCTGGTCGGTTTTGGATTCAATCACCGTCGTGCAAGCTTGATCGTCCCCGACGCGAGTCACGGCCAACCCGAGGGCCTTGGCAAACGAGCCGTTAATGAAACTCATTGGGCACACGCGTCCAACAGTGCACGCGTGTCGAACTGCGTCGACCCGTCGCCAATCCGGATCATTGCGGTGGACAACAGCGTCGTCGACCGGGATTGGAGGAGCGACGAGAGCGTGGGGGCCTCAGGAGGCACGACTCCGGGGAAGCGGAGGACTGCATCGATCGTCGACTAGGGCATCGACGTTGGCTGTGGTCACGGCGTTGGACTGGGGATCGCCGCCAGGGAGGCTGATCCGACATGTGGAGAAGTGTGTGATGGGGTTGTCCACACAGGCGACATCCGTCCGCGCGCCGGCAAGCTCCAGCGGAATGCTCGTGGGCCAGACAGTTGTGGCAGTATCGATTCAAGTGTACTGCTCTCAGGCGTTTCTCCGCCCTCATATCTAGGAACCTCCGACATTGAGAGAGTGTGAACATACCAGGATATCTATTGGGTATGGTCAGGAGCTATTTGAAGCTTCGCGTACTCCTTTTCACTACACATACTGGCATTAAACGGTACAGAATGACCGGCGGAGCTGAATAGGGCTCGATTCTAGAACCAGAACTGTGGAATATCTGCTACAATCGTACAAGCTACGACATTCTGAGACTGGAAACGCCAATAGAGGCGTTTATAATTGGATATTCTGACGATATGTGGCCGTCATCAGCGGAAAAATATTGCATACCACACGAGTAGACTTATGGCAAACGTTAACGAACTGACGGCAGGGAAGCGAAAACTTCTAACGGCAGCAACAAATTCTATACTATAGGCCGACACCCTAAAAGCTGAAGATAGGGGGAAGCCGATATTATCGGAGCACAGTGAAACGATTTTTTATCTGACACATATGCTCTCTGGACATGGTAACATTCAAAAGTACCTAAATAAGATGAAAACAAGTATGAAAGATCTCGTCGAGACTGCTCGACTACGAGATACCCTTAACCCTTCAAAGAACCGCAGTTTCACACATTCAACGTTTCTTTAATATCATTACATATATGCACATTGCAAGCAGCATAAACATATATATACACACATACGCACACATAAGCATATGGTCTGCTAACTGCTCAGTTTATGTAGCGACTGTGCTTGGCAGAACTTAGTGGAAATTAAATGTTAATAGGTTTTTTGTACATGGACTTTCTTAATATGATATTCTTCATATGTATGTATGTACGTATGTATGGCATATGTATGTATTTGCCAAAGCACAAGTCGTTAGTATTTGAAATGCGTTTTTTGCAAAATCATGGCGAAGGAGGCGTTGCAAAAAGTACAAAATCTTTGTTAGCAACGAGATCTTCAATAATAGGGGTTGAACGAACTCGCGAGATAGATAATTTAGGAAGTGTGTTGTTTAGAGTGATTCGCATTCAATGTTTAATAAGGAATAAGGAAAATATATGTATTTCGATATATATGTCTAGTAGTGTGTGCAATACGAATGCCGAAGTCCGTCTAAAAACTAATGGCGATTTCCATGGAACTCCTAGTTATGGCTCTCAGTGTAACCGCCCTTGGCCGAAGCGAAAAATCATCGCTCTCTCGCCTTCGCGCCCACAAGGATCACTATGTGGCGTGAACATGCTGCCCCTTTGCAACAGGTCGCAATTGCCACATTGGACAGGCTTTAGGATGATTGACGGCAGCATTCTGGACCGCCTAGATGCCGCAGGGTCCGGAGAACACCCACCCAAATAGTGTGCGTTGATCGGCGGGCATGCGGCCATGGGCATGCATCACCGCCTTCCTCAGAGCCTGGTCGGTTTTGGATTCAATCACCGTCGTGCAAGCTTGATCGTCCCCGACGCGAGTCACGGCCAACCCGAGGGCCTTGGCAAACGAGCCGTTAATGAAACTCATTGGGCACACGCGTCCAACAGTGCACGCGTGTCGAACTGCGTCGACCCGTCGCCAATCCGGATCATTGCGGTGGACAACAGCGTCGTCGACCGGGATTGGAGGAGCGACGAGAGCGTGGGGGCCTCAGGAGGCACGACTCCGGGGAAGCGGAGGACTGCATCGATCGTCGACTAGGGCATCGACGTTGGCTGTGGTCACGGCGTTGGACTGGGGATCGCCGCCAGGGAGGCTGATCCGACATGTGGAGAAGTGTGTGATGGGGTTGTCCACACAGGCGACATCCGTCCGCGCGCCGGCAAGCTCCAGCGGAATGCTCGTGGGCCAGACAGTTGTGGCAGTATCGATTCAAGTGTACTGCTCTCAGGCGTTTCTCCGCACTCATATCTAGGAACCTCCGACATTGAGAGAGTGTGAACTCCGAGGCACATCCGACACCGATAGGTATCGACTCCGCGGGGGTGTGGCCCCCGGGGAGAGCTGAGAGCGAGTCGGGGCAATGTTGCTGAGGAAAGAGCGATAGGTAGGAAAACATTAAGAAATTTGTGAACTGTATGATTTGCTGCGAGAGGCTCGGGCGAGCGGACAGTTGAACGAGGACATTAAGACAGCACATACAAAAGGTCCTAAGGGGGTTGTTATTTTACTGGGATAGGCTCGATAGGCTCGCTTTACAAAAGAATGAGCTTCGCCACGGGTCGTCGGATGGACCCTCGCGAAGTACGCATGTCGACGACACGAACCACACCATCAGCACCAAAGTGCAGCTGCTCCACTCGTCCTAAGCGCCATTCAGTGGAAGGCAGATATACCCCGCTGCCATCGGTTGATTAAAGATACATGGGCTCGGCGTGGATTTTCGGTTCGGCAATAGATACGAGAGGGCCTCCGATCTGAAAGTATTCTGGCCTCAAAGCTAAAAAGTTCGTTGGATCCCCACTCATAGGGGAGATGGGCCGAGAAGTTAGGCACGCTTCTATTCGGCATAAGAGGGTGGACAGCTCCTCGAACGTATACTTGACGTTCGTTGTGGACTTAGAGAACAAGCCTTGAAACTCTTAACTCCAGCGTCCCATAAGCCGCCCATATGGGGGCGCTGGGTGGAATGAAAGCCCAGGAAAGGATGTGCCGAAGGAAAGTGTTCATTACGCATTGTTTGTTGGCTTCCAGGAAATCCCTTTCTAGCGCTTTGGATGGCCCAACGAAGGTCTTGCCGTTATCAGAGTAGATGCGCTGGGGACATTGTCTTCTGGCCACAAATTGTGAGAAAGCCGCCAGGAACTTCTCTGTGGTCAGAACAGACGTCGCTTCCAGGTGGATCGCCCTGGTGCTGACGCACACGAACACGCAAACATAACCCTTGGTAATGAGACTGGCTTGCTCATTGTAGTTCTTGATCTTGAAAGGTCCTGCGAAATCAATACCAGTATGCGTGAAAGATCTGGAGAAGGTGATCCGCTCTCGAGGAAGGTCTCCCATCATTTGGGTTTGTTGGCGGCACCGATAGATGATGTATGTCTTGCACCCCTGCAGCCTTGATTAAGTTTTTTATTCTTGGGATCCAGAAATTGGTACGCAAGTAACGTACCATCAAATGGCTGCCACCATGCAGGGTGATGCGGTGGGCAAACTTTACGAGGAGCCGGGTGAAATGAGCGTCATAAGGGAGAAGAAAGATTGGGTGACGCTCATCATAGCTGAGAGAGTCGCCCGCATGAGCGAAGGACCTCGTGCCGGGTCCGGATTTCGGAAGTATACTTTTTGTTCTGAACAAGCCGCACAAGGATCCGCTTGGCGGTTAGCAACTCGTCGTTGCCAAGCTGTATCGTGGGGGGCGTCGCATCTTTTGGAGCGACAAACCGCTGGACATATGCGGTGACCCTGAGGGCTCTCACGTAATCTGAAAACCGCCCGCTGAAGTCGTCCATGGTGGCTGTGTGACAGTGGACTCTCAGCTCAAGGTGCGTATCCGGGACATCGCAGAGAGCACCCGGCCAATGCTCAGGTGCCTGTCGGAGCAAGTGCGGTCCGAATCACCATAAGCTGCTGGCCGCTAGTTCGTCGGTGGAGACGCCTCGGCTAGCCAGATCTGCTGGATTGTCCTCGGATCGAACGTGAAGCCAACTGTGTCCGCTGGTGTTCTGGAAAATTCTGGAAAGTCTGTTCGCCACGAAAGTCGCCCAGCTGCAAGGAGGCTTATTGAGCCAGGCCAACACGGTGGTGGAGTCCGTCCAGAACTGGGAGAAAGTCGGACGTATTGGCAGCTTTGGGACTACTGTCGCATACAGCTAGGTCCAGTCGTGACAGTGAAACCGTTTTGACTGGAGCTACTCGTGTCTTAGCCGTTAGGATATGGACACTCACATGGTCCTGATGCCGAACCCGCACATAGAGTGCTGCTCCGTACGCCTTCTGAGAGGCATCGCAAAAGCCATGTAGGTCCCACTCTATCTCAGGACGGATCTCTAGCCATATGGGGATGCGAAGCCGGCTGAGACCCGGATAGTCCTGTTGGAACTCGTGCCCCTGAAGTAAGAGCGATGGCGTGAGTGCATCGTCCCATCCAAGTTCTGTTAGCCATAGTTGCTGCATAAATATTTTGGCCCGAATGACGAAGGGTGCCAGCCAACCAACGGTGTCGAACAGCTTCGCTTTGTAGGACAGAACTTCTCAGTTCTGTCTCTTGGAGACGGGATTCTTTGCTTGTGGATCCACGATGGAGAAAAAGAAGCTGTCATTCGTAGCTTGCCAGCGGATACCCAACGTCTTGGTCGTACTTGCGTCTTCGAACTCAAGGAAGTCCTCATGCAGCAAATGCTCTCTCGGAAGAGCCTTGAGTATTCTCTGTTAGCTGTCCATTTCCTCAGCGGGAAGCCAGCCGAAAGGAGAGCAGCGATGAGCACTTGGATGGCGTCGTGGGCGTTTTCCTCCGTGTGACCCCCGTTTAAAGCTCATAGTCCTGAAGATTCTCACTGCGATCTCGATAGAGAATCCGCTGGAACGGAGTGTGCTTGGGGTCGACAAGGATCCGTCGATTGGAACACACGCCATTTGAGAATCTGCAGCGTGAGGTCCGTTTGCAGAGTAGGTCCGGTAAGCAAGGCGTCATTTAAACTGATTCCTCTAGTGGACGGACTCGAGGCGTTAAAAACGACGCGGACTTTGGTGGTTGTGCTGTCAGGTTTGAGGACAGCGTGGTGAGGAACATAAAAGTTATTGCAGTCCGCGGGTGGGGTCATTCGTACCATGTGACCCAAATCGATGTACTTCTGCAACACAGCGTCATGCTGAGCCTTCAAAGGAGGGTTCTTTTGGAGACGTGCTTCATTCCTCAGGAATTGAGCCAGAGCGATGGGTCTGGAGTGACCGAGATCTACACCGTTTGGAATTTTAAACGGTAAAGAGACTACATATCGACCGTCCTTCCTCCTCCTGGTGGTTTCCTGGAACACCTTTTCACAGATGACGTCTTTCTCCTTTTTCGGCTTTGCCGGAAGGTCTTCCATTTCGCAAAACTTGGCGCTCCCGTCTGTACCGTGAACACTTGGCGAGACTTCGGTGAAACGGCTACGATGGACCCACATAATACACAACTACAATTATTTCCAGTCCGACGAAATCACCGCCAATTTTGATCTGTTCCCCAAGGATATGTGGAGCAGGCCTGGAGTAGAGGAGGACTTCTCCACTTAGAGATTCACTTTCGCGAGCCTTGAATAATCTGAGCGCATCGTATGTCGTAAAGAAGTCGGATAATGACATAATGGATTGCTCCTTGAGCTGTTGAGACGCGGACCGAGTGAGTTTGGGAAACACTGCCGCAGTCACGACGACCTTTGGAGTCGGTGAAAAGCTCTTACGAGGATTCGAGACGGAAGCAGTGGACGGACGTCACGTTGGAGAAACGCTGTGGCTACGAGACGTTGTTGAGGAGGCACGGCTGTGAGAGCGCTTGGAAGTTACTGGACTGAATTTCGAAGGAGTTTCAGACAAAGCGTCTCTACGACCGAGAATCTTAAGTCTTGCGGATTTTTGAGCAGCCTTAGATGGGTTGGCGGACATTATCACTTTCCCGAAGGAGTAGAAGGATATTCCCAAAAAAAATTCATAGGCATCAAACCAAGAACATGTAAGTTTCTCAAGTGTGTTCAGTAACAAAAAAAACAAGTAAGAATGCTCTAGTCGAGACGGCTCGATTAGGAGATACCCTGAGCCCTGCGAAGTGCCGATACTTCAAATATTCTATGCTTAGTTTACATACACTTATATTGCATGCAACACATACACACACACAGACGCACACTCAAGCACACGCTCTGCCAACTGCGCAGTTGACGTAGCGACTGCGCTTGGGCTGCAAGAGGCTTATGTTGTGGAAATTAAATGTTTAATAACTTTTTTTCTAGCAGGACTTTTTTATTAAAACTATAAGGGCATGATTATGTTATTCATATGTATGTATGTGCCGAAGTACAAATCTCTAGTATTTGAAATGCGTTTTTTGCAAATTTAGGGCGAAGGGGGCGTGGCATCCAAAATCCAAAAATTAAAAAATGTCTGTATTCACAACAGGCATCTACACAGTGAATTTCATGTCTCTAGCTCTTACGGTACGTAAAAGAGACGAAAAGTTATCGAAACTTATCGATAAAAAGAGAACGGGACGAGTTATCGAATTTTTGAAAAAAACTCGTATAGCGTATGGTATTCAGGAGTATACATGTCAAATTTCAGCTCTCTAGCTTCTGTGGTTTACGAGATCGCTGCGTTCACACAGACGGACGGACGGACGGATGGACGGATGGACGGACAGACGGACAGGGCAATATCAACTCAGCTCATCGAGCTGATCAAGAATATATGTAGTTTGTACGGTCTGCGACGTCTCCTTCTGCCTGTTACATACACTTTCACAAAAACATTATACCCTGAATTTTCCATTTTAAATGGGCTCAGGGTATCAAAATGCAAATAGCCGTGTGTATGCCGACTAATGGCGGATGCATAAAAATGACATCCATATATCTCCCTCCCGCTGACCGCTGGAGTAAATAGGACTTTGACTAATTACTCTAGGTACCAGATTTATCGCAGGCGGTGATTTCAATGCAAAACATCCATGGTGGGGCAACCCAAGATCGTGCTCCCGTGGAAAGCACTCGCACACATGCACCGCAAGCTAAATAGACAACATAGAAACGTTGAAAGCTGAGTTAGAGAGAAGAATTAACCTTAATAAGGAAATAAGCAGTCCAGAAGATGTAGAAGATGCCATCTCAATATTTATGAGAAACATTCATCTGGCTGCATCTCAAGCTACCGTAGTTAAACCACCCTCGCCTGGTCCACGACAAATAATTCTTCCCCCTCATGCCGAGGCGCTTCTCCGCCTGAAAAGAAGAGTAAGAGAGTCACGATACCAAAAACTCCGATTAATGATCCAGCAGGTCGATGGTGTTACTCCAGCCAGCAGAAGGCTGAAGTGTTTGCAAATAGCCTGGAAAATGGATTTAAGCCATTTAACTTTACATCTCCGGACATGAGAAGGCAACTTGAACTAAGTTTGGAGCTGCCGTTCCAAATGTCAACAAATCCAGTCACTTTGCAAGAGGTGTTGCAGTTAATTGAGAAGCTTAAGACCAAAAAGACTCCTAGCGAGGATCTCTTGGACAAAAAGACGATTAAACTCCTGCCAAAAAATCCATACTGTTTATTGTCCTACTACTCAACAGCCTTCTCAATACAGGATATTTTCCAACCAGCTGGAAGACCGCGTTAATAATTATGGTCCCAAAGCCTGGAAAACAGCACACATAAATCGATGGATACAGACCAATTAGTCTGCTCTCAGCGCTTGGTAAATTGACGGAAAGAGTGATCCTAAGCCGCATCTTGCAGCTGGAATCTGTGACTCAAAGAATTCCAAAGTGGCAGTTTGGATTCAGGGAGCAACTCCACCGGGTTGTCAATATCGCTCTTGAAGCAATGGAAAGGAAAATTTATTCAATAGCTGCTTTCATGGACATTCAGCAAGCATTTGACAGGGTATGGCATGATGGTCTTCTTTCCAAGTTAAAAAGCATTTTACCACCGCCGCTTTTCCAACTGGTGAATAGCTTCCTCAAGGAGAGGAGCTTTAGAGTTGTGGTCGATGGAGCAACATCGTCGAAGCGGCCAATCTGCGCAGGCGTACCTTAGGGAAACGTTCTTGGCTATACGCTTTATTCGCTTTATACAGCTAATATTCCTTCGTCAAGGGCAATAACTAGTTTGGATACACATGCAGCTTATACACTCTAGCATTTATTTGCTACGCCATGTGAAATCACCCCAATGCACTAGCCAGACTGCTAATTAACAACTCGATTCGAAGAGGAAGACTTAAAAGGTACAATCCACTGGATCTTCCAACTAGGAAAATTAGTTCATAAATTTAGGCTTATTTTTATATCTTTTAAATAATAATAATAATAATAATAAATAGTTAATCAATAGTTAAGTAACAGTTAAGAATCACATAGTGAGCTGTCATCGTTTCCCCCTAGATTTAAAACTTGATTAAGTTGTCATATTAGGTAGTAGAAAAATAGCTTAAATAAAATATACACATTTAAAAAAAAAAAAAAAAAAAGAAAGAAGAAGAATAATACAATCACGAAATTCTATCTTAATCTTAATCTTTAGACAACAATCGATGACTTTAAAATATCTTTAAAATATCGCATTCCGATCCGGCGAAATATTTTCATACAGGTGCTAAAGTTAACCAATGAGCTGGGTGTTCACCCAGGGAAATTAAAACCAAATACGAAAGCGGGAATAGTTTAGACGAAGAGCAGGTTGGTTGGTGTCCGGAAGACCAAATAGGCAACAATATGGATCCTACCCAAATAAAAGCTCTCATTGACAACGCCGTTAGATTGGCACTGTCACAACAACAGGCTCAGATAAATTCGATATCCACAATAGTGGATACGAGTGCAAACGCTAACGATTGTTACCTACCAAAAAGTAACCGTCGTCCCAGGTGTAAACTGCAACACAAAACTCGACATAATAAAATCTGTACAAGACTTTTCTGGTACACAAGACCAATATGTCGCTTAGAGACAAGCAGCAATAAATGCGTATGAACTTTTCAAGCCCTTCTGCGGCAGTAGCGAACACTACCGAACAGTAGCTATTCTTAGAAACAAGATCACAGGGCAGGCCGGAGCTCTACTTGTCTCGTACAACACGGTGCTAAATTTCAACGCCATACTGGCTAGATTGGATTGGAAGCAGAAGCCAACATAGAGAGGAGCATGTTCGCAATCTCCTACGCTAAGGTTGTTGAGGAACGATCCCAAGCAGCTGAAAACAGCAAACACAGACCACCTTATAGCAAACCTGGTAAAAACAACAAGGAAGACCACGGTCAAGATAGAAACCCTCACTATAAGCGCAGGAAAGACGCTCCACAGGAGCAACGAAACAAAGAAAGTCAAACACAAGCTCCACAACCAATGGAGATAAATGCTCCTTCCAAATTCAGACAGCGTAACGAATACAATCAGTACCAACCAAATGAGTCAAACGCTCCCAAAAGGAAAAACTCCTCAGAGCGACAAAAAGGACCAAGACGGCAATGTCTTAACAACATTGTTCAAGAAGATTCCTAAGAACAAAATATAGCATACGAAAAAGCTGCGAAGGCCGCTGTAGAAGAAATCGAAAGCGATGACGAGTCCGCCCAAGCCGACTCTGTCCATTTTTTAGGGAATGCTCCCGGTTGCCGTTCATCGAAACACGGTTGGCTGGGAAAACATTAAATATGTTAATTACATAATTAATTAAGGCCGTAAAGGAGCTGAAAACCATACTGCCGGTCGCCAAGCCATTCTCAGTGAATTCAATCCACGGGTCCACTGAAATAAAGGAGAAATGCGTGATGGAAATTTTTAATCACACTTCCCCTTTTTACCTATTAGACACTCTTAGTTCGATCGATGCCATTATTGGATTCGACTTGTTAACACAAGCCGAAGTACAGTTGAATCTAACAAAGAATCTACTAGAGTATCAGGGCGTATCTGAAGAAATTCAATACCAGAAATGCACTGATGTATTTCACCGATGTAAACGACATCGTAGTTCCTGCCTCCGTCAAAAAGGAGTTCAGGAACATGATACTTAAAAGGAAAAAGGCCTTTTCAACAGAAAAATAAGCACTCCCTATTGACACCTGTCTCCGCCACAATCCGCACGGTTGACAACGAACCAATACATGCCAGAAGTTACCTAAATCTTGTTGACAAAAAAGGCACAGACGCCTATGGTAACACAAAGAAAAGATTAGTCATCGACTTCAGGAAGCTGAACGAAAAGACTATACATGATCGTTACCCAATGCCCAGCATTCCCATGATTCTAGCGAACCTGGGAAATGCTACATTTTTCGCTACCCTTGATCTAAAATCAGGGTATCACCAAATATACCTTGCGGAACATGACCGCGAAAAAATCCCATTCTCTGTTTGCGGTGCCATATACGAATTCTGCTGACTGCCATTTGGTCTTAAGAATGCCGGCAGCATCTTCCAAAGGGCAATCGATGATGTTCTAAGGGAAACGTTACGTCTATGTAGACGATGTCATAGTTTTCTCGAAAAACGAGGTAGACCATGTCAGACACATCGACACGGTACTCGAATGCCTAATTGTAGCCAATATGAGGGTAAGCCAAGAGAAAACTAAGCCTTAAAGAAAACGTAGAGTATCTAGGATTCATTCATTCATTCAGGGCCATTCAAGAGTACCCCGAACCCAAGAACGTTTACGGTGTCAGATCGTTCCTGGGTCTGGCAAGCTATTACAGACTCTTCATAAAAGACTTTGCATCCATAGCTCGTCAGCGGTTCAGTGAGTAAGCATAGGTCAAAGAAAATACCAGTCCAGTTCAATGAAAACGAGCGCAACGCGTTTCAGCGCTTGTGCAACATCTCGACGTCAGAAGACGTAATTTTGATGTAGCCCGACTTTAAAAGTACCTTTGACCTAACCACCGATGCCTCGGCAAACGGAATTGGGGCAGTTCTATCTCAAGAAGGTAGACCACCACCACCATGATTTCTCGTACCCTAAAAAGTGCAGAGAACTACGCAACTATCTATATGGCTCCAGAGAAATTAACATTTTCACTGACCACCAGCCGCTCACCTTGGCAGTAGCAGACAAAAACACTAATGCGAAAATAAAAAGGTGGAAAGCCTACATTGACCAACACAACGCAAAGGTTTGCTATAAGCCGGGCAAAGAAAATTTTGTAGCAGACAAAATGTCAATGCCCTACAAAATTTTGTAGCAGATGCATTGTCCAGACAAAATGTCAATGCCCTACAAAACGAGCCTAAGTCGCCGCAACTGTTAACAGCGAACTTTCACTGACCTACACGGTGGAGGCCACGGAAAAACCCTTAAATTTCTGCAGAAACCAAATCATTCTGGAAGAAGCACGTTTACCATTAAAACGCATCTTGGTCTTATTCCGCAACAAAACTCGCCACTTGATCAACTATACGAATAAGAGCAGCATTTTAAAAATTCTTAAAGAAGTTGTAAATACGGATGTCGTAAACGCTATAAATTGTAATCGCCCCACGTTAGCAAGTTTCCAACACGAGTTAATTGCTTATTTTTCTTCTACTACATTTCGGTTTTGTAAAAGCCTCGTACAAGACGTAACGGGTAAAAGCGATCAGTTGGAAATAGTCAATACCGAGCACAACAGGGCAGCGTCTGCGACGTCTCCTTCTTCCTGTTACATACATTTTCACAAAAACATTATACCCTGATTTCCCAATGGGTATAAAAATAACGTAATATATAGAAGTTATTTAATATAAAAACAAGTAAGAATACTCTAGTCGAGACGGCTCGACTAGGAGATACCCTGAGCCCTGCGAAGTGCCTATACTTCAAATATTCTATGCTTAGTTTATATATACATATATTGCAAGCAACAAATAAACACACACAGACGCACGCTCAAGTGCACGCTCTGCCAACTGCGCAGTTGACGTAGCGACTGCGCTTGGGCTGCAAGACGCTGATGTTAGGCGAAGGGGGCGTGGCATCCAAAATCTAAAAATTACAAAATGTCTGTATTCACAACAGGAATCTACATAGTGAATTTCATGTCTCTAGCACTTACGGTACGTAAAAGAGACGAAAAGTTATCGAAATTTATTGATAAAAAGAGAACGGGAAGTATGTAACAGGCAGAAGGAGACGTCGCAGACCACACAAAGTATATATATTCTTGATCAGCTCGATGAGCTGAGTTGAAATAGCCCTGTCCGTCCGTCCGTCCGTCCGTCCGTCTGTGTGAACGCAGCGTTCTCGTAAACCACAGAAGCTAGAGAGCTGAAATTTGGCATGTATACTCCTGAATACCATACGCTATACGAGTTTTTTTCAAAAATTCGATAACTCTTCCCGTTCTCTTTTTATCGATAAATTTCGATAATTTTTCGTCTCTTTTACGTACCGTAAGAGCTAGAAACATGAAATTCACTATGTAGATTCCTGTTGTGAATACAGACATTTTGTAATTTTTGGTTTTTGGATGCCACGCCCCCTTCGCCCTAAATTTGCAAAAAACGCATTTCAAATACTAGAGACTTGTGCTTCGGCACATACACACATATGAATAACATAATCATGCCCTGAAAGTTTGAATAAAAAAGTCTTGCCATAAAAAAAGTTATTAAACATTTAATTTCCACAACATAAGCCTCTTGCAGCCCAAGCGCAGTCGCTACGTCAACTGCGCAGTTGGCAGAGCGTGTGCTTGAGCGTGCGTCTGTGCGTGTGTATGTGTTGCTTGCAACTGGATGCCACGCCCCCTTCGCCCTAAATTTGCAAAAAATGTTTTTTAAATACTAGAGACTTGTGCTTCGGCACATACACACATATGAATAACATAATCATGCCGTGAAAGTTTGAATAAAAAAGTCTTGCCATAAAAAAAGTTATTAAACATTTAATTTCCACAACATAAGCCTCTTGCAGCCCAAGCGCAGTCGCTACGTCAACTGCGCAGTTGGCAGAGCGTGTGCTTGAGCGTGCGTCTGTGCGTGTGTATGTGTTGCTTGCAATATATATATGTAAACTAAGCATAGAATATTTGAAGTATCGGCACTTCGCAGGGCTCAGAGTATCTCCTAGTCGAGCCGTCTCGACTAGAGCATTCTGACTTGTTACTTTTGTTTTACCGTACAGGTAATATTTTAGTGCTTTGAGGGCCCAAATGATGCTAGCATTTCTTTCTTGTTTGTAGCGTAATTTTCTTCCGCTTTTGAAAGAGTTCTAGAATGGAATGTAATAGGATGGCGATTTTGAGATAAGACGGCTCCGATGGCAAATATAGATGCGTCTGTTGTTAAGTGAAATTCTTTCTCGAAGTCTGGGTACTGAAGAATCACCTCGCTTGAAACTAAAACGTTCTTTATTTTATTGAATGCAGCTACCGCTTCCTCATTGAGGTAAATAATTCTTTTTTGGCGGATAGGTTTTGGACACACGTTCATCTTCCCCTCTTAATAATGTATCTGTCCTGGTTCAAATTTCTGCCTTTACCTTTGTTGTCTAATTCAATTTTTCGTTTGGGGTGGCAAATAAATTGGGGTATTTTTTAATTAACTGCCTTCTGTTCGATAGTCATGTGGTCTGTACGTGGTATAACAGTGTTAACCGCTTCAATTTTTTTCTGTCTTAGGGGTATAACCATAGTATTTCTAATTATCAATCGATTCTTGCTGCTGTGGATTACGGCGTCTAGTTCGTTAAGGCTATCATTGTTCAGGATTGCGTCGAATGTTTTCAACGTGGGCAACAGGAAAAATTTTACATGGATATCTTTTCTATCAAAAAGATTAGCGATTTTATGGTGAGTTAGGTTAGGAGTGGGGTTAGAAACTAGTTTAGGTTGTATGCAATTTCTGTTTGAACCTGTATCTACTAATATTTTGTATCTCCGCTTGTTGTCTTATATTCTATGTAAGGAAGCGAAGATTTGGTTATATCTAAAAAATTAATATTAGCTTGTTCAATGGAGTTTTCCTGTTCGTTGTCGGTTTACTCTATTTGATCTATGTATTCTTGTAGTGATTGTTCGTACTGTTGCTCATAAGTTGCGATGGTCTGTCCGTATTCTTCCATAGTCAAGTAAGCGTCACTGTTGTCATTGTCGGGCTGTTCCTCTATTGTTTGAATATTAAAATTTCTTTGCCTTTTGTCAGTTGGGTTTGCTAACGGTGGGAGTTTTTTTCCTGTCTCGAAATTTGGTCTGTTCATGTAGTTTACCATCCGTGTCTGGATGCTCTGGTCGATGTCCATTGGTTCGGGACGTGGCGGCGGTTTGGGTGCTAATGGTCGGGAAAGTGCGTTTGTCTGCTGTGGTTGCGTTTGATAAAAATGTGGGTTGTTGTATTGGTGTCCATTATTATTATTATTTGGCAATGCAGACTGCATTGGCATTCGAAAATTAAGGCTTATTGGTACTGTTCTTATCATTTGGGGAGCGTTCTGTGGATATTGAACTATTGAACGAGGTGGTAACATAGGTGGTGGTGTGTCTGCTAGTTCCTTTATGTAAAGAATACGAGGCAAGTTTCCTCTCAAACCTCTAATGAAGGTATCTAATGCTTTTTCCCTGTACATTTGGGTTATGAGGATCTCGGACTCTCTAATGAGTTCCATACATCCCATTTTGTTCAGTATTAGTGTTAGATGGTTGTAGACAACCTGGTAAAACTATTCTACCGCCTGGTTGTTGCACTGTATTAACATGGTCATCTACGTCCCTATATTTCTTTTATCTGCATAATGCAGTGTAAGACACTTGGAGATGACACTCCAATTTAGGGGCACGTTGTACGACTCGAGGACCGTATCAGCATTACCAATAATCTTTCTCACGGTATGCAATATGCCATAGTATTTTGGTGAACCGATTTGGCTTGCATATATCGAGAATATGCGGCCCACGTTCTTTTTCCATGAGCTAAATTCGGCTTTATTGCCGGAAAATTCCGAGGCTTTTGACGATATCTGGTATTGTGTCCAGGTCGTTCAGATTTAAATTGTCAATTATGTTTTGATCTGACACGTCATTAAATTCCCTGGAAGGGTTAACTAGTTGTTTCACTAGTGTTGGAACTTGTTCTGCCAACATTTCGGCAACAGTAGTTCCAACCAGCTGCTCTGCGTTGTTTGCCATGCTTCTGTTTTGTAAGTGTTCGTTCTGGTGGTTAATGTGTTGTTGTTGCTGTCTATCGATGTTTTGTCTGCCTACCTTAGGTTGTTCAACTAGAACTGGGGGTCTAATCAAATTATGTTTGTGCGGTCCCTGCTCAGGCGCCAGTTAATTTCTTAATTTATTTAAATAATAACAAAAATGTTTTTATTCTTAAACGAACCACGTCCGTCTCATTCAAATCGAAATTTGCACCTTACAACTTAAATCAATTCTATACCTAGCTAGGCTGTTGTTCAGTCGACGTCGTTGGCAGCGGCGTCGCTCTTGGCGTTGTTGAACCGTTGTTCTTAGAATTACTGCAACTGTGGTTGGCGTGTGCAAGATGTTCGCCAGACGTCGCACCAGCAGATTTCGGTTTATTGGTCTGATCAGATTTCCATATTCACTGCAACAATTTCCGTTGGATATTGTTGCTATGCAGAATATTTTCGTTGTTAACTTATGTATATGTATGTATATATAGTTATACCCAGAACTCCATGAAAAATGTAGTATGCTAGTTTTCCCTTTCGGAAAATCAGGGTATAATGTTTTTGTGAAAATGTATGTAACAGGCAGAAGGATACGTCGCAGACCACACAAAGTATATAAATTATCTTCTTTATGTGTTGTTGCTGGTATCTATGACTGATGTCCAGCGCTGTTAGGATGATGTATGCGACCCATGCAAAGTATCCAGCCGCTGACCGTTGCTACCCGAACGTTGAACTGAGCTTCTGCAAAGTCAGCACTTGTGCATGCAGTTGTTTTGTCTAAACAACTGAGTGCGAGGGACACTCGTTAACTACTCCCCCCTCAGAATCATGACCGTCCTCGTTCATCTTGTAGCTGTTGCCGATCTCTTGTATTTTTTTTGAAGCTCGTTTTCTCCTCAGACTCTGGCAGAGGAGGATGGAACCGCTGAAGACGAGGCCGAGACCAGCTCCAGTGATGAAACAAGTTTTAAATGATCCTGCCGATGCTACTTCCCCTTAAAGTTTGTTGATAATATGAAAGTTGTGGTTGTTGATTCTCTGTAGGAATGGCATGCTCAGAATTTGTTCATGGCTAATTATGTTGAGCAATGGTGAAGCTGCTATGCCCGGGGCTCTGTTTAGCATCTCACGTCGATTTACGTACTTAGAACCATTTATGCAGGCTACTCGTTCAAAGGTGACAAGGAAGGTGCCGTTGACTGTGATCTCGGGGCTGCCATCGGTGCTGATTCGCGCTGGGCTTTCATTTACCACCACTATGCCATCATCTACGACTGTGTAGCAACGGGCCGTGCTTCCTACGTGTCATCTACGGGCGCAGGTGTCATGGGAGGCCAATTTGCAGATCGATGCGTAGCAGCTTGTTACTGCTATGACGTCATTGTCACATTCAGCTACGGTGTCATCTTGCAGTTGAAGCACAGTTTATTCGTGGGATACGCGGAGGATGTTGACCTTTCTACATATGAACTTAATTCTGGAATACTCAATTAGAATATGGATAATGTTTTCAGACTGGAGGACCTTAATATTAGATGCTGCTATTAAACTTACTATGGAGACTTCTGTGGGATGTTCAATGAGCACAGACTTTAAATCGTCTTGGTCGAAAATTGTTGGATTTATAATGTTGGCTTTAGCAAGCATGATTGTGAGCATTCAGTTTTGAATTTCTGTTAACATTCTATTTCTGGCTAGTAATGTGAAGTGTAGTAGTAGTGTGAACTGTCAACTAATTCATTTTTCTTGGCTTTTATTATTTGATTAACAGTATCTGTAAGCTGGTTTATTTGCTTTTGAGTTTCACAGTTTATTGCTACCTGTCTATTGTTTGAGTCTATAAATTTTGATTCAGTAATTTCTAAATCCGTGGCATCAGGAGTACCAGCCACAACCTTGAGTACTGTGCCTAAAAAATCTAAACTTCTGGCAATTCTATGATGAATTTTTAAATCGGACAAAAGACTTTTAATGTGCTTAGCGTCAACATCTAACAGTTTTCGCATGTGAGATTGTGGAAATAACTCGGACAAATGTTCAGTTTCTTCTACTATCTTTGTGAATTCGGATAAGTTGCTTGAGTGCCTGACATAGTCTAGTTGTTCCCATACCAGTACACATCCATCTATTATAGGAATGTAATCGGAATGTGAATAGTCGGTGACCCGAGCGGTTACTAATGTCAGTAAGAATGGAAGTTAACAAATAAGCCTGCGAGGAAAAAATGAAATTAAATCGTTTGTATTTCTTAACTTATTATTTAACTTAAACTCGTATTATTTCAGGTTGTCCTTGTGGACCACCCTCCCTGAAATGAGCACATACGTTCCTAGGTCTGCTTGGATCACTTCCTCTGTGTACAGGGGTGATAGCTTGTTTCCCAGTCTCTTGTTCGACTTCACAAAGACTTTTTCCCCTACATCAAACACTCTATTTTGTTTGTTCGGATTTATTCTTTCTAACTGTATTTGTTGAACTTTTTCGATCTTGTTTACAATGGTCTCCCTAAATTCATCAGTAGATGAGTGAATTATTTCAATTGGTTTCATGCCAGTTACTGAGTGCAGCGATCTATTGTATTCTCGTGTCGCTTGTAGAATTAGTTAGACTGTGTCATCGATTTTTTTTCCAATTTAAGACACCTGGAAATTTCTGCCAATGTACTATGAAACCAATCTACCGTTGGAGGTACTGTGTAATGGGGGTGCATTTACAACATCGATTCCATAGTTGTTCTTTAACAGTGAAAAAAAGGTTTCTGAACTAAAAGCCGCTTCATTGTCACAGTAAATGATCTTAGTTTTTGGAAAAAAAAACCACGGCTTGTATGATTGGTTCTTTTACATCTGCTATAGTACGAGAAACTATTGGTTGCACGATTGCAAATTTCGAGAACTTATCAACACACGTCAAAAACTGCTTTTTGTCGTTTGAAAAAATATCAATGTGCAACCTTTCGCCAGAGTGTGACGGAACTGGCGTCTTACCGAGGAACTGTTTCTTAGGATGCCTGACATATTTGGAACGGGTACAGATTTTGCAATTTGTTTCAATTTCTGTCAAAATTCTATTAATTTTTGGAAAATAATACTCTTCCAAAATTTGCTTGCAATTTTCTTGTGCTGCCCTATGCGCACGGCTATGTTCAGTTATTGCTATTTCCCTCTACTCTGTTTTATCAGGAATGTCAACTACCATTTTCTTACAGTATCGAAATTTTGTCGATGGGAAACTGTGCACTAACTCATGCTGGATACTAGCCAGTGTTGGGAGATCACAATGTAATGCATTCACTACATTGGGATTAACTACCGCCTTTACTTCGTTCAAGACATAGTTTTCTCCGGTAAAATGTATTATATGGCGTGTTTTTTCGCCAAACAGGATAAAATTTCTTTTTAGAGCAAATTGGGCTTCTTCCAAAACTATTTGGTTTCTAAAAACGTTCACAGGGTTTTCCGAAGCTTCTATCGTGTAAGTTACCGATAACTCACTGTGGATTGTTGCCGCATCGGATACTACTTCACTTTGCAGCGCATTCACATTTTGGCGCGAAAGAGCGTCTGCTACGTGGTTTTCTTTACCCGGTTTGTAGTGGATCTTTGCGTTATGCTCATCAATATACGCTTTCCATCTTTTTTTATTTTTGCATGGGTTGCGGTCTGACACAGCAAAAGTCAGAGGTTGGTGGTCTGTATAGATATTTATGTCCCTAGTGCCTATTTATGTCCCCAATACAGGTATTGTTGCAACTTTCCAAGAGCCTACACTATGGCTAACAATTCCCTTTCGTTGGTAGCATAGTGTGACTCGCTTTCTTTAAGTGTTTTAGAAATCATGGTGATGGGCCTGTTTTCTTGCGATAGAACAGCACCGATACCGTTTGCGAAAGCATCCGTCGTTATATCGAATGGCTTCTTGAAATCTGGATACTACATCTTCAGAAGCCAAAACGTTTCTTAGGCTCTCGAATGCATCAATTTGTGAATCATTGAATTCAATGGGAGTCTTCTTTGACATATGTTTGCTTATGGACCCACTTTCTCCTTTAAGCCAATTTGTCAAAGGTCTTGCAATTGCAGCAAAGTCTTTTATGAAGCAACGGTAGTAGCTGGCTAATCCCAGGAATGACCTCAGCTCGTATAAGCTTTTTGGTTCTGGATAATCCTGTATGGCTCTTACCTTTTCTGGATCAGTTTTTGCGCCACTGATGGTTACTATAAAACCAAAGTATTCTACTCTTTGCTTGAAAAATTGAGTTTTTTCCCTAGAAACTCTCAAGTTTGCATCTAACAAGCTCTTTAGAACCCAGTCTATATGCTTAACATGATCATTTTCGTTTTCAGAAAAAATAATGACGTCATCTACGTAAACATACCAATTTGTTCACGCAAGAATTCGTCAATTGCTCTTTGAAATATGCTACCCGCATTTTTCAAACCGAGTTCAGCCAAATATATTTGATGGTATTCAGATTTAAGATCCAATGTTGTAAAATATTTGGCTTTGCCAAAATTTGCCAATATCATGGGGATGTTGGGCATTGGCTACTTGTCGGCTATGGTTTTCTCATTTAGTTTCCTAAAATCGATTACCATGCGCTTATTTTTGTTACCCTGCTCATCGCAACCTTTTTTATCAACAATCCAAGTTGGGTTGTTGTAGGGCGACTTCGATGGCCTAATGATGTTGTTCTCGAGCATGTTTTATTTCTTTTTTGACTAAATCAGCGACTCCAATTGGATGTGGGTATAGCTTTGAGTATATTGGCTTGTCGTCTTCTGTGCGGACTGTAGCAACTACAGACGTATTGAATGGCAATGCCGCGTTTGAGGTCGAAAATGCCTTTGATCTATTCAAGATCATGCCTCTAAATTCTTTTTTCACTGCCTCTGGCACGATAATATCATTTACGTTAGTAAAATTAACATTATCACAATAATGATACTGTAGCTTTTCGGACACAGAACCATAATTGATTGTACCATTATTAGTATTTAAGGTCGCTCCCACCTGCGTTAGCAACTCGAAACCAATTATACCAGTTTTTGGCAGTTCCTGTGTCGATTAGGATTTTTAGTTTCCTCCCAGCCAGCTGTCGTTCAATGAACGGTAGCCGGGAGTGTTCCCTAAAAAATTGACCGAATCGTTGCCGCTTATGGAGTCATCATCTTCAGTGGCAGTGTTATTGTATTCTGTCTCTTGGCTAGTGGTGGCATGTTGTATAGTATTTTGCAATCTCTGGCGCCTTTGGCCCGTCATGCGTTCGGAACCTTGCCTTTATCGGCCCTGCTCTCCTTCATTTGGTACGTTAGGCTCTGATGTTTGGTCTTGTTCCCTTTTAAAAGCCTGATTAACACTATTACGCTGTTTATTTTGTTTTTTGAAAATGGGATTTTTGTCTTGTGTATGTTCGACCTCGTAATTCTTTCGCTGTTTTTCATGATGTTTCCAACTATATTCAACTGCCTGGGTTCTATCTTCCACAGCTTTTGCGTATGTAGCTGCAAACATGCTACGCTCTATGCCGGCTTCTGCCTCCCTAGCTACAGCCAGGGCAGACGGTAAGTCTTTGGATTGGGCCGGAAACACAACCGACTTCAACGACTTCTTAAGTCCTGAAATAAATGCATGCAATGCATCGTTCCTGACCTCTTTGTTAAGCAATGTGGCTATGTCAGGTTCATGAGTCATGATAATTTTGTTAACAACGAGTGTCAACTTTTGTTCATCCTCATCATAATATTGCATGAGGCTGGAATTTCCTTTCCTTACCATCTCTAGCCCTTGACTTAGGAGCCGTAGCGATGTCTTATCGTCATATGTGCAATCTAACCTAGCTATTATGGCGTTAAAATTGAGTACCATGTTATGCGATACCTACAATGCTCTCGCTGGACCTCTGATTTTGTTTCTAATAATTGTAACAGCTTGATAATGCGCGCTGCTACCTACAAATGGCTTAAAAAGTTCGTACGCATCTGTGGCAGATTGCCTCCAGGCTACGTAATCATCTTGTGAACCACTGAATTCGTGTACCGATTTTATAATGTCAAGCTTTATTTCACATGGGATATTTGGGTCTACGGATATTCTTTGGTAAGCTTCGACCTGCGGCACTTCTATGCGCAAACTGTTCACTTGTCCTCTCAACTGGTTAAGTTGACTATAAAATCTTTCCTTTAGCCTTGCTTCCTATTGAGCCAGGGCCTGGCTAACAGCGCCCGCTACTAGAGCTTGCAACTGACTAACGTCCATGTCTGTCGGGTTTTCTTGCGTTGAGCGAAAATTTTCTGATTCAAAATCCCACCCGTCGTCACTATCGTACTTAGCTTAGTTTCCCTGTATGAGTACAAGTTGCTCATTAGCTTTTAAAACAAAGTGTAACTTGACACTCCACATGAACGATTTGTATTCACGCCGATTATGCGCAATCGGCTAGAGGCATTAATTGTATTTAATTCGTGCAACTGTAGGAATTTCTGTCTTGTTGCAATGAAAATTGGTTTGAAAAATATATAACACAAGACACAACGACGCTTTAGCACATTTATTTGAACAGCACTTAATGAACATTTCACTTACATGTTTATGCCCTCAACTTCAGCTATTCAAACGTTCCCTGTGAGTTCTTATATATAACGTTGGGCGCCAATTATCTTCTTTGTGTGTTGCTGCTGGTATCTATGGCTGATGTCCAGCGCTGTTAGGATGATGTATGAGTTCCGTAAGGGCTATGATTAGGAAGATTACGGTGGAGAGATTACTGGTCTCTCTTATCACTGGCCTTGTGGTACAGTGATATAGAATTAATAATTCAAAGTTTTGCAGCTTATTGCTGGAGCAAAGTTTATTAAACGAGCTTCTCGCTTCGTTGTACGCATAGAACTGACTTAAATTTAATTTGACAAATCAAACTTAAGCTAAAAGAATCAAATGTTACCAAGAAAACTTTTACAAGCATCCGGTCGGCAAGCCGACTCATCATATTTGATACGCTGCTCTTGCGACCCGTGCAAAGTATCCAGCCGCTGACCGTTGCTACCCGAACGTTGAACTGAGCTTCTGCAAAGTCAGCACTTGTGCATGCAGTTGTTTTGTCTAAACAACTGAGTGCGAGGGACACTCGTTAACTTATATATTCTTGATCAGCTCGATGAGCTGAGTTGATATAGCCCTGTCCGTCCGTTCGTCCGTCTGTGTGAACGCAGCGATCTCGTAAACCACAGAAGCTAGAGAGCTCAAATTTGACATGTACAGTCGCGGACAAAACTCTACATACGACCCCCTTTTTTTGAATTCAACCCGATCTATAGCATTTAAATAAAAAGTAATGATATAGTTTTGTGTCAAATATAATTATAAGACAAATAAAACAAAAATTGTGCATTTTCATCGCTTACTTCAAAAGTTATTCATAAAAAATCGAAAAAAGGCACTGACAATACCATACGCTATACGAGTTTTTTCTAAAAATTCGATAACTCTTCCCGTTCTTTTACGTACCGTAAGAGCTAGAGACATGAAATTCACTGTGTAGATGCCTGTTGTGAATACAGACATTTTTTAATTTTTGGATTTTGGATGCCACGCCCCCTTCGCCCTAAATTTGCAAAAAACGCATTTCAACTACCAGATTTTGTTTGTGCTTCTTGTGCTTCGGCACATACACACATATGAATAACATAATCATGCCCTGAAAGTTTGAATAAAAAAGTCCTTCTAGAAAAAAAGTTATTAAACATTTAATTTCCACAACATATGCCTCTTGCAGCCCAAGCGCAGTCGCTACGTCAACTGCGCAGTTGGCAGAGCGACTGCTTGAGCGTGCGTCTGTGTGTGTGTATGCAATGTTGCTTGCAATATATGTATATGTAAACTAAACATAGAATATTTGAAGTAACGGCACTTCGCAGGGCTCAGGGTATCTCCTAGTTGACCCGTCTCGACTAGAGCATTCTTACTTGGTTTTTATTACAGAGTTTATTTTTGGTGTATAGATATTATGTGTATGGTTGGATGACCAGTAGCTGGTTTTTCCCTTCTACTTTGGAGGGGCCCTTGGGAATTGCAAAGTTGGGCTATGTTATACTATGTTTATAGTCAGTTTAAATTTGATCTCTTTATGCTATTTTATTCTTAGTGTTTTTCTTTGTTTATTCTTTATTTCGATTTTTTCTTAACTTAGGTTTCTTTAGTTTTGTTAGTTTTTCTTATATTTCTAACTTAAAATAATGATGATGTGGCGGTCTTCACTGCTGGCCGGGATTTCATCCTTTTTGGGTTGTTCCTACTGGGGGTCCTGCGACCAGACTCCTTTGAAGTATCCTGGGGGCGGACCGTACAGGATTACCGTCCACCGATGGGCAATCGAACAATTAACTTCTAGACTACCTACCTTTAGCGAATTGAATCGAACGTCGAAATTAATCAACGTGAGTTGCTTCGATTACTTTCACACAGACTCTGTACAGTTGCGTCCACTTGGAGTATTGTCACTCTCATATCACAGTCTGTTTTTATCGATTTTAAAGTTAAGCCGTCGTGCTCGTATAGGCGTTTTGCTGTATTGTAGTTTGATCGACTTTTCACTTTAACCGATTATATAGAATTTGTGATCACACAGTCGCGCTCGTACAAGCGTTTTGCTGTGTTGTAACGCGATCGAATTTTCACTTTTTAACCGACTCTGCTTTGATCTTGCAGTATCACGCCCGTAAAAAACGTTTTGCCGTATTGTGCGCGAAGCCGGTCCCTGCCCGGGCGCCAGTTAATTTCTTAATTTGAATGATAAAAAAAAATGTTTTTATTCTTAAGCGAGCCACGTCCGTCTCATTCAAATCGAAATTTGCACCTTACAACTTAAATCAATTCTATACCTAGCTAAGCTGTGGTTCAGTCGACGGCGTTGGCAGCGGCGTCGCTCTTGGCGTTGTTGAACCGTTGTTCTTAGAATTACTGCAACTGTGGTTGGCGTGTGCAAGATGTTCGCCAGACGTCGCACCAGCAGATTTCGGTTTATTGGTCTGATCAGATTTCCATATTCACTGCAACAATTTCCGTTGGATATTGTTGCTATGCAGAATATTTTCGTTGTTAACTTATGTATATGTATGTATATATAGTTATACCCAGAACTCCATGAAAAATGTAGTATGCTAGTGTTCCCTTTCGGTTTTTATACCCTGAGCCCATTGAAAATGGGAAATCAGGGTATAATGTTTTTGTGAAAATGTATGTAACAGGCAGAAGGAGACGTCGCAGACCATACAAAGTATATATATTCTTGATCAGCTCGATGAGCTGAGTTGAAATAGCCCTGTCCGTCTGTCCGTCCGTCCGTCCGTCCGTCCGTCCGTCCGTCCGTCTGTGTGAACGCAGCGATCTCGTAAACCACAGAAGCTAGAGAGCTAAAATTTGATATGTATACTCCTGTACCGTACCGTAAGAGCTAGAGACATGAAATTCACTGTGTAGATTTCTGTTGTGAATACAGACATTTTGTAATTTTTGGATTTTGGATGCCACGCCTTTCAAATACTAGAGACTTGTGCTTCGGCACATACACACATATGAATAACACAATCATGCCCTGAAAGTTTGAATAAAAAAGTCCTGCTAGAAAAAAAGTTATTAAACATTTAATTTCCAAAACATAAGCCTCTTGCAGGCCAAGCGCAGTCGCTACGGCAACTGCGCAGTTGGCAGAGCGTGTGCTTGAGCGTGGGTCTGTGTGTGTGTATGTGTTGCTTGCAATATATGTGAATGTTAACTAAGCATAGAATATTTGAAGTATCGGCACTTCGCAGGGCTCAGGGTATCTCCTAGTCGAGCCGTCTCGACTAGAGTATTCTTACTTGATATATTTTAGGGTTCAGTTTCATATTTTGTATTCGTATTGTACAAAGAATATTCGACAGCGAATTAGCATATGCCTGTATGTACATAGGTTCATATGCTAATTATACATGAGCGAAAATAACAAAATGAAAATAATAGTCAAATTGTTCAACTAATCAATCCATTAACCACTCATTTATTGAAATAAAATAATTAATACTAATTTCGATTATAATCATTTGATAAAATGAGATATTCAAATTTAACACAAATAAGAGTGCTCTAGTCGAGACGGCGCGACTAGGAGATACCCTGAGCCCTGCGAAGTGCCGAGACTTCAAATATTCTATGCTTAGTTTATATACATATGCATATATTGCACGCAACACACACACACAGACGCATGCTCAAGCACACGTTCTGTCAACTGCGCAGTCGACACACATAACACTAAAAACAAAATTTTAACACTCTAGTGCAGACCCAACAAGTGCACATGCCTTGCTCGTTCATTGGTTTGAATGAGAGTGACACTATGTTTTATTCAATTTTTATACCCTGAGCCCATTGAAAATGGGAAATCAGGGTATAATGTTTTTGTGAAAATGTATGTAACAGGCAGAAGGAGACGTCGCAGACCTTGCAAAGTATATATATTCTTGATCAGCTCGATGAGCTGAGTTGAAATAGCCCTGTCCGTCTGTCCGTCCGTCCGTCCGTCTGTGTGAACGCAGCGTTCTCGTAAACCACAGAAGCTAGAGAGCTGAAATTTGACATGTATACTCCTGAATACCATACGCTATATGAGTTTTTTTTTCAAAAATTCGATAACTCTTCCCGTTCTCTTTTTATCGATAAATTTCGATAACTTTTCGTCTCTTTTACGTACCGTAAGAGCTAGAGACCTGAAATTCACTATGTAGATTCCTGTTGTGAAGACAGTCATTTTGTAATTTTTGGATTTTGGATTTTGGATGCCACGCCCTAAATTTGCAAAAAACGCATTTCAAATACTAGAGACTTGTGCTTCGGCACATACACACATATGAATAACATAATCATGCCCTGAAAGTTTGAATAAAAAAGTTCTGCTAGAAAAAAAGTTATTAAATATTTAATTTCCACAACATAAGCCTCTTGCAGCCCAAGCGAAGTCGCTACGTTAACTGCGCAGTTGGCAGAGCGTGTGCTAGAGCGTGCGTCTGTGTGTGTGTATGTGTTGCTTGCACTATATGTATATGTAAACTAAGCATAGAATATTTGAAGTATCGGCACTTCGCAGGGCTCAGGGTATCTCCTAGTCGAGCCGTCTCGACTAGAGCATTCTTACTTGTTTTAGCTAGCGTTTTATTTATGCCTGTAATCTTGGCAATAGTTCTTGTTTATTTTCTGCGCAGAAATTGTTTTGTCTAATTTGGTGCCTGGTAATGACTTTCATGACTTTTCTATTCCTGTCAATTAGATCGGATATTGTTATCCTTGACAGGGCATCTGCCACGAAATTATCTTTACCCCTCAGATACTCTAACGTAAAATCATACTCTTCTAATTCGAGTCGCATGCGTGTTAATTTAGAACTTAGCTTAGCCATAGAAAATAAATATATTAAAGGTCTGTGATCAGTTTTAACTGTAAAATGTTTGCATTATATATATATGGTTGAAAATGTGTTATTGCCCAATGTTTTGCTGCTAGTTCTTGTTCTATAGTACTCTTAATGCTTTCATCTTTAGTGAATGCTCTTGATGCATATGCAACTGAATGTTGGAGTCCATTATAGTTTTGGCTTAAGACTGCTCCAAATGCTTGTTTGCTTGCATCAGTGATTATGCCAAATTCTTTTCTAAAATCTGGGTACTGTAATAAATTTGGTTGAACAAGTTGATTTTTAAGGTCAGTACCTTGCCTTTTCACATTCTACTGACCATTCAAATGGAACATTCTTTATACCCTGAGCCCATTGAAAATGGGAAATCAGGGTATAATGTTTTTGTGAAAATGTATGTAACAGGCAGAAGGATGAGCTGAGCTGATATAGCCCTGTCCGTCTGTCCGTTCGTCCGTCCGTCCGTCTGTGTGAACGCAGCGATCTCGTAAACCACAGAAGCAGAGAGCTGAAATTTGACATGTATACTCCTGAATACCATACGCTATACGAGTTTTTTTCAAAAATTCGATAACTTTTCCCGTTCTCTTTTTATCGATAAATTTCGATAACTTTTCGTCTCATTTACGTACCGTAAGAGCTAGAGACCTGATATTCACTGTGTAGATGCCTGTTGTGACTACAGACATTTTGTTATTTTTGGATTTTGGATGCCACGCCCCCTTCGCCCTAAATTTGCAAAAAACGCATTTCAAATACTAGAGACTTGTGCTTCGGCACATACACACATATGAATAACATAATCATGCCCTGAAAGTTTGAATAAAAAAGTCTTGCTAGAAAAAAAGTTATTAAACATTTAATTTCTACAACATAAGCCTCTTGCAGCCCAAGCGCAGTCGCTACGTCAACTGCGCAGTTGGCAGAGCGTGTGCTTGTGCGTGCGTTTGTGTATGTGTTGCTTGCAATATATGTATATGTAAACTAAGCATACAATATTTGAAGTATCGGCACTTCGCAGGGCTCAGGGTATCTCCTAGTCGAGCCGTCTCGACTAGAGAATTCTTACTTGTTTTAGCTAGCGTTTTATTTATGCCTGTAATCTTGGCAATAGTTCTTGTTTATTTTCTGCGCAGATTTTGTTTTGTCTAATTTGGTGCCTGGTAATGACTTTCATGACTTTTCTATTCCTGTCAATTAGATCGGATATTGTTATCCTTGACAGGGCATCTGCCACGAAATTATCTTTACCCCTCAGATACTCTAACGTAAAATCATACTCTTCTAATTCGAGTCGCATGCGTGTTAATTTAGAACTTAGCTTAACCATAGAAAATAAATATATTAAAGGTCTGTGATCAGTTTTAACTGTAAAATGTTTGCATTATATATATATGGTTGAAAATGTGTTATTGCCCAATGTTTTGCTGCTAGTTCTTGTTCTATAGTACTCTTAATGCTTTCACCTTTAGTGAATGCTCTTGATGCATATGCAACTGAATGTTGGAGTCCATTATAGTTTTGGCTCAAGACTGCTCCAAATGCTTGTTTGCTTGCATCAGTGATTATGCCAAATTCTTTTCTAAATTATGGGTACTGTAATAAATTTGGTTGAACAAGTTGATTTTTAAGGTCAGTACCTTGCCTTTTCACATTCTACTGACCATTCAAATGGAACATTCTTTATACCCTGAGCCCTTTGAAAATGGGAAATCAGGGTATAATGTTGTTGTGAAAATGTATGTAACAGGCAGAAGGATGAGCTGAGTTGATATAGCCCTGTCCGTCTGTCCGTCATCAAAGAAAAAAAAAAAATGTAGGAATAAGAGAATTTGAACTTGAAATAGAGTGTTAGCCATATTTAAGTCAGCCAACACAAGAATGAAATCTTTATGCTTCACATGTCCATAAATTTCATTGATGCAAGTTATATTTTGAGCATAAACATAGACAACAGAAGAGGGGGAGATATAAGAACTATAGTATATAAGGAACAGGATCTTAAAGTTAATTTAACCCCAATAATCTCGACATCATTAGTTAAAAAAAAAAAATAAATGATTCAGAGAGGATATACGCGTATATCGATCATGTCTATACATAGTGAAATCATTTCAGAGAATCTCACTATTATAAACATTGGCACTTAACCACGATTCAGTCACTCACATATAGTTGTGAGGAATACAACAGGCACATTAATTTTAAAGAAAGCTATTTCTCGAGGTGTCGTACAATTGAACGTCGATACATTACCTTTTATTTTACTAGAAATAAAAGCAGATACAGCCTCAATTGTCGTATAGGAGTATTTTGATAGGAGTATTTTCTTATGAGGAGAAAAGACAGATAAAGTGAGTATGGGAGGTGTGGGAGAAGTAGCCGAAATGTTGTTCATTGGTTGATCAACAGATGGAGAAGATTTAAATTTTGAATTGGGAGTCTGTATTGACTCTTGAATATCCACTACAGGACTAACCACAGGTGACCTTTTCGACATTGATCGATAATAAGAGAACCGGATGAGCTATCGAAATTCTGAGCTCGTACTGCTTATGGTATGCACGCGCTTACATTTCAAATTTCAGATCTCTAGCTTTTGTGGTTTGCGATATCAGCATCTTAACATCTTAACATAACCATTTCCAATTTCCATTGGGTTTATGGTATAACAAGTATTAAAATTCTAGTCGGGTGCCCCTACGAAGAGATCCCCTGGACTCCGTTTATTTGCGTTTTTTATACCCTGAGCCCATTTAAAATGGGAAATCAGGGTATAATGATTTTATGAAAATATATGTAACAGGCAAAAGATGTATAAATAAATAACTCTTCCCGTTCTCTTCTTATCGACAAATTTCGATAACTTTTCTTCGCTCTTGCGATAAACATTTTGTAATTTTTTGATTTTTTATGCCACGCCCCCTTCGTCCTAAATGTGCAAAAAACCATTTCAAATTCTAGAATTCTTTGCATGGGCAAATACACATATATGAATGACATAATTACGCCCTGAAAGACTGATTAAGAAAGTCCATCCATTAATAAAGTTATTAAACATTCTATTTCCTATAGAGTAGGCGTGGTGCAGCCCAAGCGCAGTCGCTACGTGAACTGCGTAGTTGGCAGAGCGTGTGCTTGAGCGTGCGACTGTGTGTGTGTACGTGCTGATTGTGATGTACATAACATAACATGTAAAAGAATTTGCGGAAAAGCGGTTCTACTCTGGGGTCAGGGTATTTTCTAGTCGAATACTCTCAACTAGAGTTTTGTTACTAGTTATATGTAACGTACATATTTAAGTATGTATATAAGTATGTATGCAACTGGTCCAGAAAAGGCGCCAACGGCAACGAAGGAAGCGAACGACGAAAAGGAAATGAGAAATGTACTAGACACCGCGAGCGCAGCTGCATGTTAGGCTATCTGAGCTATTATGTATGTACAGTTTGTCAAGTAACTCTTTACACACCGCAAAAAAATTACATTTTTTTTATACCCTGAGCCCATTGAAAATGGGAAATCAGAGTATAATGTTTTTGTGAAAATGTATGTAACAGGCAGAAGGAGTCGTCGCAGACCACACAAAGTATATATATTCTTGATCAGCTCAATGAGCTGAGTTGATATAGCCCTGTCCGTCCGTCCGTCCGTCCGTCCGTCTGTGTGAACGCATATGTATGTATGTGCCGAAGCACAAGAAGCACAAACAAAATCTAGTAGTTGAAATGCGTTTTTGCAAATTTAGGGCGAAGGGGGCGTGGCATCCAAAATCCAAAAATTACAAAATGTCTGTATTCACAACAGGCATCTACACAGTGAATTTCATGTCTCTAGCTCTTACGGTACGTAAAAGAACGGGAAGAGTTATCGAATTTTTTAAAAAACTCGTATAGCGTATGGTATTCAGGAGCATACATGTTAAATTTCAGCTCTCTAGCTTTTGTGGTTTACGAGAACGCTGCGTTCACACTGACGGATGGACGGACGGACAAACGGACAGGGCTATATCAACTCAGCTCATCGAGCTGATCAAGAATATATATACTTTGTGTGGTCTGCGACGTCTCCTTCTGCCTGTTACATACATTTTCACAAAAACATTATACCCTGATTTTCCCATTTTCAATGGGATCAGGGTATAAAGACATAATAACATAATAACATTCCAGTCTCAAAATGTTAGGCCTTACACCCAATAAAAAATATAGATGGGACTCTGACATCAAAGAAATCCAACCTGCACTAAATACAAAACTAAATATAATAAAATTCCTAGCAAATCCCAAACAAAACTGCAACACCCATTCCCTTATAAATATAACTAAAACCATCGTCATCTCAAAAATAGATTATGCCTTATTTGTATACGGCCATTCCCCCATATCAACCCTCAACAAACTAAAATCCATACTCAACGCAGCAATCCGCATCTCACTCGGAGCACTACGCTCAACTCCTATCCCCAACCTACTCGTTGAATCCAACATACTACCAATAGAGCAAAAAAGAGATATAATCACGACTAGAGTCTATAAAACCCTACCTCCAATCATAGCAATTACTCCCCAATGGCTCTTTTCCACTTCCCCTATCAATACTACTTTTGAAAAATTTAATAAAGCCAATATGCCATCAATTGTATACAGAAAATAATTTCTATTACTTAAGAATAAATACAAAACCACATATTCATATACACAAACGGGGCACTGCAAAGCGACACAGCCACCTTTGCCATCACAACAGAAGTCGAATTCCTAAAAAGATGCATCCTACCCCACTACTCATCTGTCCTATCCACCGAAATCATAGCCATCATCCACGCAATAGAATTAATTCAAATGAAAATAACAGGAAATTACATAATCTGCTCCAACTCCCCCTCATCCATTAAATCCATCTCCAACGCCAACAAAAACAACCTATACCCTGTAAGCAGAAGAACACTCTAAAGCTGTTCTGGATACCCAGCCACTACGGCATTGAAGGGAACGAATTAGCTGACACTACTGCCAAAACCACAATACAAATGCCCCTTCACTATACTCTCAATTTTAACACAATAGACAATCAACAAATCCACATCAAACATACTTACCCAAAAATTAAGGAACAATATTCAATTATGCAACAACTGGTACCAACAAATAAATGCAAATCTAATGATCACAAGTAACTACTTAAAAATATAAACCAACAAAATATTACACGTAGGGACCAAACTAAAATACTTAGACTCCGACTTGAAGACATTATATTTTCTAAGCAAGTATACTATAAATATAGATATAAGCAATAAGAGATATAAAAATATTTAAAAATGTAAATAAAAATAGGTAAATACGATAGTCAAGCCGAAGGCCTAAGCAGCCAGCGCTTTAGTTGTCAAGTTAGCTTTTACTTTTAATTATAGTTAACTTGTATAAACAAATAAATAAAAAATGAATTATTTAAAATTTTGAAATGCCTGGCCAAAGAAGAGCCGTTGATGCGGTCAAATTAATATATTATAGCCACAATAGGAACATCCACAACAGAATTATCTGAACAGTTGTCTACATAAAGAACAACAATTCGAAAACAACGTCGTAAATCGAGCGGAAAGGAAGGCCGACTTGAAGAAGAGACTACAGGTGGACGTAAACGAAAGATTTATAGCCGGGCAGACCATTTAATTATGCGGAAGATTGACCAAAATCCCCAAAATCGGTACTGACACTTGGGATAGACCTTAAGGCTGAATGTGACTTAGTTGTATCGTATGAAACAGTGCGCCAGACCATCCTACGGCATAGGTACACTTCTAGAAACCGCTGCTTTCATCGGTAAATCTAGAAAAGCGTTCAAATTTTGCTGTAAACATGATTGGGCAGCCGACAGGATACTGGGACGACGTAATTCAAACTGTGAAATTTGGCAAGCTGTTCTGTTATGGTTTGGGGGTGTATTTCCAGCAGAGAATGCAGCTCAGTACCTCCAAATTTTAAAATTAAATTAGAAGAAAATTGCGAAAAATTCGGATTCTTAAACACCAACAAGCCAACTCTCAAATTTTATCAGGACCCCAAAAAATAAGGGCTTATTGTGCTGGACGTCGATTTATATAACTGTGGAAAGGTTCTGGGTTACACCACCCCAAAGTCTTGATCTGAACCCCATTGAACATGTGTTGGCATACTTGAAGGTTGGGAAAACGGGGCCCAAGGAACCGCGCACAACTAAAAGCTGTTATTACAGAAGAATCTCCAACATATCTTAGATGCCAAGGGAGGGTATAAAATATACTAAAAATATAATAAATAGTTTTAAATTTAAGTTAAGAACAAATACAGTATTTTGTGTAAAGAGTTTCTTGACACATTGTATACTCGGGTTAATATATGGCGGATATATCTTCGCCTACATGGGGCGCAAAAATTATACATGCCTCTATCTCCTACAATTTTTGTGCTACAAGCTCAAAATTAAGCGATGAGTTAAAATTAACCTTCGCTATCGATTTGAAAAATTAAATTATTTTTACGCCCTTTTCTGGAGTGTAAGCATTTAAATTTTACAGTTACATTCCAGTACACCTGTTCTATGGATTGGTCATAGCTATATGTCTACAACCACTGGGGGCGTGGCAAATCAGTTTTTCATCTTTTGAGCTATTACAAAAATATAACTTTATTTACATTGGAGTAATTCTTCAATACGTTCTTAAGACTACAATCTAAGTTTATGCTAATTGTGACCATCGAAAGCTATGTCGTTGCAAAGCTCAGCGTGGCCTGATCATCCGTTCTCTTTGTAAACTTACAAACATACTCGATAACTGGGTATTATTAATATGTATATAGATATATACATTCTATACATATATACATGTCTGTACATATATACATCTTGCTTGGTACTCTGCCATTAAACTTATGTACGGCGAATAGTTTCTGGGTGGTATGACTTGCCCAACTCCTCCTTAACATCATTTGCCACTTGTCGAGCCGATAGCCTTGGGTTTTCTCGGATTTTTCTCGCAATATAGCGCTCGTCCGTGGGATTACAAATTTTGTTCGGAGCATTTCTACCTTTATCGAGGGTTTTATTTTCACGGACAAATCGGTATATGATGCTTGGAACTGTAGAATGGCTAAATCCAACAATCTCAGACCTTTTCTCTACGGGAATGGCAATTTTTTAAGTGTTTGGGAACGAGCTCCCGCTCGCTCCGCTGCTCAATAGTTGTACGTGGTCCCATTTTCCTAAATTCACTTAGAATAGAACATAGAGCACGCATAGAAGAAAAATATACATTTGAATTAGTTAAAAACGGATCTTTGAACAGCTGTAAAGTTTGTGGATGAAATAAGCTGTGGAACTGTTTTGGTCTCATTTATATACCCTGAGAACATCGAAAATGGGAAATCAGGGTATAATATTTTTGTGAAAATGTATGTAACAGGCAGAAGGAGAAGTCGCAGACCCCACAAAGTATATATATTTGTAATTTTTGGATTTTGGATGCCGCGCCCCCTTCGCCCTAAGTTTGCAAAAATTTCAATACTAGAGACTTGTGCTTCGGCACATACACACATATGAATAACATGCCCTGAAAGTTTGAATAAAAAAGTCCCTCAAGAAAAAAAGTTATTAAACATTTAATTTCCACAACATATGCCTCTTGCAGCCCAAGCGCAGTCGCTACGTCAACTGCGCAGTTGGCAGAGCGTGTGCTTAAGTGTGCGTCTGTGTGTGTGTATGTGTTGCTTGCAATATATGTATATGTAAACTAAGCATAGAATATTTGAAGTATCGGCACTTCACAGGGCTCAGGGTATTTCCTAGTCGAGCCGTCTCGACTAGAGCATTCTTACTTGACTTATATGCTGTTGTCGATGCAACCGGTACTTATTCTTGTTATTTTCAGCATTTGGGCAGCAGCTGCGTGCAACGGCATTTTCCCAATTCTGTGCCAGTATTCATGATTTGGCTATCCAGTTCATTTTTTATTGGCATATACATATAAACTGTCCCTCGCAGCGACGAACGCCAACGCTACCCTAGCGACTGGTAAAACTCTCGTTGCTCTTACATATTAAGCTCACATTCTGCGAGCATAGGCGATCACCATCCGAAGTGCCATTCGTGGAAGCGAGAAAGCAGTCGTTACTCGCACGCCCATATTGTTGCTTCGGCCAATGAGAGGCTGCCTCGATATCTGGCGAGTGTTTGCATCGCAGAAAAGCAGGCGATGTTGTCGTTAGCGTGGGAACGGGCAGAGGACAGGTTCAGTTCTAGAGTCAAGGCAGGCCCCACTACAGTGCGAAGCAGGGCATACGTCTTTGCTATAAAAGGCGATCGAAGCTCGGCACGGGATAGTCAGTGCAAAGTAAAAGTGAACGTATAAGAGAAAGTGCTGAGTGGAAAAATTAAAGAAGTGATGAAAGGGACATAGTGGGACAGCGCTGGACTTCAATTGAAATAGGACATCGACTGGACATCGACTACCTGCGAATACCGGATATCCTGGACATAGATAGCCCAATAAGGACAGCCGTAGGAGTGCATTGTAATAAATCCGAGTGAACCAACGGAGCATTTAGTTCGAATCGTGGCGTCACCTGGAATTCTCAGCAGATCCTCGACAGCGAAAAGACCGACCACTCGTACTACCGGAGTGTGTAATCTTGTGCACATGTGTGCTCTATCACGGACAGCCATTTAGCTTTATTTAGCTATAAGTGCGAGTGTAACGCAATATGACATTTAAAATATATACCACTGCGAATTAAATCAAAACACAGTGACATTATTTATCACAAGATGCTACTTATAAATTTCTTTGCACGACCACACAGTTGGTTGAGTTCGGCCTGGGTTAAACTCGGGATAAACCGAAGGCTTTACAAAATGTTTGTAGTCATTACACGGATCGTTACAATTTTAAGTCTCTATATATATATATAACTTTAATAAGAATAAATTAGTCTCCAATTTAAATCTTATTAATATTATTATTATCACAGCGCAGAGATTGGAACTAATATGCTTAGAGATGAATCTACAAATCATCCACATGCACCACCACGTATTAAAAAGCGCACAACATCGATACTTACAGAGGTCACGGTGCAGGAAAAGTCGCCATCTTCACCATTGCAAAATGTTGAGAGCCCATTATTTCCGCCATCTCGTAAATCTACGCGGAGGTTTGTTATTGATACGATTTTCAAATATATATTCATATATACATATATATATATATATATATATATATATATATATATAATTTTAAGTCTCTATATATATATATTTTACTTTTTTTATTAAGAATAATTTCCAATTTAAATCTTATACGATATATATATATATATATATATATATATATATATATATATATATATATAGATTAATTAAATTTAATTTTCAATTCGAAATTTCAGAGCGTCATAATGAAAATTACATGCGTATGTGAGTATTGTCAAAGCAAAAGTCTCGAGTTTAATGCGAAGGGCGGAAATGAACATTATATATAATGTACATTAATTTAACTGAATTAAATACACGGATAGATAGACTCAGATCCTCAGAGTTAGAGACTTTTGCTTGGCAAATACACACATATGAATGACACAATCACTCCCTGAAAATTAAATTAAGAAAGTCCAAGTTAAATTAAGAAAGCCGATTATTAAACATTTAATTTCGCATAACATAGACATCTTGCAGCCCAAGCTCAATCGCTACATCAACTGTGTAGTTGTAAGTGCGTCTGTGTGTGTGTGGATGTGCTGCTGGTAATGTATATACATGTAAAAAAACTGGATTCGCTGGGTTCAGTGTATCCCCTAGTCGGGCGCCACCGACTAGAGTTTTCTTACCTGTTGTAACTTATTGTTGAGGTAATCTATGTTGTTTGCACAGATGGCACATTCGCATTCGCTATAATAATAATTATAATAATAATTATAATAATAATAATTATAACTAAATAATTATATAATTATGTTGTCTAAAAATTTTATAGCGTCTTCTGGAATTTATTTATATTTTTATTGCTTAAGCAACATTGAGCACACACATTTGACTATTCCTTGTTTCACGGCAGCTCCTATCAGTGTCGGTAGATGCATACACCATCAATGGAAGGAGAAATAACTACAGCAATATCATCATCCAAATGAAAATGCCTGTTGCCCAACATGCAACAAACAGCAACTTAGCAACTAATGTTTTGATCCTGATCTCCCAAGCAGACTATTTTTGGCATAGTCGATGGCCACACAAATGCAACTGCTGCATGCGGCACATATCACAACAAGGAAAATTTCTGTATATCTGTATTTCTCTAGCTTCTGTGGTTTATCACAGGTTTGTATCATTCGCACGTATGGACGGACGGACAGGCAGTCGGACTGGGCTATGTCAAATTAGCTCATCGAACTGATCAAATATATATACACTTTATGGGGTCTGCGACGTCTCCTTCTGTCTGTTAGAGACATTTTCACAAAAATTTTTAACCTGATTTCCCATTTTCAATGGGCTCAGGAAACTCAGTCGGTGGCGCCGGACTAGGGGATACCTTGATCGAAGAACCGCTATTCCGCAATTCTCTGATTCTTTTATATAAATGTACATCACAAGCAACACCCACACACAGACGCACTCACAAGTACACGCTCTGCCAACTGCGCAGTTGACGTAGCGTCTGCGATACTACTGGAACAATACGTGACAGCAATTTTCAAAATCTTGTATTTTTGTTAATTTTGTAGGTATCGCCAATGTAAACTATCGCAAATGAAGCTTTAAATGCCTATTTTGCTATGTATACAAAAGAATAATGGTAAAGATAAGCATGTTCATGCAAATTGATATTCAATGTATAAAGAAATTCAATTTTTAACTGATTAGCATCGGAAGACTGTAAGTTATGCGCAATTAAAATAAAATGGAACATAATTTCACAATACATTTGTTTGGGTGGAATATATAATCCCAAACAACATTTCCGACGACAAAAATGAAATTAAATCCAAACGAAGTTGAGCGGATTGTGCTTGAAGATGACGATTTTCAAGACTCAGGAAACGAAATTTGCTATATCTAGCTATTAACAAAAATAGAGTCCGCTTCAGAAACTGAAGTTAACGAAGAAATTCCCCTTGTTGAAGATTACGGAACCAACAACAAAAATTGAATGCTTCCGCAGGGTTAACATTAAGTCTGAATGCCATCCAGACATCAACCCAAATTACAAATTTTTATCAGATCGTGCGCCACGAGTTTTACTCGAACTTACTAGTGGCTGTACAAATAGCGTGTGGTGCTTCAATTGGCAAGTACGGCACATAATCATGCCCTGAAAGTTTGAATGAAAAAGTCCTGCTAGAAAAAAAATTTTAACCGTTTAATTTCCACAACATAAGCCTCTTGCAGGCCAAGCGCAGTCGCTACGTCAACTGCGCAGTTGGCAGAACGTGTGCTTGAGCGTTCGTCTGTGTGTGTGTATGTGTTGCTTGCAATATATATGTATGTAAGCTAAGCATAGAATATTTGAAGTATCGGCACTTCGCAGGGCTCAGGGTATCTCCTAGTCGAGCCATCTCGACTCGAACTTACTAGTGGCTGTACAAATAGCGTGTGGTGCTTCAATTGGCAAGTACGGCACGAACTCTCTAAATTGATACCGTTTCCTTAGGCAATTGATACGAAGCCAGTCTCTGAGCCTCCTTATGCCTTTCAATTGGCGATAATTGTTCAAAACGTTTACAATGGAAGATCATATGATCTATGTCTTCGCAGAGAGCACAGCGACTAGGATCTTTTGAAGCATTAAATGATTTTCTAATTTGTGTACTCACGATCATACCTGACTTGTCAACCTGACCATCTTGTCCGTTTTCAAGCATTTGACATCTTCCTTGTAGAAATGACGACAATTTTGTCTACCTTCTGCAATACGTTTGCACGATAACACAAACAGCAACTCGGTCTCTTTGATTTCTGATTCGGTACAACCTTCATCTGAGGCTCTATTAAAAAACTAATTTCACCATCTTCTACGCAGCTATCCTTAATATACCAAAATGTTCGTGGCCTTAATTCCAAATTAAGAAGTCTTTTTATACCCTGAGCCCATTGAAAATGGGAAATCAGGGTATAATGTTTTTGTGAAAATGTATGTAACAGGCAGAAGGAGACGTCGCAGACCATACAAAGTATATATATTCTTGATCAGCTCGATGAGCTGAGTTGAAATAGCTCTGTCCGTCTGTCCGTCCGTCCGTCCGTCCGTCTGTGTGAACGCAGCGATCTCGTAAACCACAGAAGCTAGAGAGCTGAAATTTGATATGTATACTCCTGAATACCATACGCTATACGAGTTTTTTTTCAAAAATTCGATAACTCTTCCCTTTCTCTTTTTATCGATAAATATCGATAACTTTTCGTCTCTTTACGTACCGTAAGAGCTAGAGGCATGAAATTCACTGTGTAGATTTCTGTTGTGAATACAGACATTTTGTAATTTTTGGATTTTGGATTTTGGATGCCACGCCCCCTTCGCCCTAAATTTGCAAAAAACGCATTTCAAATACTAGAGACTTGTGCTTCGGCACATACATACATATGAATAACATAATCATGCCCTGAAAGTTTGAATGAAAAAGTCCTGCTAGAAAAAAAATTTTAACCATTTAATTTCCACAACATAAGCCTCTTGCAGGCCAAGCGCAGTCGCTACGTCAACTGCGCAGTTGGCAGAACGTGTGCTTGAGCGTTCGTCTGTGTGTGTGTATGTGTTGCTTGCAATATATATGTATGTAAGCTAAGCATAGAATATTTGAAGTATCGGCACTTCGCAGGGCTCAGGGTATCTCCTAGTCGAGCCATCTCGACTAGAGCATTCTTACTTGTTCATTCAACTGAGGTTTATTACATAGAATATTATAAGGGAGATCTGCCGCCAAGAACGTCGGAAGAGCGAGAGAGTTGCAGTATGTGTATATATACATATATATGAGTATGATACTCTTACTTTAGGTTGCGCATATGACCAATTGATATATTGTATACTCTACAATACTATCCATTATGCTTATTTGGCAAATAACATACTAAACCTCCCTTTTAAAAAAAAAATAACGTAATATATTGTATTTATTTAATATAAATATTAGTATTAGTATTATTATACCCTGAGCCCATTGAAAATGGGAAATCATCGGGTGTGCCTCAGGGTAGTCATTTGGGCCTTCTACTATTCTCTCTTTTTATACCCTGCGCCCATTGAAAATGGGAAATCAGGGTATAATGTTTTTGTGGAAATGTATGTAACAGGCAGAAGGAGACGTCGCAGACCATACAAAGTATATATATTCTTGATCAGCTCGATCAGCTGAGTTGAAATAGCCCTGTCCGTCTGTCCGTCCGTCCGTCCGTCCGTCCGTCCGTCCGTCCGTCCGTCCGTCCGTCCGTCCGTCCGTCCGTCCGTTTGTGTGAACGCAGCGATCTCGTAAACCACAGAAGCTAGAGAGCTGAAATTTGACATGTATACTCCTGAATACCATACGCTATACGAGTTTTTTTCAAAAATTCGATAACTCTTCCCGTTCTCCTTTTATCGATAAATTTCGATAACTTTTCGTCTCTTTTACGTACCGTAAGAGCTAGAGACCTGAAATTCACTATATAGATTCCTGTTGTGAATACAGACATTTTGCAAGTTTTGGATTTTGGATTCCACGCCCCCTTCGCGCTAAATTTGCAAAAAACGCATTTCAAATACTAGAGACTTGTGCTTCGGCACATACACACATATGAATAACATATATAATCATAAAATCATAAATAATCATGCCCTGAAAGTTTGAATCAAAAAGTCCTGCTAGAAAAAAAGTTATTAAAAATTTAATTTCCCATAGCGGAGGCGTCATGCAGCCTAACCGCAGTCGCTACGTCAACTGCACAGTTGGCAGAGCGCGTGCTTGAGCGTGCGTCTGTGTGTGTGTATGTGTTGCTTGCAATATATGTATATGTAAACTAAGCATAGAATATTTGAAGTATCGGCACTTCGCAGGGCTCAGGGTATCTCCTAGTCGAGCCGTCTCGACTAGAGCATTCTTACTTGTTATAAATGACCTTCCGAGATGTATTTCTCATTCAAAGGTTTTTATGTATGCAGATGATGTAAAACTCTGTCTATCATACAACAATTCACTGGATCATCTACGCTTACAAGATGATCTTGATTCCTTTCAATGTTGGTGTAAGGCTAATCAATTGCAGTTGAATTTGTCTAAATATATGACAATGACATATAGTCGCAATTGTCCATATACTGCTCATTATACAAGCAATAATGATTCCTTGCAACGTATTTCTACAGTGAAAGATCTTGGGGTGCTCTTTGACTCTAAACTTAGTTTCAATGCCCATATATCAACCATCATTAATGAAGCCAAAAGTGTTCTTGGCTTTATTAAACGATGGTCGAAAGAATTTAATGACCCGTTTGTTACCAAACTCCTTTATGTTTTGCTGGTTCGACCAATTTTGGAATATTGTCCAATAAATTGTATCAGGACCATATAGAATCGGATCAGAAACAGTTTCTCGTTGCGTTGCGCAATCTTAACTGGGATCGTAACCTTCGCTTACCTTCTTATCATAGTAGGCTTCTACTTATAGATCTTCCGTCACTAATAAACCGTAGAACAGTCTTGGGTACTGCTTTTCTACATAATTTGATTAGTGGTAATACTGATCCGCCTGCTCTTTTAAAGCAAATTAATTTTGTAGTTCCTTCTCGTATTTCCCGTCACTTTCGTCCTCTATATTTACCTATATGTACATCTGAATACTCCTTGCATATGTGTTATGTGCTACTTATAATAAATATTTTATGTATTTTCTTCAGAACTCTCTCTTCCTTTAATAAAATCCTTGCTTTCAGCTTACCTCCGAGAAATCACACACAGGGCCCAAGAGTAAGAATGCACAGGAATTGGCAATTCTCCCTACTTGTGTTGTGTTTTCTCATTTCTGTAAAATATATAAATATATGTTCTCCTTTTTCCTGTTTTTATGGTTAAGCTATGTTTGTAGTTTAATTTTTAAACTAAATATTTTTAATTTCTTTACTCCCTATCTTTCATAGCTCAATGATATCACTAACCATATTTGGCTGTGATTTGGGGCATAGCTCTCCGGCATGGCAAATAAAACACCCCCCAGCGGGTGGTGATATCATTGATAAAATTTTGTTAATTTTAGGCTTTTACTTTAATTACATATTAGTGACACTCGTTTTGTCAACTATAAAATAAATAAATAAATAATATTATCGATGATTGCTTCAAATATAGAGTAGAAGTTGTTCCACTCAGTATAGTTTTCGCAAAACTTTGGCAGTTTTAACTGCTTCAAATGCGATCGATTGGCCATAACAAGCATTGGCTGATCATTGCCAGGACTTGAATTAAAAGTTAGACAAAGTTGCAACAAGTTGCAACTGCCACATTGGATATGCTTTAGGATGGGGGACGACAGCGTTCTGGAGCGCCTAGATGCCGCAGGAGCCGGAGATGACCCACCCAAAAAGCGTGCTTTGCACGCACCCCGGTTGGATGACCTCAGGATAGAGGTCCGCTCCCAACACCACGTTTATAGGTCCAGGGCGATAGAACGCCGGGTCCGCTAGCACGAGGGTCGAGAATTTGGAGCGCACCGTCTCGGGAACCTCTCGACTCGGAGTGCGGAGGCACAGATCCGTATCCACCCTCAGCACCACTGTCTTCCTCAGAGCTGGATCGCCTTTGGATTCGATCACTGCCGTGCAAGCCTGATCGTCCCCGACGCGAGTCACGGTCAACCCGAGGGCCTTGGCAAACGAGCCATGAATGATGCTCATGGGGGCACGTGCGTTCAACAGCGCCCGCGTGTCGAACTGCTTCGACCCGTCGCTAATCCGGATCATCGCGGTGGGCAATAGCGTCGTCGACCGGGATTGGAGGAGCGACGAGAGCGTGGGGGCCTCGGGAGGCAGGACTGCCGCTGGGGAAGCGGAGGACTGCATCGACCGTCGCCTAGGGGATAGAGGTTGGCGGTGGCCACGGCGTTGGACAGCCGATCTCCGCTTTGGGGACCGAGCTCGGCGGTGGTCTATACGTCGACCTGGCGATCGCCGCCGGGGAGGCTGATCCGACATGTGGAGGAGGGTGTGATGGGGTTGTCCACACCGACGACATCCGTCCGCGCGCCGGCAACCTCCAGCGGAATGCTCGTGGGCCAGACAGTTGGGGCAGTATCGGTTCACGAGTACCGCTCTCAGGCGTCTCTCCGAACTCTTGTCTAAAAAGTCTAAAGGGAATTATTGTTCTGCTGGGGTTTGCTCGAGCTCCTTTCGCAAGAGGATGAGCTTCGCCACGGGTCGTCGGATGGCGAAGTCCGCACGTCGACGACCCGAACCAGACCATCAGCCCCGGAGTGCAGCTGCTCCACTCGTCATAAGCGCCATTCAGTGGCAGGCAGATTATCCTCGGACACGATGACAAGGTCGTCTATCTGGAGACTGCGAACTGGAGTTTTCCATTTGTGCCTTTTGTGGAGCTCCTTTAAATATTCCGTCTTCCAGCGGCGGCAGAAACTATGATGCAGCGCCTTCAGCCGCTGCCATCGGTTGATTAAGGACGTAGGCTCGGCGTGGATTTCCGGTTCCGCAATCGACACGAGAGGGCCTCCGATCAGAAAGTGTCCTGGGCTCAACGCTAAAAGGTCCGTTGGATCCTCACTCATAGGGGAGATGGGCCGAGAGTTTAGGCACGCTTCTATCCTGCATAGGAGGGTGGACAGCTCCTCGAACGTATACTTGACGTTCGCCGTGGCCTTATAGAATAAGGACTTGAAACTCTTAACTCCAGCCTCCCATGATCCGCCCATATTGGGGGCGCTGGGTGGAATGAAAGCCCAGGAATTGATGTGCCGAGGGAAGGCGTTCATTACGCATTGTTTGGTGGAGGCCAGGAAGTCCCTTTCTAGCGCCTTCGACGCCCCAACGAAGGTCTTGCCGTTGTCAGAGCAGATGCGTTGGGGACATTGCCTCCTGGCCACAAACCGGGAGAAGGCCGCCAGGAACTTCTCTGTGGTCAGATCAGACGTCGCTTCCAGGTGGATTGCCCTGGTGCTGAAGCACACGAACACGCAGACATAACCCTTGGTAATGAGACAAGCTCGCCCGGTGTAGTTCTTGATCTCGAAGGGTCCTGCGAAATCAATACCAGTATGCGTGAAAGGTCTGGAGAAGGTGATCCGCTCTCGAGGAAGGTCTCCCATGGGGTGGGGTGGGTTTGTTGGCGGCGCCGATAGATGATGCACGTCTTGCACCCCTGCACGTGAGCCTTGATTAAGTTCTTTATCCTTGGGATCCAGAACTTGCTACGCAACTACCGCACCATAAACTGACTGCCACCCTGCAGGGTGATGCGGTGGGCAAACTTTACGAGGAGCCGGGTCAAATGATCGTCATAAGGGAGCAGGATTGGGTGACGCTCATCATATCTGAGAGACTCAGCTGCTCGTAGTCGGCCGCATGCGCGAAGGACCCCGTGCTGATCGAGAAATGGGTTTAAGTTGAGCAAGGAGCTTGAGGATGGAATCGGACGCTTCTCGATAAGGGTCCGGATTTCGGAAGCATACTTATTGCTCTGAGTAAGCCGCACAAGGATCCGCTCGGCGGCTAGCAACTCGTCGTTGCTGAGATGTATCGTGGGGGGCGTCGCATCCTTTGGAGTGACGAACCGCTGGACATATGCGGTGACCCTGAGCGCTCTCCCGTAATCTGAGAACCGCTCGCTGAAGTTGTCCTTGGGGGCTAGAGTGACTGTGTGACAGTTGACTCTCAGCTCAAGCTGTGTATCCGGGACATCGCAGAGAGCAGCCGGCCAATGCTCAGGTGCCTGTCGGAGCCAGTCCGGTCCGAACCACCATAAGCTGCTGGTCGCTAGTTCGTCGGTGGAGACGCCTCGGCTAGCCAGATCTGCTGGATTGTCCTCGGATCGAACGTGACGCCAACTGTGTCCACAGGTGCTCTGGGAAATGCTGGAAACTCTGTTCGCCACGAAAGTCGCCCAGCTGCAAGGAGGCTTATTGAGCCAGGCCAACACGATGGTGGAATCCGTCCAGAACTGGGAGGAAGTTGGCTGTATTGGCAGCACCGGGACTACTGACGCATACAGGTCAGCTAGCAGAACCGCACCGCAGAGCTCCAGTCGCGGCAGTGAGACCGTTTTGACTGAAGCTACTCGGGCTGCTGCGTACGCCTTCTGAGAGGCATCGCAAAAGCCATGTAGGTCCCACTCTAGCTCAGGGCGGATCTCTAGCCATCTGGGGATGCCGGCTGAGACCCGGATAGTCCTGGAGGAACTCGTGCCGTTGAAGTAGGAGCGATGGCGGGAGTGCATCGTCCCATCCAAGTTAGGTTAGCCATAGCTGCTGCATAAATATTTTGGCCCGAATGACGAAGGGTGCCAGCCAACCAGCGGGATCGAACAGCTTCGCTATGTAGCACAGCACCTCCCACTTGGAGACGGGATCTTTTACTCGTGGTTCCATGATGGAGAAGAAGAAGCTGTCGTTCGTGGCTTGCCAGCGGATACCCAGCGTCTTGGTCGTACCTGCGTCTTCTAATTCCAGGAAGTCTTCATGCAGCAAATGCTCTCTGGGAAGAGTCTTGAGTATTCCCTTCTGGTTAGCTGTCCATTTCCGCAGCGGAAAGCCGGCCGAAAGGAGAGCCGCATTGAGCTCCTGGATGGCGTCGTGGGCGTTTTCCTCCGTGTGAGCTCCAGCGAGGACATCATCTACATACATGTAGTGCTGCAGGATCTCACTTGCTTTAGGGAACAAGTGTTGCACGTCGTGCGCCAGCTGTAGCAGGACTCTTCTTGCGAGAAAGGGGGCGCAGTTCACACCGAAAGTGACCGTTTGAAGCTCGTAGTCCTGAAGATTCCCGCCGCGGTCTCGGTAGAGGATCCGCTGAAACGGAGTGTGCTGGGGGTCGACAAGGATCTGTCGATAGATCTGCGTAATGTCAGCATTAAAGACGAATTGGAACACGCGCCATTTGAGGATCTGCAGCGTGAGGTCGGTTTGCAGAGTGGGTCCGGTATGCAAGGCGTCATTTAAACTGATTCCTCTAGTGGACGGACTCGAGGCGTTAAAGACGAAGCGGACCTTGGTGGTAGTGCTGTCAGGTTTGAGGACAGCGTGGTGAGGAAGATAAAAATGATCGCCGTCTGCGGGTGGGGTCACTCGAACCATGTGACCCAAATCGATGTATTCCTGTAACACAGCGTCATACTGAGCCTTCAAAGGAGGGTTCTTTTGGAGACGTGCCTCATTCCTCAGAAATTGAGCCAGAGCGATGGGTCTGGAGTGACCGAGATCTACACCGTTTGGATTCTTAAACGGTAAAGAGACTACATATCGGCCGTCCCTCCTCCTCCTGGTGGTTTCCTGGAACACCTGTTCACAGATTACATCTGCCTCCTTCTTCGGCTTTGCCGGAAGGTCTTCCACCTCCCAGAACTTGGTGAGCAGCACATCAAGGTTCTGGCTTGGTGCGAGCGCTCCCGTTTGCACCGTGAAGACTTGGCGAGACCTTGGTGAGACGGCTACTATGGAAACGCAGATCACCCATCCAAAGATTGTTTCCAGGCCGACGAAATCACCGCCCAGATCCTTTTTGATCCGCTCCCCAAGGATATGGGGGAAGAGATCCACTCCGATTATCATCTCAATCGGAGCTGGCCTGTTGTAATGACGGTCAGCCAATGGACGATCCAGGTATTCACGCTGCACCTTGTCCTGGAACGGACATGCGGGGATTGCTCCTGCCAGTCTGGGAACGACTAAGGCCACAGCTTCTGCCTGAATCTTACTGTCCCAGGGGGCGGACAGCTTCAGCACACATGCCTTCTCTGCGCTACCTCCGTCGCTCTGTCCCATGCCGGTAACAGCTGCGTTGATATGGCAGAACGGAGGTCGGACTAAAGTAAATACCCTCTCGGACACGAAGGTCGAGTCGGCTCCGGAGTCAATCAACGCCCGGACATGAAACTCTTCACCGCGATGGTGGAGTGTTACGATGGCAGTGCCGAGAAGGCCTCGCCCTGGAGTGGAGGCGAAATAACTTTGAGCGCTCAATACTTGATTGCTCGTGGATGGCCGTTCGTGCGAGTTTGGATGCAAGGCGGTGGACTCGTTACTGGAATGTAACAGCGTGTGATGACGCTCCTTGCAGATGTGGCAATTATGCGCACTAGAGCAGTCCCTTACTTGGTGACCCCGCGCGAAGCAGTTCAAGCACAAACTCTGCAGCCTGATCACCTCCGCTCTCCGTTGCTTGGAAACCCTCATTCGTTAGAGGGGACTTGGACACAATGGCTCGTGCCTCACCGCGAGTCTTGGAGTTTAGGTGGTAGAGCTTTTCCACCTCTGCCAAAACGGGATTGCGAATATATATCGCGGAGAATAAATCGCGGCCACGCAAGACTATCGCCTTCGAAGACTTCCACCTCACACGGAGGCAGTCGTGGGCCTTGGGGCGCCGAAAGCCTAGCAGGAGCGGGAGTGGTCTGAGCCGACATCTGCTCGATGCGTTCTCCGAAAAGAGTTCCGCATCGCACGTAGACCATGTAGCAATATTCGTGCTTCGCTTTGATGGTGGTCAATGTCATAATGCTTTCCTCACTGTTATGGGACGTGAAGGCCCTGTGGCAGCGGGTAAACTCCGACTCTACATTCGCCCAAAGTGACTTTAGTTGCTCTAAGTGCATTTTAAGGGAGTATAAAGGGACTTCTTCACTTAGAGCTTCACTTTCGCGAGCCTCGAATAATGTGAGCGCATCGCATGTCGCAATGAAGTCGGCCAATGACATTGTCGATTGCTCCTTGAGCTGTTGAGACGCGGAACGAGTGAGTATGGGAAACTCTGCCGCAGTCACGACGACCTTTGGAGTCGGTGAAAAGCTCTTACGCGGATTCGAGACGGAAGCAGTGGACGGACGTGTAGTTGGAGAAGCGCTGTGACTACGAGTGGTTGTCGAGGAAGCACGGATGAGCGAGCGCTTGGAAGCTAGTGGATTGGGTTTCGACGGAGTTCCGGAGAGAGCGTCGCTATGACCGGGAACCTTGAGGCTTGCGGATTTTTGAGCAGCCTTAGATGGGTCGGCGGACATTATCAATTGTCCGAAGAAGAAGACGGGATATTCGCAGACCGAAACGCAAAGGACAAACAAAAAAAAAAAAACGAAACGCACGATATTCGGAGATGCAAAAAATACGATCCTTTAAACTTAGAATAGCTTATGCAATTTATTTATTTATTTTATTTTATTTTATTTTATTTTTATTTTTTTTTACATGTGTAGATATATATATATATATATATTTTAATTTTTTTTTTCTTTTTCCCGTATAAATTTAAATGTAATTTATTTAAATATATAAAAACAACAATAAAAGTATTTATTTATTTGCTTAACAATTAAGAATGACCGATAAGCCGTGATTCAGTCACGACTTGGGTAGTGCGCCAGCCCTGGTCGCAAATCGCAATCGCAAATCAGCTGTGGATCTGCACTTGCACTGTATTTTTTTTGTCGCACAAATAATTTGGCACTGACACTTGGATTTAATGCCTTAATTGCCGGAATATGGACGCGGAAATTGTGCGGATAGCGCAACAGGAATAAAGGAAGAAATCCACCTTTTTTTCGGTTTTATTGAGGTCATTTTATCGCGCGTGCGACGGCAGCCGGGTTGCGCTATTTGTTGGTGCTGTGGTTATTGCTGGTGTTGTGGATATTGAGACTGCGGCGCGCTGCCAATTACAACCACTTTATTTAGTTGTGTTCTTAGTATCCCAACTTGGAAGGATATTCTTAATATACTAGCACAATTATTATTTTTGTGCGGATCGTAGCACTCACTTGGGATGGTTTTTGTGTGGGTGTGTGTGTATGTATATATGTATGTATGCCGGCATGCATATGTACATACAGCAACGAGGGAACAGAAATTATGACAAGATACGGACACAGGATAGCATTAATAGTACCGTGCCCTTCTTGAGGCAGGTCAGGAATGTCTACACTGTGTTAAAAGTGCACAGGTCGCTATGGAAGAGCGGGAAACCTTGCACTTTTGAGTGTATGTATGTATGTACTTATATGTATGTGAAAAGGAATGCCAATTGCTATACTTATCAGATTGTTCCACCGATGCTAGCTGATGCGGAAGAGTATCCGGCTCGAAGGACCAAATGTTTGGAGGAGGGCGGATGATTCAATTGGAGAGCTTCTTGACTTTCCTGGCCTTTGCTTTATGCTTCTTTTCTCTTGCGCGGGGAAGCAACAACCATCAACGGGCACGATAAATTTGTGGTTTTGTTTCGTTTTTGTTGTTTATTAGAACGGTTTGCACTAATCGTAATTTAATATGATACGTTAAATTTATAACTGCGAATCGTTGGTTAGTCTAAGTTCGAATATAGATATGGCGCTTCCCATGGAAAAAACGGAGTCACCGCTCTCTGTGTGACCGCCCTTGGCCGAAGCGAAAAATCCTCCTTCCTCGCCTTCGCGCACTCTGGCGTGAACAGATTCAAATATGGGACCTGAGTCTCAGGCCCTTGATTATAATTATATTCGGACACATAAGTGTGCATATGACTGTGTATTTAAGACTAGCGAGCTTTCTATGCTAGCGCTGAAGAGAAGGCGCCAAACGTGACTAAAGAAAGGAACGACGAAAAATGAATGCGAAAGATCGAGACTGCGCAGACGCATCTGCATGCGAGGTTAACTGTATGTATTTATGTATTTATGTATGTGTGTGTGTGCCTATGAGCGACCGAAGGAGATGACAGACCCCATAAAGTATATATTCATGATCAGCCCGACGACCGGAGTTGATATAGCCATGTCCGTCTGTTCGTCTGCCCGTCCGTCCGTCTGTCCGTCCGTGCGTCAGTAAACCACAAAAGCTAGAGAACTTAAATTTGATATGTATACTTGTGTATACAATACTCAGTACGAGTTTGTTTTACAATTTTGACAACTCATCCCGGTCGCTTATTATCAATTCGATAACTTTTCTTTGTTCTTGCGTGCCGTAAGAGCTAGGAGTCTAGTTGAGCCCAGGATATAATGGTTGCATTGAAATATATGTAAATAAAGTATATATATTCTTGAAGTTGAATTAGCCCTATCTGTCTGTCTGTAAGTCTGTCCGCCCGTCCTCCTGTCCTCCTGTGCGTATGTCCGTATGTGTGAACGCGTCGATTTAAACCTGTAAGAACTAGGAGTGAATTTTTTAAGGAGATTCGTGTACAGCATGTGTTTGTTTCAAAAATTCGATGTTATCGATTAAAACAAAATCAATATTCACTTAGAAAACTCTATTTAATACATTTCTATAGCTAGAGTGTTCAAATTTATTCGAATTTTAGCTATGTTTAATTTTGGATGCCTCGCCCCCTTCGTCATAAATTCGTAAAATTTTACCCTGATTTTCCACTTTTCAATGGGTTTAGGGTATAACGAGTACAAACCTCTAGTCGGTGGCGTCCGACTATGGGATACCCTGAACCCTGCGAGGAACCGTAATTTTATATATATGTATGTGTATTACAAGCATCACATACACACACACAAACGCACGCTCAAGCACACGCTAACTGCGCAATTGACGAAGCGACTGCTGAACCTATGTTAAGGGAAATTAAATGTACTTGCTAAAGCCTTAGTATTTGTTTTACAAATTTAGCGCGAAGGGTGCGTGGCATCCAAAATCCAAAAATTACACAATGATTGTATTCATAACAGGGATCTACATTTATAATTTATCAGTAATAAAAGAACGGGATGAGTTATCAATTTTTTGAAAAAAAAAACTCGTACTGCGCATGGTATTCACGAGTATACATGTCCAATTTCAGTTCTATAGCTTATATTGTTTACGAAATCGCAGCGTTCACACAGACGGAGGGACGGACGGACAGACAGGCGGACAGGGCTATATCAACTCAGCTCATCGAGCTGATCAAGAATATATATACTTTGTGGGGTCTGAGACGTCTTCTTCTGCCTGCTACATACATTTTCACAAAAACATCATACCCTGATTTCCCATTTTCAATGGGCTCAGGGTTAAAAAATGTGCACCACGAATCATATGTCTCCAAGAAACACACTATTACAACACTAACACCCCCATCCCTATAATACATAAATCAACACAACACAAACAATTAAACCAACCTGGACACTTAGAAACTCTTGCAATAGAAATTATATCAAAAACAAAAATTAACATACTGTCCACATACATCCCTCCCAACAAATCCTTTTCCCTCAAATGCCTACATGACCACTTTGAAACACATAACAACAGTAATCAAATTATTTTAGGTGACTTTAAAAGTCGACACCACAGCTGGGGTTCAACTCAGGACAACAGAAGAGGCCGAATTTTATCCAAATTTATCCAAAACTCCAACCTCACCATACTCAACGACGGCTCCCCAACTCATTTTTCTACCCACAACATATTCACCCACATAGACCTTTCTTTATGCTCTCTCCAACACACCCCATTCGCAAACTAGAAAATATTTAACGACCTACATGGAAGTGATTACTTTCCAATCCTAATTTCATTATTCCCAGAAACACAAAGTTATACCCTATAGCACAAACATTAATAAAAAAAGCCGCATCCATAAGCAAGATAATCCTACAAGCCGCCCAACACACTATAACCCAAACTAACCCACACCACTACATCAATAACACCCCCTGGTGGAATAAGACCCTCACAGAGCTCAGGAAAAACAAATTTAAAACATGGCAACATTTTAAATATATGAATAGAGAATTTTAAATATATGAAATCAGAGTCTCCTCAAATACAAAAAAGCCAATGCTCTTTTTAGAAGAGAGCTTAAAATATGTAAAGCGTAATCCATGACTGAACTCACAACAACAATAGATCCTAATACCCCCTCCGACAAAATCTGGAAAAACGTTTGACGCCTCTGTGGACTGAACCCCAGCAAAGCAATACATTATATCACTGACACAACGAACAACACGCTCACTACAGATACAACCAATACTTTTGCCCAACACTGGTCCGAACTCTCGAAAGACACAACCTTTAATTCCAATTTTAACACCAATAAATACACAGACAAATCAACCAATTACACACCCAACTCTAGAGTACAAACTATAGAAGCAGAAATTACACATATTGAACTCATACCCGCACTACAGACCCTCAAAGGAACAACTGCTTGCTTAAATAGAAATTCCTTTCCCCTAATCAAAACCAGCTCCTACACACTAAAAACCAGAATAGTAAAACTCTTTAAAAATATTTTCAACAGCTTCATCCCTCAATCTTCCTCCTAACCGAATCACCCCCATTTTAAAATCCAACAATAACAAAACAATAATAACCAACTATAGACCAATCTCCCTTAACTGTTTACTTTCTAAAGCGCTAGAAAAAATAATTGCCCAAACGCCTTTGGTGGTTTGTCACACAAAACAAACTTATACATCCAATTTTGAAAGGATTTAAACAATGGAAATCCGTTATCTTTGCAGACCATCTGATAACTCGATCACTTCAGTCCAAAAAGCATATCTGAGTCATTACCCTTGATTTTCCAACGGCATTTTATTTCTATAGAATGTAACAAACTCTCTAGCATCATCGGCCTACATAGGGAAGTACAATTCTGTCCATAAAAAAAAAATGAGGAAAAAATATATATATATCTAACAGAGATGAAAAAACACTACACAAGTAGTGAGAATTGCCAATTCACGTGCATTCTCACTCTTGGGCCCTGTGTGTGATTTCTCGGAGGTAAACTGACAGCAAGGATTTTATCAAAGGAAGAGAAAGTTCTGAAGAAAATACATACAAATATTTATTATAGGTAGCAGATAAAACATGAAACGCACTATGCAATTAGTAATCAGATGTGAATATAGTTAAATATAGACGACAAAAATGACGGGAAATACGAGAAGGAACTAAAATATTGCATTAAAAGAGTAACCGAATAAATATTACCACTAATCAAATTATGTAGAAAAGCAATACCCAAGACTCTTCCACGGTTCATTAGTGACGGAAGATCTATGTATAAGAAGAAACCTACTATGATAAGAAGGTAAACTAAGGTTACGATCCCAGTTAAGATTGCATAAGAAACCATAAGAAACAAAGAGAAGAAACTGTTTCTGAACCGATTCAATACGGTCCTGATACAATTTATGCTTTGCTGACCATATAATTGCTCAATATTCTAAAATTGGACGAATCAGCGAAACAAAAAGAAGTTTGGTGACAAACAGAGCATTAAACTCTTTAGACCATCCTATAATAAAGCCAAGAGCACTTTTGGCTTCATTAATGATGGTTGAGATATGGGCATTGTAACTAAGTTTAGGTTCAAAGAGCACCCCAAGATCTTTAACTGTAGAAATACGTTGCAAGGACTCATTATTGATTGTATAATGAGCATTATATGGACAATTGCGACTATATGTCATTGTCATACATTTAGACCAATTCAACTGCAATTGATTAGCCTTACACCAACATTGAAAGGAATTCAGATCATCTTGTAGGCATAGATGATCTTGTGAATTATTGTATGAGAGACAGAGTTTTACATCATCTGCATACATAAAAATTTTTGAATGAGAAATACAACTGGGAAGGTCATTTATAAAAAGGGAGAGTAGTAAAGGCCCAAATGACTACCCTGAGGCACACCCAACGAGACAAATATAACCTTCGAAATGCTGTTCTCATCAGAACTCTTTGGGTTCTACCCTTTAAATAGGAAGCTATCCAAGACAGAAGTTTAGGCGAAAATTCCAAGCTTTTGTTCATTCTGAACAGAGTCAAATGCCTTACTGAAGTCAGTATATTTAACATCAGATTGCATTGTATTTAAAAAGCTTTTATTGATGAGGGATGCAAATTCTAATAAATTAGTTGAGGTTGATCGATTCTGAACAAAGTCATGCTGAGATGGTGAAATAATAGATTTGCAAAATGTTACAAGCTCGAAGTTATAATTTTTATACCCTGAAGCCATTGAAAATGGGAAATCAGGGTATAATGTTTTTGTGAAAATGTATGTAACAGGCAGAAGGAGACGTCGGAGACCATACAAAGTATATATATTCTTGATCAGCTCGATGAGCTGAGTTGATATAGCCCTGTCCGTCTGTCCGTCAGTCCGTCCGTCTGTGTGAACGCAGCGATCTCGTAAACCACAGAAGCTAGAGAGCTGAAATTTTACATGTAGTCTCGTGAATACCATACGCAGAACCAGTTTTTTTTTTTCAAAATTAGATAACTTTTCCCGTTCTCTTTTTATCGATAAATTTCGATTACTTTTCGTCTCTTTTATGTACCGTAAAAGTTAGACACATGTAGATTTCTGTTATGAATACAAATATTTTGTAATTTTTGGATTTTGTATGCCACGCCCTCTACGCCCAAAATGTGCAAAAAACGCATTTCAAATACTAGACACTTGTTCTTCGGCACATACACACATAACATAATCATGCCCTGAAAGTTTTAATAAGAAAGTATTTCTAGAAAAAAAGTTAATAGACATTTAATTTTCCACAACATAAGCGTCTTGCAACTCAAACGCAGTCGCTACGTCAAATGCGCTGTTGACAACCTGCGTCTGTGTGTGTGCATGTATTACTTATAATATATGTATAAGTGAACTACGCATAGAATATTTGAAGTATCGGCACTTCGCAGGGCTCAGGGTATCTCCTAGTCGAGCCGTCTCGACTAGAGCATTCTTACTTGTTGTATTTATTCTTAAGTAAGTGGAGCTGGGAGGTATGGGATAATTTGTTCTTTAAATGATGTAATAATTTTTTGTAGCGCTGACGTTAATGTGGGTTTCTTTTGGTTGAGTTTTTGTTTGAGATATTTGTGGAGTGGTGAATTTGTGCTGTGTAGTAGGGGTTTATAGACTCTAGTTCTCTATTGGTAGTATGTTGGATTCAAAGAGTAGGTTCGGGTTAAGGGTTGAGCGTACTGCTCCGAGTGAGATGCGGATTTCAGCGTTGAATATGGAGTTTAGTTTATTGAGGATTGATTAGCGGGCATGGCTGTATATTTTTATTATTTTTAAACAGCCAACAAGTGAACTGAAAGCTAGCGAAGAATTATTATATCCTTTATAGTCTGCTTTTATTGAAAGCAAGACTAAAGCAAAGGTTTTTATTTCGAAGTTCAATTTTACTTCTCCTTCGTGAAAGTGGTTCATTTGAAATAAATGTACCTATAGAATTCTTTGCAACTATATGTGACTCCAAATTTTGGCCACCCCATGTAGTTGTGCATGAATTCAAACAGAAGATTCGAAACAGAATTTCCCCGGTCTCTTTGATTTCTGATTCGGTACAACCGTCATCTGAGGCTGTATCAAAAACTAATTTCATTACCATCTTTTTCGCAGCTATCCTTAATATACCAAAATATTTGTTGCCTTAATTCCAAATTAAAAAGTCTATTTCTGTATAGCTTTAGTGTAAAACTGAACTTATTGCCCTCACTGAGACGTGGTTAACTCCAAATGTTTATAATAATAAGGTTCTTTCAGATAATTTTGGTATCTATAGACTTGGTCGTTTCTCACGTAGAGGGGATGGAGTTTTAAATGAATAATAGCTGTTAAATCCCACTTTCTCTCGGAATCTTTTACCTTCTCATAAATTCACAATGTTGAGATTATTGGAGTTAAAATAACTCTCCAGTCTTGTTTCCTGTACGTTACTTGTTCATATATACCTACCTCTTCTGATTTACAAGTTTACATTTACATATATCTTGTATGGGTATATTCAAGATAATGACCTGTTTCTTGTATTGGGTGAATTTAATATACCAAACACTTCTTGGGCCTCACCTCTCAATTCTAATTATATTATTCCAACAATTGATCATTATCTTTTTGATAAATTGTTTAACCTTTCTATGTTTCAGCTGAACTCGATCTCAAATCAATATCTTGATGAATCGATATCTTGATCTTGTTTATACCAATGATGATGCCATCATTAGGGACCATCTCCCTTTTTTGTATAGGATATACATCATCCTACTTTAGAGGTTTTAATACCTTTTACTGTCCACCAACTTTTACGCCCTCATAATTTAAACAACGTCATTTTATTCTTCTGGATTGCCCTCCTCCATTTTGCTCGGTTTGGACATGACTTGTAATGATCAAGTGCCTCTGATCTATTTGCAAATTTCTTCCAATCCACTTACTTTTCTTCCCTTCCCGATACCAATTCACATCCAACTTTGGATTTTATAATAATGGCATTGTTCACGCCAGAGGGCGCGAAGCCGAGGAAGGAAGACTTTTCGCTTCTGCCAAGGGCGGTCACACTGCGAGCGGTGACTTGGAATTCGATGGGAAGCGCCATTTTTAGTTTAAGGGTAACCTCGACTTTGGAACAACTCGCATCTATTGTACATACACATACTTATAACCTTCGAAATACAAATTGCAATTGAAACCCGTGTTTTTGTTGATCACCCTCTACACCCGCGTCTTAGTTTGTTTTTAACTCGCGAGTTTGTGCCACATCCAAAACGGAAATCTCCAGTTGCTGACGGATCGGATCGCCCGCCCTCCTACAAACATTGGTCCTTTGAGCCAGATATCCTTCCGCTCCTCCAGCTAGCATCGGTGGAACGATCTGATAAGTACAGCAATTTTCATTCTTTTACATATTTATATAAATACATGCACTCAAAGGTGCAAGGTTTCCCGCTCTTCCATAGCGACCTGTGCACTTTTAACACAGTGTAGACATACCTGACATGCCTCCAGAAGTGCACGGTACCATTAATGCTATCCTGTGTCCGTAACTTGTGATAATTCCTGTCTCGTTGCTGTATATACATATGTGTCAGTAGTTTGCTTCCGTGTCCTTTAAGGTACGGGAAATCATTGTTATTGGCGTTCCACTTTGCGACAGGACTGCGCCAATGCCGTATGCTGACGCATCGGTAGTTAGATCAAAGGGCTTCTTATAGTCCGGGTACATTAACATAACGTCTTCTGAAACTAGAATATTTCGTAGCCTTTCAAAAGCGTGTCGTTGCTTTTCTTCTTAACTGGAATCTTCTTCGACTTGTATTTGCTCACCGAAGCGTTTTCTCCTTTGAGAATGTCCGAGAGCGGCTTCGCTATCGCAGCAAAATCTTTGATAAAGCAGCTGTAGTAACTGGCTAAGCCGAGGAACGACCTTACCGCAAATAGTGACTCTGGCTCTACGTAATGCTGAATGGCTTTCACCTTTTCAGGGTCCGTTTTAGAACCTCTATTTGTCACAATGAACCCCAGAAGATACTCGTCACTGTCTTTGAAATATTGTGATTTTGCCTGAGCTACTCTCATATTCGCCTCACGGAGGCTCTTGAGGACCCACTCAACGTGTTTGACGTGGTCCTTTTCATTTTCAGAAATAATTATGACATCATCGACATAGACATAGCAAGTCCTGGCGATTTTTTCCCGAAGAACGTCATCTATGGTTCTTTGGAAAATGCTACCAGCATTTTTTAGACCAAACGGAAGTCGACAAAATGCGTACTGCCCGCCATTTACTGAAAAAGCTGTCTTTTCCCTGTCCTGTTCCGCCAGAGTTATCTGGTGATATCCGGACTTCAGGTCAAGAGTATTAAAAAATCTAGCTAGATTTGCCAAGGTCATTGTTATTCTCGGCATTGCATACTTGTCGGCAACCGTCTTTTGATTCAGTTTCCTGAAATCGATTAGTAGACGTTTATTTTTGTTGCCGTCACTGTCAGTGCCCTTTTGATGTACCACCCAAATGGGGTTATTGCACGTTGAGCGAGACTTCCTTATGACACCGTTCCGTAGAATATTGATGATTTCGGACGAAACAAAGTCATCCACACCTCTCGGGTATGGATAAAACTTAGAGTAAATCGGTTCATTGTCCGTTGTCCTAATGGTGGCAACGACAGAAGTGTTGTATGGCAGCGACACGTTAGAATCGGCGAATGCCTTACTGTTGCTTTTAAGCATCTGCAAGAACTCTTCTTTTACTATGGAAGGTACTTCCATGTCCAGAACCTTCGTGTGGTTCACATTTATGCAATTGTGATAGTGTATCCGTTCTGATACACCACCAACTATAAGTTTTCTATCTTTTAGACTGATAGCGGAATCGACCTGTTTTCACAAGTCTAGCCCAATGATTCCATCGAATGTGGAAAGATTTTCTAGAATGAAAAAGTGTGTCTTTTGCCCGAACATCGACAGCGTGCTCTTTTTCGTAATGTTGTTGGAGCCGTGAATGGATTGCACAACAAACTTTGTTTCGACCGGGCCAACGCCTTCAAGATTTGTGAGAGGCTTAATATAATTTTTTGATGCGCCCGTGTCGATTAATAACTTGACATATGTCCCTGCTATTCGCCGCCGTAAGTACGGTAGCAGGGACTTTGCCCTAAAAAATGGAGACTGCTTACTAGTAGGCTGCCTAAACCTTGACATGGATTGATCTACATCCATCGGCACTAGGCCAGTTCCACTTGCAGCCCGTTAGGGCTCAGCTGGTTTCTTTGCCTTTTAAATGCAGGGCTTTTCCCTTGGCCAGTCTGAGCGTTGTACTCATGCTGCTGGATATTCTGGCGGTTCTGATTACGCGCCTCATTTTTACTATTTTTGTCTTCTAAACCCTTTGCGAAACTGGTTGCGAAAGCGTATCTGTCATGGTTTGCCTCAACCTCCTGAGCCAATGCTAGCGCAGATGGCAAATCAAGTGGGTGTGCTGCAAACAGTACGTCGATTAGGCACCGTTTTAATCCGGAGATAAAGACCCTTAGGGCATCGCCCCTGAACTTCTCGCACATGCCTCTGGCTAGATCTTGCTCAAAGGTCATGCTAGCTTTATTGGTGAGTAGCGTAAGCTTTTCTCTACCTCGTCGTAGTATTCTAGAATAGATAGACTACCTTGTCTGAGAGTGCCCATTTCCTGTTCTATAACATGAATAGGTCTCTTATCGCCATATGTGAAGTCGAGGCGTGCAATTATTGCTTCAAAGTTAAGTGCAGTGTTAAAGGATATGAGGACCGCATCGGCCGACCTTTCTTTCTCATAATAACCATGGCCAGATAATGGCGTGAGCTGCCATTGTACTCTCGGAAAATTTTGTATGCGGCATGAGCGGCTTGTCGCCATGCCACGTATGTATCGTGTGTGCCATTTGATTCTGGCAGACTCTTGACAGCATCAAGAAGTTCGTCACAGCGAATTCTCCCTATAATTTCTGCGTCTTTATAAACTTTTATCTCGGGCACTGTATGATGTGATTTCTTTAAGCGCCCCGATAATTCGTCGATCTTGCTCTCAAACTCTGTCCTAAGATTTCTTTCTCTTTCTTGGGCTTGTCTTGCCTGAGCTTGTAAAGCAGCCTCAATTATCGCATTTAACTGCGCTGCGTCCACTATAAAGTCAGTTGTATCTATTTCGGTCAGCTGATCACCTCCCTGAACCCGTTCGAATTCTTCGATTAAGCTCACTAAAATGCTATCGTCATTCATAAATCGTTAAACACTAACCGTCACGGACACAATGAATATAACAGAAAATTGTTAACAGAATAGAATTCTCATGAACCTGAGTCTAGTATAACAAACGACTCACTTACATGATTCTAATTCCGTAGGCTAATTCCGGCGTTGATCAAACTCGTCCCATTCGTCTTCGCTGCCCGGAGAGCTCCTGCCGCTCCGGTGTGTTTGGAATTGTTTATGTTTTATTTCTGTTTATTTTATGACAGTCAACCGCTGTCCACTTTGCACTCGTCACGATCGTTCACTGTTAAGTGATTGTTCGTTGCAGTTTTCGCGTATTCAACAACTAATACCACTGTTGGTGTATGACGGTGGGCGCCAATTATTTATTATGGGAAAACCGCCGCGTTTCAAATGAATCGTAAAACTAAAATACAAAGAATATGTTCTTGATATTTATTATAAATTGTCGCCACCACCGCTGCTGCCGTCGCTGGCTTCCGTCGTTGCATAGCCATCGCTGCTGCTGCTGTAGCCGGTCATCGCCCTGCAGAACTGCAGTGCTTGCGCCTCGTGCAGGGTATCGTATTGCTTTGCGGACGTTGCGCAACATAGTTACGCGATGCTGACTTGACTTCGCAGGCCGTCGGCGTCGTTGAACCTGACACCCAGACCATGCGCGCCTTCGCTGACCGCTGATAACGCTGGTTCAGCTATTTCGGCAAGAACGTTCCCAGAATACTCTTTTAGTTCTTGGGTCGTTACGTGTTTACAGTTAACTTATATGTAAAGATAAATACAAAATATTTAACACAAAAACGTTATATACAAATCCCTATACCTCATATGTTAGTCTAACATTAATTTAAATATATATTTTAACTTTAATAAGAATAAATTAGTCTCCAATTTAAATCTTATTAATATTATTATTATCACAGCGCAGAGAATGGAACTAATATGCTTAGAGATGAGTCTACAAATCATCCACATGCACCACCGCGTATTAAAAAGCGCACAACATCGATGCTTACAGAGGTCACGGTGCAGGAAAAGTCGCCATCTTCACCATTGCTGAATGTTGCGCCATCTCGTAAATCTACGCGGAGGTTTGTTATTGATACGATTTTCAAATATATATATTTATATTATATATATATATATATATATATATATATATATATATATATATATATATATATATATATATATATATATATATATATATATATATATATATATATATATAGATTAATTAAATTTAATTTTCAATTCGAAATTTCAGAGCGTCATAATGAAAATTACATGCGTATATGAGTATTGTCAAAGCAAAAGTCTCGAGTTTAATGCGAAGGGCGGAAATGAACATTATATATAATGTACATTAATTTAACTGAATTAAATACACGGATAGATAGACTCAGATCCTTATTTGCTTCTGTATTACCTCTCCTTAACTCTCTTTATGGGAAATCCGGGAATAATGTTTTTGTGAAAAAATATGTAACAGGCAGTTTTGGCTGGCCCTGTAAAGTATATATAGTCTTGACCAGGTCGACGAACTGAAGTATAGCCATGTTCGTTAGCGATCTCGTTAATAAAACAAGTACAAAAACTCTAGTCGAGCTAGGGAATACCCTGAACCCAGCGAAGAACCGCTATTCCGCGAATTCGGTTTCTTTTATATGTATGTACATCACATTCAACAACATGCACAGCCAACTGCGCAGTTGACGTCGCACCTGCGCATGGGCTGCAAGATGCCTATGTTGTGAAAAATTAAATGTTTAATCACTTTTTTTCTGGAAGGACTTTCTTATTCAAACTTTCAGGGCATGATTATGTTATTCATATGTATGTATGTGCCGAAGCACAAGTGTAGTATTTGAAATACATGTTTTGCTAATTTTTGCGTGCCATCCAAAATTAAAAAAAAATCAAAATTGTATTAAACACATTAAAAGAGTAGGCGAATCAATACTACCAATAATCAAATTATGTAGGGGAAGGAATACCCAAGACTGTTCTACGGCTCATTAGCGACGGAAGATCTATTAGAAGAAAGCCTACTATGATTTGCGAATTAAGATTGCGTAACGCAAAGAGAAGAAACTGTTTCTGAACCGATTCAATACGGTCCTAATAAAATTTATGCTGCGGCGACCATATAATTGATCAATATTATAAAATTGGACTAACCAGCGAAACAAGAAGAACTTTGATGACAAACAGAGCATTAACTCTTTAGATAAATAATAAAGTCAAGAACACTTTTGGCTTCATTAATGATGGTTGAGATAATTGTAACTAAATTTAGAGTCAAAGAGCACTCAAAGATCTTTAACTGTAGAAATACATTGAAAGGACTCATTATTGATTGTATAATGAACAGCATATAGAAAAATGCGACTGACATTTGACTGACTGTCATACATTTAGAGAAATTGAAATGCAACTTATTAGCCTTACACCAACATTGATAGGAATTAAGATCATCTTGTAGGTATAGATGATCTAGTGAATTATTATATGAGAGACAGAGTTTTACATCATCTGCATACATAATAATTTTTGAATGAGAAATACAACTCGGAAGGTCATTAATAACAAGTAAGAATGATCTAGTCGAGACGGCTCGACTAGGAGATACCCTTAGCCCTGCGAAGTGCCGATACTTCAAATATTCTATGCTTAGTTTACATATAAATATATTGCAAGCAACACATCCACACACACAGACGCACGCTCAAGCACACGCTCTGCCAACTGCGCAGTATTACCTCTCCTTAACTCTCTTTATGGGAAATCCGGGAATAATGTTTTTGTGAAAAAATATGTAACAGGCAGTTTTGGCTGGCCCTGTAAAGTATATATAGTCTTGACCAGGTCGACGAACTGAAGTATAGCCATGTTCGTTAGCGATCTCGTTAATAAAACAAGTACAAAAACTCTAGTCGAGCTAGGGAATACCCTGAACCCAGCGAAGAAGGGTTGCAAGATGCTTATGTTGTGGAAATTAAATATTTAATAACTTTTTTTCTAGCATGACTTTTTTATCGAAACTTTTAGGGCATGATTGTGTTATTCATATGTATTTGAAATGCGTTTTTTGCAAATTTAGGGCGAAGGGGGCGTGGAATCCAAAATCCAAAAATGTTTGTATTCATAACAGCCATCTACATAGTGAATTTCATGTCTCTAGCTCTTACGGTACGTAAAAGAGACGAAAAGTTATCGATATTTATCGATAAAAAGACGGGAAGAGTTCTCGAATTTTTGAAAAAACTGGAGTTGCGTATGGTATTCACGAGTATGCATGTCATCAGCTTAGCTCTCAGCTCTCTAGCTTTTGTGGTTTACGAGATTGCTGCGTTCACACAGACGGACGGATGGACGGACAGACGGACGGACGGACGGACGGACGGACAGACGGACGGACAGGCGGGCGGACGGACGGACCGGCGGACGGACGGACGGACAGCTCATCGAGCTGATCAAGAATATATATACTTTGTGGGGTCTGCGACGTCTCCTTCTGCCTGTTACATACATATTCACAAAAACATTAACCTTCGTCGAAGCCGCTGAAGACGCTTACTGTTCCGTCCGAAAAAATACTGCGCCAGATCCCGATTTCTCTGCATCCTAGATCCGATAGTCGGCGTAATGCTGCGTCCTATTCGACGTAGTCGAATGCTCCTCTGAAGTCGATGAAGACTCCGAGCACGTATCGAGCCGGGCTGGCTTCTATACTGCTCACAGCATCTGGGCCCTTGAGGAGCGCAACCACACGTCGGGGCTTCCACTCAACGGGGAAATATCCATGTGCCAGGCAGTGGGAGTATACCGCTGTCATGGCTCTGGGATGGCGCGGCAGGCCGCTTTGACCATGCCGCCAGTGATGCCATCTAAACCAGGTGAGCGCCTGCTCCGAGCCTTGGGGACGCATGCATCCACCTAGCACGGGTCGAGCGCTGGAGGCACATCGTGTGGAACCGGAAAGTCGACGGCCCTCTCCGCAGCAGGGAAAAAGCTGCGGAGCAGGACGTTCGTGCAGTCGCGCCAGGTTACAACCAGCTGGTTGTTCCAACGAAGGCAACTGAGATCGGTGCACTTCCTGAGGCCACGGTATATCCGGTAGACGAACCCCAGGGGTCGTCTTATTGCTAGCCGATATATCGTCTCCATTGTTCCTCTTTCAGGCGTAGCATCATCCTCTCGTAATCCTTTCAGGCGATCGTGAAATATAAGGCAATGTGCTCTGTCATTGTGAGTGAGACGCCCATGCTGCAGCCGGCACCGGGCTCTCCTGAGCTCACAGTGCGTGTCAGTGAGAGCGTAATTCCACCAACTCACACGATGTTTGACCCGCGGTTGCTGACGTCCAAACACAGCGTCACTCACCTGATAGACGACGGAGCGAAAGAGCAGACACTTGGACATCTGATGCCATTTCGCGAAACTGCTCCAGATGAATCTCCATCGATGCAGTCTTTAGCTCATTACCGAAACGTCGCCAGTCAGCACTGTGGAGCTTCCACGAGGGCATAACAACATTAAAGATGTTGTGGTCACTCATTTCCCATTCGCTTACACTCCACTCATACGCAGCCCACGTATAGGCTGAATCACTGACGCTTGTGTTGTCGATATTGCTTCGAGCCCTGCGATTATGGAACGTGTCCACATTGCTGTGGACATTAAGCACGTCGGCTCGGCTGCCCTGAACCCAATTAGCTAGCAGTTCACCCCTCTGCCTGTTCAAGTAGTCCTGAGAACGCTCGGGGAGCTTACTGAATTACAGGGGGAACCTGCGTTCGCGTCTAGGCCATAGATGACTGGCGTGCGGCTGTCTAGCAGCAGCACCGCATCCAAGTACAGTAGGTACGGTTCCATTTCTGCGTTTAATTGGCAGTATACGGAGGAGAGGAAAATCGAGCCGAAGTTTCCAGACACACTCACGCATACGCCATAATCAGTAGTGAGCGCAAAGAAAGGCACGCATGCGTCATCTACAACCACAGCGGCTTTGTTCCGGCGGTCGGAGAAGACTCACAGGTCAATTAGGGCAGCTCTACCGGGTCCACAGTTAGCCTGGATGACTAACTGCTCTGCGGTCAAGTCTGACACACCTAAAGCAAGCGTGCGTGATGGCGGACGGAGTGCCAACGGAAAGTAAACCAGTCCACGTAATACACAATATATCCAAGGGCTTCTGATCCATATCCAGCTGTAAATTGACCGCTGGTCCGGTTTCGCTAGTCCATGGCGTCGACGTGAACCTCACCGACTTCTCAAAAGTCACTCTTGGCATGCGACCCAGGAAGTAGTTCTTCAACAATCCATCCATGAACTGCTTTGCGGTGATGCTGCTGTCCACATCTCGGACGACAGCCTTAGCCTTCGCTGATACGTTTTGCTTAATCTCAAGTCGGACCTGCTTGAACTCGTTCGCCACCACACGACGCATCTCTCGCGAGGACGGGTTGCGGATGATGGCACCTCCCCGCTTCAGCTCACGCACTTCATATACACGCACGCTTAGTAGGGGCGTCAACGGCGGCTAAGGCAGTGACTTCGGTGGCAGCGGCGGCCGCGAGGCTACCCTGTCCTGCCATTATAGCAGCCAGCGAGACTTCGCTATCGTTGGATGCCTCATCGCGCGCGAAGAAATTCCTCGGAGGGGAATCCGTCGGCGGCGGCATCACAACGGCGTCCGTGGTTGCCCGTGCAGTAACACGCAGACGATCACACTTCTTCTGCCCGTTCCGAAAGTATGCTAACGCGTAAATAACTCTGCACTGATTAGCTATCCAATCACGCGCACAATGAAGATCGCTTATCTCGAGATGTTCAAAATAAGCTACTTTAAGCGCGAACCAACAGAATTTTTTTGCTTACATTCGTAATGAGGCCGCACATGTGGCACGATTGTCACTGCCATCCACCTGTGCCGCCGCCGCTTGCATGCAAGAGACGCAGCGAGGACCATGGGGGGCCACCTCCACTCGGTAGACAGAAGCAAGGGCACGAGGACCAAACTGCATAGGACCAGAGTACCTAAAAGTCCCCAAACAAGTGCGTTATTGGGGCGTCCGGTTCGGTGGCACTACAAAGCCAGTGGAGTTTCTGGAGCAAGTGAAGTGCTCGGCCGACCCATATGGTCTGGATCTGGACCTGATGCAGATGCAGGGCGATGCCAGAGCTGCTTAAGGTCATAACCTTAAAGTGGTATGTGGAAAATAATTGGACGGCTTGGGAGGCATTCGTAATAAGCTTCGAAGAGTTTTTCGTGCCAAAAACTACCTTGAGAACATGAAGGACGAAGCCTCAAGGCGGACGCAAAGTATGGGAGAGGCATTTAAAGTCTCCATAGTGGAGATGCAGACCCTGATGCACTATGGAGCGCGAAATAAAACAAATTTATAGTGACAGTTCTGCGCGCACATGCCCTCCATACCAATTCCGTAGCCAGACGGACTTGTTGCTGCTGGCAGACGATTTTGAGGATTTGGAGAAGGATCGAGAGAAGATGCCGCATAAAGCGCGTCTGATAGCCATGGACGACGCAGAAGGCGCAGGGAGTGGACCTATCAAATCCAGAACCCAGATAGGGTATGACGGATTTGTGGCCAAAAGGGCCACACAGCATCAAGTGCCGCAACGAAATGCTCGAATTCTGCTGGCACTGTGGACGCATCGGCGTGCGAACGATTGCATGTTGCTAGGGGCCCCAGGCATTAGTGGGCTATTTTTTTGACGAAGGCACCCAGATTTTCGCAATAGTAATCATTGGGGCCGAACAGCACAAGGCTACGAGCGCTAGTGGAGCCATTAGCAGTTTTGTGACTGTAAAACTTGCTGACAGGACTGGACCGACTCACGCTGAGTATCAGGCCCATAAAGCAACGCTTTCTTCGTAAGTAAGCTTCAGATGATGGAGAGCGGGTCATCTCCTACACCAGTCGGACACTGAATAGTGTATCTGGCCATTATCTGAAGCATGCGGAAGTTGAGCCCATACTTAGAAGGCTATAATTTTTATCCGTGCCGAACAAGCGGCACAAACAGGTCTTGATGGAGGACCACGATGCGGCCACCGTTGGCCACCTTAGGAGCCGGAAGGCCATAGCTCGGGTGACCGAAAGGTACTACTGGCCAGGGATGAATCGGGACATACATAAGTGCAATGATGTGATCTATGTCAGCGCTATGAGTCTAGCAAACAGCAAGCAGCTGGAAAGATGCTATCTCAGATATCCGATAAGCCGAAGGCTATGGTGTGCGCCGACTTCGTGAGACTAGTGCCCATATCGAAGCATCGAAACACCATGATATTGGTCTTCACCATTTCCCATTTTCAATGGGTTCAGGGTATAGTAAGAAAATCTAATATTCAAAAATATCTTTTTAACAAGTAAGAATGCTCTAGTCGAGACGGCTCGACTAGGAGATACCCTGAGCCCTGCGAAGTGCCGATACTTCAAATATTCTATGCTTAGTTTACATATACATATGTTGCCAGCAACACATACACACACACAGACGCTCGCTCAAGCACACGCTCTGTCAACTGCGCAGTTGACGTAGCGACAGCGCTTGGGCTGCAAGACGCCTACGCTATAGTAAATTAAATGTTTAATAACTTTTTTTCTAGCAGGACTTTTTGATTCAAACTTTCAGGGCATGATTATGTTATTCATATGTATGTATGTGCCGAAGCACAAGTCTCTAGTATTTGAAATGCGTTTTTTGCAAATTTAGGGCGAAGGGGGCGTGGCATCCAAAATCCAAAAATTACAAAATGTCTGCATTCACAACAGGCATCTACACAGTAAATTTCATGTCTCTAGCTCTTACGGTACGTAAAAGAGACGAAAAGTTATCGAAATTTATCGATAAAAAGAGAACGGGAAGAGTTATCGAATTTTTGAAAAAAACTCGTATAGCGTATGGTATTCAGGAGTATACATGTCAAATTTTAGCTCTCTAGCTTCTGTGGTTTACGAGATCGCTGCGTTCACACAGACGGACAAACGGACGGACGGACGGACGGACGGACGGACGGACAGACGGACAGGGCTATTTCAACTCAGCTCATCGAGCTGATCAAGAATATATATACTTTGTATGGTCTGCTACGTCTCCTTCTGCCTGTTACATACATTTTCACAAAAACATTATACCCTGATTTCCCATTTTCAATGGGCTCAGGGTATAAAAACATTAATCAAATAAAATATTAAGATAATTTAAGTGAATTGAAATAAATTAGAAAAAGTAAATATATAAACAAAATTAATAAGGATAATTTAAGAAAATTAAAAACTAAGTTATATAAGTGCAAACGTTAAAGAAAAGTCATTTATATATTATTGCATTGAGAACATTTTTTTTATACATTACAAATACACCTTACTATTCAATATATATCAAAACCCAAATTCTTAGAATCACAAATCTGAACAGATTTATACAAATTAGCAATAATTTGAAGAAATATATAATAAAAATATATAGGATATGAAAACTTTATCGGAACCCTTAAATCGTGCGCTGGTCTCTCAAATAGCCAAACTAGACGATCAAACTTAGGAGCCCCTTCCGGCCCCATGACCAGTACCCCACTTCCTAGTCCTAAACGCAAGGGCGTGATAGTAAACCTCATCAAGCAAACGTGCAGGTGGCGACATAATCAGGAATTCCATAGTATTCGGATATTCAGGATGTTCTATGAGACATACAGATCGCTAAGTCTGGGACAAAGTTGGCCAAGAAAAAAAACCTGAAATCAATTGGTTATCAACCTATAGAATTCAATTAGAAAAATCTCAGGGGATGGAACATTGTTCAGTTCTTGGATGAAGAATGTCGAATGCATTATAGGTTGGCGAAGCCGATGTAGTATTGGAGTACTACAATACCCCAATGAATTGGAAAGCAAATGTTCCAAATGTCTGATATCCCATTATGCTGATAAGAGAGACCATAAAACCTTATATATACCAAGTTTCAAGTCTGTAGTATCAATAGTCCTCACAATATAAAAATCACTATATATTCACATTCTATTTGCCACGCCCCTAGTGGGAGTATCCGAAAAATCTTGACACTTTATCAGACGAGGATACACACGAGTATATATTCCAAATTTAAATCTCTAGCTTCAATATCGTAGAAATGGTTTGCGTTCATACGGACAGGCGGACATCATACATAGCAGTGCAAAAGCTATGTGGCATCGTATTAGTGATTGTTATGCACATAACGACTCAAGAAAGGAAAAGGTATTCTGGCAACGTTTTTGCCAAAATTGCTAAATCGGCGTTATCTACGGTCTGTGAGGGCGTATGATCTGGGTATCAAGTTCAACGACGCCGACGGCCTGCGGAGTCAAGGCAACGTCTCGCATCTATGTTGCGCAACATCCGTAATATAATATAATAGAATACCCTTTACGAGGCGCAATCTCTGCAGTTCTACAGCGCGATTCTAGAGGCTGGCGACAGCAGCAGCGATGATACCCCAACTACCGAAGCCATCGACAGCAGCAATGTCAATGTCCAATGTCATTCTTTGTATTTTAGCTCATATTTGAATATGAAACTCGGTGGATCGGCCAAAAAGGGATTTTAAAAGTATCTCACTTAGTGTTCGTGACTTATTTGTGCATCAATACACTATGTTAAACACCATATACCCAATACAATGCAGTGTATTGGTGTTTAGTAGTAGTGTATTGATTCACAAATATAGAGATACTTTTAAAATCTTTTTTCTTTATATATATATATATATATATATATATATATATATATATAAGTAAATTTGAGTCGAACTAATACCACGCCAAAAGCTAATGGTAACGTTGATGCGATTTTTTAGAGACGAAGTCACGATTTGTATTTTACTTGACAACTTGCTTTATTCACGTACAACTTAAGACTAAAGAATATTTTATCCTAGGCTTATTTATATGCTGTTTAAATTACGCAGCAGCAACATGACGCGTCGCTGCAACGGTTCTTTTGCCGTTAGTCGGGCGCGTTATATCCAGTTAATTCCGGATTCGGGCGGTCGGGCGCGTTATTCTCAGTATTCATGACGCGTTGATGCAACGGTTCTTTTGCCGTTAGTCGGGCGCGTTATATTCAGCGTTTAGGCAGAATCAACATCAACGGTTTTTCTATCCAGTTAATTCTGGATTGGCAATTCCAAGAAATTTCAGCTGAGCTAGCACGTTGCTATGGGAACAGTTTTTTATGTATTGTGAACATAATTATTATGATTATGTTACTTCCCTCTCCTCAAGAGGCGAGCCTGCGAGTCAAGGTGACACAGAAGAATTATATTTGATCGTGTCATCTCGATATGTTTTTCTTAATATTATGGGGTCACAAGATACGTAAAGTATAAGATTACAACTATGAATATGACTATTGTGATTATAATGATTGTATATGTGAGGATAATATTTTGTGATAAATTTTTACAATATTATTATGCTTTATAAGTTTGATTTTAATAATTTCTATTGGGAAATACAATGGTGTAAGATCGACTTCTGGTTAAAAATAGTTATTGCTTATAATTTTGTGATTTATTTGTAATATGATATGATATTAAGATTAACATTATTTTTTTTTTTTTTTTTTTTTTGCAATTTTGTTTTTTAATTTATGTTTCAAGTAATATATTTTATTATTTCTTTGTATCTTTTTCATAATAGAAATTAGTGCTAATGTAATCAGGTTGAGTTGTGATCGGGATATGGGATAATTTTGATTGTGTTAGTGGATTGAAAATCAATTGGGATATAAATTCAAGTAGAAGGTTTGATTGAAGTATGCTTATGAAGTAGAAACCTGTGGGTTTTGAATTTGGTTAATTTTCTTTAATTTTTTTAAACTGTGTTTTATAGTAACGTGTAACTCTGTTTCTGTCAGTAATTTGGTAATGATCTGGATTTATTTTTTCAACGTTTTTATTGGCTTTAAAGGGATTTTCTAATTTTCCTTTTTGTAATGGTCCTTTTCGATATCTGGTATCGACTTCGTATTCTTGTCGGTTACTGTTGATTTTATTTATAACTTTTTCTTTTTTTCTTGAGTGTCTAACTTTGGTTGTCCACCATATAAGAATATGTGTGCAGGAGTTTGTCCAGTTGTGTCATGTTTTGTTTTGTGATTGTAAATGTAAAGAATGGTTTCTATTTTACTGAGTTTATTTTCTTCGTCATTTAAAGTATTGATTATTCTAATTTTTTCGTTTATTGTTTTGTGTAGTCGTTCGATGTCTGCTATTCCTGTTTTTGTAGTATTTAGTTGTATTTCTACTCCTTCATTTTTAAGCCATTTCTTGAGTGCTAAGCTGGAAAATGCGCCATCTCGGTCAGCTTTTAATAATATTGGCTTTCCTAACTGATTAAATATACGCATTAATGCGTTCTTGCATTCTATCCAATCTTTTGTTTTAATGTTTTCAAGAGTAGCGAATTTTGAATAAATGTCTATGCAACTAAGATAGTGTTTGCCTTCGGATGAATAAATGTCTATTACAAATTTATCGCAACAATGTTCGGGCCTGGGGGTAATTTTCATCGGCATGTTTGTGTTTCTGTGTTCGGTTTTTGAAAGTTACAAATGTTACATTCATTTATTATGTTTTGTGTTAGTAATTGGCTGTTAGGGAAATAGTAAGTTTCGCAAAAGAGTTTATTTGTTTTTTGAATTTCGGGGTGTAAGAGTTTTTCATGATTCTTCAAGATAAGTTCTTTAAATTCAGCATATGAGTTTATATTTTTTAATTGAATGAGACTTCGTAGAATTTTAGTATGGTTAGTGTTGATAATTTCTTTGTGTGCGTTTTGAATGATCTCGAAATCTGCATCACTGTCTATAAACATTACACTAGTCTTTGTACAAAAATAGTCAATTAAATATTTTTCGGCTTTGTCTTTAGTCATGCTATCATATGTATTGTGAATTATTAATTTTTTGAAGTAATTCTGTTTTTTAATATTTGGAATGCCTTTAGAAAATATAATTTGTCTTTTGAATGTGTTTACTGGTTTCTCTGTAATGCAAATTAAATTACTATTGTCTTCGTCAGCGCTATGTTGTGTTTCAGGATTGGCTAAGAAATGATTTTGGTTTGTGATCGTAATATTGTTGACTAAGTTATACTTTCTATTGTATAAAATTAAAGTTTGTGATTTATAATCTATAACGGCTTGAGCTTCTGAAAGCAGTTTTCATGTTCGGCTGTAGCTGTTTGTATGTATGTGTCATTTGAGCTTTGTTGGTAACTTTGTTCTTGGTAATATTGAGGATAGTATTCAGAATAAGGAGCTACTTGATTATAATATTCTTGTTGCATATAATTGTGATAGTTAATTTCTTCTTGATTTCTAGTTTCTTCTTCTATGCTCATTTTACTTTGTCCACTTTCTGCAGGTCTAACACGTTTTGTTGGTTGGGTATTGAAAGGGGCTTGTTGTGGAGTTACTTGTGCATGTTGTCCGAAACGATTATTGTCAAATTGGCTCGGTCTTAGAATTGATCTTTGTGTAGGGTATAATGGTCTGACCGTGTTAGGTGTTGGTTGCATTGGTCGATGTGAATAATGATTAGGTGGATAATTAGGTGTTTGTTGCATTGGTCGAGGTGAATAATGATTAGGTGGAAAAATGTTATTGTTAGTATAATTAGGTGTTAGTGTTGGTATTGGTGGAAGATATGGTTGCTGAAAATAAGTTCGATATCGGACATAATGGGTTTGGTTGAAGAAATGTGGGAAACTTTTGAATATAGGGATTTGGGTGTGACGGCTTGAAACTTTTATCTTGTTATACCCTGAGCCCATTGAAAATGGGAAATCAGGGTATAATGTTTGTGTGAAAATGTATGTAACAGGCAAAAGGAGACGTCGCAGACCATACAAAGTATATATATTCTTGATCAGCTCGATGAGCTGAGTTGAAATAGCCCTGTCCGTCTGTCCGTCCGTCCGTCCGTCCGTCCGTCCGTCCGTCCGTCCGTCCGTCCGTCCGTCCGTCCGTCCGTCCGTCTGTGTGAACGCAGCGATCTCGTAAACCACAGAAGCTAGAGAGCTGAAATTTGACATGTATACTCCTGAATACCATACGCTATACGAGTTTTTTTCAAAAATTCGATAACTCTTCCCGTTCTCTTTTTATCGATAAATTTCGATAACTTTTCGTCTCTTTTACGTACCGTAAGAGCTAGAGAGCTGAAATTCACTACATAGATTCCTGTTATGAATGCAGACATTTTGTAATTTTTGGTTTTTGGATGCCACGCCCCCTTCGCCCTAAATTTGCAAAAAACGCATTTCAAATACTAGAGACTTCTGCTTCGGCACATACACACATATGAATAACATAATCATGCCCTGAAAGTTTGAATCAAAAAGTCCTGCTAGAAAAAAAGTTATTAAACATTTAATTTCGACAACATCAGCGTCTTGCAGCCCAAGCGCTGTCGCTACGTCAACTGCGCAGTTGGCAGAGCATGTGCTTGAGCGTGCTTCTGTGTGTGTGTGTGTGTTGCTTGCAATATATGTATATGTACACTAAGCATAGAATATTTGAAGTATCGGCACTTCGCAGGGCTCAGGGTATCTCCTAGTCGAGCCGTCTCGACTAGAGCATTCTTACTTGTTTTATTTTGATTTGATTTGATTCTAGACAGGGTTCATCATAAATGTTTTTTTCCTGTAATATATTTATTAAGGATCTTAAGTCGGGGATTTCACAATTTATAATTCGAATGCAAATATCTGTAGGTAGTTTTTGGATTAGGTAGTCGATACTAGTTTTAATTAACCGGGCATACAATGTTTTTTCATCTAAATTATTTTCTAATTCTAGCTTACTCATTAATGTCTGCCTACGGTGTTCTGCTTCTTCCAAGAAAGCTCGTACATTTCCCTTAAATGGGGTACTCCTGAATTCCTCCAATAAGACGTGGTTCTTGGTTTGCGTCTTGTAGTTTAGGATCAATTGCTTCCGAAGATCCGACTATGTTGTGAGATTGTTTATGCCAAGAGATAGCATAACTTCACTGCTGATGCAGCTTTCGACAAGTCCAAAAAGTATTAACCTCTGCCGCGCATCATTGGTGGTGTAGAGGGACAATATGTAATCGATCCGTTTGATGAACGTGTATAAATGGTTCTTGTTTCCAGTGAATTTTTCAACAATTTTTAGTTGATTGATTACTTGCGTCATACTTGTGTCAGATAGGGGTGTTGTTGCGTTTCCTTCCATTTTGTTTGTTTAAAATATTATTATTGTATTTCACTTAATTTAAAGTTCAGTTTTTTTTTTTCTTTTTAAATTTATTATTATTAATATTCACTTAATTTTTAGTTCAGTTTTTATATTCACATAATTTTTAGTTAAGTTTTTATATTGTTTTAAATTTATTATCAATACTTAATTTTCTATAGTTTTGATTGTTTGGTTTGCACAGATAGCTCGAATTTTGTGAGATAACCAGAAGATTCTGGAATTATAGTCTCTTCGAATTCTATTGCGTCTTCTTGAATTAATTTCAAGTTTATTTGTACAATCTGCGGCTTTGGCAATATGCGAAATTTGGTGTACACGTCACTGTCGAGGTTTTTATTTTTTTTAAAACTTGACGCGATATTGACCGTCGCGTGGGTTGCCTTTGCGTTAGTTGTTTAGCGGATAGCAGTAACCAGGCATAAGAATTAATAACTTAGTTATTGCATCAAGATGCTCTTTATTGCTATCCTACCGGCTGCGCCAATTGAATATAAGTAAATTTGAGTCGAACTAATACCACGCCAAAAGCTAATGGTAACGTTGATGCGATTTTTTAGAGACGAAGTCACGATTTGTATTTTACTTGACAACTTGCTTTATTCAAGAACAACTTAAGACTAAAGAATATTTTATCCTAGGCTTATTTATGTGCTGTTGAAATTACGCAGCAGCAACATGACGCGTCGCTGCAACGGTTCTTTTGCTGTTAGTCGGGCGCGTTATATCCAGTTAATTCCGGATTCGGGCGGTCGGGCGCGTTATTCTCAGTATTCAGAGAAAAGCAACATGACGCGTTGATGCAACGGTTCTTTTGCCGTTAGTCGGGCGCGTTATATCCAGTTAATTCCGGATTCGGGCGGTCGGGCGCGTTATTCTCAGTATTCAGAGAAAAGCAACATGACGCGTTGATGCAACGGTTCTTTTGCCGTTAGTCGGGCGCGTTATATTCAGCGTTTAGGCAGAATCAACATCAACGGTTTTTCTATCCAGTTAATTCTGGATTGGCAATTCCAAGAAATTTCAGCTGAGCTAGCACGTTGCTATGGGAACAGTTTTTTATGTATTGTGAACATAATTATTATGATTATGTTACTATATATATATATATATAACGACCACACTTATTTACATATGTGTATACATAAATATTGAAGCTCACGTGAAACCCAACCGGCCACTAATGTAAAGATCATTCCGGACGCATAGGCGCTATCTTCTGCATAGACATATAAATTACAGATACATAAGAACATTATGTATTTAGGTTTAATAAAATTAAGAAAACCAAAAGCAGAATAAAACAAGACAAAACTCTAGTCGAGACTGCTCGACTTCGAGATACCCTGAACCCACAGAAGATCCGTTATTCCGCGAATTCTGTTTCTTTTATATGTATGTACATCACACAATACAGACACACAGACGCATACTCAACCACGCGCCTTGCCAACTGCGCTGTTGAAGTAGCGACTGCGCTTGGGTATCAAGACGCCAATGTTGTAGAAAATTAAATGTTTAATAACTTTTTTTCTAGAAGAACTTTGTTATTTAAGCTTTCAGGGCATGATTATGTTTTTCATATGTATGTATATGCCGAAGCACAAGTCTCTAGTATTTGAAATCCGTGTTTTGCAAATTTCAACAATTCTAAAATTAAGAAATGCATACATACATTTGTGTACATAATAGTCATCTACACAGTGAATTTCATGTCTCTAGCTCTTACGGTTCACAAAAGCGAAGAAAAATATCGACATTGATCGATTAAAAGTGAATATATAGAATATTTGGAAAAACTTGTACTAAGTACTGTTCAAGCATGAACACAGATCTCGCCATGTGGTGACAACATAAAAATAGATTACAAAACATAAACGACCCTTAAGATAATGTTACAAAATTCAGTACGTGTGATCCTCTTTCATGTTCGTAACGCCTGAAATAAGATAAGACTAACATAGAACTCAAGTGTTTGCATAGGACACATGTTAGAATGTAAGAAATCTCAATGTATTTGAGAGATACTCTTCTCTTACTTCTCACACGAGGTATTTAAGGAGAAGGATTTAAAAGAATAAAACAGTTCAAACAATAACGTTGTACCATTATTTACATTTTGGTCCTTCGAGCATTCTATTGTCTCCCCCACTAGTGGTAAGAGACTTAGAATTTTTAACCAGCTCCTTAGACTCTACAGTTCGGTAGCTAAGGTAGCAAAATAAAATATTATGTCGTTTTCCCCCACCCGTGGTAAGAAAATAAAAATTAACAAGGGTAAAAAAAAAAAATCCCCTAAGAGTTGTTTTAAAAAACAAAAACCTAAAAAAAAAAAAAAAGGTTTATGTTTCAAAAATGTTTATACACAAGAAATTATGAAGCGTTCCAAGGCTAAAACATCGGATGAAAAAGAAAAAATTCATCTGAGGAGCAAAGAAGCAGCATTCACGGAGCAACCGAGAAGCTACAACCAGGGAACAGCCCAGAAACGACAGCCGAGAAGCAGCATCCAGGAAGCAACCGAGAAGCAGCAAAAGGACATCAATTTTAGATAAGTTTAGAGATAAATAGTAAGAAAAATGATGTCCGAGGCGACAATTCAGTTACCAAATAATCAGTCAACACTGATGACAGAAATTCAGCAAATGGAAGTTGGTATAAGTAATAAGTAATAAGTAATGAGTAGTAATGGTAATAAGTAGTGAGGAGGTTAAAAAATTAGAAACCATTAGATCAAAGTTTATGAGCAATTATAAGACACTATTAAAAGTCGGAATAGTAGATCATGAATATTTCAACAAATGAAAAAACAGTAGGTAAAATCAATCAATCGGTTAACACAAAAAACACACAATTTTCAACCGAAGCTATTGTTCTGCCAAAATTAATGAAAACCTTGCCTAGTAAAAATGCAAGCCGATTTATATTCCCAAATCATCAAAAATGGGATAGTAAAAATAGACGGACTTCTTGGACAGAATACGGAGTTTGGTTGGGTAGTATCAGGGTGTATAATATCAAAAGGAAGTACAGTGATAACAGCAACCACTATGAAAGTTAAAAATTTAGACAAATTTTGTAAAATTGAAGAAGTTCACAAAGGCGCTGAAGAAAAGGTTAGAGTTGCTAAAATTAAAACTCAAGAAGGTTTTGTAACACGACCCATTACCAAAATATGTCCACTCAGTGGAACGCAAGAATCAGATGATAGTACTGAAAAAAGAGAACGCCCACTAAGAGGAGGTAGAACTTCAAAACTAAAGGCATTTCTATCCTTGCTAATGCTAATTGTATTTTGTCAAGTGTCCAATTCAGCTACCAAAAAAAAGTGAAGTAAAGAAATGGACAGTAGAACAAGTCAACAGCACAGCTGCAATCTATCTTGACCCAATGGGAGATATTGAAGTTATAACATCATCTTGGGATATAGTTGTATTTTATGACATAAACACGTATTTTTTCATGATAGAGAAAAGTAAAGACGCAATACAAACAAGTAAGAATGCTCTAGTCGAGACGGCTCGACTAGGAGATACCCTGAGCCCTGCGAAATGCCGATACTTAAAATATGCTATGCTTAGTTTACATATACATATACTGCAAGCAACACATACACACACACAGACGCACGCTCAAGCACACGTTCTGCAAACTGCGCAGTTGACGTTGCGATTGCGCTTGGGCTGCAAGAGGCTTATGTTGTGGAAATTAAATGTTAAATAACTTTTTTTCTAGCAGGACTTTTTTATTCAAACTTTCTCTAGTATTTGAAATGCGTTTTTTGCAAATTAAGGGCGAAGGGGGCGTGGCATCCAAAATCCAAAAATTACAAAATGTCTGTATTCACAACAGGAATCTACATAGTGAATTTCAGGTCTTTAGCTCTTACGGTACGTAAAAGAGACGAAAAGTTATCGAAATTTATCGATAAAAGAGAACGGGAAGAGTTATCGAATTTTTGAAAAAAAACTCGTATAGCGTATGGTATTCAGGAGTATACATGTCAAATTTCAGCTCTCTAGCTTCTGTGGTTTACGAGATCGCTGCGTTCACACAGACGGACGGACGGACGGACGGACGGACGGACGGACGGACGTACGGACGGACGGACAGACGGACAGGGTTATTTCAACTCAGCTCATCGAGCTGATCAAGAATATATATACTTTGTATGGTCTGCGACGTCTCCTTCTGCCTGTTACATACATTTTCACAAAAACATTATACCCTGATTTCCCATTTTCAATGGGCTCAGGGTATAAAAATTAAATTAATATGTAACAAGCTCCAGGATTTTGAAAATCAATGTAACATAATTCTAAATAACATGCAATGGCAGATAAATGATCTCGAAGAAAATAGCAAACTTTTCGTGGGGCACAAATCCCAAAGAGAGAAACGCTCACCCTTAAATTTTATGGGCTCAATTTATCATTTTTTATTTGGAATAATGGACGCAGATGACAGAGAGGTCTTGGAAGGGAATATGACAATTCTTTTAGACAATCAACACAACATAGATGAATTGACCAAAAAACAAGCTTCAGTATTAGATTCCACCGAAAACATTATAAAACAAAGTATTAATGAGATAAACCATAACTTTCTTAACTTAAATGTGCGTAATGCAAATATGACAGAAACGCTTAAGGAAAGTTTTTTTGTTTATAAAGAATCAATTAATTTCTTTATGATGACAAAACAGTTAGACTCCTTGCTTGATGAATGTGAAAAGACTCAAGCTGAATTAATCAGCTTGCTTATCGACATCAATCATGGAAAGTTGAATACAAATATTTTAAAAGCAAATCAACTTCAAAATGAAATCTCTCGAATTAAAGCTAAAATACCCGACAATTTAGTTTTACCCGGGAAAAGAACAGGCACAGAACTTAAAGAAGTTTAAACTTTGTTAACAGCTAAAGGATTCTATTTAGATAAGAAAATAATTATAAATGCTAAAATACCATTATTCAGTCAACACACATTTCAGTTATTTAAAATTATACCCTTACCAATTTAAAACCAACAGGGGGTTATTATAGCAGAAGTGAAACTCCCATTTATAGTTTCTAACTTTGCAATAGATTCATATCATGTTATGTCAGAAGCAACATTAAATAAATTTAAGCACTGGAAAACCTATACACGTATTTGCGAAGGAAATTGGCCATGGAATAGTGCAAATGACGACTCTTGTGAGGTGTCACCCTTTAAGCCTAACAGACAAGTTAATTGCTTTTACAAAATGATTTCAACCTTATCAAATTATTGGGTTGAGTTACACAGAAGAGGTAGTTGGTTATTTAAAATACCGACAAATACAAAAGTGAACATTAAATGTAATCGTGCACATCAAGAAATAATAACCTTGCCAGAACAAGGTATTTTGACATTAAAATCAGATTGTACGGCTAGAACTTTGGACAAAATACTAATAGCAAATTACATACTTCCTCTGAAAGTTACGAAACGGTATCAACTCCCTATATAAGTAATATAAGTGAAATACACAAAATTGTATGGGATCCACTAAAAACCCCAATTATTAATCATACTTTAGAACTAGATCAATTAAAAAACGAACTTAAAGAAATAAAAAATCATAATTTTAAAATAAATGCTCTTAAATGGCATCACGCGACCGGTCACATATCCTTAGGACTTGGTATGATAATTATTATAATTATAATAATATATATTGTAAGAAAAATACATGTACGCAGACAATTACAAGCCATAGTTTTTCCAAAAATATAAGTAGCATTTTAACCTTTTCTCTGTTACCGTCACGTAACCAAGGGCCGAGCTTGGCAGAATGTTCAAGCATGAACACAGATCTTGCCATGTGGTGACAACATAAAAATAGATTACAAAACATAAACCACCCTTAAGATAATGTTACAAAATTCAGTACGTGTGATCCTCTTTCGTTCGTAAGAGACGCCTGACATAAGATAAGACTAACATAGAACTCAAGTGTTTGCATAGGACACATGTTAGAATGTAAGAAATGTCAATGTATTTGAGAGATGCTCTTCTCTTACTTCTCAAACGAGGTATTTAAGGAGAAGGATTTAAAAGAATAAAAAAGTTCAATTTTTGTGCTCAAACTATAACGTTGTACCATTATTTACAGTACTGTATTTACGAGAATACATATCAAATTCCAGCTGTCTAGCTACGGTGGTTTACGAGATCGCTGCGTTCACAAAGACAGACGGACGGACTGACAGACGGGCAGGGCTAGTAGTCCTCCGAGTTCGAAAGGCCAGAACCTTTTGTCACTTTATCCCTCTTTCGTGAGGTAAAGTGGAGCATCTGCGATAGCTATACGGGCAGCGATCGCTCCGCGAACTTGTTCACAATCAGTGAGCCAGTTGGCAGGGCGCCAACACTATGGAGGGAAGCTTATCGGCTGGACACATTTAATCCAACTGCCTTCTCCAAGGCCATCCAGTCGCTGGGCACATCTGGCAATGTTTAGGTCAGAGCTTTCAGGATGGTGACCCAAATGCAGAATGCCTGCAAGACAAGCCAGAAGCAATGCAAACCGTTTACACGACACCAGGCGCCTTATATTGGTGGACCGTAGCGAGACTACTTTCTAGATCTATGCAACTCCGCTAACTTGACCCCCTTGGGGCAGAGCATACAAAACTGTGGTCAGTCGGCAAGCAAGTGCAGTGCCTATGGATCGATTAGAGCTTAAGACAATCGTGAAAATGCTGTTTCCAGATAGATTTGGGTCCATTCATGGACCTGACCTCACATAAGCAAGGTGGGACTCGAGCAGCGATCAGCCTGTTCTAGCAACAGATGAAGAAATTTTGGTAGCTGCTAGGAATCTAAGACTCAACTCTGTGCCTGGGCCGGACGGGATTCCCAACTGAGCGTTAAAGCTGACCATTGCTTTGCACCCTACAACGTTTACAAAGTTATACAACGTTTACAAAGTTAACTCAGGACACTTTCCCTCAAATCTGAAAGGTCCAGAACCTGATAGTGCTACCCAAGGCTGGCAAACCACCGGAGGAGCCATTATCTTACAGGCAAATCTGTCTTTTAGACACCATGTGAAAAGTGTTTGAGAAACTGGTCTGTTCGAGACTGGAAGCTGCAATCTCCAACGCCGGCGGTCTGTCTCCAAACCAATTTGGGTTTCGGAAAGCTAGGTCAACAACGGATGCACTGAGCAAAGTTATTGGCGTCGCAACCTCTGCCATTTAAGGTACCAGATGGAAGTATGGATCGAAGCAGTATTGCATCATAGCGACGCACCCAGCGGAAGCACATAGCATTGGCTTTGCTGCTGATGTTGCCGTCACGACAGAGGATGTGTGCAGCGCAAGTATCAGTCGTATCCGAGACTGGCTGACAGGAGTAATAGTCAGCAGTCGCAAAAAAGTGGAAACGGCCCATATAGAGATTGGCAGCATCTGCATTGCGTCAAAAGAGGGCGATAAAGAGGGCAAGCATCTGGAATATGTGCATAAAAAAGCTAAACACGCGGGGACCAAAGCAACAACGACATCCTATACGCAGCGCCAACATTGTCAAGTGCAATGGCTACTCCCAGCTACAGTCAATGTATTTTTCTCCAACTGCCAACTGAGTGCATCTGAGTCAGCTGCTGTTTCCGAACAGTCTCTGATAATGCGACGCTCGTCATAGCAGGAATGATTCCACTGGAGGACTTGGTCGGCGAAGCTGTGGAGCGGAGTACACAGGAGCCGGCACTTGGAAGTTAATAAGGTCCTTCGCTGCTTCGATGATCATGGTGGAACTCCGCAGAATCGACCGATGCAGATGGTGTACTGGCCCAGTTTAAGAGAGCGCAGAGCGCTTGCGAAGAATTACTTTACGACAGTTCAGCAAGCACCGCGCGCTACTCTTAAGCTCAGAAGTAAAATGTAAAATTACTAGTTGTAAATAATAAAAGCGAATAAAAAAAAAAAAAAAAAACCTAAACGCGCACACAACACAACACTCAAAAAATTCACTTTGCGGCACACTTTAATGAGTACGAGCACTACAACTTTGACCATGGCAAGCAGCACATTTTTTCGAGCCACATCGAGCACCCTAACCACTTTGACCCGTTCGGCCACTCGAAGAATATTTCAACCACAGTCATAAACACAAATAACCACATAACAACAACGCTCCAAAGAGCAAAGAGCTGCTCGACTAGAAGATACCCTGACCCCTGCGAAGTGCCGATACTTCAAATATTCTATGCTTGGCTTACATATTTATATACTGCAAGCAACACATACACACGCTCAAGCACACGGTCTGCCAACTGCGCAGTTGACGTAGCGACTGCGCTTAGGTTGCAAGACGCTTATGTTGTGTAAATTAAATGTTTAATAACTTCTTTTCTAGCATGACTTTTTTATTCAAACTATCAGGGCATGATTATGTTATTCATATGTGTGTATGTGCCAAAGCGCAAGTCTCTAGTATTTGCAAATTTTAGCAAATTTAGGGGGCGTGGCATCCAAAATCCAAAAATTACAACAACATTTCCCATTTTCAATGGGCTCAGAGTATAAAAATGAAATATGCTACCGATTTATATAAGATTTAAGTTAGTACTTATTTAAAAAAAATCTCTTACTTAACGAAATGTGTACATATCATGCAAGCAGGCAAGTTCGAAAATATGAATGAGGCATTCTCCAAGTCACCCAGCATTTGCACATAAGCAACTGGTAAGAGAATTTTGTTAATAAGTACTAACTTAAACCTTATCTAAATCGTTGGCATGACTAAGGCATCTCCCTGAGCCCATTGAAAATGGGAAAACAGGGTATAATGGTTTTGTTGATAGTATCTAACAGGGAGAAGGAGGCGTGTGTAATGGTCGAAGTTAGGCAATAGCCGCCGCATTTTTTTTACAAGCCAATTCGAAAGAAAGCGCTTATTCAAAAACAAAAAATACGTTACGCTTAAGTTGCGCGCGCACGGCAAAAGCTGCGCAAGCGTCAGAGCAAGCTTACTTGAAGCTTGCGGCTGACCTTGCTGAAGCGATGGAGCTTGTAAAAGGAGCTTAAGCTTTCCCACGTGCAAGTGCAGCTGTAGCTAAGCGAGTAAGACTTTTGCATCAGCTGATCCGCTGAATGGAAGGAAGCGCACCCAACTTTTGGGCCTTCCGAGCTTTTAGGTTTTTTTTCACCATATAAAACCAGCTCGACCGGCACAAGTCGTTCTTTGGATCAGCAAGAAAGTATTAACTTAAAAATTGGAAGCAAATAGCTAGCGTGGCTGCCGCGGAGAAAAAAAAAAAAAAAAAAGGTATGTTCTTTGAGGGAGAGTTAAAGAATGATAAACTTAGTATCTTTAACCGATAGCTACTGTTTTGCCCGTATCAGACTGGGCTACAATAGTTGGGGAAAAAAAAACCCAACCAAGATCAGCCAGTCGTGGTACGGTGGTCACCACAATTTGCTGGAGCCGTCAAACGCCAAAGCAGTGGCCAACCTGGGACTCATCAAGTTATTAGAAGAAGCAGAGGAACAGCCTAGTCGGAACGAGGGAGCAGCCGCCAGCATATATGTATGTGCAGTGTAGTGAACATTAAACAAAAAAAAAAAACAAAAAGACAAAGACAAAAACACATAACAAAAAAAAACAAGTAAGAATGCTCTAGTCGAGACGGCTCGATAGGAGATACCCTGAGCCCTGCGAAGTGCCGATACTTCAAATATTCTATGCTTAGTTTATTACACATATATGCAAGCAACACATACACACACACAGACGCACGCTCAAGCAGACGCTCTGCCAACTGCGCAGTTGACGTAGCGACCGCGCTTGGGCTGCAAGACGCCTACGCTATGGGAAATTAAATGTTTAATAACTTTTTTTCTAGCAGGACTTTTTGATTCAAACTTTCAGGGCATGATTATGTTATTCATATGTGTGTATGTGCCGAAGCACAAGTCTCTAGTATTTGAAATGCGTTTTTTGTAAATTTAGGGCGAAGGGGGCGTGGCATTCAAAATCAAAATTACAAAATGTCTGCATTCACAACAGGCATCTACATAGTGAATTTCAGGTCTCTAGCTCTTACGGTACGTAAAAGAGACGAAAAGTTATCGAAATTTATCGATAAAAAGAGAACGGAAAGAGTTATCGAATTTTTGAAAAAAATCGTACAGCGTATGGTATTCAGGAGTATACATGTCAAATTTCAGCTCTCTAGCTTCTGTGGTTTACGAGATCGCTGCGTTCACACAGACGGACGGACGGACGGACGGACGGACAGACGGACAGGGCTATATCAACTCAGCTTATCGAGCTGATCAAGAATATATATACTTTGTGTGGTCTGCGACGTCTCCTTCTGCCTGTTACATACATTTTCACAAAAACATTATACCCTGATTTCCCATTTTCAATGGGCTCAGGGTATAAAAAAATCAATAACCGAACACCAAAAAGTTATAACGTTTCACACATAACCGTGGGAAATACAGAACAAATAACACACTGCGAAAAATTTTGTTGGAAAAAAAAAATTTTTTAACAAAAAACAATTCTATATATAAAATACAAACAACCACGTGTCTAAATACAAATGTTAATAGACCAACACATTAGAAATGTAATTTAGTTTTAGTGAGAATAATAAATAGGAAATAGAACTATTAACGAAAAGTGCACAATTAATGTGGAATAATTAAAAATAAGAATGAATATAATGAATGAATATAAAAAAATATATCATATAATAAAAAATAAAACTAAATAAAAAAAATAAAATAAAATAATATAAAATATATATATAAATAAAATATATATATATCAAAATAAATAAATAAATAATAATACTAATAAATAAATAAAAAAAAATAATAAATAAAATAAATTAAAAATGCATGCATGCGAAAATGCAAGAATTCAAAATTTTCAAGCATAAGGTTTGCACCTAATCTAATTCAACTTAACCCTAATTTACCATACCACGAGGTAAGACCTTCAGGCTGGGATACAAAACCATCAAACCGTAAGTGTTTGCTTTCTTTCTATTTTTTTATTTTTATTTATAAAGTTAATATAATTAAAATTAAAGCTAACTTGATAACTAAAGCGCTGGCTAGAGGCCTTCGGTTTGATGTAGTATTTTCACTTCTATTACATATTTAATAATTATATGTATATTGGTTATATTTTACATTTTTAAATTAGATTGTATGTGTTATTATATTTAAGAAAATTTATTATATTACTTATGTTTTTTAGCGAGGGGTTTGTAAGGGTCGATATGGGACATCTGTTGGTGGCGGGATAGTTGGTGAGTATGTGTTGGATGGTGAGATCTGTGGTGGTGTTGCAGTTAGGACATGGGAGGATGTTGTTGGGGCTAAGGTTTTTGTTTTGAGAATCTTAGTGTCCAAGTCGGAGTTAAGATTTTAGTTTGGTTCTACGTGTAATAACTTTTTGGTTTATATTTTTTAGGTACTAATTTGTGTTCATTTGATTTGTATTTATTTGTTGATACCAGTCGTTGCATGATTGGATGTTGTTTTTTAATTTTTGGGTAAGTATGTTTTTAATTGATTTGTTGATGTCTATTGTGTTAAAATTGTGGGTGTAGTGAAGGGGCATTTTTATTGTGGTTTTGGTTTCAATGCCACAGTGGCTGGGTATCCAGAGCAGCTTTATTTTTGGGGCAGATTTGGTGAGGTGGGTCATTATGGTTACAGGGGATAGGTTGTTGTTGTTGGTGTTGGCGATGGATTTAATGGATGAGAGGGAATCGGAGCAGATTATGAAGTATCCTGTTTTTTTCTTTTGTATTAGTTCTATTGCATGGAGGATGGCTTTGGTTTCGGCGGAAAGGATAGATGAGTAGTGGGTTAGGATGCCTCGTTTTAGGACCTCAGTCTCTGTTGTGATGGCAAAGGTGGCTGTGTCGTTTTGTTGTGATCCGTCTGTGTAAAAGAATGTGTGGTTTTTTAATTCGCTTTTTATTGCTAGAAACTCCTTTCTGTATATGTTCGGTGATGTATTGTTCTTGGTAAATTTTTCCAGTGTAATATTAATAAGGGAAGTGGGAAAGAGCCATTGGGGTGTGATTTCTTTGGTTGGAGGTGGGATGTAGGGGATATTTTATATATATATCAATTATATATATATAAATATACTAGGTTTTTGTTATGTTTATCAGGGAATGGGTGTTGCAATTTTGTTTGGGATTTGATAGGAATTTTATTATATTTAGTTTTGTGTTTAAGGCAGGTGGATCCCTTTAATGTGGGAGTCCCATCTATATTTTTATGAGGGTAAGGCCAAAATTTTCAAATGGTTACTGAGGGAATGGGGGTATTGTTTGATAGTATGATGCAGGTACAATGTGCTGCGGCAGATGTTTAGTTTTTAGTTGCTAAGCTGCACCTATTTGACCATTCGTTATTACAGAAGAGGTTGTCTAGGTTGTGGGTTAGGATTTTTTGTTTTTTTGAGAGGGATGAAGAGGAAAAATCATCGGATAGGCACAGATTGTAGTTCCCTTAAGGCGAGTGCTGGAGAGTTTGTTGTAGGCTATGAGGAATAATATGACGGATATTGGGGAGCCTGGGGGATGCCGATATGGAGTGGATAGGGATGGGTTATTGTGTTTTTTATTTTTGTTTTTATTTTCCTTGCTGTCATAAAGTTTTTTATGAAATTTATTATTGTTGGGCCGACTTTCCACTGTGTTAGCTCGTAATAATTGTATGTATCCCACTCTGTCAAATGCCTTGAGAAGTCAAGGGTAATGACTGAGATGTATTTTTGGATGAAGTGATCAGTTATAGGTGGTCTGCATAGATCAGACGTGCCACGGATTTGCCTTGTTTGAACCCTTTGATTGGTTGTATTAGTTTGTTTTCTGTAACAAACCACCAGAGACGTTTGGAAATTATTTTTTAGAATTTCGGAAAGGCAGCAGTTAAGGGAGATGGCCTATAGTTGGTTATTACTGTTTTAATATAGGGATAATTAAACTGGTTTTGTAGGATTGCGGGTGAAGGTTTGAAAATATTGTTAAAGAGTTTTAAATCTGGGTTTTAGTGTGTAGGAGCTGTTTTTGTTTAGGGGATAGGATATTCTATTTAAGCCGGGAGTTGTTCCTTTGAGGGTCTGCAGTGCGGTGTTGAAATTAGAGTTAAAGTTTGTGTCTTTGGAGAGGTCGGACCACTGTTGAGCAAAAATATGGGCTATTTGGGTTGTATCAGTAGTGAGCGTGTTGTTGGTTGTGTCAGTGATAGAATGTATTGATTATGTCGGAGGGGGTATTAGTCTCTATTGTGGTTGTGAGCTCAGTCATGGCTTTGCTTTTGATGTTTTGAGTTCTCTCCTAAAAAGAGCATTAGCTCTTTTGTATTTGAGGATATTCTCAGTGCTTTGCATGTTTTTAAAATTTTTCCGTTTTTTTAATTTGTTGTTCCTGAGTTCTGTGAGGGTCTTATTCCACCAGGGGGTGTTTTTGTTGCGGTGGTGTGGGGATGTTTGGGGTATGTTGTAGTGGGCGTTTTGTAGTATAATTTTGTTTATTGATGCGGCTTCTTTGTTGATGTTGTGCTTAAGGTATAATTTGCTATGTCGTCGGTAATTTGCGAAAGATAGGAGTTGGCTTCTTGAAGAAGGGACGACAAAAATTTTTTGTTGGAGCTTGTGGGATAAGGTCATTAAAATTTCCAACTAGCGAATGGGGTAAGTGAGCAGAGCATAAAGAAAGGTCATGTGGGTGAATGTGTTGTGGGTAGAAAAGTGACTGGGGAGCGTCGTTGAGTATGGTGAGGTTGGAGTTTTGGATTTTGGATAAAATGCCTCTTCTGTTGTCTGAGTTGAACCCCAGTGTGGTGGACTTAAAGACTAAATATTGATTACTTTGTATGTGTTTCAAAGTGGTATGTAGGCATTTGAGGGAAAAGGATTTGTTCGGAGGGATGTTGGGACAGTATGTTAATTTTTGTTTTTGATTTTTTTAGAAGTTTTTAAGTGTCCAGGTTGGTTTAATTGTTTGTGTTGTATGGATTTATGTTATGGAACGCGAAATTGGTTGGAAGCTGTTTGGTGTTTTGGTAGTTTATTGGAATGGGGATGGGATTGTTTATGTGTAATAGTGTGTTTCTTGGAGACTATTTTGTGGTGAATCTGCTTCATTTGTGGATGTTGGTGTTCATGACTGTGGCTCAAAATATTCTTCGAGTGGCCGAACGGGTCAAAGTGGTTTGTGTGCTCAATCTGCTGCCTGCCGCTGTGGCTCGAAAAAATGTGCGGCCATATGCAAGCATATGGTATGCATACATTTAAAATTTCAGCACTCTCGCTTCTGTGGTTTACGAGATCAGTGGACGACAGACGTACGGACGGAGATGGCTATATCAAACAGCTCGTCTTGCTGCGTTCACACAGACGGACGGACGGACGGACGGACGTACGGACGGACAGACGGACAGGGCTATTTCAACTCAGCTCATCGAGCTGATCAAGAATATATATACTTTGTATGGTCTGCGACGTCTCCTTCTGCCTGTTACATACATTTTCACAAAAACATTATACCCTGATTTCCCATTTTCAATGGGCTCAGGGTATAAAAATGAATTTAACATGTAACAAACTCCAGGATTTTGAAAATCAATGTAACATAATTCTAAATAACATGCAATGGCAGATAAATGATCTCGAAGAAAATAACAAACTTTTCGTGGGGCACAAATCCCAAAGAGAGAAACGCTCACCCTTAAATTTTATTGGGCTCAATTTATCATTTTTTATTTGGAATAATGGACGCAGATGACAGAGATGTCTTGGAAGGGAATATGACAATTCTTTTAGACAATCAACACAACATAGATGAATTGACCAAAAACAAGCTTCAGTATTAGATTCCACCGAAAACATTATAAAACAAAGTATTAATGAGATAAACCATAACTTTCTTAACTTAAATGTGCGTAATGCAAATATGACAGAAACGCTTAAGGAAAGTTTTTTTGTTTATAAAGAATCAATTAATTTCTTTATGATGACAAAACAGTTAGACTCCTTGCTTGATGAATGTGAAAAGACTCAAGCTGAATTAATCAGCTTGCTTATCTTATATTTTAAAAGCAAATCAACTTCAAAATGAAATCTCTCGAATTAAAGCTAAAATACCCGACAATTTAGTTTTACCCGGGAAAAGAACAGGCACAGAACTTAAAGAAGTTTACACTTTGTTAACAGCTAAAGGATTCTATTTAGATAAGAAAATAATTATAAATGCTAAAATACCATTATTCACTCAACACACATTTCAGTTATTTAAAATTATACCCTTACCAATTTAAAACCAACAGGGGGTTATTATAGCAGAAGTGAAACTCCCATTTATAGTTTATAACTTTGCAATAGATTCATATCATGTTATGTCAGAAGCAACATTAAATAAATGTAAGCACTGGCAAACCTATACACGTATTTGCGAGGGAAATTGGCCATGGAATAGTGCAAATGACGACTCTTGTGAGGTGTCACCCTTTAAGCCTAACAGACAAGTTAATTGCTTTTACAAAATGATTTCAACCTCATCAAATTATTGGGTTGAGTTACACAGAAGAGGTAGTTGGTTATTTAAAATACCGACAAATACAAAAGTGAACATTAAATGTAATCGTGCACATCAAGAAATAATAACCTTGCCAGAACAAGGTATTTTGACATTAAAATCAGATTGTACGGCTAGAACTTTGGACAAAATACTAATGGCAAATTACATACTTCCTCTGAAAGTTACGAAACGGTATCAACTCCCTATATAAGTAATATAAGTGAAATACACAAAATTGTATGGGATCCACTAAAAACCCCAATTATTAATCATACTTTACCATTATTTACAGTACTGTATTTTCGAGAATACATATCAAATTCCAGCTGTCTAGCTACGGTGGTTTACGAGATCGCTGCGTTCACACAGACAGACGGACGGACTGACAGACGGGCAGGGCTAGTAGTCCTCCGAGTTCGAAAGGCCAGAACCTTTTTTGTTTAGGTCAGAGCTTGCAGGATGGTGACCCAAATGCAGAATGCCTGCAAGACAAGCCAGAAGCAATGCAAACCGTTTACACGACACCAGGCGCCTTATATTGGTGGACCGTAGCGAGACTACTTTCTAGATCTATGCAACTCCGCTAACTTGACCCCCCTGGGGCAGAGCATACAAAACTGTGGTCAGTCGGCAAGCAAGTGCAGTGCCTATGGATCGATTAGAGCTTAAGACAATCGTGAAAATGCTGTTTCCAGATAGATTTGGGTCCATTCATGGACCTGACCTCACATAAGCAAGGTGGGACTCGAGCAGCGATCAGCCTGTTCTAGCAACAGATGAAGAAATTTTGGTAGCTGCTAGGAATCTAAGACTCAACTCTGTGCCTGGGCCGGACGGGATTCCCAACTGAGCGTTAAAGCTGACCATTGCTTTGCACCCTACAACGTTTACAAAGTTATACAACGTTTACAAAGTTAACTCAGGACACTTTCCCTCAAATCTGAAAGGTCCAGAACCTGATAGTGCTACCCAAGGCTGGCAAACCACCGGAGGAGCCATTATCTTACAGGCAAATCTGTCTTTTAGACACCATGTGAAAAGTGTTTGAGAAACTGGTCTGTTCGAGACTGGAAGCTGCAATCTCCAACGCCGGCGGTCTGTCTCCAAACCAATTTGGGTTTCGGAAAGCTAGGTCAACAACGGATGCACTGAGCAAAGTTATTGGCGTCGCAACCTCTGCCATTTAAGGTACCAGATGGAAGTATGGATCGAAGCAGTATTGCATCATAGCGACGCACCCAGCGGAAGCACATAGCATTGGCTTTGCTGCTGATGTTGCCGTCACGACAGACGATGTGTGCAGCGCAAGTATCAGTCGTATCCGAGACTGGCTGACAGGAGTAATAGTCAGCAGTCGCAAAAAAGTGGAAACGGCCCATATAGAGATTGGAAGCATCTGCATTGCTTCAAAGAGGGCGATAAAGAGGGCAAGCATCTGGAATATGTGCATAAAAAAGCTAAACACGCGGGGACCAAAGCAACAACGACATCCTATACGCAGCGCCAACATTGTCAAGTGCAATGGCTACTCCCAGCTACAGTCAATGTATTTTTCTCCAACTACCAACTGAGTGCATCTGAGTCAGCTGCTGTTTCCGAACAGTCTCTGATAATGCGACGCTCGTCATAGCAGGAATGATTCCACTGGAGGACTTGGTCGGCGAAGCTGTGGAGCGGAGTACACAGGAGCCGGCACTTGGAAGTTAATAAGTTCCTTCGCTGCTTCGATGATCATGGTGGAACTCCGCAGAATCGACCGATGCAGATGGTGTACTGGCCCAGTTTAAGAGAGCGCAGAGCGCTTGCGAAGAATTACTTTACGACAGTTCAGCAAGCACCGCGCGCTACTCTTAAGCTCAGAAGTAAAATGTAAAATTACTAGTTGTAAATAATAAAAGCGAATAAAAAACAAGTAAGAATGCTCTAGTCGAGACGGCTCGACTAGGAGATACCCTGAGCCCTGCGAAGTGCCGATACTTCAAATATTTTATGCTTAGTTTACATATACATAGACTGCAAGCAACACATACACACACACAGACGCACGCTCAAGCACACGCTCTGCCAACTGCGCAGTTGCCGTAGCGACAGCTGTTGGGCTGCAATAGGCTTATGTTGTGTAAATTAAATGTTTAATAACTTTTTTCTAACATGACTTTTTTATTCAAACTATCAGGGCATGATTATGTTATTCATATGTGTGTATGTGCCAAAGCACAAGTCTCTAGTATTTGCAAATTTTAGCAAATTTAGGGGGCGTGGCATCCAAAATCCAAAAATTACAACAACATTTCCCATTTTCATGGGCTCAGAGTATAAAAATGAATTATGCTACCGATTTATATAAGATTTAAGTTAGTACTTATTTAAAAAAAAATCTCTTACTTAACGAAATGTGTACATATCATGCAAGCAGGCAAGTTCGAAAATATGAATGAGGCATTCTCCAAGTCACCCAGCATTTGCACATAAGCAACTGGTAAGAGAATTTTGTTAATAAGTACTAACTTAAACCTTATCTAAATCGTTGGCATGACTAAGGCATCTCCCTGAGCCCATTGAAAATGGGAAAACAGGGTATAATGGTTTTGTTGATAGTATCTAACAGGGAGAAGGAGGCGTGTGTAATGGTCGAAGTTAGGCAATAGCCGCCGCATTTTTTTTACAAGCCAATTCGAAAGAAAGCGCGTATTCAAAAACAAAAAATACGTTACGCTTAAGTTGCGCGCGCACGGCAAAAGCTGCGCAAGCGTCAGAGCAAGCTTACTTGAAGCTTGCACACATTTAAAATTTCAGCACTCTCGCTTCTGTGGTTTACGAGATCAGTGGACGACAGACGTACGGACGGAGATGGCTATATCAAACAGCTCGTCTTGCTGCGTTCTCACAGACGGACGGACGGACGGACGGACGTACGGACGGACAGACGGACAGGGCTATTTCAACTCAGCTCATCGAGCTGATCAAGAATATATATACTTTGTATGGTCTGCGACGTCTCCTTCTGCCTGTTACATACATTTTCACAAAAACATTATACCCTGATTTCCCATTTTCAATGGGCTCAGGGTATAAAAATGAAATTAACATGTAACAAACTCCAGGATTTTGAAAATCAATGTAACATAATTCTAAATAACATGCAATGGCAGATAAATGATCTCGAAGAAAATAACAAACTTTTCGTGGGGCACAAATCCCAAAGAGAGAAACGCTCACCCTTAAATTTTATGGGCTCAATTTATCATTTTTTATTTGGAATAATGGACGCAGATGACAGAGAGGTCTTGGAAGGGAATATGACAATTCTTTTAGACAATCAACACAACATAGATGAATTGACCAAAAAACAAGCTTCAGTATTAGATTCCACCGAAAACATTATAAAACAAAGTATTAATGAGATAAACCATAACTTTCTTAACTTAAATGTGCGTAATGCAAATATGACAGAAACGCTTAAGGAAAGTTTTTTTGTTTATAAAGAATCAATTAATTTCTTTATGATGACAAAACAGTTAGACTCCTTGCTTGGTGAATGTGAAAAGACTCAAGCTGAATTAATCAGCTTGCTTATCGACATCAATCATGGAAAGTTGAATACAAATATTTTAAAAGCAAATCAACTTTAAAATGAAATCTCTCGAATTAAAGCTAAAATACCCGACAATTTAGTTTTACCCGGGAAAAGAACAGGCACAGAACTTAAAGAAGTTTACACTTTGTTAACAGCTAAAGGATTCTATTTAGATAAGAAAATAATTGTAAATGCTAAAATACCATTATTCAGTCAACACACATTTCAGTTATTTAAAATTATACCCTTACCAATTTAAAACCAACAGGGGGTTATTATAGCAGAAGTGAAACTCCCATTTATAGTTTATAACTTTGCAATAGATTCATATCATGTTATGTCAGAAGCAACATTAAATAAATGTAAGCACTGGAAAACCTATACACGTATTTGCGAAGGAAATTGGCCATGGAATAGTGCAAATGACGACTCTTGTGAGGTGTCACCCTTTAAGCCTAACAGACAAGTTAATTGCTTTTACAAAATGATTTCAACCTCATCAAATTATTGGGTTGAGTTACACAGAAGAGGTAGTTGGTTATTTAAAATACCGACAAATACAAAAGTGAACATTAAATGTAATCGTGCACATCAAGAAATAATAACCTTGCCAGAACAAGGTATTTTGACATTAAAATCAGATTGTACGGCTAGAACTTTGGACAAAATACTAATGGCAAATTACATACTTCCTCTGAAAGTTACGAAACGGTATCAACTCCCTATATAAGTAATATAAGTGAAATACACAAAATTGTATGGGATCCACTAAAAACCCCAATTATTAATCATACTTTACCATTATTTACAGTACTGTATTTTCGAGAATACATATCAAATTCCAGCTGTCTAGCTACGGTGGTTTACGAGATCGCTGCGTTCACACAGACAGACGGACGGACTGACAGACGGGCAGGGCTAGTAGTCCTCCGAGTTCGAAAGGCCAGAACCTTTTGTCACTTTATCCCTCTTTCGTGAGGTAAAGTGGAGCATCTGCGATAGCTATACGGGCAGCGATCGCTCCGCGAACTTGTTCACAATCAGTGAGCCAGTTGGCAGGGCGCCAACACTATGGAGGGAAGCTTATCGGCTGGACGCATTTAATCCAACTGCCTTCTCCAAGGCCATCCAGTCGCTGGGCACATCTGGCAATGTTTAGGTCAGAGCTTTCAGGATGGTGACCCAAATGCAGAATGCCTGCAAGACAAGCCAGAAGCAATGCAAACCGTTTACACGACACCAGGCGCCTTATATTGGTGGACCGTAGCGAGACTACTTTCTAGATCTATGCAACTCCGCTAACTTGACCCCCCTGGGGCAGAGCATACAAAACTGTGGTCAGTCGGCAAGCAAGTGCAGTGCCTATGGATCGATTAGAGCTTAAGACAATCGTGAAAATGCTGTTTCCAGATAGATTTGGGTCCATTCATGGACCTGACCTCACATAAGCAAGGTGGGACTCGAGCAGCGATCAGCCTGTTCTAGCAACAGATGAAGAAATTTTGGTAGCTGCTAGGAATCTAAGACTCAACTCTGTGCCTGGGCCGGACGGGATTCCCAACTGAGCGTTAAAGCTGACCATTGCTTTGCACCCTACAACGTTTACAAAGTTAACTCAGGACACTTTCCCTCAAATCTGAAAGGTCCAGAACCTGATATTGCTACCCAAGGCTGGCAAACCACCGGAGGAGCCATTATCTTACAGGCAAATCTGTCTTTTAGACACCATGTGAAAAGTGTTTGAGAAACTGGTCTGTTCGAGACTGGAAGCTGCAATCTCCAACGCCGGCGGTCTGTCTCCAAACCAATTTGGGTTTCGGAAAGCTAGGTCAACAACGGATGCACTGAGCAAAGTTATTGGCGTCGCAACCTCTGCCATTTAAGGTACCAGATGGAAGTATGGATCGAAGCAGTATTGCATCATAGCGACGCACCCAGCGGAAGCACATAGCATTGGCTTTGCTGCTGATGTTGCCGTCACGACAGACGATGTGTGCAGCGCAAGTATCAGTCGTATCCGAGACTGGCTGACAGGAGTAATAGTCAGCAGTCGCAAAAAAGTGGAAACGGCCCATATAGAGATTGGCAGCATCTGCATTGCGTCAAAGAGGGCGATAAAGAGGGCAAGCATCTGGAATATGTGCATAAAAAAGCTAAACACGCGGGGACCAAAGCAACAACGACATCCTATACGCAGCGCCAACATTGTCAAGTGCAATGGCTACTCCCAGCTACAGTCAATGTATTTTTCTCCAACTACCAACTGAGTGCATCTGAGTCAGCTGCTGTTTCCGAACAGTCTCTGATAATGCGACGCTCGTCATAGCAGGAATGATTCCACTGGAGGACTTTGTCGGCGAAGCTGTGGAGCGGAGTACACAGGAGCCGGCACTTGGAAGTTAATAAGTTCCTTCGCTGCTTCGATGATCATGGTGGAACTCCGCAGAATCGACCGATGCAGATGGTGTACTGGCCCAGTTTAAGAGAGCGCAGAGCGCTTGCGAAGAATTACTTTACGACAGTTCAGCAAGCACCGCGCGCTACTCTTAAGCTCAGAAGTAAAATGTAAAATTACTAGTTGTAAATAATAAAAGCGAATAAAAAACAAGTAAGAATGCTCTAGTCGAGACGGCTCGACTAGGAGATACCCTGAGCCCTGCGAAGTGCCGATACTTCAAATATTTTATGCTTAGTTTACATATACATAGACTGCAAGCAACACATACACACACACAGACGCACGCTCAAGCACACGCTCTGCCAACTGCGCAGTTGCCGTAGCGACAGCTGTTGGGCTGCAATAGGCTTATGTTGTGTAAATTAAATGTTTAATAACTTTTTTTCTAACATGACTTTTTTATTCAAACTATCAGGGCATGATTATGTTATTCATATGTGTGTATGTGCCAAAGCACAAGTCTCTAGTATTTGCAAATTTTAGCAAATTTAGGGGGCGTGGCATCCAAAATCCAAAAATTACAACAACATTTCCCATTTTCATGGGCTCAGAGTATAAAAATGAATTATGCTACCGATTTATATAAGATTTAAGTTAGTACTTATTTAAAAAAAAATCTCTTACTTAACGAAATGTGTACATATCATGCAAGCAGGCAAGTTCGAAAATATGAATGAGGCATTCTCCAAGTCACCCAGCATTTGCACATAAGCAACTGGTAAGAGAATTTTGTTAATAAGTACTAACTTAAACCTTATCTAAATCGTTGGCATGACTAAGGCATCTCCCTGAGCCCATTGAAAATGGGAAAACAGGGTATAATGGTTTTGTTGATAGTATCTAACAGGGAGAAGGAGGCGTGTGTAATGGTCGAAGTTAGGCAATAGCCGCCGCATTTTTTTTACAAGCCAATTCGAAAGAAAGCGCGTATTCAAAAACAAAAAATACGTTACGCTTAAGTTGCGCGCGCACGGCAAAAGCTGCGCAAGCGTCAGAGCAAGCTTACTTGAAGCTTGCACACATTTAAAATTTCAGCACTCTCGCTTCTGTGGTTTACGAGATCAGTGGACGACAGACGTACGGACGGAGATGGCTATATCAAACAGCTCGTCTTGCTGCGTTCACACAGACGGACGGACGGACGGACGGACAGACGGACAGGGCTATTTCAACTCAGCTCATCGAGCTGATCAAGAATATATATACTTTGTATGGTCTGCGACGTCTCCTTCTGCCTGTTACATACATTTTCACAAAAACATTATACCCTGATTTCCCATTTTCAATGGGCTCAGGGTATAAAAATGAAATTAACATGTAACAAACTCCAGGATTTTGAAAATCAATGTAACATAATTCTAAATAACATGCAATGGCAGATAAATGATCTCGAAGAAAATAACAAACTTTTCGTGGGGCACAAATCCCAAAGAGAGAAACGCTCACCCTTAAATTTTATGGGCTCAATTTATCATTTTTTATTTGGAATAATGGACGCAGATGACAGAGAGGTCTTGGAAGGGAATATGACAATTCTTTTAGACAATCAACACAACATAGATGAATTGACCAAAAAACAAGCTTCAGTATTAGATTCCACCGAAAACATTATAAAACAAAGTATTAATGAGATAAACCATAACTTTCTTAACTTAAATGTGCGTAATGCAAATATGACAGAAACGCTTAAGGAAAGTTTTTTTGTTTATAAAGAATCAATTAATTTCTTTATGATGACAAAACAGTTAGACTCCTTGCTTGGTGAATGTGAAAAGACTCAAGCTGAATTAATCAGCTTGCTTATCGACATCAATCATGGAAAGTTGAATACAAATATTTTAAAAGCAAATCAACTTTAAAATGAAATCTCTCGAATTAAAGCTAAAATACCCGACAATTTAGTTTTACCCGGGAAAAGAACAGGCACAGAACTTAAAGAAGTTTACACTTTGTTAACAGCTAAAGGATTCTATTTAGATAAGAAAATAATTGTAAATGCTAAAATACCATTATTCAGTCAACACACATTTCAGTTATTTAAAATTATACCCTTACCAATTTAAAACCAACAGGGGGTTATTATAGCAGAAGTGAAACTCCCATTAATAGTTTATAACTTTGCAATAGATTCATATCATGTTATGTCAGAAGCAACATTAAATAAATGTAAGCACTGGAAAACCTATACACGTATTTGCGAAGGAAATTGGCCATGGAATAGTGCAAATGACGACTCTTGTGAGGTGTCACCCTTTAAGCCTAACAGACAAGTTAATTGCTTTTACAAAATGATTTCAACCTCATCAAATTATTGGGTTGAGTTACACAGAAGAGGTAGTTGGTTATTTAAAATACCGACAAATACAAAAGTGAACATTAAATGTAATCGTGCACATCAAGAAATAATAACCTTGCCAGAACAAGGTATTTTGACATTAAAATCAGATTGTACGGCTAGAACTTTGGACAAAATACTAATGGCAAATTACATACTTCCTCTGAAAGTTACGAAACGGTATCAACTCCCTATATAAGTAATATAAGTGAAATACACAAAATTGTATGGGATCCACTAAAAACCCCAATTATTAATCATACTTTACCATTATTTACAGTACTGTATTTTCGAGAATACATATCAAATTCCAGCTGTCTAGCTACGGTGGTTTACGAGATCGCTGCGTTCACACAGACAGACGGACGGACTGACAGACGGGCAGGGCTAGTAGTCCTCCGAGTTCGAAAGGCCAGAACCTTTTGTCACTTTATCCCTCTTTCGTGAGGTAAAGTGGAGCATCTGCGATAGCGATCGCTCCGCGAACTTGTTCACAATCAGTGAGCCAGTTGGCAGGGCGCCAACACTATGGAGGGAAGCTTATCGGCTGGACGCATTTAATCCAACTGCCTTCTCCAAGGCCATCCAGTCGCTGGGCACATCTGGCAATGTTTAGGTCAGAGCTTGCAGGATGGTGACCCAAATGCAGAATGCCTGCAAGACAAGCCAGAAGCAATGCAAACCGTTTACACGACACCAGGCGCCTTATATTGGTGGACCGTAGCGAGACTACTTTCTAGATCTATGCAACTCCGCTAACTTGACCCCCCTGGGGCAGAGCATACAAAACTGTGGTCAGTCGGCAAGCAAGTGCAGTGCCTATGGATCGATTAGAGCTTAAGACAATCGTGAAAATGCTGTTTCCAGATAGATTTGGGTCCATTCATGGACCTGACCTCACATAAGCAAGGTGGGACTCGAGCAGCGATCAGCCTGTTCTAGCAACAGATGAAGAAATTTTGGTAGCTGCTAGGAATCTAAGACTCAACTCTGTGCCTGGGCCGGACGGGATTCCCAACTGAGCGTTAAAGCTGACCATTGCTTTGCACCCTACAACGTTTACAAAGTTATACAACGTTTACAAAGTTAACTCAGGACACTTTCCCTCAAATCTGAAAGCTCCAGAACCTGATATTGCTACCCAAGGCTGGCAAACCACCGGAGGAGCCATTATCTTACAGGCAAATCTGTCTTTTAGACACCATGTGAAAAGTGTTTGAGAAACTGGTCTGTTCGAGACTGGAAGCTGCAATCTCCAACGCCGGCGGTCTGTCTCCAAACCAATTTGGGTTTCGGAAAGCTAGGTCAACAACGGATGCACTGAGCAAAGTTATTGGCGTCGCAACCTCTGCCATTTAAGGTACCAGATGGAAGTATGGATCGAAGCAGTATTGCATCATAGCGACGCACCCAGCGGAAGCACATAGCATTGGCTTTGCTGCTGATGTTGCCGTCACGACAGACGATGTGTGCAGCGCAAGTATCAGTCGTATCCGAGACTGGCTGACAGGAGTAATAGTCAGCAGTCGCAAAAAAGTGGAAACGGCCCATATAGAGATTGGCAGCATCTGCATTGCGTCAAAGAGGGCGATAAAGAGGGCAAGCATCTGGAATATGTGCATAAAAAAGCTAAACACGCGGGGACCAAAGCAACAACGACATCCTATACGCAGCGCCAACATTGTCAAGTGCAATGGCTACTCCCAGCTACAGTCAATGTATTTTTCTCCAACTACCAACTGAGTGCATCTGAGTCAGCTGCTGTTTCCGAACAGTCTCTGATAATGCGACGCTCGTCATAGCAGGAATGATTCCACTGGAGGACTTGGTCGGCGAAGCTGTAGAGCGGAGTACACAGGAGCCGGCACTTGGAAGTTAATAAGCTCCTTCGCTGCTTCGATGATCATGGTGGAACTCCGCAGAATCGACCGATGCAGATGGTGTACTGGCCCAGTTTAAGAGAGCGCAGAGCGCTTGCGAAGAATTACTTTACGACAGTTCAGCAAGCACCGCGCGCTACTCTTAAGCTCAGAAGTAAAATGTAAAATTACTAGTTGTAAATAATAAAAGCGAATAAAAAAAAAAAAAACCTAAACGCGCACACAACACAACACTCAAAAAATTCACTTTGCGGCACACTTTAATGAGTACGAGCACTACAACTTTGACCATGGCAAGCAGCACATTTTTTCGAGCCACATCGAGCACCCTAACCACTTTGACCCGTTCGGCCACTCGAAGAATATTTCAACCACAGTCATAAACACAAATAACCACAAATGAAGCAGACCGACAACGCTCCAAAGAGCAAAGAGCTGCTCGACTAGAAGATACCCTGACCCCTGCGAAGTGCCGATACTTCAAATATTCTATGCTTGGTTTACATATTTATATACTGCAAGCAACACATACACACGCTCAAGCACACGGTCTGCCAACTGCGCAGTTGACGTAGCGACTGCGCTTAGGTTGCAAGACGCTTATGTTGTGTAAATTAAATGTTTAATAACTTTTTTTCTAGCATGACTTTTTTATTCAAACTATCAGGGCATGATTATGTTATTCATATGTGTGTATGTGCCAAAGCACAAGTCTCTAGTATTTGCAAATTTTAGCAAATTTAGGGGGCGTGGCATCCAAAATCCAAAAATTACAACAACATTTCCCATTTTCAATGGGCTCAGAGTATAAAAATGAATTATGCTACCGATTTATATAAGATTTAAGTTAGTACTTATTTAAAAAAAAATCTCTTACTTAACGAAATGTGTACATATCATGCAAGCAGGCAAGTTCGAAAATATGAATGAGGCATAAGTACTAACTTAAACCTTATCTAAATCGTTGGCATGACTAAGGCATCTCCCTGAGCCCATTGAAAATGGGAAAACAGGGTATAATGGTTTTGTTGATAGTATCTAACAGGGAGAAGGAGGCGTGTGTAATGGTCGAAGTTAGGCAATAGCCGCCGCATTTTTTTTACAAGCCAATTCGAAAGAAAGCGCTTATTCAAAAACAAAAAATACATTACGCTTAAGTTGCGCGCGCACGGCAAAAGCTGCGCAAGCGTCAGAGCAAGCTTACTTGAAGCTTGCGGCTGACCTTGCTGCAGCGATGGAGCTTGTAAAAGGAGCTTAAGCTTTCCCACGTGCAAGTGCAGCTGTAGCTAAACGAGTAAGACTTTTGCATCAGCTGATCCGCTGAATGGAAGGAAGCGCACCCAACTTTTGGGCCTTCCGAGCTTTTAGGTTTTTTCACCATATAAAACCAGCTCGACCGGCATAAGTCGCTCTTTGGATCAGCAAGAAAGTATTAACTTAAAAATTGGAAGCAAATAGCTAGCGTGGCTGCCACGGAGGAAAAAAAAAAAAAAAAGAGAGGTATGTTCTTTGAGGGAGAGTTAAAGAATGATAAACTTAGTATCTTTAACCGATAGCTACTGTTTTGCCCGTATCAGACTGGGCTACAATAGTTGGGGAAAAAAAGCCCAACCAAGATCAGCCAGTCGTGGTACGGTGGTCACCACAATTTATTGGAGCCGTCAAACGCCAAAGCAGTGGCCAACCTGGTACTCTTCAAGTTATTAGAAGCAGAGGAACAGCCTAGTCGGAAAGAGGGAGCAGCCGCCAGCATATATGTATGTGCAGTGTAGTGAACATTAAACAAAAAAAAAAAAAACAAAAAGACAAAGACAAAAACACATAACAAAAAAAAAAAAAAAAAATCAATAACCGAACACCAACAAGTAAGAATGCTCTAGTCGAGACGGCTCGACTAGGAGATACCCTGAGCCCTGCGAAGTGCCGATACTTCAAATATCCTATGCTTAGTGTACATATACATATATTGCAAGCAACACACACACACACACAGAAGCACGCTCAAGCACACGCTCTGCCAACTGCGCAGTTGACGTAGCGACAGCGCTTGGGCTGCAAGACGCTGATGTTGTCGAAATTAAATGTTTAATAACTTTTTTTCTAGCAGGACTTTTTGATTCAAACTTTCAGGGCATGATTATGTTATTCATATGTGTGTATGTGCCGAAGCAGAAGTCTCTAGTATTTGAAATGCGTTTTTTGCAAATTTAGGGCGAAGGGGGCGTGGCATCCAAAAACCAAAAATTACAAAATGTCTGCATTCACAACAGGAATCTATGTAGTGAATTTCAGCTCTCTAGCTCTTACGGTACGTAAAAGAGACGAAAAGTTATCGAAATTTATCGATAAAAAGAGAACGGGAAGAGTTATCGAATTTTTGAAAAAAACTCGTATAGCGTATGGTATTCAGGAGTATACATGTCAAATTTCAGCTCTCTAGCTTCTGTGGTTTACGAGATCGCTGCGTTCACACAGACGGACGGACGGACGGACGGACGGACGGACGGACGGACAGACGGACAGGGCTATTTCAACTCAGCTCATCGAGCTGATCAAGAATATATATACTTTGTATGGTCTGCGACGTCTCCTTCTGCCTGTTACATACATTTTCACAAAAACATTATACCCTGATTTCCCATTTTCAATGGGCTCAGGGTATAAAAAGTTATAACGTTTCACACATAACCGTGGGAAATACAGAACAAATTTATAATCTGTACATATGTACATATGTTCAAGCACACTGCGAAAAATTTTATTGGAAAAAACAAATTTTTAAACAAAAAACAAGTAAGAATGCTCTAGTCGAGACGGCTCGACTAGGAGATACCCTGAGCCCTGCGAAGTGCCGATACTTCAAATATTCTATGCTTAGTTTACTTACACATATATTGCAAGCAACACATACACACACACAGACGCACGCTCAAGCAGACGCTCTGCCAACTGCGCAGTTGACGTAGCGACCGCGCTTGGGCTGCAAGACGCCTACGCTATGGGAAATTAAATGTTTAATAACTTTTTTTCTAGCAGGACTTTTTGATTCAAACTTGTGTGTATGTGCCGAAGCACAAGTCTCTAGTATTTGAAATGCGTTTTTTGCAAATTTAGGGCGAAGGGGGCGTGGCATCCAAAATAAAAAAATTACAAAATGTCTGCATTCACAACACAGTAAATTTCATGTCTCTAGCTCTTACGGTACGTAAAAGAGACGAAAAGTTATCGAAATTTATCGATAAAAAGAGAACGGGAAGAGTTATCGAATTTTTGAAAAAAACTCGTATAGCGTATGGTATTCAGGAGTATACATGTCAAATTTCAGCTCTCTAGCTTCTGTGGTTTACGAGATCGCTGCGTTCACACAGACGGACGGACGGACGGACGGACAGACGGACAGGGCTATTTCAACTTAGCTCATCGAGCTGATCAAGAATATATATATTTTGTATGGTCTGCGACGTCTCCCTCTGCCTGTTACATACATTTTCACAAAAACATTATACCCTGATTTCCCATTTTCAACGGGCTCAGGGTATAAAAAAACGAAGTCAGGATTTGTATTGACAACTTGTTTTATTCACGATCAACTTAAGACTAACAATATGTGTGTCTATTGAATTAAATTGAGCCCTAACTGAATGTTTGCAACTTTTCGGGTGGTACATGTTGATGAAACAAATGTTTACTTGTGGAGGATACATGTTGCTGGGGATTTGTTTCGATCGATGCCGATCGATGGGGGAGAAGCGCAGACTTGGTAGTTCTTTGTTTACCATTGCCAAGCTTGGGAATGTTTACATTAACTTTCGATCGATGCTGATCGATTGGGGAGAACTGCTCTTTGTTTATAGTTACCAAGCTTGGGAATGCTTACATTAATATATTTCCATCGATGCTGATCGATTGGGGAGAACTGCTCTTTGTTTATAATTACTAAGCTTGGGAATGTTTACATTAATATATTTCCATCGATGCTGATCGATGGGGGAGAAAATGCTTACGTTAATATATTTCTATGGGAACGGCTTTTAGCTATCGTGGACGTAATCGGTATGATTATGTCACTTCCCTCTCCTTAAGAGGCGAGTCTGCGAGTCAAGGTGACACAGAAGGGTACAGTTTTGGTAGATTTGATTGTGTTATTTCTATACATGTGGTTTCTTGTTGTTGCACTTCACATTGAACTGAAGGTGTTTTGGGCTCGTGAATTTGCTTCTTAAATTTTTTATATCGAGCCCATTGAAAATGGGAAATCAGGGTATAATGTTTTTGTGAAAATGTATGTAACAGGCAGAAGGAGACGTCGCAGACCATACAAAGTATATATATTCTTGATCAGCTCGATGAGCTGAGTTGAAATAGCCCTGTCCGTCTGTCCGTCCGTCTGTGTGAACGCAGCGATCTCGTAAACCACAGAAGCTAGAGAGCTGAAATTTGACATGTATACTCCTGAATACCATACGCTATACGAGTTTTTTTCAAAAATTCGATAACTCTTCCCGTTCTCTTTTTATCGATAAATTTCGATAACTTTTCGTCTCTTTTACGTACCGTAAGAGCTAGAGACCTGAAATTCACTATATAGATTTCTGTTGTGAATGCAGACATTTTGTAATTTTTGGTTTTTGGATGCCACGCCCCCTTCGCCCTAAATTTGCAAAAAACGCATTTCAAATACTAGAGACTTGTGCTTCGGCACATACACACATATGAATAACACAATCATGCCCTGAAAGTTTGAATAAAAAAGTCCTGCTAGAAAAAAAGTTATTAAACATTTAATTTCCCATAGCGTAGGCGTCTTGCAGCCCAAGCGCTGTCGCTACGTCAACTGCGCAGTTGGCAGAGCGTGTGCTTGAGCGTGCGTCTGTGTGTGTGTATGTGTTGCTTGCAACATATGTATATGTAAACTAAGCATATAATATATGAAGTATCGGCACTTCGCAGGGCTCAGGGTATCTCCTAGTCGAGCCGTCTCGACTAGATCATTCTTACTTGTTTTAATTTGTTTTTCCTGAGTTCTGTGAGGGTCTTATTCCACCAGGGGGTGTTTTTGTTGCGGTGGTGTGGGGATGTTTGGGGTATGTTGTGGTGGGCGGCTTGTAGTATAATTTTGTTTATTGATGCGGCTTCTTTGTTGATGTTTGTGCTGTAGGGTATAATTTTGCTTATGTCGTCGGTAAATTTAGCGAAAGATAGGCAGTTGGCTTCTTTTATTTTGAAGAAGGGACGAGAAAAATTTGTTGTTGGAGCTTGTGGGAATAAGGTCATTAAATATTTTCCAACTAGCGAATGGGGTAAGTTGAGCAGAGCATAAAGAAAGGTCTATGTGGGTGAATGTGTTGTGGGTAGAAAAGTGACTTGGGGAGCCGTCGTTGAGTATGGTGAGGTTGGAGTTTTGGATAAATTTGGATAAAATTCTGCCTCTTCTGTTGTCCTGAGTTGAACCCCAGCTGTGGTGTCGACTGTTAAAGTCACCTAAAATGATTTGATTACTGTTGTTATGTGTTTCAAAGTGGTCATGTAGGCATTTGAGGGAAAAGGATTTGTTCGGAGGGATGTATGTGGACAGTATGTTAATTTTTGTTTTTGATATAATTTCTATTGCAAGTTTTTAAGTGTCCAGGTTGGTTTAATTGTTTGTGTTGTATGGATTTATGTATTAATATGGATACGCCGCCAAATCGGTTGGAAGCTGTCTTGGTGTAAATTTGGTTGTTTATTGGAATGGGGATGGGATTGTTTATGTTGTAATAGTGTGTTTCTTTGTGATGAATATGCTTCATTTGTGGTTGTTGGTGTTCATGACTGTGGCTCAAAATATTCTTCGAGTGGCCGAACGGGTCAAAGTGGTTTGTGTGCTCAATCTGCTGCCTGCCGCTGTGGCTCGAAAAAATGTGCTGGCCATATGCAAGCATATGGTATGCACACATTTCAAATTTCAGCACTCTCGCTTCTGTGGTTTACGAGATCAGTGGACGACAGACATACGGACGGAGATGGCTATATCAAACAGCTCGTCTTGCTGATCAAGAATATATATACTTTATGGGGTCTGTCACTCCTCTTGCTCCCGGTAACATATATTTTAACAACACCATTATGTTCTGATTTCCTATATTCAATGGGTGCATGGTATAACAAGTAATATCCTCTTGTCGGTGGCGCCCAACTAGGGGACAACTGCGCTTGGGCTGCAGGACGCCGTTCTTATGGAAAATTATATGTTTGTTCACACCACAGGGTGATCCTTGTGGGCGCGAAGGCGAGAATGCAAGGATTTTTCGCTTCGGCCAAGTTCGGTCACACTGAGAGCCGTGACTAGGAGTTCCATGGAAATCGCCATTTAGTTTTTAGACTGAGTTCGGCATTCGCATTACACACACTTTTATACATATATATCGAAATACAATATTCCATATTAAACATTGAATACGAATCACTCTGCACAACACACTTCCTAAATTATCTATCTCGCGAGTTCGTTCAACTTGTGGCACCGCCCCTATTATTGAAGATCTCGGCAGTTGCTGACGTTTTGGACTGCCCGCCCTTCTACAAACATTTGGTCCTACGAGCCGGATCCTCTTCCGCTCCTCCAGTTAGCATCGGTGGAACAGTCTGATAAGTAAAGCAATTTTTATTGTTTTAGCTATATATATGTACATACACTCAAGGTGCAAGGTTTCCCGTTCTGCCATAGCAACCTGAGCACTTTTAACACAGTGTAGACAAACCTGACCTGCCTCAAAAGGTGCACAGTACGCTTAATGCTATCCTGTCCGTATCTTGTGCTAATTTCTGTCTCCTCGTGGCTGTATGTACATATGCATATACCGGCATATATACATACACACACACACATGAAAACAACAAATTGCAACACAAAAGGCATCCCAAGGGAGTGCTGAGATCAGCACACACATAATAATTGTACTAATATATTAAGAGGATTCTCATAATTTAAAAAAAAAAAAGAAAACAACTTAATAAAGTGGTTGTAATTGGAAGCGCGCCGCAGTCTCAATAACAACAACACCAACAAACAGCTCAACACGGCTGCCATCGCACACATGTACACCAATAAATATTCAATAAAACCGAAAAAGTGCATGTGCGCGTTGCCGGTGGATTTCTTTGCTGATCTATCTGCCTAATTTTCGCGTCCATCTTCAGGCAATTCAGGCATTTAATCCAAGTGTCAGTGCCAACTTATTCGTGATAGAAGTTGTACAGTGCAAGTACAAATCCACCGCCAGTTGATTTGCGACCAGGGCTAGCGCGCTACCCAAGTCGTGACTGAGTCACGGGTTGTCGGCCATGCTTAATTGTTAAGTAAATAAATAATACTTTTATTTCTTATATATTTATTATATATATATATATATATATATATATATATATATATATATATATATATATATATATATATATATATATATATATATATAGTAACATAATCATAATAATTATGTCGCTACGTCAACTGCGCAGTTGGCAGAGCGTATGCTTGAGAGTGTGTCTGTGTGTGTGTATGTGTTGCTTGCAATATATGTGAATGTTAACTAAGCATAGAATATTTGAAGTATCGGCACTTCGCAGGGCTCAGGGTATCTCCTAGTCGAGCCGTCTCGACTAGAGCATTCTTACTTGTTTTATAATCACATCACCGTTGCCATTAGCTTATCGCGTGGCATTTATTCGACCCAACCCAATAATATTTAATTATATATATATAATTGAATATAAGTAAATTTGAGTCGAACTAATACCACGCCAAAAGCTAATGGTAACGTTGATGTGATTTTTTAAAGACGAAGTCACGATTTGTATTTTTCTTGACAACTTGCTTTATTCACAAACAACTTAAGACTAAAGAACATTTTTATCCCAGGCTTATTTATATGCTGTTGAAACTACGCAGCAGCAACATGACGCGTTGATGCAATGGTTCTTTCTAGATGATTCTGGATTCGGGTGGTCGGGCGCGTTAGCAACATGACGCGTTGATGCAACGGTTCTTTCTAGTTAATTCTGGATTCGGGTAGTCGGGCGCGTTAGCAACATGACGCGTTGATTCAGCTGAGCTAGCACGTTGCTATGGGAACAGTTTTTATGTATTGTGAACATAATTATTATGATTATGTTACTTCCCTCTCCTCAAGAGGCGAGCCTGCGAGTCAAGGTGACACAGAAGAATTATATTTGATCGTGTCATCTCGATAACTGTATGTTTTTCTTAATATTATGGGGTCACAAGATAAGTAAAGTATAAGATTACAACTATGAATATGACTATTGTGATTATAATGATTGTATATGTGAGGATAATAGTTTGTGATAAAATTTTACAATATTATTATGCTTTATAAATTTGATTTTAATAATTTCTATTGGGAAATACAATGGTGTAAGATCGACTTCTGGTTAAAAATAGTTATTGCTTATAATTTAAGATTAACATTATTATTATTATTATGTATTTTTTTTTTTTTTTTCCATTTTGTTTTTTAATTTATGTTTCAAGTAATATATTTTATTATTTCTTTGTATCTTTTTCATAATAGAAATGTAATGTAATCAGGTTGAGTTGTGATCGGGATATGGGATAATTTTGATTGTGTTAGTGGATTGAAAATCAATTGGGATATAAATTCAAGTAGAAGGTTTGATTGAAGTATGCTTATGAAGTAGAAACCTGTGGGTTTTGAATTTGGTTAATTTTCTTTAATTTTTTAAACTGTGTTTTATAGTAACGTGTAACTCTGTTTCTGTCAGTAATTTGTTGTGTTTCTTCTCCGAAATAAGTCTCTTCTATTTTTACTCGCGATAGAGCGTCAGCTATGTGGTTTTCTTTTCCTTTTATGTATTTTATATCAAAATCGTATTCTGATAATTTTACTCTCCATCGGGTTAATTTTGAATTTGGTTCTTTCATTTTATACAACCAACATAATGGTTGATGATCACTATTGATTTCGAAATGTCGACCTAGAAGGTAGTGTCGAAATGTTTTTGTTGCCCATACAATAGCTAAAAGTTCCTTTTCTATGGCACTGTAGTTAGTTTCGTGGTCATTAAGGGTCCTGCTGATAAAACTGATAGGATGTCCGTCTTGAGAGAGTACAGCTCCAAGGGCTACATTACTTGCGTCAGTTGTTAAAGTGAATTTATTTTTGAAATCGGGAATTTTTAAAATTGGATCATTGGAAATAAGTTGTTTTAGTTTTTCAAAAGCTCTAATGTATTCTGGGTTTTTAATATCTATTTTTGAATCTTTTCGAAGTACTGATGTCATTGGCTTGGCTATGTCTGCAAAGTTTGGAATAAACTTTCTATAATATCCAGTTAGTCCAAGAAAACCTTTTATTTCTTTAGTTTTTGTGGGAATAGGATATTTTAGAATTGCTTTGGTTTTATCAGGATTGGGTTTTATTCCATCCTTAGTTATGACGTGTCCTAGGAAGGTTGTTTCTTGTTTTAGAAACTCACATTTATCAAGTTGTAATTTGAGATTTGCTTCAGAAAGCTTTTCGAAAACTAATTGCAGTGAGTGTAGGTGTTCTTTTAAAGATGTTGAATATACAATTATATCGTCGAGATATACTAAACAGTGTTTATTTAATAATGGTCGCAAAACATTATTCATGCAACGTTGAAAGGTTGCAGGTGCATTCTTTAATCCAAATGGCATACGAAGATATTCATAATGGCCATGTTTAGTAGAGAAAGCTGTTTTACTAATGGAATCTGGGTGCATTTCAAGTTGATGGAATCCTTTTGCAAGGTCGATTGTTGTAAAATAGTTGCATCTACCTAGTTTTCCTAAAATTTCGTCCATATTTGGTATTGGGTGTCTGTCATTTATGGTTACGTCGTTTAGTTTTCTATAGTCAATTACAATTCTAAATTTTTGTTTACCTGAAGCATCTTGTTTTTTGGGTACGATCCATATAGGACTACAATAAGGAGAATTACTGGGGCGAATAATACCTTGATCTAACATGTCCTGAATTTGCTGTTCAACTTCTTGTTCGTATGCTTGTGGATAGCTGTATGGTTTTGTATGCAAAGGTGAATTGTGGGTGGTGTTAATAACATGTTTTTCTTGATTACTGAAACTAAGTTGGTCGCCTTCTTTGAATTGAATGTGTTGATATTGTTTCAACAAGCTTGTTAAATTAAATTTTTCTTCTTCATTTAAATGTTCTAGTCGGTAAGGGCTTGGGTTAGTATATTCTTTATTTTTGGAATTATCTCTGATTGGATTGTTAAGATGTTGATTAGTTTCAGGATTGGCTAAGAAATGATTTTGGTTTGTGATTGGAATGACGTTGATTAATTTATACTTTCTATTGTATAAAATTACAGTTTGTGATTTATAATCTATAACGGCTTGAGCTTCTGAAAGCAGTTTTCTACCAATTAATAAATCGTAATCTGGTGAAAACTGATGTAGAAGGAATTCGTTATTACTCTTGAATAAGTTGTTGGAAAGGACATTTACTTTTTGTGTGATTGTTAAAGGTCCATTACTGGTGTGAATAAGACAATCGGTATTATGAATTGGTAAATTAAAAATATTAGATGTCATCATATTAACAGTAGATCCTGTGTCTATTAAACATTTTAAATTTTTGCCTTTATAAGTTATAATTATGTATTGTTGGTTTCCGAGGCTGGCAGCTGAATAATTTTCGGCTTTCTCGATTTCTATTTCATTTAATTGTTCTGTCTCATGTTCGGCTGTGGCTGTTTGTATGTATGTGTCATTTGAGTTTTGTGGGTAACTTTGGTCTTGGTAATATTGAGGATAGTATTCAGAATAAGAAGCTATTTGATTATAATTGTGATAGTTAATTTCTTCTTGATTTCTAGTTTCTTCTTCTATGCTCATTTTACTTTGTCTACTTTCTGCAGGTCTAACACGTTTTGTTGGTTGGGTATTGAAAGGGGCTTGTTGTGGAGTTACTTGTGCATGTTGTCCGAAACGATTATTGTCAAATTGGCTCGGTCTTAGAATTGATCTTTGTGTAGGGTATAATGGTCTGACCGTGTTAGGTGTTGGTTGCATTGGTCGATGTGAATAATGATTAGGTGGATAATTAGGTGTTTGTTGCATTGGTCGAGGTGAATAATGATTAGGTGGAAAAATGTTATTGTTAGTATAATTAGGTGTTGGTGTTGGTATTGATGGAAGATATGGTTGTTGAAAATTAGGTCGATATGGGACATAAGGATGGTTTGGTTGAAGAAATGTGGGAAACTTTTGAATATAGGGATTTGGGTGTGACGGCTTGAAACTTTTATCTTGTTTTATTTTGATTTGATTTGATCCTAGACAGGGTTCATCATAAATGTTTTTTTCCTGTAATATATTTATTAAGGATCTTAAGTCGGGGATTTCACAATTTATAATTCGAATGCGAATATCTGTAGGTAGTTTTTGGATTAGGTGGTCGATACTAGTTTTAATTAACCGTGCATACAATGTTTTTTCATCTAGATTATTTTCTAATTCTAGCTTACTCATTAATGTCTGCCTACGGTGTTCTGCTTCTTCTAAGAAAGCTCGTACATTTCCCTTAAATGGGGTACTCCTGAATTCTTCTAACAAGACATGATTTTTGGTTTGTGTCTTGTAGTTTAATATGAGTTGCTTGCGAAGGTCCGACCATGTTGTGAGATTGTTTATGCCAAGAGATAGCATAACTTCACTGCTGATGCAGCTTTCGACAAGTCCAAAAAGTATTAACCTCTGCCTCGCATCATTCGTGGTGTAGAGGGACAATATGTAATCGATCCGTTTGATGAACGTGTATAAATGGTTCTTGTTTCCAGTGAATTTTTCAACAATTTTTAGTTGATTGATTACTTGCGTCATACTTGTGTCAGATAGGGGTGTTGTTGCGTTTCCTTCCATTTTGTTTGTTTAATATATTATTATAGTTTTTTTTTTTCTTAATTTTAAGTTCAGTTTTTTCTTTTTCTTTTTGAATTTATTATTATTAATATTCACTTAAAATTTTGTTCAGTTTTTATATTCACTTAATTTTAAGTTCAGTTTTTCTTTTTCTTTTTTGAATTTATTATTATTCACTTAATTTTTAGTTCAGTTTTTATATTCACTTAATTTTAAGTTCAGTTTTTCTTTTTCTTTTTGAATTTATTATTATTAATATTCACTTAATTTTTTGTTCAGTTTTTATATTCACATAATTTTTTTGTTCAGTTTTTTCTTTTTCTTTTTAAATTTATTAATATTCACTTAATTTTTTGTTCAGTTTTTATATTCACATAATTTTTTGTTCAGTTTTTTCTTTTTCTTTTTAAATTTATTAATATTCACTTAATTTTTTGTTCAGTTTTTATATTCACATAATTTTTAGTTCAGTTTTTATCTTTTTTTAATTTATTATTATTAATCTTATTTTCTTAGTTTTGTTGTTTGGTTTGCACAGATAGCTCTTTCGAATTTTGTGAGATAACCAGAAGTTTCTGGATTTAGTCTCTTCGAATTCTATCGCGTCTTCTTGATTATTTCAAGTTTTTTTGCACAATCTGTGGCTTTGGCAATATGCGAAATTGGTGTACACGTCACTGTCGAGGTTTTTTATTTTTTAAAAACTTGACGCGATATTGACCGTCGCGTGGGTTGCCTTTGCGTTAGTTGTTTAGGGATGAGTGACTAGGCTAAGATTATAACTTAGTTATTGCATCAAGTGCTCTTTATGCTATTATTTATATATGTACTATCTATAATTTGTTCAAATACTAAAATGTTCCCTAGAACGTGCTGCTCAGTGATAAGCGTCATGTTGTAACGCGCCCGACTACCCGAATCCAGAATTACTAGAAAGAACCGTTGCATCAACGCGTCTGTTGTACGGCCCGACCACCCGAATCCAGATTTGAAAGAACCATTGATAGGTCTGTTGTGTGGTAGTTTCAACAGATATAATAAGCCTGGGATAAAAATTTTTTAGTCTTAAGTTGTTTGTGATAAAGAAGTTGTCAAGTAAATACTGTACTTCGTCTTTTAATTCGATCAACGTTACCATTAGCTTTGGCGTGGTATTAGGACTATTATTTATTCAATGGGAGCGGTAGGTAGCATAAAGATCTGATGTACTGATATTCGCCGCGGGAAAGGAACCCACGGACGGTCATTGCGTCAAGTTTTTTCTGGGCGTGTCCTTGTGCAAGCCAAGTTGTGATCTTGTTATCAAGAAGGCGTAGATCAAGATTCCAAAATTGGTTCTAATCGAAGAGATGTGAAACCAAACAATAAATATAGAAATTAAGTTTATATAATAAATTAAAAAGATAAACTGATATTTTATTAAATGAAATTTGATTTATATTAAAGAAAGAAAATGAAAGTGTTACTGACAATTGTGTTTTATTTAAAGAAAGAAATGAAATTTTGATTACTGACTTTGTTTTATTATTCAGTGTTATTGTGTTATGTATTTGTTTAATTCAAAAAGAAAAGTGTTATTGTGATTAATGCATTTTGTGTTTTATTAATTCAAAAAGAAAAAGAAAATTTTTAAAAAATTATTTTTAAACAAAAAATGGAGGGCCCGTGGTTTTGAATGAACAAAACTCCGTTTCAAAGGTCGTTTCCTACCACGTTGGAGGCAGAGGTAATATTTGGATTGTCGAAGTGTCAGCAGTGAAGTTTTTTTGGCATAAACAATCTAAATGGTCGGCCTTGAAGCAATTTTACTCAGACCTCGTCTGTTAGAAGATTCAGGAGTACCTTAAGGGATTAGTTTTAGAAGAAGAGAAACTAGGAGAATTATAGATTAGATTTAGTGTTTTCGTTAATATAGGACACCAACAACTTTTTTTTGATCGCTAGTCCTTAATTCGGATTTAGGTCAATAATCAAAATAAAACTATTTAAGCCGTACCCAATCCCTTCAAGTTTCCTTCCAACCAACCTTTCCCATACCTTTTTCACAACTTTCCACACCACACCAACACTTTATCTAACATTTTTCCACCTTTTTTCACCTCGACCATGCAACAAACACCTAATTTCCACCTAATCTTATTCACATCGACCAATGCAACCAACACCTAACACGGTAGACCATTATACCCTACACAAAGATCAATTCTAAGACCGAGCCAATTTGACAATAATCGTTTCGGACAACATGCACAAGTAACTCCACAACAAGCCCCTTTCAATACCCAACCAACAAAACGTGTTAGACCTGCAGAAAGTAGACAAAGTAAAATGAGCATAGAAGAAGAAATAGAAATCAAGAAGAAATTAACTTCACATTATATCAATAGCTTCTTATTCTGAATACTATCCTCATTTACCAAGACCAAAGTTACCCACAAACTCAAATACACATACATACAAACGCACAGCCGAACATGAGACAGAACAATTAAATGAAATAGAAATCGAGAAAGCCGAAAATTTTCAGCTGCCAGCCTCGGAAACCAACAATACATAATTATCACTTATAAAGGCAAAAATTTAAAATGTTTAATAGACACAGGATCTACTGTTAATATGATGACATCTAATATTTTTAATTTACCAATTCATAATACCGATTGTCTTATTCACACCAGTAATGGACCTTTAACAATCACACAAAAAGTAAATGTCCTTTCCAACAACTTATTCAAGAGTAATAACGAATTCCTTCTACATCAGTTTTCACCAGATTACGATTTATTAATTGGTAGAAAACTGCTTTCAGAAGCTCAAGCCGTTATAGATTATAAATCACAAACTGTAATTTTATACAATAGAAAGTATAAATTAATCAACGTCATTCCAATCACAAACCAAAATCATTTCTTAGCCAATCCTGAAACTAATCAACATCTTAACAATCCAATCAGAGATAATTCCAAAAATAAAGAATATACTAACCCAAGCCCTTACCGACTAGAACATTTAAATGAAGAAGAAAAATTTAATTTAACAAGCTTGTTGAAACAATATCAACACATTCAATTCAAAGAAGGCGACCAACTTAGTTTCAGTAATCAAGAAAAACATGTTATTAACACCACCCACAATTCACCTTTGCATACAAAACCATACAGCTATCCACAAGCATACGAACAAGAAGTTGAACAGCAAATTCAGGACATGTTAGATCAAGGTATTATTCGCCCCAGTAATTCTCCTTATTGTAGTCCTATATGGATCGTACCCAAAAAACAAGATGCTTCAGGTAAACAAAAATTTAGAATTGTAATTGACTATAGAAAACTTAATGACGTAACCATAAATGACAGACACCCAATACCAAATATGGACGAAATTTTAGGAAAACTAGGTAGATGCAACTATTTTACAACAATCGACCTTGCAAAAGGATTCCATCAACTTGAAATGCACCCAGATTCCATTAGTAAAACAGCTTTCTCTACTAAACATGGCCATTATGAATATCTTCGTATGCCATTTGGATTAAAGAATGCACCTGCAACCTTTCAACGTTGCATGAATAATGTTTTGCGACCATTATTAAATAAACACTGTTTAGTATATCTCGACGATATAATTGTATATTCAACATCTTTAAAAGAACACCTACACTCACTGCAATTAGTTTTCGAAAAGCTTTCTGAAGCAAATCTCAAATTACAACTTGATAAATGTGAGTTTCTAAAACAAGAAACAACCTTCCTAGGACACGTCATAACTAAGGATGGAATAAAACCCAATCCTGATAAAATCAAAGCAATTCTAAAATATCCTATTCCCACAAAAACTAAAGAAATAAAAGGTTTTCTTGGACTAACTGGATATTATAGAAAGTTTATTCCAAACTTTGCAGACATAGCCAAGCCAATGACATCAGTACTTCGAAAAGATTCAAAAATAGATATTAAAAACCCAGAATACATTAGAGCTTTTGAAAAACTAAAACAACTTATTTCCAATGATCCAATTTTAAAAATTCCCGATTTCAAAAATAAATTCACTTTAACAACTGACGCAAGTAATGTAGCCCTTGGAGCTGTACTCTCTCAAGACGGACATCCTATCAGTTTTATCAGCAGGACCCTTAATGACCACGAAACTAACTACAGTGCCATAGAAAAGGAACTTTTAGCTATTGTATGGGCAACAAAAACATTTCGACACTACCTTCTAGGTCGACATTTCGAAATCAATAGTGATCATCAACCATTATGTTGGTTGTATAAAATGAAAGAACCAAATTCAAAATTAACCCGATGGAGAGTAAAATTATCAGAATACGATTTTGATATAAAATACATAAAAGGAAAAGAAAACCACATAGCTGACGCTCTATCGCGAGTAAAAATAGAAGAGACTTATTTCGGAGAAGAAACACAACAAATTACTGACAGAAACAGAGTTACACGTTACTATAAAACACAGTTTAAAAAATTAAAGAAAATTAACCAAATTCAAAACCCACAGGTTTCTACTTCATAAGCATACTTCAATCAAACCTTCTACTTGAATTTATATCCCAATTGATTTTCAATCCACTAACACAATCAAAATTATCCCATATCCCGATCACAACTCAACCTGATTACATTACATTTCTATTATGAAAAAGATACAAAGAAATAATAAAATATATTACTTGAAACATAAATTAAAAAACAAAATGGAAAAAAAAAAAAAAATAAATAATAATAATAATAATGTTAATCTTAAATTATAAGCAATAACTATTTTTAACCAGAAGTCGATCTTACACCATTGTATTTCCCAATAGAAATTATTAAAATCAAATTTATAAAGCATAATAATATTGTAAAATTTTATCACAAACTATTATCCTCACATATACAATCATTATAATCACAATAGTCATATTCATAGTTGTAATCTTATACTTTACTTATCTTGTGACCCCATAATATTAAGAAAAACATACAGTTATCGAGATGACACGATCAAATATAATTCTTCTGTGTCACCTTGACTCGCAGGCTCGCCTCTTGAGGAGAGGGAAGTAACATAATCATAATAATTATGTTCACAATACATAAAAACTGTTCCCATAGCAACGTGCTAGCTCAGCTGAATCAACGCGTCATGTTGCTAACGCGCCCGACTACCCGAATCCAGAATTAACTAGAAAGAACCGTTGCATCAACGCGTCATGTTGCTAACGCGCCCGACCACCCGAATCCAGAATCATCTAGAAAGAACCATTGCATCAACGCGTCATGTTGCTGCTGCGTAGTTTCAACAGCATATAAATAAGCCTGGGATAAAAATGTTCTTTAGTCTTAAGTTGTTTGTGAATAAAGCAAGTTGTCAAGAAAAATACAAATCGTGACTTCGTCTTTAAAAAATCACATCAACGTTACCATTAGCTTTTGGCGTGGTATTAGTTCGACTCAAATTTACTTATATTCAATTATATATATATAATTAAATATTATTGGGTTGGGTCGAATAAATGCCACGCGATAAGCTAATGGCAACGGTGATGTGATTATAAAACAAGTAAGAATGCTCTAGTCGAGACGGCTCGACTAGGAGATACCCTGAGCCCTGCGAAGTGCCGATACTTCAAATATTCTATGCTTAGTTAACATTCACATATATTGCAAGCAACACATACACACACACAGACACACTCTCAAGCATACGCTCTGCCAACTGCGCAGTTGACGTAGCGACAGCGCTTGGGCTGCAAGAGGCTTGTGTTGTGGAAATTAAATGTTTAATAACTTTTTTTCTAGAAGGACTTTTTTATTCAAACTTTCAGGGCATGATTATGTTATTAATATGAGTGTATGTGCCGAAGCACAAGTCTGTAGTATTTGAAATGCGTTTTTTGCAAATTTAGGGCGAACGGGGCGTGGCATCCAAAATCCAAAAATTACAAAATGTCTGTATTCTCAACAGGAATATATATACGTAAAAGAGACGAAAAGTTATCGAAATTTATCGATAAAAAGAGAACGGAATGAGTTATCGAATTTTTGAAAAAAACTCGTATAGCGTATGGTATTCAGGAGTATACATGTCAAATTTCAGCTCTCTAGCTTCTGTGGTTTACGAGATCGCTGCGTTCACACAGACGGACGGACGGACGGACGGACAGACGGACAGGGCTATTTCAACTTAGCTCATCGAGCTGATCAAGAATATATATATTTTGTATGGTCTGCGACGTCTCCCTCTGCCTGTTACATACATTTTCACAAAAACATTATACCCTGATTTCCCATTTTCAACGGGCTCAGGGTATAAAAAAACGAAGTCAGGATTTGTATTGACAACTTGTTTTATTCACGATCAACTTAAGACTAACAATATGTGTGTCTATTGAATTAAATTGAGCCCTAACTGAATGTTTGCAACTTTTCGGGTGGTACATGTTGATGAAACAAATGTTTACTTGTGGAGGATACATGTTGCTGGGGATTTGTTTCGATCGATGCCGATCGATGGGGGAGAAGCGCAGACTTGGTAGTTCTTTGTTTACCATTGCCAAGCTTGGGAATGTTTACATTAACTTTCGATCGATGCTGATCGATTGGGGAGAACTGCTCTTTGTTTATAGTTACCAAGCTTGGGAATGCTTACATTAATATATTTCCATCGATGCTGATCGATTGGGGAGAACTGCTCTTTGTTTATAATTACTAAGCTTGGGAATGTTTACATTAATATATTTCCATCGATGCTGATCGATGGGGGAGAAAATGCTTACGTTAATATATTTCTATGGGAACGGCTTTTAGCTATCGTGGACGTAATCGGTATGATTATGTCACTTCCCTCTCCTTAAGAGGCGAGTCTGCGAGTCAAGGTGACACAGAAGGGAACAGTTTTGGTAGATTTGATTGTGTTATTTCTATACATGTGGTTTCTTGTTGTTGCTCTTCACATTGAACTGAAGGTGTTTTGGGCTCGTGAATTTGCTTCTTAAATTTTTTATATCTTGAGCCCATTGAAAATGGGAAATCAGGGTATAATGTTTTTGTGAAAATGTATGTAACAGGCAGAAGGAGACGTAGCAGACCATACAAAGTATATATATTCTTGATCAGCTCGATGAGCTGAGTTGAAATAGCCCTGTCCGTCTGTCCGTCCGTCCGTCCGTCTGTGTGAACGCAGCGATCTCGTAAACCACAGAAGCTAGAGAGCTGAAATTTGACATGTATACTCCTGAATACCATACGCTATACGAGTTTTTTTCAAAAATTCGATAACTCTTCCCGTTCTCTTTTTATCGATAAATTTCGATAACTTTTCGTCTCTTTTACGTACCGTAAGAGCTAGAGACATGAAATTTACTGTGTAGATGCCTGTTGTGAATGCAGACATTTTGTAATTTTTGGATTTTGGATGCCACGCCCCCTTCGCCCTAAATTTGCAAAAAACGCATTTCAAATACTAGAGACTTGTGCTTCGGCACATACACACATATGAATAACATAATCATGCCCTGAAAGTTTGAATCAAAAAGTCCTTCTAGAAAAAAAGTTATTAAACATTTAATTTACCATAGCGTAGGCGTCTTGCAGCCCAAGCGCTGTCGCTACGTCAACTGCGCAGTTGACAGAGCGTGTGCTTGAGCGAGCGTCTGTGTGTGTGTATGTGTTGCTGGCAACATATGTATATGTAAACTAAGCATAGAATATTTGAAGTATCGGCACTTCGCAGGGCTCAGGGTATCTCCTAGTCGAGCCGTCTCGACTAGAGCATTCTTACTTGTTTTTGATTAATATAATGGGGTTACAAGATACGAATTTAAAGTATAAGATTACGACTATGAATATGATTATTGTGATTATAATGATTGTATTATAATGATTGTATATGTAAGGATATTATTTTGTGTTACAATTTTTTCAATGTCATCATGCTTGATAGGTTTGATTTTAATAATTTCTATTGGTGAATACAATGGTGTAAGATCAATTTCTGGTTGAAAATAGTTATCACTTATAATTATGTCATTTATTTGTAGTTTGCATTGATTGATACTTATCATTTTATTGCCCTGAATATTAAGATTAACATTATTTTTCTGGCAATTTTGTTTTACAATTGTATTAGTTATATTCCAAGTTACAATTGTATTTGGCTCAATATATTTTATTTCCTTTTTTATTTATTTCCTTTTTTCAATTATTGGTTTATTGTCTCGATTAAATATTTTATTATCTTTTTCATAATAATTTTGATAGCCATTGTGGTCGGGATATGGAATAATTTTGATTGTATTAGTGGATTCGAAGTCAATTGGGATATGGGATACAATTAGTATGATATTATCTTGGTAGTTAATCCAAGTAGATGTTTTGATTAGAAGTATGTTTCTATTATTGACGCTGTCAAGTTTGTCATATGTGAGTAATTTTGGATTAAAAAGCCCTAATCTTGACAATTGCATACCCATTTCAATATCTTCTACATATTCTATAAACTGTGATAACTGGTAAGTAAAAGTATCTTGTATGTTTTCGTTATTTTGATTATCTTGTATTCTTTTCATGTCATTGTTAATTATGTTTATTATATATTTATTTCGTTCATTTGGACAATATTTAAGGATAGGTTTTTAATATTTTTTTCGAATTCTATTCTGTCGTTATCGTCAAGTGTACCAAAAAGGAATTTGTATAATGAGCCTTCTATATTGAATAATCCGCGTTTACTACGATTCTCATTATGTAGGATTATACCATTTAATTCATGTTGCAATTTATTATATAAGTGATTAATTAGAGTTCAATTTTTGAATAAAGAAATAGACCTACGGAAATATTCGTTTCCTATTATAATTTCAGTTATATTAATTTTTAAAGAGTGATGCTCGAATCTTGTTGGTAATTCTATGGGTTTTTCTGAGAAGAGTAAATATCCGTGATCCGTATCCAAATTATTAATCTGTATTTGTTGGGTGTGGCATATTGTGCAGAATGTAAGTGATAGTATAATTATGAAGTAGAGACCTGTGGGTTTTGAATTCGGTTAATTTTCTTTAATTTTTTAAATTGTGTTTATAGTAACGTGTAATTCTGTTTCTGTTAGTAACTTGGTAATGATCTGGATCTATTTTTTAACGTTTTTATTGACTTTAAAGGGATTTTCTAATTTTCCTTTTTGTAATGGTCCTTTTCGATATCTGGTATCGACTTCGTATTCTTGTCGATCACTGTTGATTTTATTTATTATTTTTTCTTTTTTTTCTTGAGTGTCTAACTTTGGCTGTCCACCATATAAGAATATGTGTGCAGGAGTTTGTCCAGTTGTGTCAGGTTTTGTTTTTGGTGATTGTAAATGTAAAGAATAGTTTCTATTTTACTGAGTTTATTTTCTTCGTCATTTATAGTGTTGATTATTCTAATTTTTTCGTTTATTGTTTTGTGTAGTCGTTCGATGTCTGCTATTCCTGTTTTTGTAGTATTTAGTTGTATTTCTACTCCTTCATTTTCAAGCCATTTCTTGAGTGCTAAGCTGGAAAATGCGCCATCTCGGTCAGCTTTTAATAATATTGGCTTTCCTAACAGATTAAATATACGTATTAATGCGTTCTTGCATTCTATCCAATCTTTTGTTTTAATGTTTTCAAGAGTAGCGAATAAATGTCTATGCAACTAAGATAGTGTTTGCCTTCGGATGAATAAATGTCTATTACAAATTTATCGCGACAATGTTCGGGCCTGGGGGTAATTTTCATCGGCATATTTGTATTTCTGTGTTCGGTTTTTGCTAAGTTACAAATGTTACATTCGTTTATTATGTTTTGTGTTAGTAATTGGCTGTTAGGGAAATAGTAAGTTTCACAGAAGAGTTTATTTGTTTTTTGAATTCCGGGGTCTAAGAGTTTTTCATGAGTCTTCAAAATAAGTTCTTTAAATTCAGTATATGAGTTTATATGTTTTAATTGAATGAGACTTCGTAGAATTTTAGTATGGTTAGTGTTGATAATTTCCTTGTGTGCGTTTTGAAAGATCTCGAAATCTGCATCACTGTCTATAAACATAACACTAACTTGTACAAAAATAGTCAATCAAATATTTTTCAGCTCTGTCCTTGGTCATGTTATCGTATGTAATGTGTATTATTAATTTTTTGAAGTAATTCGGTTTTTTTATATTTGGAATGCCTTTAGAAAATATAATTTGTCTTTTGAATGTGTTTATTGGTTTCTCTGTAATGCAAATTAAATTACTATTGTCTTCGTCAGCGCTATGTTGTGTTTCTTCTCCGAAATAAGTCTCTTCTATTTTTACTCGCGATAGGGCGTCAGCTATGTGGTTTTCTTTTCCTTTTATGTATTTTATATCAAAATCGTATTCTGATAATTTTACTCTCCATCGGGTTAATTTTGAATTTGGTTCTTTCATTTTATACAACCAACATAATGGTTGATGATCACTATTGATTTCGAAATGTCGACCTAGAAGGTAGTGTCGAAATGTTTTTGTTGCCCATACAATAGCTAAGAGTTCCTTTTCTATGGCACTGTAGTTAGTTTCGTGGTCATTAAGGGTCCTGCTGATAAAACTGATAGGATGTCCGTCTTGAGAGAGTACAGCTCCAAGGGCTACATTACTTGCGTCAGTTGTTAAAGTGAATTTATTTTTGAAATCGGGAATTTTTAAAATTGGATCATTGGAAATAAGTTGTTTTAGTTTTTCAAAAGCTCTAATGTATTCTGGGTTTTTAATATCTATTTTTGAATCTTTGCGAAGTACTGATGTAATTGGTTTGGCTATGTCTGCAAAGTTTGGAATAAACTTTCTATAATATCCAGTTAGTCCAAGAAAACCTTTAATTTCTTGTCCTAGGAAGGTTGTTTCTTGGTTGAGAAACTCACATTTATCAAGTTGTAATTTGAGATTTGCTTCAGAAAGCTTTTCAAAAACTAATTACAGTGAGTGTAGGTGTTCTTTTAAAGATGTTGAATATACAATTATATCGTATATTGGGAGATATACTAAACAGTGTTTATTTAATAATGGTCGCAAAACATTATTCATGCAACGTTGAAAGGTTGCAGGTGCATTCTTTAATCCAAATGGCATACGAAGATATTCATAATGGCCATGTTTAGTAGAGAAAGCTGTTTTACTAATGGAATCTGGGTGCATTTCAAGTTGATGGAATCCTTTTGCAAGGTCGATTGTTGTAAAATAGTTGCATCTAGTTTTCCTAAAATTTCGTCCATATTTGGTATTGGGTGTCTGTCATTTATGGTTACGTCGTTTAGTTTTCTATAGTCAATTACAATTCTAAATTTTTGTTTACCTGAAGCATCTTGTTTTTTGGGTACGATCCATATAGGACTACAATAAGGAGAATTACTGGGGCGAATAATACCTTGATCTAACATGTCCTGAATTTGCTGTTCAACTTCTTGTTCGTATGCTTGTGGATAGCTGTATGGTTTTGTATGCAAAGGTGAATTGTGGGTGGTGTTAATAACATGTTTTTCTTGATTACTGAAACTAAGTTGGTCGCCATCTTTGAATTGAATGTGTTGATATTGTTTCAACAAGCTTGTTAAGTTAAATTTTTCTTCTTCATTTAAATGTTCTAGTCGGTAAGGGCTTGGGTTAGTATATTCATTATTTTTGAATTATCTCTGATTGGATTGTTAAGATGTTGATTAGTTTCAGGATTGGCTAAGAAATGATTTTGGTTTGTGATTGGAATGTCGTTGATTAATTTATACTTTCTATTGTATAAAATTACAGTTTGTGATTTATAATCTATAACGGCTTGAGCTTCTGAAAGCAGTTTCCTACCAATTAATAGATCGTAATCTGGTGAAAATTGATGTAGAAGGAATTCATTATTACTCTTGAACAAGTTGTTGGAAAGGACGTTCACTTTTTGGGTGATTGTTAAGGGTCCATTACTGGTGTGAATAAGACAATCGGTATTATGAATTGGTAAATTAAAAACATTAGATGTCATCATATTAACAGTAGATCCTGTGTTTTCAATTTTTGCCTTTATAAGTTATAATTATGTATTGTTGGTTTCCGAGGCTGGCAGCTGAAAATTTTCGGCTTTCTCGATTTCTATTTCATTCAATTGTTCTGTTTCATGTTCGGCTGTGGCTGTTTGTATGTAATTGTCATTTGAATTTTGTGGGTAACTTTGTTCTTGGTAATATTGAGGACAATATTCAGAATAAGGAGCTGCTTGATTATAATATTCTTGCTGCATATAATCGTGATAGTTTATTTCTTCTTGATTTCTAGTTTCTTCTTCTATGCTCATTTTACTTTGTCCACTTTCTGCAGGTCTAACACGTTTTGTTGGTTGGGTATTGAAAGGGGCTTGTTGTGGAGTTACTTGTGCATGTTGTCCGCAACGATTATTGTCAAATTGGCTCGGTTTTAGAATTGATCTTTGTGTAGGGTATAATGGTCTGACCGTGTTAGGTGTTGGTTGCATTGGTCGATGTGAATAATGATTAGGTGGATAATTAGGTGTTTGTTGCATTGGTCGAGGTGAATAATGATTAGGTGGAAAAATGTTATTGCTAGTATTATTAGGTGTTGGTGTTGATATTGGTGGAAGATATGGTTGCTGAAAATAAGGTCGATATGGGACATAAGGATGGTTTGGTTGAAGGAATGTGGGAAATCTTTGAGTATAGGGATTTGGGTATGACGGCTTAAAATTTTTATCTTGTTTTGCTTTGATTTGATTTGAATTTAGACAGGGTTCATATGTTTTCTTGTAATATGTTTATTAAAGATCTTAAATCGGGAATTTCGCAATTTATAATTCGAATACAAATATTTGTAGGTAGTTTTTGGATTAAGTCGTCAATACTAGTTTTAATTAGTCGTGCATACAATATTTTTTCATCTACATTATTTTCTAGTTCTAGCTTACTCATCAGTGTTTGCCTGCGATGTTCCGCCTCTTCCAAAAAAGCTCGAACATTTCCCTTGAATGGGGTGCTCCTGAATTCTTCTAACAAGACATGATTTTTGGTTTGTGTCTTGTAGTTTAATATGAGTTGCTTTCGAAGGTCCCACCATGTTGTAAGGTTGTTTACACAACACGGCTGCCATCGCACACATGTACACCAATAAATATTCAATAAAACCGAAAAAGTGCATGTGCGCGTTGCCGGTGGATTTCTTTGCTGATCTATCTGCCTAATTTTCGCGTCCATATTCAGGCAATTCAGGCATTTAATCCAAGTGTCAGTGCCAACTTATTCGTGATAGAAGTTGTACAGTGCAAGTACAAATCCACCGCCAGTTGATTTGCGACCAGGGCTAGCGCGCTACCCAAGTCGTGACTGAGTCACGGGTTGTCGGCCAAGCTTAATTGTTAAGTAAATAAATAATACTTTTATTTCTTATATATTTAAATACTTATATATATATATATATAATTGAATATAAGTAAATTTGAGTCGAACTAATACCACGCCAAAAGCTAATGGTAACGTTGATGTGATTTTTTAAAGACGAAGTCACGATTTGTATTTTACTTGACAACTTGCTTTATTCACAAACAACTTAAGACTAAAGAATATTTTTATCCTAGGCTTATTTATATGCTGTTGAAATTACGCAGCAGCAACATGACGCGTCGCTGCAACGGTTCTTTTACCGTTAGTCGGGCGCGTTAGCAACATGACGCGTTGATGCAACGGTTCTTTCTAGTTAATTCTGGATTCGGGTGGTCGGGCGCGTTAGCAACATGACGCGTTGATGCAACGGTTCTTTCTAGTTAATTCTGGATTCGGGTGGTCGGGCGCGTTAGCAACATGACGCGTTGATGCAACGGTTCTTTCTATCCAGTTAATTCTGGATTGGCAATTCCAATAAATTTCAGCTGAGCTAGCACGTTGCTATGGGAACAGTTTTTTATGTATTGTGAACATAATTATTATGATTATGTTACTTCCCTCTCCTCAAGAGGCGAGCCTGCGAGTCAAGGTGACACAGAAGAATTATATTTGATCGTGTCATCTCGATAACTGTATGTTTTTCTTAATATTATGGGGTCACAAGATAAGTAAAGTATAAGATTACAACTATGAATATGACTATTGTGATTATAATGATTGTATATGTGAGGATAATAGTTTGTGATAAAATTTTACAATATTATTATGCTTTATAAGTTTGATTTTAATAATTTCTATTGGGAAATACAATGGTGTAAGATCGACTTCTGGTTAAAAATAGTTATTGCTTATAATTTAAGATTAACATTATTATTATTTTTTTTTTTTTTTTTTTTTTTTTGCAATTTTGTTTTTTAATTTATGTTTCAAGTAATAATATAATTCAAGAAATAATAATTTCTTTGTATCTTTTTCATAATAGAAATGTAATGTAATCAGGTTGAGTTGTGATCGGGATATGGGATAATTTTGATTGTGTTAGTGGATTGAAAATCAATTGGGATATAAATTCAAGTAGAAGGTTTGATTGAAGTATGCTTATGAAGTAGAAACCTGTGGGTTTTGAATTTGGTTAATTTTCTTTAATTTTTTAAACTGTGTTTTATAGTAACATGTAACTCTGTTTCTGTCAGTAATTTGGTAATGATCTGGATTTATTTTTTCAACGTTTTTATTGGCTTTAAAGGGATTTTCTAATTTTCCTTTTTGTAATGGTCCTTTTCGATATCTGGTATCGACTTCGTATTCTTGTCGGTCACTGTTGATTTTATTTATAACTTTTTCTTTTTTTTCTTGAGTGTCTAACTTTGGTTGTCCATCATATAAGAATATGTGTGCAGGAGTTTGTCCAGTTGTGTCATGTTTTGTTTTGTGATTGTAAATGTAAAGAATGGTTTCTATTTTACTGAGTTTATTTTCTTCGTCATTTAAAGTATTGATTATTCTAATTTTTTCGTTTATTGTTTTGTGTAGTCGTTCGATGTCTGCTATTCCTGTTTTTGTAGTATTTAGTTGTATTTCTACTCCTTCATTTTCAAGCCATTTCTTGAGTGCTAAGCTGGAAAATGCGCCATCTCGGTCAGCTTTTAATAATATTGGCTTTCCTAACTGATTAAATATACGCATTAATGCGTTCTTGCATTCTATCCAATCTTTTGTTTTAATGTTTTCAAGAGTAGCGAATTTTGAATAAATGTCTATGCAACTAAGATAGTGTTTGCCTTCGGATGAATAAATGTCTATTACATATTTATCGCGGGCCTGGGGGTAATTTTCATCGGCATGTTTGTGTTTCTGTGTTCGGTTTTTGCTAAGATACAAATGTTACATTCATTTATTATGTTTTGTGTTAGTAATTGGCTGTTAGGGAAATAATAAGTTTCACAAAAGACTTTATTTGTTTTTTGAATTCCGGGGTGTAAGAGTTTTTCATGATTCTTCAAGATAAGTTCTTTAAATTCAGCATATGAGTTTATATTTTTTAATTGAATGAGACTTCGTAGAATTTTAGTATGGTTAGTGTTGATAATTTCTTTGTGTGCGTTTTGAATGATCTCGAAATCTGCATCACTGTCTATAAACATTACACTAGTCTTTGTACAAAAATAGTCAATTAAATATTTTTCGGCTTTGTCTTTAGTCATGCTATCATATGTAATGTGAATTATTAATTTTTTGAAGTAATTCTGTTTTTTAATATTTGGAATGCCTTTAGAAAATATAATTTGTCTTTTGAATGTGTTTATTGGTTTCTCTGTAATGCAAATTAAATTACTATTGTCTTCGTCAGCGCTATGTTGTGTTTCTTCTCCGAAATAAGTCTCTTCTATTTTTACTCGCGATAGAGCGTCAGCTATGTGGTTTTCTTTTCCTTTTATGTATTTTATATCAAAATCGTATTCTGATAATTTTACTCTCCATCGGGTTAATTTTGAATTTGGTTCTTTCATTTTATACAACCAACATAATGGTTGATGATCACTATTGATTTCGAAATGTCGACCTAGAAGGTAGTGTCGAAATGTTTTTGTTGCCCATACAATAGCTAAAAGTTCCTTTTCTATGGCACTGTAGTTAGTTTCGTGGTCATTAAGGGTCCTGCTGATAAAACTGATAGGATGTCCGTCTTGAGAGAGTACAGCTCCAAGGGCTACATTACTTGCGTCAGTTGTTAAAGTGAATTTATTTTTGAAATCGGGAATTTTTAAAATTGGATCATTGGAAATAAGTTGTTTTAGTTTTTCAAAAGCTCTAATGTATTCTGGGTTTTTAATATCTATTTTTGAATCTTTTCGAAGTACTGATGTCATTGGCTTGGCTATGTCTGCAAAGTTTGGAATAAACTTTCTATAATATCCAGTTAGTCCAAGAAAACCTTTTATTTCTTTAGTTTTTGTGGGAATAGGATATTTTAGAATTGCTTTGATTTTATCAGGATTGGGTTTTATTCCATCCTTAGTTATGACGTGTCCTAGGAAGGTTGTTTCTTGTTTTAGAAACTCACATTTATCAAGTTGTAATTTGAGATTTGCTTCAGAAAGCTTTTCGAAAACTAATTGCAGTGAGTGTAGGTGTTCTTTTAAAGATGTTGAATATACAATTATATCGTCGAGATATACTAAACAGTGTTTATTTAATAATGGTCGCAAAACATTATTCATGCAACGTTGAAAGGTTGCAGGTGCATTCTTTAATCCAAATGGCATACGAAGATATTCATAATGGCCATGTTTAGTAGAGAAAGCTGTTTTACTAATGGAATCTGGGTGCATTTCAAGTTGATGGAATCCTTTTGCAAGGTCGATTGTTGTAAAATAGTTGCATCTACCTAGTTTTCCTAAAATTTCGTCCATATTTGGTATTGGGTGTCTGTCATTTATGGTTACGTCGTTTAGTTTTCTATAGTCAATTACAATTCTAAATTTTTGTTTACCTGAAGCATCTTGTTTTTTGGGTACGATCCATATAGGACTACAATAAGGAGAATTACTGGGGCGAATAATACCTTGATCTAACATGTCCTGAATTTGCTGTTCAACTTCTTGTTCGTATGCTTGTGGATAGCTGTATGGTTTTGTATGCAAAGGTGAATTGTGGGTGGTGTTAATAACATGTTTTTCTTGATTACTGAAACTAAGTTGGTCGCCTTCTTTGAATTGAATGTGTTGATATTGTTTCAACAAGCTTGTTAAATTAAATTTTTCTTCTTCATTTAAATGTTCTAGTCGGTAAGGGCTTGGGTTAGTATATTCTTTATTTTTGGAATTATCTCTGATTGGATTGTTAAGATGTTGATTAGTTTCAGGATTGGCTAAGAAATGATTTTGGTTTGTGATTGGAATGACGTTGATTAATTTATACTTTCTATTGTATAAAATTACAGTTTGTGATTTATAATCTATAACGGCTTGAGCTTCTGAAAGCAGTTTTCTACCAATTAATAAATCGTAATCTGGTGAAAACTGATGTAGAAGGAATTCGTTATTACTCTTGAATAAGTTGTTGGAAAGGACATTTACTTTTTGTGTGATTGTTAAAGGTCCATTACTGGTGTGAATAAGACAATCGGTATTATGAATTGGTAAATTAAAAACATTAGATGTCATCATATTAACAGTAGATCCTGTATCTATTAAACATTTTAAATTTTTGCCCTTATAAGTGATAGTTATGTATTGTTGGTTTCCGAGGCTGGCAACTGAAAATTTTCGGCTTCCTCGATTTCTATTTCATTTAATTGTTCTGTCTCATGTTCGGCTGTGACTGTTTGTATGTATGTGTCATTTGAGTTTTGTGGGTAACTTTGGTCTTGGTAATATTGAGGATAGTATTCAGAATAAGAAGCTACTTGATTATAATTGTGATAGTTAATTTCTTCTTGATTTCTAGTTTCTTCTTCTATGCTCATTTTACTTTGTCCACTTTCTGCAGGTCTAACACGTTTTGTTGGTTGGGTATTGAAAGGGGCTTGTTGTGGAGTTACTTGTGCATGTTGTCCGAAACGATTATTGTCAAATTGGCTCGGTCTTAGAATTGATCTTTGTGTAGGGTATAATGGTCTGACCGTGTTAGGTGTTGGTTGCATTGGTCGATGTGAATAATGATTAGGTGGATAATTAGGTGTTTGTTGCATTGGTCGAGGTGAATAATGATTAGGTGGAAAAATGTTATTGTTAGTATTATTAGGTGTTGGTGTTGATATTGGTGGAAGATATGGTTGCTGAAAGTAAGGTCGATATGGGACATAAGGATGGTTTGGTTGAAGGAATGTGGGAAATCTTTGAGTATAAGGATTTGGGTGTGACGGCTTAAAATTTTTATCTTGTTTTGCTTTGATTTGATTTGAATTTAGACTGGGTTCATCATAAAGATTTTTTTCTTGTAATATGTTTATTAAAGATCTTAAATCGGGAATTTCGCAATTTATAATTCGAATACAAATATTTGTAGGTAGTTTTTGGATTAAGTCGTCAATACTAGTTTTACTTAGTCGTGCATACAATATTTTTTCATCTACATTATTTTCTAGTTCTAGCTTACTCATCAGTGTTTGCCTGCGATGTTCTGCCTCTTCCAAAAAAGCTCGAACATTTCCCTTGAATGGGGTGCTCCGGAATTCTTCTAACAAGACATGATTTTTGGTTTGTGTCTTGTAGTTTAATATGAGTTGCTTGCGAAGGTCCCACCATGTTGTAAGGTTGTTTACGCCAAGAGATAGCATAACTTCACTGCTGATGCAGCTTTCGACAAGTCCAAAAAGTATTGACCTCTGCCTCGCATCATTGGTGGTGTAGAGGGACAATATGTAATCAATCCGTTTGATGAACGTGTATAAATGGTTCTTGTTTCCAGTGAATTTTTCAACAATTTTTAGTTGATTGATTACTTGCGTCATACTTGTGTCAGATAGGGGTGTTGTTGCGTTTCCTTCCATTTTGTTTGTTTAATATATTATTATAGTTTTTTTTCACTTAATTTTAAGTTCAGTTTTTTCTTTTTCTTTTTGAATTTATTATTATGAATATTCACTTAATTTTTAGTTCAGTTTTTATATTCACTTAATTTTAAGTTCAGTTTTTCTTTTTCTTTTTGAATTTATTATTATTAATATTCACTTAATTTTTTGTTCAGTTTTTATATTCACATAATTTTTTGTTCAGTTTTTTCTTTTTATACCCTGAGCCCATTGAAAATGGGAAATCAGGGTATAATGTTTTTGTGAAAATGTATGTAACAGGCAGAAGGAGACGTCGCAGACCATACAAAGTATATATATTCTTGATCAGCTCGATGAGCTGAGTTGAAATAGCCCTGTCCGTCTGTCCGTCCGTCTGTGTGAACGCAGCGATCTCGTAAACCACAGAAGCTAGAGAGCTGAAATTTGACATGTATACTCCTGAATACCATACGCTATACGAGTTTTTTTCAAAAATTCGATAACTCTTCCCGTTCTCTTTTTATCGATAAATTTCGATAACTTTTCGTCTCTTTTACGTACCGTAAGAGCTAGAGACCTGAAATTCACTATATAGATTCCTGTTGTGAATGCAGACATTTTGTAATTTTTGGTTTTTGGATACCACGCCCCCTTCGCCCTAAATTTGCAAAAAACGCATTTCAAATACTAGAGACTTGTGCTTCGGCACATACACACATATGAATAACATAATCATGCCCTGAAAGTTTGAATTAAAAAGTCCTGCTAGAAAAAAAGTTATTAAACATTTAATTTCCACAACATAAGCCTCTAGCCTCTCGCTACGTCAACTGCGCAGTTGACAGAGCGTGTGTTTGAGCGAGCGTCTGTGTGTGTGTATGTGTTGCTGGCAACATATGTATATGTAAACTAAGCATAGAATATTTGAAGTAGCGGCACTTCGCAGGGCTCAGGGTATCTCCTAGTCGAGCCGTCTCGACTAGAGCATTCTTACTTGTTTTTGATTAATATAATGGGGTTACAAGATACGAATTTAAAGTATAAGATTACGACTATGAATATGATTATTGTGATTATAATGATTGTATTATAATGATTGTATATGTAAGGATATTATTTTGTGTTACAATTTTTTCAATGTCATCATGCTTGATAGGTTTGATTTTAATAATTTCTATTGGTGAATACAATGGTGTAAGATCAATTTCTGGTTGAAAATAGTTATCACTTATAATTATGTCATTTATTTGTAGTTTGCATTGATTGATACTTATCATTTTATTGCCCTGAATATTAAGATTAACATTATTTTTCTGGCAATTTTGTTTTACAATTGTATTAGTTATATTCCAAGTTACAATTGTATTTGGCTCAATATATTTTATTATTTCTTTACCATTTATATGTTCGTAATTACAGATTGGTTTTGTGTGTAGTAGGATTTTTGATATGCATTCATCAATTATTGGTTTATTGTCTCGATTAAATATTTTATTATCTTAGATGTTTTGATTAGAAGTATGTTTCTATTATTGACGCTGTCAAGTTTGTCATATGTGAGTAATTTTGGATTAAAAAGCCCTAATCTTGACAATTGCATACCCATTTCAATATCTTCTACATATTCTATAAACTGTGATAACTGGTAAGTAAAAGTATCTTGTATGTTTTCGTTATTTTGATTATCTTGTATTCTTTTCATGTGTAATGGTCGGCTAGTAGTAAACAGCAAAAATATTGTTACAGCGCAAAGCGAGGCTGACGAATTTGTCACCTGCGCTGTAACGGGAGATAAGAAAGAAACAAATCGAAAGCAAGAGAGCAAAACAGAGCTTTTTGGGAGCGAGATTATGCTCCGCAGATATCAAGCAGCTTCTGCATCATTGCACGTGAGAGTCAGCTGCGCATGCGAGCTTTGAATAAATGCAACCATGCCATTCCAATTCTTATTGGAATGTGGGCATATAAAAGGGCAGTCACCTTCCCAAATACTCTCTTTCTCTCTCGCCAACCACAAAATTGTGATTAATTTTTGGATAACACACACACATATATATATGATAGAGATATATATTTATAAATATACATATATATATAGCAGAAAAAATTATATATATAAAATTAATATATATACAAAAAAATAAGAATTTAGGATCCAAATTTTATTTATCGTCGTTGGAACAGGTATGTGTAGCTAATCGGCCAAGGCTTAGTTTTTTTTGTAAACTAAGTAGCCACTTTCCTTTTTTTTTCAGTAGACTCCTAACCTCCACGCCCTACTTTTTCCACATGGTAGCCTGGCGGAGGTTAGGGTCAAAATTTTTTTTTGGTTCTTCTCGTTTTCTTGTTGGAGCCCACCCGAGACCAGCAGCGCTAGCAGCCGAAAAAAAGAAGTGTAGTGCAAGCGACCCGCAGAAGCGGCGTATAAAGAAAAAAAACAGAAAAAAACCGAACCCAAATATTAAATATAAAATTAAATATAAAAAATATAATAAATATAATACTATATATATTACATATAGTATCATTAAATTTGTGGACCCTAATAAACTTTAAAAAGTAAAGAAAATATTGAATAAAGTAGTTTGGCAAACCACGGCCAAAGTGAGTGTAATTATTGTGAGTGAAGCGAACCGCGTGTTCGACAACCAAAAAGAAAAGCAAAAACAGAAAAGACGAAAAAAATAAAGAAGAAAAGAAATAAAAAAAAAAAATTTTCAAGAACCTAGTACTAATTAACATTTGTTAAACTCAGAATTTATTAGTTATATGTATAGTGTATGTGCAGATATATATATATATATATGTATATATGTGTACGAAGAAAAATTAAATATATTTTTTTGTAAGTGCTAAATTTGTAAATTTAGAAAATTTTATTCATCATTCATATTCATCATTATAATCATCACCAACATTCATCGACATACCGACGGAAAGCTTTCCAGCGCGGGAGTTCATGTAAGTTTTTTTACTATTTTTACTACAACATGTAACGTTTTTTTTGAACAAAAAAAAAAAAGAGAAAAAAATAGAAAAAAAAGAGAAAATGTGTTATATATAAAATTTATAAAATTTTTCCATTTTTTTAAATTTTCAATAAATAAATAAATTTAATAATTTTTTTTTCAAAAAAAAAAAAAAAAAAAAAAAAGAGGAAATTTATATATACACACTTTTTATACTTTTTCGTTAAAACAAAATTTACATTTTTTCTAAATTCATGCATCTTACAAAAGAAATTTTTGTTGGTTGAATACCTATAATTATTTACATCCACATACAATATATATATATATATATTCGCACCTCTACATACCCCATACTTTAGGCTTTAGGAAATTTTTGTATAAAAGAAAAATGAATTTTTAGTTATTCGCCAATAACATGTATTTTAGAATTAAGTACCCAATTAAATGAAATGATTTTTTTGAAAAAAATGAAATAATGATTGAATAATTTTTAGGGGCTACAAAATGTTAGGGTGATCGGATAAAGTAGGGAATCTCCAAAAAACATCCGCATATAGAGATTCATGGTAGGGAGGGTACAGAAAGCGAGCATCAACAACAGCCTAGATCTCGCATAGCAACCGTTAGTGTGAACTGGTTTTGCATTTTTTCGTTTTTTTTTTCTTTCACCGGTAGAATAGGCATATTTGGCCTTGTGTTTCTTGGAGCTTCAGGTTCCACATTTTTTTTTGTTTCTTAGGGACTCTATAATTTAAAAATTTGTGGCACAGAGCCGTTCGGACGCAGCAACACCCACCCCACCCGAAAGAGCTAGGGTATATTAGGGTCCCAACCTCTGCTGTCGGACCGAGGTTCATTCGCTAACGACCGGCACAGACAAGTGTAGCGTAAAGCACTTGTCACCTAAATTTTTTTTTGGCGCCCAACGTGGGCAGGCCTAGAATAGCGAAGCGTAATTGCCACATAAATTTTTTGGCGCCCAACGTGGGGCCGGCACGGGGATCGATCATTTTGCTTGATCTGTTTACGTGTTAGTCACACATCCCGGTGATGTGAGTAACCGAACAGCTGACATAGGGAGAAATTTTCTTGTTTAGGTATTGGAACTTTAGCATTTGGCTGAGATCGGATGCATTGCCGACCTATGCAATTAAGTTAACGCACTCAATGTAAAGCACAATAAATTTTTAAAAAATTAAATTTGAAAATTAGGATATTTCGGTAACAACAACAAATCTCACAATCACAGCTCATTTGTCTTCGTTAACCATTTTCTTTTGATATTTTTTACTTGAAGTTGATGAAATTCCATATTGTTGGTCCACTTCTGGAATAAGAAGTATTCGGCTCAGATCGGATACCTTACCGATGTAGGAATACCACATAAATCAAATAGATTAATGAAATTGGTTTTCATTCCCGATTGTTCTATCGGATACTAATTGCAATAGCAAAAATAAAATAAAATACAAAAATAATAATAATGCTAAACTTGTTTATTACTAATTGTTATAAAATTTTTTTTTCTATCACCTAAGCATTACGTAGCCCATTTGAGAAATTTTAGTTGAACAACTATGCCTTTAGCACATAGCCCACAACTTACCCCCGCCTCTTCTGAGGAGGCGAAGAATTGTGATATATGCTGTCAGATTCTGACAAACACGCAATCTTGCTATATCACCAATTGCAGACACATTTATCATAGAAGATGCTTAGAAGATTGGTTAAAAAATCACAATAATTGTCCAATTTGTGCCGCGGAGGTACACTTAGCTGAATTAAAGTTAGTGATTGGAAACTGCTCGCCTCAATCTAAGCAAGCAGATCCTTCACTTCCAGGCCCAAGTACTCGGGTAGTGACTCGTAACTTGGCCAAAACCTTAAAAGACATCGAAACTAATAAAGTCATCTCAGACCAGCGCGCATTAGAGGTGAGTGATGAGCCGCTAGTGGAGCTAGATAATAGCAACGGTCCTAACCCAAATGAACGTCTTCCTTCACGGGGTGTAAACTCAAGGAGAAGAGGACGTCCATATCGTTCGGTAAACACTCGTCGAGAAGAATACGTGCCGGTTGATTATTCGACCATACAGAACATGATTGAGCAAACCGTGACTCGTTTAATGTCGACTTTGAATGTGAGCCATCGATCTCCACCCAATGTCTTACCGCGTACGACAGTTCAAATGTCATCGCCAAGTCATACATCAGTACATACTAGTCAAGTTGCGCAAATAATGCAGAAATGGAATATCCAATTTGATGGTACGGATGAGGGTTTGAGTGTCAGTGAATTTATGTACCGCGTGAAGGTACTAACCGATGATACGCTAGAAGGAGACTTAGATGCTTTATGCAAGCATATGCATATCCTATTCGTAGGTAGAGCCAGGGATTGGTACTGGAGATACCATAAAAAAGTAGACCGCATTACTTGGTCAGACTTTTGTTTTTCGTTACGTCAACAGTATACTGATTATAGATCAGAGTTCGCCTGTAAGGAGCAAATACGGTCCCGAAAACAAAAACCGGGAGAACCTTACACTAAATTTTATGAGGGAGTGGTTTCTCTCATTGATAAGTCGTCGGTAACTATAGAGGAAGATGAGTTAATAGAAATTCTTAAGAATAATCTCCTCCCGGAAGCGCGACGCCAGTTATTGTATCAACCTGTACATTCAGTGGGTCAGTTGCGAAAGCTGGTTCAAATGCAGGAGAATTTGATTTCAGAGACCGGTAGCCAGGTTGAGAGCACTTCACGTGTCAGACAGCCTGCGCAACGGCGACAAATTTTTGCAGTTGATGAGCTAGATAGAGAAAGTGGTCCGATTGATAACGACGAACCGGACATCGCGGCTATTCAAAAGGGAAACATAACCTGTTGGAATTGTGGTACGCCAGGACATGTTTGGGAAAATTGTCTAGCTGAGCGTCGCACATTTTGCTATGGGTGTGGTGCTCTTAATGTATATAAACCTCAATGCAAGGTCTGCATTCAGCGGTTGTCGGAAAACCGTCAAAAGGGTGCGCTCACCAACATCAGGACGCTCCCTTCAAAGGAAAATTAAGGAATCCAGAGGCAAGCAAAGACAGCCCTGTTGAATCTCATCCGCCTGAATCCAATTTGGAAACAGTTTCGGACGAGCAAATCACGCCTATGTATTTGCGGCCGTATCACGAACGACTTAGAAATTATTTAGAAGTTAGGCATAAGATTTTTAGTGAAATAAGTCCTCTAAAAACTAGAAGTGCTTTGCGCTGTAAACATTATTATAGAAGGATAAGAAAATATAGGAAGTTATTAATTTCTTCAGTTATATGCAATAAGAATGATTCGCGTTGCTATGCCGAAGTTAGCTTTTTACAATTTACAGAATTAGGTTTATTAGACACAGGCGCAAGTGTTAGTTGTATTGGTTCCGATCTGGCATTAGCGGATTTTTCAAGCTATCGTGAGTTTAAGTCACTTAAATCTCAGGTTCGCACAGCAGACGGAAAAGCTCATGGCGTTGTCGGCGTACTGTACGCACCAATCAATTATAAGGGAGTAACCAAGTCCCTACAGCTTTATATCATTCCCTCTATAAAGCAACGACTAATACTGGGAATAGATTTTTGGAAGGAATTTGCTTTAGCTCCTCATGTTATTAGTGCTGTGCAGTTCCCTTCTAAGGAGTCGGATAAAAGATCCGTTAGTGACGAGGTAGGCGAAAGTAACTCTTTTCCCTTGACTGAGAGCGAAATGCGACAGTTAGAGGTCGTTAAGACACTCTTTCCCAACTGTGAAGAGAGATTAGGACGTACTCGTTTAATACAGCACCATATCGACGTTGGGGACGCACGTCCAGTTAAGCAACGTTTTTATCCAGTCAGCCCAGCGGTGGAAACACTTTTATACGGGGAAATTGACCGAATGCTAGAGCTCGATGTTATCGAACCATCGAACAGCGCTTGGAGTTCTCCTATGCGTCTGGTTGTGAAACCAAACAAAATACGACTCTGTTTGGATGCTCGGAAACTAAACGAAGCAACTAAAAAAGATGCATACCCTTTGCCGGGTATTGAAGGCATTTTTTCGCGGATGCCCCAAGCCAATATTATCTCCAAATTGGATTTAAAAGATGCTTTTTGGCAAATTGAGCTTACCGAAGAGGCAAGGCCATTGACAGCCTTTACCATTCCAGGTCGCCCACTTTATCAATTTAAAGTTATGCCTTTTGGTTTATGTAATGCTCCAGCCACGATGTGTCGTCTCATGGATGAAATTATACCTTCCGACCTTCGTTATTGCGTGTTTGGCTATTTGGACGATGTCTGCATAGTTTCGGAAAGTTTCTCAGCTCACCTGACAGTATTGGTACGTCTCGCAGAACAATTTAAGAAAGCAAATTTAACTCTGAATATTGCCAAAAGTAATTTCTGCGTAAAAAGCGTCAATTATTTGGGACATATCATAGGTAGTGGCGGTATTCGTACAGACCCCAGCAAAATTGAATGTATTGTAAATTGGCCACCACCAAAGAACCTAAAGCAGGTTCGTGGGTTTTTAGGCATATGTGGTTGGTATAGAAGGTTTATTAAAAACTATGCTGAACTCACGTGCCCTATAACCGATGCCTTAACTAAGAAGAAAAAGTTTGTTTGGTCCGAAGAGGCACAAGAAGCAATGGACAAGCTTAAAGCTATCCTCACCACGGCTCCGGTGTTGCAGAACCCGGATTTTTCGAAAAAATTTTATCTGCATTGCGATGCCAGTGACTATGGCATAGGAGCTGTATTAGTCCAATTGTCATCAGATAATGATGAAATGCCGATTGCCTTTATGTCTAAAAAATTGAGTAGTGCGCAGCGAAATTATAGTGTAACCGAAAGAGAATGTTTGGCAGTTGTTTTAGCCATAGAAAAATTTCGCTGTTACTTAGAATTGCAGCCATTTGAAGTAGTAACTGACCATTCTAGCCTGTTATGGCTTATGCGTCAACAAAACGCTTCGGGTAGGCTTGCTAGATGGATTTTTCGCTTGCAGCCCTATAACTTCACAATTGCGCACAGAAAAGGTAAAGACCATATAGTTCCGGATGCCCTATCACGAATTTGTGAAGAAGAAGTGGCAGCGCTAGACATTGGTCCAATTGTGGATTTGGACTCAGCTGCTTTCTTTGACCCTGAGTATCAAGAGCTCAAAAAGAAGTTTACTCTGCAACAGTCCAAATTCCCAGACATTAAGATTTCTAGCCAGTTTATTTACATTCGAACCGAGCACTCTAAAGGCAAGGAAGACCATGATGAGAATCAGTGGAAGTTATGGGTTCCTACTCGACTTAGGTCAGATGTACTTAGGCAAGCACATGATAGTGTGATTTCGTCACACTGTGGTATGCCGAAGACCATAGAAAAGCTGCGAAGGAATTTGTTTTGGCCTGGATTGGCTAACGATGTACGTGCTTACATTCGTAGCTGTGACACCTGCAAGGAAACAAAAGCACCCAACCATATCCTTAGACCGCCAATGGGGTTACAGTCTCCCACATGCAGACCATTTCAAAGGCTTTATGTGGATATTTTAGGACCGTATCCGAGAAGTAAAGGAGGTAATATCGGGTTGCTCATAGTACTAGACCATTTTAGTAAATTTCATTGGCTTTGTCCATTAAAGAAATTTACTTCTGCTTTAATTCAGGAATTTCTACTCAAAGCAATATTTCACTGTTTTGGAGTTCCTGAAGTCTTAGTGAGCGATAATGGCGTACAATTTCGCTCCAATGAATTTAACGCCTTTCTTACCGAATTGGGCGTGAGGCACACATATACTGCTTTGTATTCTCCTCAGAGCAATGCGGCCGAGCGAGTAAATCGTTCGATTTTAGCTGCAATTAGGGCGTATATTAAATCAGATCACACTGAATGGGATAAGAACTTAACTGCTATCTCTTGTGCGCTGAGATCGGCATTTCACCAGTCTGTAGGTTGTTCGCCTTACAAAGCTCTCTTCGGGTTAGATATGATAACCCATGGGGCCGATTATCGTCTCCTAAAGTCGGTATCGTTGTTGGAAGAGCCACAGTGGACAGTTCACAGAACAGATAAGCTCGCCTTGCTGCGAAATGATCTCCAAAAGAATATTCGCACTGCATATGAGCGCAATGCAGCCCAATATAATCTAAGATCCAAGCCAGTGTCTTTTAAGGAAGGTCAAGAGATTTTTAGAAGAAACTTTAGTCTAAGTAAATTTTCTCAGAATTTTAATGCTAAGTTGGCACCACAATTTATTAAATGCCGCATTAAAAAGAAGCTTGGTAATAGCTTTTACTTATTAGAGAATTTACAAGGGCTAGAAGTAGGGACTTATCACGCGAAAGATATTCGGAGCTAATTCCCGCTAATCTTCTTTCTACCGAATCAGATTATCGTGTGTGTAATGGTCGGCTAGTAGTAAACAGCAAAAATATTGTTACAGCGCAAAGCGAGGCTGACGAATTTGTCACCTGCGCTGTAACGGGAGATAAGAAAGAAACAAATCGAAAGCAAGAGAGCAAAACAGAGCTTTTTGGGAGCGAGATTATGCTCCGCAGATATCAAGCAGCTTCTGCATCATTGCACGTGAGAGTCAGCTGCGCATGCGAGCTTTGAATAAATGCAACCATGCCATTCCAATTCTTATTGGAATGTGGGCATATAAAAGGGCAGTCACCTTCCCAAATACTCTCTTTCTCTCTCGCCAACCACAAAATTGTGATTAATTTTTGGATAACACACACACATATATATATGATAGAGATATATATTTATAAATATACATATATATATAGCAGAAAAAAATTATATATATAAAATTAATATATATACAAAAAAATAAGAATTTAGGATCCAAATTTTATTTATCGTCGTTGGAACAGGTATGTGTAGCTAATCGGCCAAGGCTTAGTTTTTTTTGTAAACTAAGTAGCCACTTTCCTTTTTTTTTTCAGTAGACTCCTAACCTCCACGCCCTACTTTTTCCACATGGTAGCCTGGCGGAGGTTAGGGTCAAAATTTTTTTTTTGGTTCTTCTCGTTTTCTTGTTGGAGCCCACCCGAGACCAGCAGCGCTAGCAGCCGAAAAAAAGAAGTGTAGTGCAAGCGACCCGCAGAAGCGGCGTATAAAGAAAAAAAAACAGAAAAAAACCGAACCCAAATATTAAATATAAAATTAAATATAAAAAATATAATAAATATAATACTATATATATTACATATAGTATCATTAAATTTGTGGACCCTAATAAACTTTAAAAAGTAAAGAAAATATTGAATAAAGTAGTTTGGCAAACCACGGCCAAAGTGAGTGTAATTATTGTGAGTGAAGCGAACCGCGTGTTCGACAACCAAAAAGAAAAGCAAAAACAGAAAAGACGAAAAAAATAAAGAAGAAAAGAAATAAAAAAAAAAATTTTCAAGAACCCTAGTACTAATTAACATTTGTTAAACTCAGAATTTATTAGTTATATGTATAGTCGTATGTGCAGATATATATATATATATATGTATATATGTGTACGAAGAAAAATTAAATATATTTTTTTGTAAGTGCTAAATTTGTAAATTTAGAAAATTTTATTCATCATTCATATTCATCATTCATAATCATCACCAACATTCATCGACATACCGACGGAAAGCTTTCCAGCGCGGGAGTTCATGTAAGTTTTTTTTACTATTTTTACTACAACATGTAACGTTTTTTTTGAACAAAAAAAAAAAAAGAGAAAAAAAATAGAAAAAAAAAGAGAAAATGTGTTATATATAAAATTTATAAAATTTTTCCATTTTTTTAAATTTTCAATAAATAAATAAATTTAATAATTTTTTTTTCAAAAAAAAAAAAAAAAAAAAAAAAAGAGGAAATTTATATATACACACTTTTTATACTTTTTCGTTAAAACAAAATTTACATTTTTTCTAAATTCATGCATCTTACAAAAGAAATTTTTGTTGGTTGAATACCTATAATTATTTACATCCACATACAATATATATATATATATATTCGCACCTCTACATACCCCATACTTTAGGCTTTAGGAAATTTTTGTATAAAAGAAAAATGAATTTTTAGTTATTCGCCAATAACATGTATTTTAGAATTAAGTACCCAATTAAATGAAATGATTTTTTTGAAAAAAATGAAATAATGATTGAATAATTTTTAGGGGCTACAAAATGTTAGGGTGATCGGATAAAGTAGGGAATCTCCAAAAAACATCCGCATATAGAGATTCATGGTAGGGAGGGTACAGAAAGCGAGCATCAACAACAGCCTAGATCTCGCATAGCAACCGTTAGTGTGAACTGGTTTTGCATTTTTTCGTTTTTTTTTTCTTTCACCGGTAGAATAGGCATATTTGGCCTTGTGTTTCTTGGAGCTTCAGGTTCCACATTTTTTTTTGTTTCTTAGGGACTCTATAATTTAAAAATTTGTGGCACAGAGCCGTTCGGACGCAGCAACACCCACCCCACCCGAAAGAGCTAGGGTATATTAGGGTCCCAACCTCTGCTGTCGGACCGAGGTTCATTCGCTAACGACCGGCACAGACAAGTGTAGCGTAAAGCACTTGTCACCTAAATTTTTTTTGGCGCCCAACGTGGGCAGGCCTAGAATAGCGAAGCGTAATTGCCACACATGTCATTGTTAATTATGTTTATTATATATTTATTTCGTTCATTTGGACAATATTTAAGGATAGGTTTTTAATATTTTTTTCGAATTCTATTCTGTCGTTATCGTCAAGTGTACCAAAAAGGAATTTGTATAATGAGCCTTCTATATTGAATAATCCGCGTTTACTACGATTCTCATTATGTAGGATTATACCATTTAATTCATGTTGCAATTTATTATATAAGTGATTAATTTGAGTTCAATTTTTGAATAAAGAAATAGACCTACGGAAATATTCGTTTCCTATTATAATTTCAGTTATATTAATTTTTAAAGAGTGATGCTCGAATCTTGTTGGTAATTCTATGGGTTTTTCTGAGAAGAGTAAATATCCGTGATCCGTATCCAAATTATTAATCTGTATTCGTTGGGTGTGGCATATTGTGCAGAATGTAAGTGATAGTATAATTATAAAGTAGAGACCTGTGGGTTTTGAATTCGGTTAATTTTCTTTAATTTTTTAAATTGTGTTTTATAGTAACGTGTAATTCTGTTTCTGTTAGTAACTTGGTAATGATCTGGATCTATTTTTTAACGTTTTTATTGACTTTAAAGGCATTTTCTAATTTTCCTTTTTGTAATGGTCCTTTTCGATATCTGGTATCGACTTCGTATTCTTGTCGATCACTGTTGATTTTATTTATTATTTTTTCTTTTTTTTCTTGAGTGTCTAACTTTGGCTGTCCACCATATAAGAATATGTGTGCTGGAGTTTGTCCAGTTGTGTCAGGTTTTGTTTTTGGTGATTGTAAATGTAAAGAATAGTTTCTATTTTACTGAGTTTATTTTCTTCGTCATTTATAGTGTTGATTATTCTAATTTTTTCGTTTATTGTTTTGTGTAGTCGTTCGATGTCTGCTATTCCTGTTTTTGTAGTATTTAGTTGTATTTCTACTCCTTCATTTTCAAGCCATTTCTTGAGTGCTAAGCTGGAAAATGCGCCATCTCGGTCAGCTTTTAATAATATTGGCTTTCCTAACAGATTAAATATACGTATTAATGCGTTCTTGCATTCTATCCAATCTTTTGTTTTAATGTTTTCAAGAGTAGCGAATTTTGAATAAATGTCTATGCAACTAAGATAGTGTTTGCCTTCGGATGAATAAATGTCTATTACAAATTTATCGCGACAATGTTCGGGCCTGGGGGTAATTTTCATCGGCATATTTGTATACTCTGTGTTCGGTTTTTGCTAAGTTACAAATGTTACATTCGTTTATTATGTTTTGTGTTAGTAATTGGCTGTTAGGGAAATAGTAAGTTTCACAGAAGAGTTTATTTGTTTTTTGAATTCCGGGGTGTAAGAGTTTTTCATGAGTCTTCAAAATAAGTTCTTTAAATTAGATATAAGTTTATATTTTTAATGTGATGAGATTTGTGGTGGTTTTTAAAAAGTCAATCAAATATTTTTCAGCTCTGTCCTTGGTCATGTTATCGTATGTAATGTGTATTATTAATTTTTTAAAGTAATTCTGTTTTTTTATATTTGGAATGCCTTTAGAAAATATAATTTGTCTTTTGTGTTTATTGGTTTCTCTGTAATGCAAATTAAATTACTATTGTCTTCGTCAGCGCTATGTTGTGTTTCTTCTCCGAAATAAGTCTCTTCTATTTTTACTCGCGATAGGGCGTCAGCTATGTGGTTTTCTTTTCCTTTTGTATTTTATATCAAAATCGTATTCTGATAATTTTACTCTCCATCGGGTTAATTTTGAATTTGGTTCTTTCATTTTATACAACCAACATAATGGTTGATGATCACTATTGATTTCGAAATGTCGACCTAGAAGGTAGTGTCGAAATGTTTTTGTTGCCCATACAATAGCTAAGAGTTCCTTTTCTATGGCACTGTAGTTAGTTTCGTGGTCATTAAGGGTCCTGCTGATAAAACTGATAGGATGTCCGTCTTGAGAGAGTACAGCTCCAAGGGCTACATTACTTGCGTCAGTTGTTAAAGTGAATTTATTTTTGAAATCGGGAATTTTTAAAATTGGATCATTGGAAATAAGTTGTTTTAGTTTTTCAAAAGCTCTAATGTATTCTGGGTTTTTAATATCTATTTTTGAATCTTTGCGAAGTACTGATGTAATTGGTTTGGCTATGTCTGCAAAGTTTGGAATAAACTTTCTATAATATCCAGTTAGTCCAAGAAAACCTTTTATTTCTTTAGTTTTTGTGGGAACAGGATATTTTAGAATTGCTTTGATTTTATCAGGATTGGGTTTTATTCCATCCTTAGTTATGACGTGTCCTAGGAAGGTTGTTTCTTGTTTTAGAAACTCACATTTATCAAGTTGTAATTTGAGATTTGCTTCAGAAAGCTTTTCAAAAACTAATTGCAGTGAGTGTAGGTGTTCTTTTAAAGATGTTGAATATACAATTATATCGTATATTGGGAGATATACTAAACAGTGTTTATTTAATAATGGTCGCAAAACATTATTCATGCAACGTTGAAAGGTTGCAGGTGCATTCTTTAATCCAAATGGCATACGAAGATATTCATAATGGCCATGTTTAGTAGAGAAAGCTGTTTTACTAATGGAATCTGGGTGCATTTCAAGTTGATGGAATCCTTTTGCAAGGTCGATTGTTGTAAAATAGTTGCATCTACCTAGTTTTCCTAAAATTTCGTCCATATTTGGTATTGGGTGTCTGTCATTTATGGTTACGTCGTTTAGTTTTCTATAGTCAATTACAATTCTAAATTTTTGTTTACCTGAAGCATCTTGTTTTTTGGGTACGATCCATATAGGACTACAATAAGGAGAATTACTGGGGCGAATAATACCTTGATCTAACATGTCCTGAATTTGCTGTTCAACTTCTTGTTCGTATGCTTGTGGATAGCTGTATGGTTTTGTATGCAAAGGTGAATTGTGGGTGGTGTTAATAACATGTTTTTCTTGATTACTGAAACTAAGTTGGTCGCCTTCTTTGAATTGAATGTGTTGATATTGTTTCAACAAGCTTGTTAAGTTAAATTTTTCTTCTTCATTTAAATGTTCTAGTCGGTAAGGGCTTGGGTTAGTATATTCTTTATTTTTGAATTATCTCTGATTGGATTGTTAAGATGTTGATTAGTTTCAGGATTGGCTAAGAAATTATTTTGGTTTGTGATTGGAATGTCGTTGATTAATTTATACTTTCTATTGTATAAAATTACAGTTTGTGATTTATAATCTATAACGGCTTGAGCTTCTGAAAGCAGTTTCCTACCAATTAATAGATCGTAATCTGGTGAAAATTGATGTAGAAGGAATTCATTATTACTCTTGAACAAGTTGTTGGAAAGGACATTCACTTTTTGTGTGATTGTTAAGGGTCCATTACTGGTGTGAATAAGACAATCGGTATTATGAATTGGTAAATTAAAAACATTAGATGTCATCATATTAACAGTAGATCCTGTGTCTATTAAACATTTTAAATTTTTGCCCTTATAAGTGATAGTTATGTATTGTTGGTTTCCGAAGCTGGCAACTGAAAATTTTCGGCTTCCTCGATTTCTATTTCATTTAATTGTTCTGTTTCATGTTCGGCTGTGGCTGTTTGTATGTATGTGTCATTTGAATTTTGTGGGTAACTTTGTTCTTGGTAATATTGAGGACAGTATTCAGAATAAGGAGCTACTTGATTATAATATTCTTGTTGCATATAATCGTGATAGTTTATTTCTTCTTGATTTCTAGTTTCTTCTTCTATGCTCATTTTACTTTGTCCACTTTCTGCAGGTCTAACACGTTTTGTTGGTTGGGTATTGAAAGGGGCTTGTTGTGGAGTTACTTGTGCATGTTGTCCGAAACGATTATTGTCAAATTGGCTCGGTCTTAGAATTGATCTTTGTGTAGGGTATAATGGTCTGACCGTGTTAGGTGTTGGTTGCATTGGTCGATGTGAATAATGATTAGGTGGATAATTAGGTGTTTGTTGCATTGGTCGAGGTGAATAATGATTAGGTGGAAAAATGTTATTGTTAGTATTATTAGGTGTTGGTGTTGATATTGGTGGAAGATATGGTTACTGAAAATAAGGTCGATATGGGACATAAGGATGGTTTGGTTGAAGGAATGTGGGAAATTTTTGAGTATAGGGATTTGGGTATGACGGCTTAAAATTTTTATCTTGTTTTGCTTTGATTTGATTTGAATTTAGACAGGGTTCATCATAAATGTTTTTTTCTTGTAATATGTTTATTAAAGATCTTAAATCGGGAATTTCGCAATTTATAATTCGAATACAAATATTTGTAGGTAGTTTTTGGATTAAGTGGTCAATACTAGTTTTAATTAGCCGTGCATACAATATTTTTTCATCTACATTATTTTCTAGTTCTAGCTTACTCATTAGTGTTTGCCTGCGATGTTCCGCCTCTTCCAAAAAAGCTCGAACATTTCCCTTGAATGGGGTGCTCCTGAATTCTTCTAACAAGACATGATTTTTGGTTTGTGTCTTGTAGTTTAGTATGAGTTGCTTTCGAAGATCCCACCATGTTGTGAGGTTGTTTATGCCAAGAGATAGCATAACTTCACGGCTGCCATCGCAGCCGACATGTACACCAATAAATATTCGGGACAATAAAACCGATCCGTAAACGTGTATAAATGGTTCGCGTTTCCAGTGGATTTTCACATTTTGCTGATTTATCTGCCTAATTTTCGCGTCCATATTCAGGCAATTCAGGCATTTAATCCAAGTGTCAGTGCCAACTTATTCGTGATAGAAGTTGTACAGTGCAAGTACAAATCCACCGCCAGTTGATTTGCGACCAGGGCTGGCGCGCTACCCAAGTCGTGACTGAGTCACGGGTTGTCGGCCAAGCTTAATTGTTAAGTAAATAAATAATACTTTTATTTCTTATATATTTAAATACTTATATATATATATATATAATTGAATATAAGTAAATTTGAGTCGAACTAATACCACGCCAAAAGCTAATGGTAACGTTGATGTGATTTTTTAAAGACGAAGTCACGATTTGTATTTTACTTGACAACTTGCTTTATTCACAAACAACTTAAGACTAAAGAATATTTTTATCCTAGGCTTATTTATATGCTGTTGAAATTACGCAGCAGCAACATGACGCGTTGATGCAACGGTTCTTTCTAGTTAATTCTGGATTCGGGTGGTCGGGCGCGTTAGCAACATGACGCGTTGATGCAACGGTTCTTTCTAGTTAATTCTGGATTCGGGTGGTCGGGCGCGTTAGCAACATGACGCGTTGATGCAACGGTTCTTTCTAGTTAATTCTGGATTCGGGTGGTCGGGCGCGTTAGCAACATGACGCGTTGATGCAACGGTTCTTTCTATCCAGTTAATTCTGGATTGGCAATTCCAATAAATTTCAGCTGAGCTAGCACGTTGCTATGGGAACAGTTTTTTATGTATTGTGAACATAATTATTATGATTATGTTACTTCCCTCTCCTCAAGAGGCGAGCCTGCGAGTCAAGGTGACACAGAAGAATTATATTTGATCGTGTCATCTCGATAACTGTATGTTTTTCTTAATATTATGGGGTCACAAGATAAGTAAAGTATAAGATTACAACTATGAATATGACTATTGTGATTATAATGATTGTATATGTGAGGATAATAGTTTGTGATAAAATTTTACAATATTATTATGCTTTATAAGTTTGATTTTAATAATTTCTATTGGGAAATACAATGGTGTAAGATCGACTTCTGGTTAAAAATAGTTATTGCTTATAATTTAAGATTAACATTATTATTATTTTTTTATTTTTTTTTTTTTTTTTTTTTTTGCAATTTTGTTTTTTAATTTATGTTTCAAGTAATAATATAATTCAAAAATATTATTTCTTTGTATCTTTTTCATAATAGAAATGTAATGTAATCAGGTTGAGTTGTGATCGGGATATGGGATAATTTTGATTGTGTTAGTGGATTGAAAATCAATTGGGATATAAATTCAAGTAGAAGGTTTGATTGAAGTATGCTTATGAAGTAGAAACCTGTGGGTTTTGAATTTGGTTAATTTTCTTTAATTTTTTAAACTGTGTTTTATAGTAACGTGTAACTCTGTTTCTGTCAGTAATTTGGTAATGATCTGGATTTATTTTTTCAACGTTTTTATTGGCTTTAAAGGGATTTTCTAATTTTCCTTTTTGTAATGGTCCTTTTCGATATCTGGTATCGACTTCGTATTCTTGTCGGTCACTGTTGATTTTATTTATAACTTTTTCTTTTTTTCTTGAGTGTCTAACTTTGGTTGTCCACCATATAAGAATATGTGTGCAGGAGTTTGTCCAGTTGTGTCATGTTTTGTTTTGTGATTGTAAATGTAAAGAATGGTTTCTATTTTACTGAGTTTATTTTCTTCGTCATTTAAAGTATTGATTATTCTAATTTTTTCGTTTATTGTTTTGTGTAGTCGTTCGATGTCTGCTATTCCTGTTTTTGTAGTATTTAGTTGTATTTCTACTCCTTCATTTTCAAGCCATTTCTTGAGTGCTAAGCTGGAAAATGCGCCATCTCGGTCAGCTTTTAATAATATTGGCTTTCCTAACTGATTAAATATACGCATTAATGCGTTCTTGCATTCTATCCAATCTTTTGTTTTAATGTTTTCAAGAGTAGCGAATTTTGAATAAATGTCTATGCAACTAAGATAGTGTTTGCCTTCGGATGAATAAATGTCTATTACAAATTTATCGCGACAATGTTCGGGCCTGGGGGTAATTTTCATCGGCATGTTTGTGTTTCTGTGTTCGGTTTTTGCTAAGTTACAAATGTTACATTCATTTATTATGTTTTGTGTTAGTAATTGGCTGTTAGGGAAATAGTAAGTTTCACAAAAGAGTTTATTTGTTTTTTGAATTCCGGGGTGTAAGAGTTTTTCATGATTCTTCAAGATAAGTTCTTTAAATTCAGCATATGAGTTTATATTTTTTAATTGAATGAGACTTCGTAGAATTTTAGTATGGTTAGTGTTGATAATTTCTTTGTGTGCGTTTTGAATGATCTCGAAATCTGCATCACTGTCTATAAACATTACACTAGTCTTTGTACAAAAATAGTCAATTAAATATTTTTCGGCTTTGTCTTTAGTCATGCTATCATATGTAATGTGAATTATTAATTTTTTGAAGTAATTCTGTTTTTTAATATTTGGAATGCCTTTAGAAAATATAATTTGTCTTTTGAATGTGTTTACTGGTTTCTCTGTAATGCAAATTAAATTACTACTGTCTTCGTCAGCGCTATGTTGTGTTTCTTCTCCGAAATAAGTTTCTTCTATTTTTACTCGTGATAGAGCGTCAGCTATATGGTTTTCTTTTCCTTTTATGTATTTTATATCAAAATCGTATTCTGATAATTTTACTCTCCATCGGGTTAATTTTGAATTTGGTTCTTTCATTTTATACAACCAACATAATGGTTGATGATCACTATTGATTTCGAAATGTCGACCTAGAAGGTAGTGTCGAAATGTTTTTGTTGCCCATACAATAGCTAAGAGTTCCTTTTCTATGGCGCTGTAGTTAGTTTCGTGGTCATTGAGGGTTCTACTGATGAAACTGATAGGATGTCCGTCTTGAGAAAGTACAGCTCCAAGGGCTACATTACTTGCGTCAGTTGTTAAAGTGAATTTATTTTTGAAATCGGGAATTTTTAAAATTGGATCATTGGAAATAAGTTGTTTTAGTTTTTCAAAAGCTCTAATGTATTCTGGATTTTTAATATCTATTTTTGAATCTTTTCGAAGTACTGATGTAATTGGTTTGGCTATGTCTGCAAAGTTTGGAATAAACTTTCTATAATATCCGGTTAATCCAAGAAAACTTTTTATTTCTTTAGTTTTTGTGGGAATAGGATATTTTAGAATTGCTTTGATTTTATCAGGATTGGGTTTTATTCCATCTTTGGTTATGACGTGTCCTAAGAAGTTTGTTTCTTGTTTTAGAAACTCGCATTTATCCAGTTGTAATTTTAGATTTGCTTTAGAAAGCTTTTCGAAAACTAATTGCAGTGAGTGTAGGTGTTCTTTTAAAGATGTTGAATATATAATTATATCGTCGAGATATACTAAACAGTGTTTATTTAATAATGGTCGCAAAACATTATTCATGCAACGTTGAAAGGTTGCAGGTGCATTCTTTAATCCAAATGGCATACGAAGATATTCATAATGGCCATGTTTAGTAGAGAAAGCTGTTTTACTAATGGAATCTGGGTGCATTTCAAGTTGATGAAATCCTTTTGCAAGGTCGATTGTTGTAAAATAGTTGCATCTACCTAGTTTTCCTAAAATTTCGTCCATATTTGGTATTGGGTGTCTGTCATTTATAGTTACGTCATTTAGTTTTCTATAGTCAATTACAATTCTAAATTTTTGTTTACCTGAAGCATCTTGTTTTTTGGGTACGATCCATATAGGACTACAATAAGGAGAATTACTGGGGCGAATAATACCTTGATCTAACATGTCTTGAATTTGCTGTTCAACTTCTTGTTCGTATGCTTGTGGATAGCTGTATGGTTTTGTATGCAAAGGTGAATTGTGGGTGGTGTTAATAACATGTTTTTCTTGATTACTGAAACTAAGTTGGTCGCCTTCTTTGAATTGAATGTGTTGATATTGTTTCAACAAGCTTGTTAAATTAAATTTTTCTTCTTCATTTAAATGTTCTAGTCGGTAAGGGCTTGGGTTAGTATATTCTTTATTTTTGGAATTATCTCTGATTGGATTGTTAAGATGTTGATTAGTTTCAGGATTGGCTAAGAAATGATTTTGGTTTGTGATTGGAATGACGTTGATTAATTTATACTTTCTATTGTATAAAATTACAGTTTGTGATTTATAATCTATAACGGCTTGAGCTTCTGAAAGCAGTTTTCTACCAATTAATAAATCGTAATCTGGTGAAAACTGATGTAGAAGGAATTCGTTATTACTCTTGAATAAGTTGTTGGAAAGGACATTTACTTTTTGTGTGATTGTTAAAGGTCCATTACTGGTGTGAATAAGACAATCGGTATTATGAATTGGTAAATTAAAAACATTAGATGTCATCATATTAACAGTAGATCCTGTGTCTATTAAACATTTTAAATTTTTGCCCTTATAAGTGATAGTTATGTATTGTTGGTTTCCGAGGCTGGCAACTGAAAATTTTCGGCTTCCTCGATTTCTATTTCATTTAATTGTTCTGTCTCATGTTCGGCTGTGACTGTTTGTATGTATGTGTCATTTGAGTTTTGTGGGTAACTTTGGTCTTGGTAATATTGAGGATAGTATTCAGAATAAGAAGCTACTTGATTATTTATAATTGTGATAGTTAATTTCTTCTTGATTTCTAGTTTCTTCTTCTATGCTCATTTTACTTTGTCCACTTTCTGCAGGTCTAACACGTTTTGTTGGTTGGGTATTGAAAGGGGCTTGTTGTGGAGTTACTTGTGCATGTTGTCCGAAACGATTATTGTCAAATTGGCTCGGTCTTAGAATTGATCTTTGTGTAGGGTATAATGGTCTGACCGTGTTAGGTGTTGGTTGCATTGGTCGATGTGAATAATGATTAGGTGGATAATTAGGTGTTTGTTGCATTGGTCGAGGTGAATAATGATTAGGTGGAAAAATGTTATTGTTAGTATTATTAGGTGTTGGTGTTGGTATTGGTGGAAGATATGGTTGTTGAAAGTAAGGTCGATATGGGACATAAGGATGGTTTGGTTGAAGGAATGTGGGAAATCTTTGAGTATAAGGATTTGGGTGTGACGGCTTAAAATTTTTATCTTGTTTTGCTTTGATTTGATTTGAATTTAGACTGGGTTCATCATAAAGATTTTTTTCTTGTAATATGTTTATTAAAGATCTTAAATCGGGAATTTCGCAATTTATAATTCGAATACAAATATTTGTAGGTAGTTTTTGGATTAAGTCGTCAATACTAGTTTTAATTAGTCGTGCATACAATATTTTTTCATCTACATTATTTTCTAGTTCTAGCTTACTCATCAGTGTTTGCCTGCGATGTTCTGCCTCTTCCAAAAAAGCTCGAACATTTCCCTTGAATGGGGTGCTCCGGAATTCTTCTAACAAGACATGATTTTTGGTTTGTGTCTTGTAGTTTAATATGAGTTGCTTCCGAAGATCCGACCATGTTGTGAGATTGTTTATGCCAAGAGATAGCATAACTTCACTGCTGATGCAGCTTTCGACAAGTCCAAAAAGTATTAACCTCTGCCTCGCATCATTGGTGGTGTAGAGGGACAATATGTAATCGATCCGTTTGATGAACGTGTATAAATGGTTCTTGTTTCCAGTGAATTTTTCAACAATTTTTAGTTGATTGATTACTTGCGTCATACTTGTGTCAGATAGGGGTGTTGTTGCGTTTCCTTCCATTTTGTTTGTTTAATATATTATTATAGTTTTTTTTTCACTTAATTTTAAGTTCAGTTTTTTTTTTTCTTTTTGAATTTATTATTATTAATATTCTCTTAAATTTTTGTTCAGTTTTTATATTCACTTAATTTTAAGTTCAGTTTTTCTTTTTCTTTTTGAATTTATTATTATTAATATTCACTTAATTTTTTGTTCAGTTTTTATATTCACTTAATTTTAAGTTCAGTTTTTATTTTTCTTTTTTGAATTTATTATTATTAATATTCACTTAATTTTTAGTTCAGTTTTTATATTCACTTAATTTTAAGTTCAGTTTTTCTTTTTTTTTTGAATTTATTATTATTAATATTCACTTAATTTTTTGTTCAGTTTTTATATTCACATAATTTTTTGTTCAGTTTTTTCTTTTTCTTTTTAAATTTATTAATATTCACTTAATTTTTTGTTCAGTTTTTATATTCACATAATTTTTAGTTCAGTTTTTATCTTTTTTGAATTTATTATTATTAATACTTAATTTTCTATAGTTTTGATTGTTTGGTTTGCACAGATAGCTCTTTCGAATTTTGTGAGATAACCAGAAGTTTCTGGAATTATAGTCTCTTCGAATTCTATCGCGTCTTCTTGAATTAATTTCAAGTTTTATTTGCACAATCTGTGGCTTTGGCAATATGCGAAATTTGGTGTACACGTCACTGTCGAGGTTTTTATTTTTTAAAAACTTGACGCGATATTGACCGTCGCGTGGGTTGCCTTTGCGTCAGTTGTTTAGCGGATAGCAGTAACCAGGCATAAGAATTAATAACTTAGTTATTGCATCAAGATGCTCTTTATTGCTATCCTACCGGCTGCGCCAATTGAATATAAGTAAATTTGAGTCGAACTAATACCACGCCAAAAGCTAATGGTAACGTTGATGCGATTTTTTAAAGACGAAGTCACGATTTGTATTTTACTTGACAACTTGCTTTATTCACAAACAACTTAAGACTAAAGAATATTTTTATCCTAGGCTTATTTATATGCTGTTGAAATTACGCAGCAGCAACATGACGCGTCGCTGCAACGGTTCTTTTACCGTTAGTCGGGCGCGTTAGCAACATGACGCGTTGATGCAACGGTTCTTTCTATCCAGTTAATTCTGGATTCGGGTGGTCGGGCGCGTTAGCAACATGACGCGTTGATGCAACGGTTCTTTCTATCCAGTTAATTCTGGATTCGGGTGGTCGGGCGCGTTAGCAACATGACGCGTTGATGCAACGGTTCTTTCTATCCAGTTAATTCTGGATTGGCAATTCCAATAAATTTCAGCTGAGCTAGCACGTTGCTATGGGAACAGTTTTTTATGTATTGTGAACATAATTATTATGATTATGTTACTATATATATATATAATTGAATATAAGTAAATTTGAGTCGAACTAATACCACGCCAAAAGCTAATGGTAACGTTGATGTGATTTTTTAAAGACGAAGTCACGATTTGTATTTTACTTGACAACTTGCTTTATTCACAAACAACTTAAGACTAAAGAATATTTTTATCCTAGGCTTATTTATATGCTGTTGAAATTACGCAGCAGCAACATGACGCGTTGATGCAACGGTTCTTTCTAGTTAATTCTGGATTCGGGTGGTCGGGCGCGTTAGCAACATGACGCGTTGATGCAACGGTTCTTTCTAGTTAATTCTGGATTCGGGTGGTCGGGCGCGTTAGCAACATGACGCGTTGATGCAACGGTTCTTTCTATCCAGTTAATTCTGGATTGGCAATTCCAATAAATTTCAGCTGAGCTAGACGTTGCTATGGGAACAGTTTTTTATGTATTGTGAACATAATTATTTTGATTATGTTACTATATATATATATAATTGAATATAAGTAAATTTGAGTCGAACTAATACCACGCCAAAAGCTAATGGTAACGTTGATGCGAATTTAAAGACGAAGTCACGATTTGTATTTTACTTGACAACTTGCTTTATTCACAAACAACTTAAGACTAAAGAATATTTTTATCCTAGGCTTATTTATATGCTGTTGAAATTACGCAGCAGCAACATGACGCGTCGCTGCAACGGTTCTTTTACCGTTAGTCGGGCGCGTTAGCAACATGACGCGTTGATGCAACGGTTCTTTCTATCCAGTTAATTCTGGATTCGGGTGGTCGGGCGCGTTAGCAACCTGACGCGTTGATGCAACGGTTCTTTCTATCCAGTTAATTCTGGATTCGGGTGGTCGGGCTCGTTAGCAACATGACGCGTTGATGCAACGGTTCTTTCTATCCAGTTAATTCTGGATTGGCAATTCCAATAAATTTCAGCTGAGCTAGCACGTTGCTATGGGAACAGTTTTTTATGTATTGTGAACATAATTATTATGATTATGTTACTATATATATATAGTAACATAATCATAATAATTATGTTCACAATACATAAAAAACTGTTCCCATAGCAACGTGCTAGCTCAGCTGAATCAACGCGTCATGTTGCTAACGCGCCCGACCACCCGAATTCAGAATTAACTAGAAAGAACCGTTGCATCAACGCGTCATGTTGCTAACGCGCCCGACCACCCGAATCCAGAATTGACTAGAAAGAATCGTTGCATCAACGCGTCATGTTGCTGCTGCGTAGTTTCAACAGCATATAAATAAGCCTGGGATAAAAATGTTCTTTAGTCTTAAGTTGTTTGTGAATAAAGCAAGTTGTCAAGAAAAATACAAATCGTGACTTCGTCTTTAAAAAATCACATCAACGTTACCATTAGCTTTTGGCGTGGTATTAGTTCGACTCAAATTTACTTATATTCAATTGGCGCAGCCGGTAGGATAGCAATAAAGAGCATCTTGATGCAATAACTAAGTTATTAATTCTTATGCCTGGTTACTGCTATCCGCTAAACAACTGACGCAAAGGCAACCCACGCGACGGTCAATATCGCGTCAAGTTTTTAAAAAAATAAAAACCTCGACAGTGACGTGTACACCAAATTTCGCATATTGCCAAAGCCACAGATTGTGCAAATAAAACTTGAAATTAATTCAAGAAGACGCGATAGAATTCGAAGAGACTATAATTCCAGAAACTTCTGGTTATCTCACAAAATTCGAAAGAGCTATCTGTGCAAACCAAACAATCAAAACTATAGAAAATTAAGTATTAATAATAATAAATTAAAAAAAGATAAAAACTGAACTAAAAATTATGTGAATATAAAAACTGAACAAAAAATTAAGTGAATATTAATAAATTTAAAAAGAAAAAGAAAAAACTGAACAAAAAATTATGTGAATATAAAAACTGAACTAAAAATTAAGTGAATATTAATAATAATAAAAAGAAAAAGAAAAACTGAACAAAAAATTATGTGAATATAAAAACTGAACAAAAAATTAAGTGAATATTAATAATAATAAATTCAAAAAGAAAAAGAAAAACTGAACTTAAAATTAAGTGAATATAAAAACTGAACTAAAAATTAAGTGAATATTAATAATAATAAATTCAAAAAGAAAAAGAAAAACTGAACTTAAAATTAAGTGAATATAAAAACTGAACAAAAATTTAAGAGAATATTAATAATAATAAATTCAAAAAGAAAAAGAAAAAACTGAACTTAAAATTAAGAAAAAAAAAAAACTATAATAATATATTAAACAAACAAAATGGAAGGAAACGCAACAACACCCCTATCTGACACAAGTATGACGCAAGTAATCAATCAACTAAAAATTGTTGAAAAATTCACTGGAAACAAGAACCATTTATACACGTTCATCAAACGGATCGATTACATATTGTCCCTCTACACCACCAATGATGCGAGGCAGAGGTTAATACTTTTTGGACTTGTCGAAAGCTGCATCAGCAGTGAAGTTATGCTATCTCTTGGCATAAACAATCTCACAACATGGTCGGACCTTCGCAAGCAACTCATATTAAACTACAAGACACAAACCAAAAATCATGTCTTGTTAGAAGAATTCAGGAGTACCCCATTTAAGGGAAATGTACGAGCTTTCTTAGAAGAAGCAGAACACCGTAGGCAGACATTAATGAGTAAGCTAGAATTAGAAAATAATCTAGATGAAAAAACATTGTATGCACGGTTAATTAAAACTAGTATCGACCACCTAATCCAAAAACTACCTACAGATATTCGCATTCGAATTATAAATTGTGAAATCCCCGACTTAAGATCCTTAATAAATATATTACAGGAAAAAAACATTTATGATGAACCCTGTCTAGAATCAAATCAAATCAAAATAAAACAAGATAAAAGTTTCAAGCCGTCACACCCAAATCCCTATATTCAAAAGTTTCCCACATTTCTTCAACCAAACCATCCTTATGTCCCATATCGACCTTATTCTCAACAACCATATCTTCCATCAATACCAACACCAACACCTAATTATACTAACAATAACATTTTTCCACCTAATCATTTTAAAAATTCCACCTAATCATTATTCACATCGACCAATGCAACCAACACCTAACACGGTCAGACCATTATACCCTACACAAAGATCAATTCTAAGACCGAGCCAATTTGACAATAATCGTTTCGGACAACATGCACAAGTAACTCCACAACAAGCCCCTTTCAATACCCAACCAACAAAACGTGTTAGACCTGCAGAAAGTGGACAAAGTAAAATGAGCATAGACGAAGAAACTAGAAATCAAGAAGAAATTAACTATCACAATTATATGAAACAAGAATATTATAATCAAGTAGCTCCTTATTCTGAACACTATCCTCAATATTACCAAGAACAAAGTTACCCACAAAGCTCAAATGACACATACATACAAACAGCCACAGCCGAACATGAGACAGAACAATTAAATGAAATAGAAATCGAGAAAGCCGAAAATTTTTCAGCTGCCAGCCTCGGAAACCAACAATACATAACTATCACTTATAAGGGCAAAAATTTAAAATGTTTAATAGACACAGGATCTACTGTTAATATGATGACATCTAATATTTTTAATTTACCAATTCATAATACCGATTGTCTTATTCACACCAGTAATGGACCTTTAATAATCACACAAAAAGTAAATGTCCTTTCCAACAACTTGTTCAAGAGTAATAATGAATTCTTTCTACATCAGTTTTCAGCAGATTACGATTTATTAATTGGTAGAAAACTGCTTTCAGAAGCTCAAGCCGTTATAGATTATAAATCACAAACTGTAATTTTATACAATAGAAAGTATAACTTAGTCAACAATATTACGATCACAAACCAAAATCATTTCTTAGCCAATCCTGAAACACAACATAGCGCTGACGAAGACAGTAGTAATTTAATTTGCATTACAGAGAAACCAATAAACACATTCAAAAGACAAATTATATTTTCTAAAGGCATTCCAAATATTAAAAAACAGAATTACTTCAAAAAATTAATAATTCACATTACATATGATAGCATGACTAAAGACAAAGCCGAAAAATATTTAATTGACTATTTTTGTACAAAGACTAGTGTAATGTTTATAGACAGTGATGCAGATTTCGAGATCATTCAAAACGCACACAAAGAAATTATCAACACTAACCATACTAAAATTCTACGAAGTCTCATTCATTTAAAAAATATAAACTCATATGCTGAATTTAAAGAACTTATCTTGAAGAATCATGAAAAACTCTTACACCCCGGAATTCAAAAAACAAATAAACTCTTTTGTGAAACTTACTATTTCCCTAACAGCCAATTACTAACACAAAACATAATAAATGAATGTAACATTTGTAACTTAGCAAAAACTGAACACAGAAAAACAAACATGCCGATGAAAATTACCCCCAGGCCCGAACATTGTCGCGATAAATTTGTAATAGACATTTATTCATCCGAAGGCAAACACTATCTTAGTTGCATAGACATTTATTCAAAATTCGCTACTCTTGAAAACATTAAAACAAAAGATTGGATAGAATGCAAGAACGCATTAATGCGTATATTTAATCAGTTAGGAAAGCCAATATTATTAAAAGCTGACCGAGATGGCGCATTTTCCAGCTTAGCACTCAAGAAATGGCTTGAAAATGAAGGAGTAGAAATACAACTAAATACTACAAAAACAGGAATAGCAGACATCGAACGACTACACAAAACAATAAACGAAAAAATTAGAATAATCAATACTTTAAATGACGAAGAAAATAAACTCAGTAAAATAGAAACCATTCTTTACATTTACAATCACAAAACAAAACATGACACAACTGGACAAACTCCTGCACACATATTCTTATATGGTGGACAACCAAAGTTAGACACTCAAGAAAAAAAGAAAAAGTTATAAATAAAATCAACAGTGACCGACAAGAATACGAAGTCGATACCAGATATCGAAAAGGACCATTACAAAAAGGAAAATTAGAAAATCCCTTTAAAGCCAATAAAAACGTTGAAAAAATAAATCCAGATCATTACCAAATTACTGACAGAAACAGAGTTACACGTTACTATAAAACACAGTTTAAAAAATTAAAGAAAATTAACCAAATTCAAAACCCACAGGTTTCTACTTCATAAGCATACTTCAATCAAACCTTCTACTTGAATTTATATCCCAATTGATTTTCAATCCACTAACACAATCAAAATTATCCCATATCCCGATCACAACTCAACCTGATTACATTACATTTCTATTATGAAAAAGATACAAAGAAATAATAAAATATATTACTTGAAACATAAATTAAAAAACAAAATTGCAAAAAAAAAAAAAAAAAAAAAAAAAAAAAATAATAATAATAATGTTAATCTTAAATTATAAGCAATAACTATTTTTAACCAGAAGTCGATCTTACACCATTGTATTTCCCAATAGAAATTATTAAAATCAAACTTATAAAGCATAATAATATTGTAAAATTTTATCACAAACTATTATCCTCACATATACAATCATTATAATCACAATAGTCATATTCATAGTTGTAATCTTATACTTTACTTATCTTGTGACCCCATAATATTAAGAAAAACATACAGTTATCGAGATGACACGATCAAATATAATTCTTCTGTGTCACCTTGACTCGCAGGCTCGCCTCTTGAGGAGAGGGAAGTAACATAATCATAATAATTATGTTCACAATACATAAAAAACTGTTCCCATAGCAACGTGCTAGCTCAGCTGAATCAACGCGTCATGTTGCTAACGCGCCCGACCACCCGAATTCAGAATTAACTAGAAAGAACCGTTGCATCAACGCGTCATGTTGCTAACGCGCCCGACCACCCGAATCCAGAATTGACTAGAAAGAATCGTTGCATCAACGCGTCATGTTGCTGCTGCGTAGTTTCAACAGCATATAAATAAGCCTGGGATAAAAATGTTCTTTAGTCTTAAGTTGTTTGTGAATAAAGCAAGTTGTCAAGAAAAATACAAATCGTGACTTCGTCTTTAAAAAATCACATCAACGTTACCATTAGCTTTTGGCGTGGTATTAGTTCGACTCAAATTTACTTATATTCAATTATATATATATATATATATATATAAAACTGTTCCCATAGCAACGTGCTAGCTCAGCTGAATCAACGCGTCATGTTGCTAACGCGCCCGACTACCCGAATCCAGAATTAACTAGAAAGAACCGTTGCATCAACGCGTCATGTTGCTAACGCGCCCGACCACCCGAATCCAGAATCATCTAGAAAGAACCGTTGCATCAACGCGTCATGTTGCTGCTGCGTAGTTTCAACAGCATATAAATAAGCCTGGGATAAAAATGTTCTTTAGTCTTAAGTTGTTTGTGAATAAAGCAAGTTGTCAAGTAAAATACAAATCGTGACTTCGTCTTTAAAAAATCACATCAACGTTACCATTAGCTTTTGGCGTGGTATTAGTTCGACTCAAATTTACTTATATTCAATTGGCGCAGCCGGTAGGATAGCAATAAAGAGCATCTTGATGCAATAACTAAGTTATTAATTCTTATGCCTGGTTACTGCTATCCGCTAAACAACTGACGCAAAGGCAACCCACGCGACGGTCAATATCGCGTCAAGTTTTTAAAAAAATAAAAACCTCGACAGTGACGTGTACACCAAATTTCGCATATTGCCAAAGCCACAGATTGTGCAAATAAAACTTGAAATTAATTCAAGAAGACGCGATAGAATTCGAAGAGACTATAATTCCAGAAACTTCTGGTTATCTCACAAAATTCGAAAGAGCTATCTGTGCAAACCAAACAATCAAAACTATAGAAAATTAAGTATTAATAATAATAAATTAAAAAAAGATAAAAACTGAACTAAAAATTATGTGAATATAAAAACTGAACAAAAAATTAAGTGAATATTAATAAATTTAAAAAGAAAAAGAAAAAACTGAACAAAAAATTATGTGAATATAAAAACTGAACAAAAAATTAAGTGAATATTAATAAATTTAAAAAGAAAAAGAAAAAACTGAACAAAAAATTATGTGAATATAAAAACTGAACAAAAAATTAAATGAATATTAATAATAATAAATTCAAAAAGAAAAAGAAAAACTGAACTTAAAATTAAGTGAATATAAAAACTGAACAAAAAATTAAGTGAATATTAATAATAATAAATTCAAAAAGAAAAAGAAAAACTGAACTTAAAATTAAGTGAATATAAAAACTGAACAAAAATTTAAGAGAATATTAATAATAATAAATTCAAAAAGAAAAAAGAAAAAACTGAACTTAAAATTAAGAAAAAAAAAAAAAACTATAATAATATATTAAACAAACAAAATGGAAGGAAACGCAACAACACCCCTATCTGACACAAGTATGACGCAAGTAATCAATCAACTAAAAATTGTTGAAAAATTCACTGGAAACAAGAACCATTTATACACGTTCATCAAACGGATCGATTACATATTGTCCCTCTACACCACCAATGATGCGAGGCAGAGGTTAATACTTTTTGGACTTGTCGAAAGCTGCATCAGCAGTGAAGTTATGCTATCTCTTGGCATAAACAATCTCACAACATGGTCGGACCTTCGCAAGCAACTCATATTAAACTACAAGACACAAACCAAAAATCATGTCTTGTTAGAAGAATTCAGGAGTACCCCATTTAAGGGAAATGTACGAGCTTTCTTAGAAGAAGCAGAACACCGTAGGCAGACATTAATGAGTAAGCTAGAATTAGAAAATAATCTAGATGAAAAAACATTGTATGCACGGTTAATTAAAACTAGTATCGACCACCTAATCCAAAAACTACCTACAGATATTTGCATTCGAATTATAAATTGTGAAATCCCCGACTTAAGATCCTTAATAAATATATTACAGGAAAAAAACATTTATGATGAACCCAGTCTAAATTCAAATCAAATCAAAGCAAAACAAGATAAAAAGTTTAAGCCGTCATACCCAAATCCTTATACTCAAAGATTTCCCACATTCCTTCAACCAAACCATCCTTATGTCCCATATCGACCTTATTCTCAACAACCATATCTTCCACCAATATCAACACCAACACCTAATTATACTAACAATAACATTTTTCCACCTAATCATTATTCACATCGACCAATGCAACCAACACCTAACGCAGTCAGACCATTATACCCTACACAAAGATCAATTCTAAGACCGAGCCAATTTGACAATAATCGTTTCGGACAACATGCACAAGTAACTCCACAACAAGCCCCTTTCAATACCCAACCAACAAAACGTGTTAGACCTGCAGAAAGTAGACAAAGTAAAATGAGCATAGAAGAAGAAACTAGAAATCAAGAAGAAATTAACTATCACAATTATAATCAAATAGCTTCTTATTCTGAATACTATCCTCAATATTACCAAGACCAAAGTTACCCACAAAACTCAAATGACACATACATACAAACAGCCACAGCCGAACATGAGACAGAACAATTAAATGAAATAGAAATCGAGAAAGCCGAAAATTATTCAGCTGCCAGCCTCGGAAACCAACAATACATAATTATAACTTATAAAGGCAAAAATTTAAAATGTTTAATAGACACAGGATCTACTGTTAATATGATGACATCTAATATTTTTAATTTACCAATTCATAATACCGATTGTCTTATTCACACCAGTAATGGACCTTTAACAATCACACAAAAAGTAAATGTCCTTTCCAACAACTTATTCAAGAGTAATAACGAATTCCTTCTACATCAGTTTTCACCAGATTACGATTTATTAATTGGTAGAAAACTGCTTTCAGAAGCTCAAGCCGTTATAGATTATAAATCACAAACTGTAATTTTATACAATAGAAAGTATAAATTAATCAACGTCATTCCAATCACAAACCAAAATCATTTCTTAGCCAATCCTGAAACTAATCAACATCTTAACAATCCAATCAGAGATAATTCCAAAAATAAAGAATATACTAACCCAAGCCCTTACCGACTAGAACATTTAAATGAAGAAGAAAAATTTAATTTAACAAGCTTGTTGAAACAATATCAACACATTCAATTCAAAGAAGGCGACCAACTTAGTTTCAGTAATCAAGAAAAACATGTTATTAACACCACCCACAATTCACCTTTGCATACAAAACCATACAGCTATCCACAAGCATACGAACAAGAAGTTGAACAGCAAATTCAGGACATGTTAGATCAAGGTATTATTCGCCCCAGTAATTCTCCTTATTGTAGTCCTATATGGATCGTACCCAAAAAACAAGATGCTTCAGGTAAACAAAAATTTAGAATTGTAATTGACTATAGAAAACTTAATGACGTAACCATAAATGACAGACACCCAATACCAAATATGGACGAAATTTTAGGAAAACTAGGTAGATGCAACTATTTTACAACAATCGACCTTGCAAAAGGATTCCATCAACTTGAAATGCACCCAGATTCCATTAGTAAAACAGCTTTCTCTACTAAACATGGCCATTATGAATATCTTCGTATGCCATTTGGATTAAAGAATGCACCTGCAACCTTTCAACGTTGCATGAATAATGTTTTGCGACCATTATTAAATAAACACTGTTTAGTATATCTCGACGATATAATTGTATATTCAACATCTTTAAAAGAACACCTACACTCACTGCAATTAGTTTTCGAAAAGCTTTCTGAAGCAAATCTCAAATTACAACTTGATAAATGTGAGTTTCTAAAACAAGAAACAACCTTCCTAGGACACGTCATAACTAAGGATGGAATAAAACCCAATCCTGATAAAATCAAAGCAATTCTAAAATATCCTATTCCCACAAAAACTAAAGAAATAAAAGGTTTTCTTGGACTAACTGGATATTATAGAAAGTTTATTCCAAACTTTGCAGACATAGCCAAGCCAATGACATCAGTACTTCGAAAAGATTCAAAAATAGATATTAAAAACCCAGAATACATTAGAGCTTTTGAAAAACTAAAACAACTTATTTCCAATGATCCAATTTTAAAAATTCCCGATTTTAAAAATAAATTCACTTTAACAACTGACGCAAGTAATGTAGCCCTTGGAGCTGTACTCTCTCAAGACGGACATCCTATCAGTTTTATCAGCAGGACCCTTAATGACCACGAAACTAACTACAGTGCCATAGAAAAGGAACTTTTAGCTATTGTATGGGCAACAAAAACATTTCGACACTACCTTCTAGGTCGACATTTCGAAATCAATAGTGATCATCAACCATTATGTTGGTTGTATAAAATGAAAGAACCAAATTCAAAATTAACCCGATGGAGAGTAAAATTATCAGAATACGATTTTGATATAAAATACATAAAAGGAAAAGAAAACCACATAGCTGACGCTCTATCGCGAGTAAAAATAGAAGAGACTTATTTCGGAGAAGAAACACAACAAATTACTGACAGAAACAGAGTTACACGTTACTATAAAACACAGTTTAAAAAATTAAAGAAAATTAACCAAATTCAAAACCCACAGGTTTCTACTTCATAAGCATACTTCAATCAAACCTTCTACTTGAATTTATATCCCAATTGATTTTCAATCCACTAACACAATCAAAATTATCCCATATCCCGATCACAACTCAACCTGATTACATTACATTTCTATTATGAAAAAGATACAAAGAAATAATAAAATATATTACTTGAAACATAAATTAAAAAACAAAATTGCAAAAAAAAAAAAAAATAAATAATAATAATAATAATGTTAATCTTAAATTATAAGCAATAACTATTTTTAACCAGAAGTCGATCTTACACCATTGTATTTCCCAATAGAAATTATTAAAATCAAATTTATAAAGCATAATAATATTGTAAAATTTTATCACAAACTATTATCCTCACATATACAATCATTATAATCACAATAGTCATATTCATAGTTGTAATCTTATACTTTACTTATCTTGTGACCCCATAATATTAAGAAAAACATACAGTTATCGAGATGACACGATCAAATATAATTCTTCTGTGTCACCTTGACTCGCAGGCTCGCCTCTTGAGGAGAGGGAAGTAACATAATCATAATAATTATGTTCACAATACATAAAAACTGTTCCCATAGCAACGTGCTAGCTCAGCTGAATCAACGCGTCATGTTGCTAACGCGCCCGACTACCCGAATCCAGAATTAACTAGAAAGAACCGTTGCATCAACGCGTCATGTTGCTAACGCGCCCGACCACCCGAATCCAGAATCATCTAGAAAGAACCATTGCATCAACGCGTCATGTTGCTGCTGCGTAGTTTCAACAGCATATAAATAAGCCTGGGATAAAAATGTTCTTTAGTCTTAAGTTGTTTGTGAATAAAGCAAGTTGTCAAGTAAAATACAAATCGTGACTTCGTCTTTAATAAATCACATCAACGTTACCATTAGCTTTTGGCGTGGTATTAGTTCGACTCAAATTTACTTATATTCAATTATATATATATATATAAATATATATATATATATAGTAACATAATCATAATAATTATGTTCACAATACATAAAAAACTGTTCCCATAGCAACGTGCTAGCTCAGCTGAATCAACGCGTCATGTTGCTAACGCGCCCGACCACCCGAATCCAGAATTAACTAGAAAGAACCGTTGCATCAACGCGTCATGTTGCTAACGCGCCCGACCACCCGAATCCAGAATTAACTAGAAAGAACCGTTGCATCAACGCGTCATGTTGCTAACGCGCCCGACCACCCGAATCCAGAATTGACTAGAAAGAATCGTTGCATCAACGCGTCATGTTGCTGCTGCGTAGTTTCAACAGCATATAAATAAGCCTGGGATAAAAATGTTCTTTAGTCTTAAGTTGTTTGTGAATAAAGCAAGTTGTCAAGAAAAATACAAATCGTGACTTCGTCTTTAAAAAATCACATCAACGTTACCATTAGCTTTTGGCGTGGTATTAGTTCGACTCAAATTTACTTATATTCAATTGGCGCAGCCGGTAGGATAGCAATAAAGAGCATCTTGATGCAATAACTAAGTTATTAATTCTTATGCCTGGTTACTGCTATCCGCTAAACAACTGACGCAAAGGCAACCCACGCGACGGTCAATATCGCGTCAAGTTTTTAAAAAATAAAAACCTCGACAGTGACGTGTACACCAAATTTCGCATATTGCCAAAGCCACAGATTGTGCAAATAAAACTTGAAATTAATTCAAGAAGACGCGATAGAATTCGAAGAGACTATAATTCCAGAAACTTCTGGTTATCTCACAAAATTCGAAAGAGCTATCTGTGCAAACCAAACAATCAAAACTATAGAAAATTAAGTATTGATAATAATAAATTCAAAAAAGATAAAAACTGAACTAAAAATTATGTGAATATAAAAACTGAACAAAAAATTAAGTGAATATTAATAAATTTAAAAAGAAAAAGAAAAAACTGAACAAAAAATTATGTGAATATAAAAACTGAACAAAAAATTAAGTGAATATTAATAATAATAAATTCAAAAAGAAAAAGAAAAACTGAACTTAAAATTAAGTGAATATAAAAACTGAACAAAAAATTAAGTGAATATTAATAATAATAAATTCAAAAAAGAAAAAGAAAAACTGAACTTAAAATTAAGTGAATATAAAAACTGAACAAAAAATTAAGTGAATATTAATAATAATAAATTCAAAAAGAAAAAGAAAAACTGAACTTAAAATTAAGTGAATATAAAAACTGAACAAAAATTTAAGAGAATATTAATAATAATAAATTCAAAAAGAAAACGAAAAAACTGAACTTAAAATTAAGTGAATATAAAAACTGAACTAAAAATTAAGTGAATAATAATAATAATAAATTCAAAAAGAAAAAGAAAAAACTGAACTTAAAATTAAGTGAATATAAAAACTGAACTAAAAATTAAGTGAATAATAATAAATTCAAAAAAGAAAAAGAAAAACTGAACTTAAAATTAAGTGAATACAAAAACTGAACAAAAATTTAAGTGAATATTAATAATAATAAATTCAAAAAGAAAAAGAAAAAACTGAACTTAAAATTAAGAAAAAAAAAAAAAAACTATAATAATATATTAAACAAACAAAATGGAAGGAAACGCAACAACACCCCTATCTGACACAAGTATGACGCAAGTAATCAATCAACTAAAAATTGTTGAAAAATTCACTGGAAACAAGAACCATTTATACACGTTCATCAAACGGATCGATTACATATTGTCCCTCTACACCACCAATGATGCGAGGCAGAGGTTAATACTTTTTGGACTTGTCGAAAGCTGCATCAGCAGTGAAGTTATGCTATCTCTTGGCATAAACAATCTCACAACATGGTCGGACCTTCGCAAGCAACTCATATTAAACTACAAGACACAAACCAAAAATCATGTCTTGTTAGAAGAATTCAGGAGTACCCCATTTAAGGGAAATGTACGAGCTTTCTTAGAAGAAGCAGAACACCGTAGGCAGACATTAATGAGTAAGCTAGAATTAGAAAATAATCTAGATGAAAAAACATTGTATGCACGGTTAATTAAAACTAGTATCGACCACCTAATCCAAAAACTACCTACAGATATTTGCATTCGAATTATAAATTGCGAAATTCCCGATTTAAGATCTTTAATAAACATATTACAAGAAAAAAATCTTTATGATGAACCCAGTCTAAATTCAAATCAAATCAAAGCAAAACAAGATAAAAATTTTAAGCCGTCATACCCAAATCCTTATACTCAAAGATTTCCCACATTCCTTCAACCAAACCATCCTTATGTCCCATATCGACCTTATTTTCAGCAACCATATCTTCCACCAATATCAACACCAACACCTAATAATACTAACAATAACATTTTTCCACCTAATCATTATTCACCTCGACCAATGCAATTAACACCTAACACAGTCAGACCATTATACCCTACACAAAGATCAATTCTAAGACCGAGCCAATTTGACAATAATCGTTTCGGACAACATGCACAAGTAACTCCACAACAAGCCCCTTTCAATACCCAACCAACAAAACGTGTTAGACCTGCAGAAAGTGGACAAAGTAAAATGAGCATAGACGAAGAAACTAGAAATCAAGAAGAAATTAACTATCACAATTATATGAAACAAGAATATTATAATCAAGTAGCTTCTTATTCTGAATACTATCCTCAATATTACCAAGAACAAAGTTACCCACTAAACTCAAATGACACATACATACAAACAGCCACAGCCGAACATGAGACAGAACAATTAAATGAAATAGAAATCGAGAAAGCCGAAAATTTTTCAGCTGCCAGCCTCGGAAACCAACAATACATAACTATCACTTATAAGGGCAAAAATTTAAAATGTTTAATAGACACAGGATCTACTGTTAATATGATGACATCTAATATTTTTAATTTACCAATTCATAATACCGATTGTCTTATTCACACCAGTAATGGACCTTTAATAATCACACAAAAAGTAAATGTCCTTTCCAACAACTTGTTCAAGAGTAATAATGAATTCTTTCTACATCAGTTTTCAGCAGATTACGATTTATTAATTGGTAGAAAACTGCTTTCAGAAGCTCAAGCCGTTATAGATTATAAATCACAAACTGTAATTTTATACAATAGAAAGTATAACTTAGTCAACAATATTACGATCACAAACCAAAATCATTTCTTAGCCAATCCTGAAACACAACATAACGCTGACGAAGACAGTAGTAATTTAATTTGCATTACAGAGAAACCAATAAACACATTCAAAAGACAAATTATATTTTCTAAAGGCATTCCAAATATAAAAAAACAGAATTACTTCAAAAAATTAATAATTCACATTACATATGATAACATGACTAAAGACAAAGCCGAAAAATATTTAATTGACTATTTTTGTACAAAGACTAGTGTAATGTTTATAGACAGTGATGCAGATTTCGAGATCATTCAAAACGCACACAAAGAAATTATCAACACTAACCATACTAAAATTCTACGAAGTCTCATTCATTTAAAAAATATAAACTCATATGCTGAATTTAAAGAACTTATCTTGAAGAATCATGAAAAACTCTTACACCCCGGAATTCAAAAAACAAATAAACTCTTTTGTGAAACTTACTATTTTCCTAACAGCCAATTACTAACACAAAACATAATAAATGAATGTAACATTTGTAACTTAGCAAAAACTGAACACAGAAAAACAAACATGCCGATGAAAATTACCCCCAGGCCCGAACATTGTCGCGATAAATTTGTAATAGACATTTATTCATCCGAAGGCAAACACTATCTTAGTTGCATAGACATTTATTCAAAATTCGCTACTCTTGAAAACATTAAAACAAAAGATTGGATAGAATGCAAGAACGCATTAATGCGTATATTTAATCAGTTAGGAAAGCCAATATTATTAAAAGCTGACCGAGATGGCGCATTTTCCAGCTTAGCACTCAAGAAATGGCTTGAAAATGAAGGAGTAGAAATACAACTAAATACTACAAAAACAGGAATAGCAGACATCGAACGACTACACAAAACAATAAACGAAAAAATTAGAATAATCAATACTTTAAATGACGAAGAAAATAAACTCAGTAAAATAGAAACCATTCTTTACATTTACAATCACAAAACAAAACATGACACAACTGGACAAACTCCTGCACACATATTCTTATATGGTGGACAACCAAAGTTAGACACTCAAGAAAAAAAGAAAAAGTTATAAATAAAATCAACAGTGACCGACAAGAATACGAAGTCGATACCAGATATCGAAAAGGACCATTACAAAAAGGAAAATTAGAAAATCCCTTTAAAGCCAATAAAAACGTTGAAAAAATAAATCCAGATCATTACCAAATTACTGACAGAAACAGAGTTACACGTTACTATAAAACACAGTTTAAAAAATTAAAGAAAATTAACCAAATTCAAAACCCACAGGTTTCTACTTCATAAGCATACTTCAATCAAACCTTCTACTTGAATTTATATCCCAATTGATTTTCAATCCACTAACACAATCAAAATTATCCCATATCCCGATCACAACTCAACCTGATTACATTACATTTCTATTATGAAAAAGATACAAAGAAATAATAAAATATATTACTTGAAACATAAATTAAAAAACAAAATTGCAAAAAAAAAAAAAAAAAAAAAAAAATAAAATAATAATAATAATGTTAATCTTAAATTATAAGCAATAACTATTTTTAACCAGAAGTCGATCTTACACCATTGTATTTCCCAATAGAAATTATTAAAATCAAACTTATAAAGCATAATAATATTGTAAAATTTTATCACAAACTATTATCCTCACATATACAATCATTATAATCACAATAGTCATATTCATAGTTGTAATCTTATACTTTACTTATCTTGTGACCCCATAATATTAAGAAAAACATACAGTTATCGAGATGACACGATCAAATATAATTCTTCTGTGTCACCTTGACTCGCAGGCTCGCCTCTTGAGGAGAGGGAAGTAACATAATCATAATAATTATGTTCACAATACATAAAAAACTGTTCCCATAGCAACGTGCTAGCTCAGCTGAATCAACGCGTCATGTTGCTAACGCGCCCGACCACCCGAATCCAGAATTAACTAGAAAGAACCGTTGCATCAACGCGTCATGTTGCTAACGCGCCCGACCACCCGAATTCAGAATTAACTAGAAAGAACCGTTGCATCAACGCGTCATGTTGCTAACGCGCCCGACCACCCGAATCCAGAATTGACTAGAAAGAATCGTTGCATCAACGCGTCATGTTGCTGCTGCGTAGTTTCAACAGCATATAAATAAGCCTGGGATAAAAATGTTCTTTAGTCTTAAGTTGTTTGTGAATAAAGCAAGTTGTCAAGAAAAATACAAATCGTGACTTCGTCTTTAAAAAATCACATCAACGTTACCATTAGCTTTTGGCGTGGTATTAGTTCGACTCAAATTTACTTATATTCAATTATATATATATAATTAAATATTATTGGGTTGGGTCGAATAAATGCCACGCGATAAGCTAATGGCAACGGTGATGTGATTATAAAACAAGTAAGAATGCTCTAGTCGAGACGGCTCGACTAGGAGATACCCTGAGCCCTGCGAAGTGCCGATACTTCAAATATTCTATGCTTAGTTAACATTCACATATATTGCAAGCAACACATACACACACACAGACACACTCTCAAGCATACGCTCTGCCAACTGCGCAGTTGACGTAGCGACAGCGCTTGGGCTGCAAGAGGCTTGTGTTGTGGAAATTAAATGTTTAATAACTTTTTTTCTAGAAGGACTTTTTTATTCAAACTTTCAGGGCATGATTATGTTATTAATATGAGTGTATGTGCCGAAGCACAAGTCTCTAGTATTTGAAATGCGTTTTTTGCAAATTTAGGGCGAACGGGGCGTGGCATCCAAAATCCAAAAATTACAAAATGTCTGTATTCTCAACAGGAATATATATACGTAAAAGAGACGAAAAGTTATCGAAATTTATCGATAAAAAGAGAACGGAATGAGTTATCGAATTTTTGAAAAAAACTCGTATAGCGTATGGTATTCAGGAGTATACATGTCAAATTTCAGCTCTCTAGCTTCTGTGGTTTACGAGATCGCTGCGTTCACACAGACGGACGGACGGACGGACGGACAGACGGACAGGGCTATTTCAACTTAGCTCATCGAGCTGATCAAGAATATATATATTTTGTATGGTCTGCGACGTCTCCCTCTGCCTGTTACATACATTTTCACAAAAACATTATACCCTGATTTCCCATTTTCAACGGGCTCAGGGTATAAAAAAACGAAGTCAGGATTTGTATTGACAACTTGTTTTATTCACGATCAACTTAAGACTAACAATATGTGTGTCTATTGAATTAAATTGAGCCCTAACTGAATGTTTGCAACTTTTCGGGTGGTACATGTTGATGAAACAAATGTTTACTTGTGGAGGATACATGTTGCTGGGGATTTGTTTCGATCGATGCCGATCGATGGGGGAGAAGCGCAGACTTGGTAGTTCTTTGTTTACCATTGCCAAGCTTGGGAATGTTTACATTAACTTTCGATCGATGCTGATCGATTGGGGAGAACTGCTCTTTGTTTATAGTTACCAAGCTTGGGAATGCTTACATTAATATATTTCCATCGATGCTGATCGATTGGGGAGAACTGCTCTTTGTTTATAATTACTAAGCTTGGGAATGTTTACATTAATATATTTCCATCGATGCTGATCGATGGGGGAGAAAATGCTTACGTTAATATATTTCTATGGGAACGGCTTTTAGCTATCGTGGACGTAATCGGTATGATTATGTCACTTCCCTCTCCTTAAGAGGCGAGTCTGCGAGTCAAGGTGACACAGAAGGGAACAGTTTTGGTAGATTTGATTGTGTTATTTCTATACATGTGGTTTCTTGTTGTTGCTCTTCACATTGAACTGAAGGTGTTTTGGGCTCGTGAATTTGCTTCTTAAATTTTTTATATCTTGAGCCCATTGAAAATGGGAAATCAGGGTATAATGTTTTTGTGAAAATGTATGTAACAGGCAGAAGGAGACGTAGCAGACCATACAAAGTATATATATTCTTGATCAGCTCGATGAGCTGAGTTGAAATAGCCCTGTCCGTCTGTCCGTCCGTCCGTCCGTCTGTGTGAACGCAGCGATCTCGTAAACCACAGAAGCTAGAGAGCTGAAATTTGACATGTATACTCCTGAATACCATACGCTATACGAGTTTTTTTCAAAAATTCGATAACTCTTCCCGTTCTCTTTTTATCGATAAATTTCGATAACTTTTCGTCTCTTTTACGTACCGTAAGAGCTAGAGACATGAAATTTACTGTGTAGATGCCTGTTGTGAATGCAGACATTTTGTAATTTTTGGATTTTGGATGCCACGCCCCCTTCGCCCTAAATTTGCAAAAAACGCATTTCAAATACTAGAGACTTGTGCTTCGGCACATACACACATATGAATAACATAATCATGCCCTGAAAGTTTGAATCAAAAAGTCCTTCTAGAAAAAAAGTTATTAAACATTTAATTTACCATAGCGTAGGCGTCTTGCAGCCCAAGCGCTGTCGCTACGTCAACTGCGCAGTTGACAGAGCGTGTGCTTGAGCGAGCGTCTGTGTGTGTGTATGTGTTGCTGGCAACATATGTATATGTAAACTAAGCATAGAATATTTGAAGTATCGGCACTTCGCAGGGCTCAGGGTATCTCCTAGTCGAGCCGTCTCGACTAGAGCATTCTTACTTGTTTTTGATTAATATAATGGGGTTACAAGATACGAATTTAAAGTATAAGATTACGACTATGAATATGATTATTGTGATTATAATGATTGTATTATAATGATTGTATATGTAAGGATATTATTTTGTGTTACAATTTTTTCAATGTCATCATGCTTGATAGGTTTGATTTTAATAATTTCTATTGGTGAATACAATGGTGTAAGATCAATTTCTGGTTGAAAATAGTTATCACTTATAATTATGTCATTTATTTGTAGTTTGCATTGATTGATACTTATCATTTTATTGCCCTGAATATTAAGATTAACATTATTTTTCTGGCAATTTTGTTTTACAATTGTATTAGTTATATTCCAAGTTACAATTGTATTTGGCTCAATATATTTTATTTTCCTTTTTTATTTATTTCCTTTTTTCAATTATTGGTTTATTGTCTCGATTAAATATTTTATTATCTTTTTCATAATAATTTTGATAGCCATTGTGGTCGGGATATGGAATAATTTTGATTGTATTAGTGGATTCGAAGTCAATTGGGATATGGGATACAATTAGTATGATATTATCTTGGTAGTTAATCCAAGTAGATGTTTTGATTAGAAGTATGTTTCTATTATTGACGCTGTCAAGTTTGTCATATGTGAGTAATTTTGGATTAAAAAGCCCTAATCTTGACAATTGCATACCCATTTCAATATCTTCTACATATTCTATAAACTGTGATAACTGGTAAGTAAAAGTATCTTGTATGTTTTCGTTATTTTGATTATCTTGTATTCTTTTCATGTCATTGTTAATTATGTTTATTATATATTTATTTCGTTCATTTGGACAATATTTAAGGATAGGTTTTTAATATTTTTTTCGAATTCTATTCTGTCGTTATCGTCAAGTGTACCAAAAAGGAATTTGTATAATGAGCCTTCTATATTGAATAATCCGCGTTTACTACGATTCTCATTATGTAGGATTATACCATTTAATTCATGTTGCAATTTATTATATAAGTGATTAATTAGAGTTCAATTTTTGAATAAAGAAATAGACCTACGGAAATATTCGTTTCCTATTATAATTTCAGTTATATTAATTTTTAAAGAGTGATGCTCGAATCTTGTTGGTAATTCTATGGGTTTTTCTGAGAAGAGTAAATATCCGTGATCCGTATCCAAATTATTAATCTGTATTTGTTGGGTGTGGCATATTGTGCAGAATGTAAGTGATAGTATAATTATGAAGTAGAGACCTGTGGGTTTTGAATTCGGTTAATTTTCTTTAATTTTTTAAATTGTGTTTATAGTAACGTGTAATTCTGTTTCTGTTAGTAACTTGGTAATGATCTGGATCTATTTTTTTTAACGTTTTTATTGACTTTAAAGGGATTTTCTAATTTTCCTTTTTGTAATGGTCCTTTTCGATATCTGGTATCGACTTCGTATTCTTGTCGATACTGTTGATTTTATTTATTATTTTTCTTTTTTTTCTTGAGTGTCTAATTTGGCGTCCACCATATAAGAATATGTGTGCAGGAGTTTGTCCAGTTGTGTCAGGTTTTGTTTTTGGTGATTGTAAATGTAAAGAATAGTTTCTATTTTACTGAGTTTATTTTCTTCGTCATTTATAGTGTTGATTATTCTAATTTTTTCGTTTATTGTTTTGTGTAGTCGTTCGATGTCTGCTATTCCTGTTTTTGTAGTATTTAGTTGTATTTCTACTCCTTCATTTTCAAGCCATTTCTTGAGTGCTAAGCTGGAAAATGCGCCATCTCGGTCAGCTTTTAATAATATTGGCTTTCCTAACAGATTAAATATACGTATTAATGCGTTCTTGCATTCTATCCAATCTTTTGTTTTAATGTTTTCAAGAGTAGCGAATTTTGAATAAATGTCTATGCAACTAAGATAGTGTTTGCCTTCGGATGAATAAATGTCTATTACAAATTTATCGCGACAATGTTCGGGCCTGGGGGTAATTTTCATCGGCATATTTGTATTTCTGTGTTCGGTTTTTGCTAAGTTACAAATGTTACATTCGTTTATTATGTTTTGTGTTAGTAATTGGCTGTTAGGGAAATAGTAAGTTTCACAGAAGAGTTTATTTGTTTTTTGAATTCCGGGGTCTAAGAGTTTTTCATGAGTCTTCAAAATAAGTTCTTTAAATTCAGTATATGAGTTTATATGTTTTAATTGAATGAGACTTCGTAGAATTTTAGTATGGTTAGTGTTGATAATTTCCTTGTGTGCGTTTTGAAAGATCTCGAAATCTGCATCACTGTCTATAAACATAACACTAACTTTGTACAAAAATAGTCAATCAAATATTTTTCAGCTCTGTCCTTGGTCATGTTATCGTATGTAATGTGTATTATTAATTTTTTGAAGTAATTCGGTTTTTTTATATTTGGAATGCCTTTAGAAAATATAATTTGTCTTTTGAATGTGTTTATTGGTTTCTCTGTAATGCAAATTAAATTACTATTGTCTTCGTCAGCGCTATGTTGTGTTTCTTCTCCGAAATAAGTCTCTTCTATTTTTACTCGCGATAGGGCGTCAGCTATGTGGTTTTCTTTTCCTTTTATGTATTTTATATCAAAATCGTATTCTGATAATTTTACTCTCCATCGGGTTAATTTTGAATTTGGTTCTTTCATTTTATACAACCAACATAATGGTTGATGATCACTATTGATTTCGAAATGTCGACCTAGAAGGTAGTGTCGAAATGTTTTTGTTGCCCATACAATAGCTAAGAGTTCCTTTTCTATGGCACTGTAGTTAGTTTCGTGGTCATTAAGGGTCCTGCTGATAAAACTGATAGGATGTCCGTCTTGAGAGAGTACAGCTCCAAGGGCTACATTACTTGCGTCAGTTGTTAAAGTGAATTTATTTTTGAAATCGGGAATTTTTAAAATTGGATCATTGGAAATAAGTTGTTTTAGTTTTTCAAAAGCTCTAATGTATTCTGGGTTTTTAATATCTATTTTTTAATCTTTGCGAAGGACTGATGTCATTGGTTTGACTATGTCTGCAAAGTTTGGAATAAACTTTCTATAATAACCAGTTAGTCCAAGAAAACCTTTTATTTCTTTAGTTTTTGTGGGAATAGGATATTTTAGAATTGTTTTGTTTTTTTCGGGTTGGGTTTTTTTCCCTTCTTTTTTTAGGTGTCCTAGGAAGGTTGTTTCTTGGTTTAGAAACTCACATTTATCAAGTTGTAATTTGAGATTTGCTTCAGAAAGCTTTTCGAAAACTAATTACAGTGAGTGTAGGTGTTCTTTTAAAGATGTTGAATATACAATTATATCGTATATTGGGAGATATACTAAACAGTGTTTATTTAATAATGGTCGCAAAACATTATTCATGCAACGTTGAAAGGTTGCAGGTGCATTCTTTAATCCAAATGGCATACGAAGATATTCATAATGGCCATGTTTAGTAGAGAAAGCTGTTTTACTAATGGAATCTGGGTGCATTTCAAGTTGATGGAATCCTTTTGCAAGGTCGATTGTTGTAAAATAGTTGCATCTACCTAGTTTTCCTAAAATTTCGTCCATATTTGGTATTGGGTGTCTGTCATTTATGGTTACGTCGTTTAGTTTTCTATAGTCAATTACAATTCTAAATTTTTGTTTACCTGAAGCATCTTGTTTTTTGGGTTCCATATAGGACTACAATAAGGAGAATTACTGGGGCGAATAATACCTTGATCTAAAATGTCCTGAATTTGCTGTTCAACTTCTTGTTCGTATGCTTGTGGATAGCTGTATGGTTTTGTATGCAAAGGTGAATTGTGGGTGGTGTTAATAACATGTTTTTCTTGATTACTGAAACTAAGTTGGTCGCCATCTTTGAATTGAATGTGTTGATATTGTTTCAACAAGCTTGTTAAGTTAAATTTTTATACCCTGAGCCCATTGAAAATGGGAAATCAGGGTATAATGTTTTTGTGAAAATATATGTAACAGGCAGAAGGAGACGTCGCAGACCATACAAAGTATATATATTCTTGATCAGCTCGATGAGCTAAGTTGAAATAGCCCTGTCCGTCTGTCCGTCCGTCCGTCCGTCCGTCCGTCCGTCCGTCCGTCCGTCCGTCCGTCCGTCCGTCTGTGTGAACGCAGCGATCTCGTAAGCCACAGAAGCTAGAGAGCTGAAATTTGACATGTATACTCCTGAATACCATACGCTATACGAGTCTTTTTCAAAAATTCGATAACTCTTCCCGTTCTCTTTTTATCGATAAATTTCGATAACTTTTCGTCTCTTTTACGTACCGTAAGAGCTAGAGACCTGAAATTCACTATATAGATTCCTGTTGTGAATGCAGACATTTTGCAATTAGAAAAAAAGTTATTAAACATTTAATTTCCCATAGCGTAGGCGTCTTGCAGCCCAAGCGCTGTCGCTACGTCAACTACGCAGTTGGCAGAGCGTGTGCTTGAGCGTGCGTCTGTGTGTGTGTATGTGTTGCTTGCAGTATTTGTATATGTAAACTAAGCATAGCATATTTTAAGTATCGGCACTTCGCAGTGCTCAGGGTATCTCCTAGTCGAGCCGTCTCGACTAGAGCATTCTTACTTGTTCTTCTTCATTTAAATGTTCTAGTCGGTAAGGGCTTGGGTTAGTATATTCATTATTTTTGAATTATCTCTGATTGGATTGTTAAGATGTTGATTAGTTTCAGGATTGGCTAAGAAATGATTTTGGTTTGTGATTGGAATGTCGTTGATTAATTTATACTTTCTATTGTATAAAATTACAGTTTGTGATTTATAATCTATAACGGCTTGAGCTTCTGAAAGCAGTTTCCTACCAATTAATAGATCGTAATCTGGTGAAAATTGATGTAGAAGGAATTCATTATTACTCTTGAACAAGTTGTTGGAAAGGACGTTCAATTGGTAAATTAAAAACATTAGATGTCATCATATTAACAGTAGATCCTGTGTCTATTAAACATTTTCAATTTTTGCCTTTATAAGTTATAATTATGTATTGTTGGTTTCCGAGGCTGGCAGCTGAAAATTTTCGGCTTTCTCGATTTCTATTTCATTCAATTGTTCTGTTTCATGTTCGGCTGTGGCTGTTTGTATGTATGTGTCATATGAGTTTTGTGGGTAACTTTGTTCTTGGTAATATTGAGGATAATATTCAGAATAAGGAGCTGCTTGATTATAATATTCTTGCTGCATATAATCGTGATAGTTTATTTCTTCTTGATTTCTAGTTTCTTCTTCTATGCTCATTTTACTTTGTCCACTTTCTGCAGGTCTAACACGTTTTGTTGGTTGGGTATTGAAAGGGGCTTGTTGTGGAGTTACTTGTGCATGTTGTCCGAAACGATTATTGTCAAATTGGCTCGGTCTTAGAATTGATCTTTGTGTAGGGTATAATGGTCTGACCGTGTTAGGTGTTGGTTGCATTGGTCGATGTGAATAATGATTAGGTGGATAATTAGGTGTTTGTTGCATTGGTCGAGGTGAATAATGATTAGGTGGAAAAATGTTATTGTTAGTATAATTAGGTGTTGGTGTTGATATTGGTGGAAGATATGGTTGCTGAAAATAAGGTCGATATGGGACATAAGGATGGTTTGGTTGAAGGAATGTGGGAAATCTTTGAGTATAGGGATTTGGGTATGACGGCTTAAAATTTTTATCTTGTTTTGCTTTGATTTGATTTGAATTTAGACAGGGTTCATCATGATTTTTTCTTGTAATATGTTTATTAAAGATCTTAAATCGGGAATTTCGCAATTTATAATTCGAATACAAATATTTGTAGGTAGTTTTTGGATTAAGTCGTCAATACTAGTTTTAATTAGTCGTGCATACAATATTTTTTCATCTACATTATTTTCTAGTTCTAGCTTACTCATCAGTGTTTGCCTGCGATGTTCCGCCTCTTCCAAAAAAGCTCGAACATTTCCCTTGAATGGGGTGCTCCGGAATTCTTCTAACAAGACATGATTTTTGGTTTGTGTCTTGTAGTTTAATATGAGTTGCTTTCGAAGGTCCCACCATGTTGTAAGGTTGTTTACGCCAAGAGATAGCATAACTTCACTGCTGATGCAGCTTTCTACAAGTCCAAAAAGTATTGACCTCTGCCTTGCATCGTTGGTGGTGTAGAGGGCCAATATGTAGTCAATCCGGTTGACGAACGTATATAAAGCGTTCTTGTTTCCAGTGAACTTGTCAACATTTTTAAGTTGGTTGATCACTTGCGTCATGTTGGCATCGGAAAGGGGCGTTGTTGCGTCTCCTTCCATTTTGTTTGTTTAATTTATTATTATAGTTTTCCACTTAAAAAATTTTTTTTTTTTTTTTTTTTCAGTGTTTATTTTATTTTTATTCTTATTCACTTAATTCCAAATTCAGTTTTGTGTTTTTGATTTTATTAATTTTTATTAGTATTATTATTCACTTAATTTTAAGTTCAGTTTTAATTGTGTTTGTTTGCGCGGATAGCACTTTCGAATGTTCTGAGATAACCAGACGGCTCTGGAATTATGATCTCTTCAAATTCTATCGCGTCTTCTTGAAATGATTTCAAGTTTTTTATTGTCACGCTGCGGCTTTGGCAAAAGTGCGATTTATGGCTTTCACGTCACTGTCGAGGTTTTGTTTAAAACTTGACGCGATATTGACCGTCGCGCGGGTTGCCTTTGCGTTAGTTGTTTAGCGGATAGCAGTAACTGGGCACAAGAATTAATAACTTAGTTATTGCATCAGGATGCTCTTTATTGCTATCCTACCGGCTGCGCCAATTGAATATTATTGGTTTGAGTCGAATAAATGCCACGCGATAAGCTAATGGCAACGATGATGTGATTATAAAAAAAAAAACGAAGTCAGGATTTGTATTGACAACTTGTTTTATTCACGATCAACTTAAGACTAACAATATGTGTGTCTATTGAATTAAATTGAGCCCTAACTGAATGTTTGCAACTTTTCGGGTGGTACATGTTGATGAAACAAATGTTTACTTGTGGAGGATACATGTTGCTGGGGATTTGTTTCGATCGATGCCGATCGATGGGGGAGAAGCGCAGACTTGGTAATTCTTTGTTTACCATTGCCAAGCTTGGGAATGTTTACATTAACTTTCGATCGATGCTGATCGATTGGGGAGAACTGCTCTTTGTTTATAGTTACCAAGCTTGGGAATGTTTACATTAATATATTTCCATCGATGCTGATCGATTGGGGAGAACTGCTCTTTGTTTATAATTACTAAGCTTGGGAATGTTTACATTAATATATTTCCATCGATGCTGATCGATGCTTACGTTAATATATTTCTATGGGAACGGCTTTTAGCTATCGTGGACGTAATCGGTATGATTATGTCACTATATATAAATAACATAATAATATATATAATATATATATACGTGTAAATAAAAACTAATAAAAAAAAAAAAAAATATATATATATATATATATATATATATATATATATATATATATAAGATAATAAATAAATAAAATAAAATATATATATCTATATAATATATGTATAAGCTATCCAATAAGTTTTAAGGATAAGATATTTTCGCCACTAGAAATATCGTGCATTAACAAAATATACAGTCCACTCCCTGTTGTTTCGTTTTTCTTGGCGTTTCGTTCCGAGAATATCCTTTATCCTCCTTCGGGCACTTGATAATGTCCGCCGACCCATCTAAGGCTGCTCAAAAATACGCAGCCCAGTAACTTCCAAGTGCTGTCACATTCGTACCTCCTCGACAACGTCTCGTAGCCACAGCGTTTCTCCAACGTCACGTCCGTCCACTGCTTCCGTTTCGAATCCTCGTTAGAGCATCTCACCAACTCAAAAGGTCGTCGTGACTGCGGCAGAGTTTTCCATACTCACTCGGTCCGCGTCTCAACAGCTCAAGGAGCACTCCAATATGTCATTATCCGACTTCATTGCCATATGCGCTGCACTCACCTTATTCGAGGCTCGCGAAAGTGAAGCTCTAAGTGGAGAAGTCCTCTACTCCATAAGTCCCCCTCTACTTAGAGCAGCTACAGTCACTTTGGTCGAATGTAGAGTCGGAGTTTTCCCACTGCCGTTCACGTCCCACAACAGTGAGGAAAATATGATGACACGAATACTACTACATGGTTTACGTGCGATGCGGAACTTTTATCATAGAACGCATCCAGCAGATGTCGGCTCAGGCTAATCCCGCTCCAGCTAGGCTTTCGCCGTCCCAAGGCCCACGACTGCCTCTGTGTGAGGTGTGCAGTTTTCGAAGACGATATTCTTGCGTGGCTGACGTCTCGCGATTTGTTCTCTGCGATATATATTCATGATCCCGTTTTGGCAGAGGTGGAAAAGCTCTACCACCAAAACTCCAAGATTCGCGGTGAGGCAAGAGCCATTGTTTCGAAGTTCCCTCTCATAATTGAGGGTTTCCAGGCCGCGTAGGACAACCTCACTGCGCGGTACGAAAATGATCGACTGATTTCGTGATTTCGTCGCACTGGAAACAATTGTGGTTAGGTGTTGTGTGTGTCCATCGTAGGCGTTTCACCGAAGTCCCGCCAAGTGTTCACGGTACAGACGGGAGCGCCAAGTTCTGGGAGGTGGAAGACCTTCCGGCAAAGCCGAAAACGGAGAAAGACGTCATCTGTGAACAGGTGTTCCAGGAAACCACCAGGAGGAGGAAGGACAGTCGATATGTAGTCTCTGTACCATTTAAAATTCTAAACGGTGTAGATCTCGGTCACTCCCGATCACTCTGGCTCATTTCCTGAGGAATGAAGCACGTCTCCAAATGAACCGTCCTTTGAAGGCTCAGCATGACGCTGTGTTGCAGGAGTACATCGATTTGGGTGAGTGACCCCATCCGCGGACTGCAATAACTTTTATCTTCCTCAGCACGCTGTCCTCAAACCTGACAGCACTACCACCAAAGTCCGCGTCGTCTTTAACGCCTCAAGTCCGTCCACTAGAGGAGTCAGTTTAAATGACGCCTTGCTTACCGGACTCACTCTGCAAACCGACCTCACGCTGCAGACCCTCAAATGGCGCGTGTTCCAATTCGTCTTCTATGCTGACATTACGCAGATGTATCGACAGATCCTTGTCGACCCCAAGCACACTCCGTTCCAGCGGATTCTTTACCGAGATCGCGGCGGGAATCTTCAGGACTACGAGCTTCAAACGGTCATTTTCGGTGTGAACTGCGCCCCCTTTCTCGCAATAAGAGTCCTGCTACAGCTGGCGCACGACGTGCAACACTTGTTTTCTAGAGAAAGTGAGATGCTGCGGCATTACATGTATGTCCTCGCCGGGGCTCATATGGAAGAAGGCGGCGACAACGCCACCTAAGAGCTCAGCGCTGCTCTCCTTTTGGCTGGCTTCCCGCTGCGGAAATGGACAGCTAACAAGGAATTAATACTCAAGGCTCTTCCGAGAGAGCATTTTCTGCATGGGAGTTCGTTGAGTTAGAAGACGAGAGTACGACCAAGACGTTGGGTATCCGCTGGCAAGCCACGAATGACAGCTTCTTCTTAACCATCGTGGATCCGCAAGCAAATGATCCCGTCTCCAAGAGAGAGGTTTTGTCCGTCCGGAGCTAGAGTGCGATGTCTCTCAGAAGGCATACGGAGCAGCGATCTATGTGCGGGTTCGGCATCAGGACCATGTCAGTGTCAGAGTCAAAACGGTTTCACTTCCACGAGTTCTACTACCTGACCTGTTTGTAATCCCGGAGCTGGCAATACGGCCGACTTCCTCCCAGTTCTGAGGGAATTCCACCATCGTGTTGGCCTGGTTCAATAGGCCTTTTAGGCATTTTCCAGAGCACTTGTGGACACAGTTGGTGTCACGTTCGCTCCGAGGACAATCCAGTAGATCTGGCTAGTCGAGGCGTCTCCACCGATGAACTAGCGGCCAGCAGTTCATGGTGGTTCGGACTGGACTGGCACCTGAATATTGGCCGGCTGCTCTCTGCGATGTCCCGGACACGCGGCTTGAGCAGAGAGTCCACTTTCACACAGCCACTGTAGCCTCCAAGGACTACTTTAGTAAGCGGCTCTCAGATTACGGGAGAGCTCTCTGGATCAGCGTATACGTCCAGCGGTTCGTCGCTCCAAATAATGCGACGGCCTCCACTATACAGCTCGACAACGACAAGTTGTTAATCGTCGAGCGGATCCTGGTACGGCTTGTTCAGAGCAATAGGTACGCTGCCAAAATCCGGACTCTCATCGAGAAGCGTCCGATTCCGTCTTCAATTTAAATCCCATTCTCGATCAGCACGGGATCCTTCGGTCATGCGGCCGACTACGAGCAGCTGAGTCTCTCAGCTATGATGAGCGTCACCCAATCCTTCTCTCTTATGACAAGACGTGCATCATCTATCGGCGCCGCCAACAAACCCAAATGATTGGAGACCTTCCTCGAGATTGGATCTCGTTCTCCAGACCTTTCACGCACACTGGGATTGATTTCGGACTTTTCGAGATCAAGAACTACACGGGGCGAGCCTGTCTCACTACGAAGGATTATGTCTGCGTTTTCGTGTGTTTCAGCACCAGGGCGATCCACTTGGAAGCGATGTCTGATCTGACCACAGAGAAGACAATGTCCCCAGCGCATCTACTCTGATAACGGCAAGACCTTCATTGGGGCATCCAAAGCGCTAGGAAGAGATTTCCTGGAAGCCAACAAACAATGCGTAATGAACGCCTTCCACACACATCCTTTCCAGGCCTTTCATTTCACCCAGCGCCCCAATATGGGCGGGTTATGGGAGGCTGCGGTTAAGAGTTATAAGTTCTATTAGTCCACTACGAACTTCAAGTATACGTTCGAGGAGCTGTCCACTCTCCTATGCCGAATAGAAGGGTGACTAATCTCTCGGCCCATCTCCCCTATGAATGAGGAAAACTCCAGTTCGCAGTGCCTGAAAGCAGTACTCGTGAATCGATACTGCCCCAACTGTCTCGCCCATGATGTCGCTAGTGTGGGCAACCCCATCACACACACACATGGCGCATCAGCCCACTCGGAACTCTGAACCCCTTGAAAATGGGATATCTTGGTAAAATGGTTTTGTTGAAATGTATGTAACACGGAGAAGGAGACGTGGCCGACCCCATAAAGTATATATATTCTTGATCACGGAGACAAGACGAGTCGATTTAGCCCTGTCTGTCTGCCTGTCTGCCCGTCTGTCCGTATAAGTGAACCCGTCGATCTCAGCATCCATCAGAGCTAAAGACTTTAAATTTTGTATGTAATCGATATTCTCCCTTGGGGACTACGGTCCTTATTAAAGGGAGGGTGGTCCACAAGGACAACCTTCGTTGAGCATAAGTTTCAAGCTTTTCACTACAGCATAAGAATTGTGCTATATTTTAGGTTTAATGGAATACTACTGATAACAGTGACAGCAGGTTTGACAGACTACTCACACTTGGACTACATACCTATCACGGACGATGACACACATGAGTTAGACGACTTTAAGATGACAGAGACACAGCTAGTTAGCTCAAATAACAAACAGATAGAAATCAATTCTAGAACTCAAAATCAGATAAACTTACTAACCGACACGGTCAATAAATGAATTAAAGCAAGCAAAAATAAGCAGATAGATACTGCTCACCTGTATGAAACCTTGCTAACCAGAAATAGAATTTTCATCATTGAAATTGCAAATAATATGTTAACAATCACTCTTGCTCAATCAAACATTATCAATCCTAATATACTAGACCATGCTGATCTTAAGTCTATCCTTATGAACGAACTCGAAGCGACTACTATAACTGACTTATTAGATGTATCTAGCATTGAGATCTTACAATCTTCGAACAAGCTAAAATTATTATTAAGTACGAAGACTAACCATATTCCCGGTTGCGCAACAATACGATACTGCAGCTTTCGGATCATCTCGTAGCAGAATGCTGAATGAATGAAGTATTACTGGATTATTTAGGTTTTTCTCCTAAACTTTCATCCTGGATTACATCTTATTTAAAAGGTAGAACCCAAAGAGTTTTGTTGAGAACTGAGTTTTGAAAAAAAGTCTAGGTTTTTCAGGTGTTCCTCAGGGCAGTCATCTTGGTCTGTTACCTTTTTCTTTATTTATAAACGATCTTCGGAGTTGTATTTAATATTATATGATAATTACGTATGCATATGATGTAAAACTTTGTCTCTCGTACTCTAATTCGTTTGATCATCTACGATTACACAACTATTTGAAATTCATTCAACTGTGGTGTTGACCAATCGGTAACCACTCCATATATTCCCTACTATTCAATTAATAATAATTCCTTGCCTTAAAACATCGTTTCACTACTTATATCTCAACCATCGTAAATGAAGCCAAGAGTGTTCTCGGTTTCATTAAACTTTGGGCAAACTCCAAACTCCTTTGTATTTAATTGGTTCGACCTATTTTAGAATATTATTCAATAATATGGTCTCCACAGAACAAATTGTAGCAGGATCGTATTGAATCAGCCCAAATACAGTTTCTAATCTTTGTCCTACGTCTCCCGTCATATCATAATCGTCTTCTTCGATTGACCTTCCTTCGTTAATAAATCGTATAAGATCCTTAGGATTGCATTTCTACATAACTTGATTATTGGTAGAATACATACATGTTAGAATACAAATTAATTTCTCTGTTCCTTCCAGAACATCTAGAAACGTTCATCCATTACATTTACCATTGAATACATCGGATTGGATTTTCCACAATTTATTAATGAAGGAAGGTCAATAGAAAAAGACGACTATGATAAGATGGTAGACGAAGATTAGGTTCGCTGCACATGGCACGTATTATGCGCGATTATAATCAATTTTGTCACGTTTTTTTTCTGAACTCTCTCTTGCATTAATATTCTTCCTTTAATATCCTTGCTTTTAGATTTTGTTAGCTCTCCAAGTCACCAAGCGTGATAGTTATAAATTTGATGATCTCCCAAATATTACACTTACTCTAGAGATTTTATAATCGTTTTTATTTTTATGTGCACTTTTGTTATATCATTTTTTCTATATAATTTAGTAAAGCTTCTTTTATAATCTTATTTGTATACATGGCTATCTTTCATAGTTTAATAAAATCACTGATTGGCAAATAAAATATGCCCATTGGGTTGCGGATATTTTGAAATATTTTTTTGATCCTTTAGACTACAATCAAATTTGTTTAGTTTATTTTTAAGTTGTGTCTTGTTTTGTCGATAGCCTTTAATATAAACAAGAGTGCAAAAATTACAAAATGTCTGTATTCACAACAGAAATCTACATAGTGAATTTCAGGTCTCTAGCTCTAACGGTACGTAAAAGAGACGAAAAGTTATCGAAATTTATCGATAAAAAGAGAACGGAAGAGTTATCGAATTTTTGAAAAAAAAAACTCGTATAGCGTATGTTATTCAGGAGTATACATGTCAAATTTCAAATTTTTTACGAGATCGCTGCGTTCACACAGACGGACGGACGGACGGACGGACGGACGGACGGACAGACGGACAGAGCTATTTCAACTCAGCTCATCGAGCTGATCAAGAATATATATACATTATATGGTCTGCGACGTCACCTTCTGCCTGTTACATACATTTTCACAAAAACATTATACCCTGATTTCCCATTTTCAATGGGCTCAGGGTATAAAAAGTTATTGAAATTTATCAATGGACTCAGGGTATAATAACAAGAAAATTGAGAGATTGGCAGTTAAGACTGTCAACTGTACTGTTTATTATTATTTATAATTCTTAGAATATGAATTGTATATAATATAATATAATAACGTTAACTATTTATATATATATAAGCTGACTGATTGTAGTAACCTCTCTTGGAAGTTCAAAAATATTAAGTCCACATTGAGTTAAGAGCCTTGCAATATTCTTCTTTAATACTAAAACCATCAGAATTCGCAAACAAGTATTCCATGATATTTCTTTTATAATAATTTAGAAGTGGTTTATCTTCAAAGACTCGTTGTCTTAAAGCTGCTGAAAAATCTTTAGTAACCTTATTTTTTATAAGACATATACTGACTGATGGAAAAGTATTCGACCAATGAATATATGTCGTCCTAATTCCTATCCTTGTCGAATCAGTATTAAACCTTGTAAACCCATATTCCATCTCGAAATAGTTAACAAGCATATCCAAAATAATCTATTAAATAGTTTAATTTTTATAAATTTTTATTATTAATTTTTTATTGTTATTTTATGAATAAAATACTTTTTTTTTTTTTATAAAGTGACGAAATGTAATGTAGGTCATATCGCTGAGTAACTCTTTCAATTCTTTTCAATCATTAAGTTTACCACGTATCACTATTTTGATACCCTGAACCCATTGAAATGGGAAATCAGGGTATAATGGTTTTGTTGAAATGTATTTAACACAGAGAAGGAGGCGTGGCAGACTCCATAAAATATACATATTCCTGATAAGCTCGATGAGCTGAGTTGATATAGACCTGAACGCAGCGATCTCGTAAACCACATAAGCTAACGAATTGAAATTTGACATTTATACTCGTGAGTACCATACGCAGAACAATTTTTTTTTCAAAAATTCTATAATTCTCCCCGTTTTCTTTTTATCGATAAATTTCGATAACTTTTCTTCGCTTTTGCTTACCGTAAGAACTAGAGACATGAAATTCACTGAGTGGATCCCTGTTATGAATGCAAACATTTTTCAATTTTATAATTTTGGATTCCACACTCTTTTCCCCCTAAATTTGCAAAAGACTCAATTCAAATACTAGAGAATTGTGCTTCGGCAAATACACACATACGAATAACATAATCATATCCTGAAAGTTAGATACATAAATTCCATCCAGAAAACAAGAAAGAAAACTCTAGTCGGTGGTACTCAACAAAAAAGTTATTAAAAATTTAATTTTTTACAACATTTAATTTTCCCCCAAAATTTCAAGTCACTAGCTCTTATGGATGCTGAGATCGACGCGTTCACTCATACGGACATACGGAAAGACAGACAGACGGACAGGGCTAAATTTACTCGGCTTGTCTCCTTGATCAAGAATATATACACTTTATGGGGTCGGCCACGCCTCCGTCTCCCTGTTACATACCTTTCAACAAAACCATTATACCTTGATTTCCAATTTTGAATGTGTATTATTTGTTTTATGTGTGTTTAATAAAATTTTGATTTTTGTTAAATTTTGGATGCCACTAGACACTTGTGCTTCGGCACATACACACATATGTATAACATAATCTGAAAGTTTGATTAAGAAATGCATTCAAAAAAAGTTACTAAACATTTAATTTCCCATAGCCTAGGCGTCTTGCAGCCCAAGCGCGGTCACTACGTCAACTGCGCAGTTGGCAGAGCGTCTGCTTGTGCGTGAGTCTATGTGTTTGTGTATGTGTTGTTTGTGATGTATGTACATACATATAAAAGAAACAGAATTCGCGGAATGGCGGCTCTTCGCTGGGTTCATGGTATCCCCTAGTCGGGCGCCACCGTCTAGAATTTTCTTACTTGTTTGTATTCGTTTTATTATTTACAACTCATTTTTCTATCAACTTTTGCGGAACTGCCGGTAAGTAATGTGCCAACAGCGCTGTGCGTTATCTTAAACTGGAGCTCCACCACGATCGAAGCAGCGAACGAGCTTATTAAGCTCATTGGAGACTGTTCGGAAACAGGAGCTGAGTAGGATTGCGGTCAGTCGGTAGGTGCCTCGAATACATCGAAAGTAGCTGGGAGTAGACATTGCTTTTGATTGGCGCTGCGTATAGGATGACTGACCTCATGACGCTCATAAGAAGAAGGCGTCGATGTTGCTTTGGTCCCCGCGTGTTTAACATGATTCTAGAGAGAGTTCTACAAGAATCGGCTGCTTTCTTATGCACGTATTCCAGGTGCTCGCGGAAAGTCAATCTTGTGTCTAACATGACCCCAAGATACTTAATCGCCCTGTTTGACGCAATGCTGATGCTGCCAATCTTTACGTGGGCCGTTTCCACTTTGTTGGGACTGCTGAACAGTACAACCTCCGTTTTGTGCGCTGCGAGGTCAAGTCTAGGTGTTGTCCGTCAGTCTCGGATGGATGAGATCCTTACCTAAGGCGATGACGGCAACAACGTCATCAGCACAGCTATGTGCACCCGCTGGTAGTTGCAGCCGCAGTACTCCATCGTACATAGTATTCCATAGGAGAGGGCCCAGGGCTGATCTTTGTGGGACTCCAGCTGACACTATGTGAGCTTTGGGACCGTCACTCGTGTTATACATAAGTGTCCTTCCTCTGAAGAAGCTCTTTACTATCTCTTTTAGATATTTAGGGATATTATATTGTGCTGGCGCATCCAGTATCATATCACAGCTAGATGTATTGAAAGTGTTCTTCACATCAAGATACGCTATGACGCAATACTGCTTCGTTTCATGCTTAAATCTGGTATCTTGAATGGCGGAAGGTGCAACGCCAACAACTTTGCTTGACCTGTCTTTCCGGAACCCAAATTGGTTTATGGAAAGACTGCCGGAGCGCGAGATTGCAGTTTCCAGTCTCGAACAGACCAGTTTTTCAAACACTTTTCCTATGGTGTCTAAAAGACAGATTGGCCTCCTCCTCCAGAGGAGGTTTGCCAGCCTTGGGTAGCAATACCAGGTTATGGTCCTTTCAGATTGCAGGGAATCCCGTCCGGCCCAGGCACAAAGTTAGGTTTTAGATTCCTAGCAGCCACTAAAATATTTTCATCTGTTGCTAGGACAGGCTGATCGCTGCTCGAGTCCCACCTTGCTGATGTGTAGTCAGGTCCATGAATGGAGCTAAATCTATCTGGAAACAGCGTTTCCACGATTGTCTTAAGCTCCAAGAAGACCTCTTAAGATGGAAGTCTACCAAATTGAGGATTTGGTCCACCTTTCGGCTCATCACGAGGATTTGTCTCCCAAGCTTACGGTCTTTCATCTTACCTTCGACTTCCTCCATAAAAAATGGAAATCTATCAAATTGAGGCTTTGGTGCACCTTTCGACTCATCACGAGGATTCGTCTACTAAACTTATTGTCTTTGGTCTTACCTTCGGCTTCCTCCATTCAGAAGGAGGCTTTGGTACGCCTTCCGACTCCTCACTAGGATTTGTTTCCCAAATTTAAAGGACTTTGGCCGGACCTTCGACTTTCTATAAAAGAGAGTCTTCTAATTAAAGATATTGGTAGAGCGTTGCGTAGCCGTCGCTACTACCAGTTTCGACTAATGTCAGTCTGATACTGGTCGACCAGGTCATACATCGGGAACTTCAAGTCAGGGCCGCTGTAAACGAAGCTAACATCCGGGATGAACTTATGCGTAACGCGGCCGCTTTCGCCGTCATCCCACCAGAGTTGCCATTCGCGTAATACGCGCTCGTCCCGCAAGGCTCTCCTCATTTTACGGTCAAGGGTGGAAACATCTTGATTGTAGAGTCAATCGCCTTCTACCATAGGGTAGTTCCGCTTCAGCTTAAACTGCAAAGCTGCGCGTGTAGTCACTAGGTCCAGCGGTGGAGCTTCAGCAAGTATTTCAGCAAGCATCGGTAGCTACCGTTCGGCATGTGGCCAAACATCCTAGCAGGATGCGCAGGACATTACCGACCTGCTGGCGCTGACTAGTCTCATCGCCATATTGTACCATACCTAGGCACTAAATAATTCACAAGGCATCAGTCCGGCATATATCCTTAGCCCCAGTCAACGCGTAGCACACGAGTCAGGGCTCCGACGACTCCGGCCAGCCGATCACGCTTATGCGTGATATGCGGGGGAAAACTCAGACGAAGAGCAGACACCTGGATATCTGATGCCATTTCGCGAAACTGCTCCAGAGGAATCTCCACCGATGCAGTCGTTAGCTCACTACTGAAACGCCGCCAGTTAGCACTGTGGAGCTTCACGAGGGCACAGGAGCACGGCTCTCAACTGTGCTTGCCGGATTGAGTGTCACAACAACATTAATGATGTTGTGGTCACTCAGATCCCACTCGCTTACACTCCACTCATACGCAGCCCACGCATAGGTTGAATCACACAAGTAGCCCCGAGATCGCTCAGGGAGCTTACTGAACCACAGGGGGAATACTGCGGTCGGAGAAGATTCGCATGCCTGCCTCCTTCCTCCACGGTCAACGTAAGACTCCTGAAGCGATACGTACATTATCCCTGAGTCTCTCATTCGGAATCTGATGTCAATTACGGCAGCTCTGTCTAGAGGCCACCCTAGCGAGCACAGCTCCGTATATCGGGCACGTCGCCGAAAGCATGCGATGCTTCGACGGCATCTCCTCAAAGCTGCAGTTTCTGCAGGACACAGTGTTGCAGCAGTTAGAGGGACGATGCCCGGGTTGTCCGCATTGCCGACAGATCTGCTCCTTCATTCGGCACTGCGCTCACACCTGAAACAAGCGAATGTTACCGTCATGGAGTGCCAACGGAAGGCGATGCAATCCACGTAAATCCTGTTGTGGTCCTCCAAGATATCCAGGGCCTTCTAATCCATATCCAGTTGCAAGTCGACCGTGGGTCCGGCATCACTAGTCCTTGGCTTCGACGTGATCCGAACCGAGTTCTCAAAGGTCATACTTGGCATGCGACCCAGGAAGTGGTTTATCCACAAACCATCCATGAACTGCTTTGTGGTAATGCTCTGTCCACATCTCGGACGACCACCTTAGCCTTCACTGCAGCGTTTTGCTTAACCTCAAGTCCAACCTCCTTGAACTTGGGTTTCGCACCAATCAACGCATCTCGACTGAGGCCGGGGTGTGGATGATGGCACCTCCCCGCTTAAGCTCACACACTTCGTGCATACGGACACCCATTGCGAGCGCAATTTCCCTGCGAACACGCTCAGAAACTTGCTGAGGTGTCTCCTCCGGCTTGTTGCTCACAATTGCTGACCACGTTTCCGCAATCTTGCGGGCGCGGGGCGCAACAACTGGAGCAGCGGAAGCAACAGTAGAGACGGCAGCAGTAGGGTCGGATGAGGTGACATTGGCTTGGGGGCAGATCCTTTGTTCGGTCTCCAGCTCCTTAATCCTCCCGAACATATCGAGGTGCTGCTTATACTTGGCCGCTAGGTCAAGCACACTTAATTCGACGGTGCCGAGTACGTCTTCTACTCGTCTGAGCGTCTTATCAATGTGCTGCATGCGCTGCAGCACAGAGTCAGAGGCCAAGCTGGCTTCAGCTGCACTTGACGCATAAGCACTTATGTGGAAGCGGCAACGGTAGCGGTGGCAGCGGCAGTGGGGGCAACAACAGTGAGGGCAACAGCAGTGGGAGCAACAGCAGGAGGGGCAGCAACAAGGGGTGGCACCAGCAGTATGAGAGGCGGCCGCGCGGCTGCCCTGTCCTGCCATGATACCAGCCAGAGAAGCATCGCTCTTCTCGGATTCCTCAAATTTCCTCGTAGGGTAATCTGTCGGCGTCCGTGGTGGTTGCCCGTAGAATTACGCGCAGACGACCATGCTTCTTCCGCCAGCCCGAACGCGATGGTAGCGTCGAGGTCGCAGCGCTGCTGCTCGCGATGCGACGGCACCCACTAAACATAGTGTTTGTTTTGTCACTTTCTCATTTGCTCTCTTATTTTTACACTTGTTAGTGTGTGTGTTCGCTGTTGATCGCTCACGCTCAGCTTAGTGTTTGTTTTTGTCATATGAAATTTTTGTTCGTTTTTATCGCTGTATCTCTCCCGCTCTATTTACTGTATCAGCTGTTTGTGTTGGTCTCTGTCTTAGCTGTTTGTTGTTGTTTGTGATTCGCTCGCTCAACACAGTTAATCCTCGCTTTATCTATATTTTTCTTATTCTTTATCCGCTAATTTTGTTTTGCTCAACTTCCCAGTTGCCAATAAGACTTGCTGCAAGAAATCATGCTCATTAAGGCAAGCCGCTGATTCTGCACAAATGCAATTTGTTGGTTGCTGGTTGTGCGAGAATCTAATGCATATAAAATGTGCTGGCATCTCTGGGCGTGATTGCGATAGAGTCATGGCTGCACACACCTACTTTTGGGTGGACTACGCTGGTCTTGCCCCGATTGCTTGGAAAAACAATTAAATTTTTCCAAGATGTATAATACAGTGCGGGTACAGTATTCGAAACTGATTTACATTTCTAAACAGCTAACAGGTGAACTGAAAGCTGGCGAAGAAATTTTAAATCAATATAGTTTCGAGTCCCCGCTTAATCAGGTGATGACTCCATCACTGTTAGTCCCTCCCTCATTTCATTTACCATCACCTAATTTGTCTGCCCCTTCTTCACCGTGTCAGGAAATATCAATTCCGATATCCGACGACTCAGGTGAAATATCTGCTGCCAGTGTCATAATAGACACTCAAAAGGCCCCTAATAAAAAAGTTAAAGTTACTCCGAGTGTAGTTAAACCTAAGAAAAACATTCAGACATCTGCTCTTGACCCTACTGTACCCTATTTATCTGTTGTGTCTCCTCGAAAGCAAGTTTTCTTATCTAGGCTTTCATCAGATACTACATGTGAGGCTGTGTCTGCTTTTTTTTAAAGCAAAACTAAAGCTAAGGTTTTTATTTCGAAGTTCAATTTTACTACTCTTCGTGAAATTGCCTCATTTAAAATAAATGTACCTATAGAATTCTTCGCAACTATATGTGATTCCAAATTTTGGCCACCCCATGTAGTTGTGCATGAATTCAAACAGAAGATTCGGAACAGAATTTCCCCGGTCTCTTTGATTTCTGATTCGGTACAACCTTCATCTGAGGCTGTATCAAAAAACTAATTACACCATCTTCTCCGCAGCTATCCTTATTTTTTTTTTTTTTTTTTGTTTACTAAAGTTAACTATAATTAAAATTAAAGCTAACTTGATAACTAACTGTAGTATTTTCACTTCTATTTACATATTTACATAATTATATATATCATTGGTAATATTTTACATTTTTAAAATAGATTATATGTGTTATTATATTTAAGAAAATTTATTATATTACTTATGTTTTCGGGCGTGGGGTTTGTAAGGGTGGATATGGGACATCTGTTGGTGGCGGGACAGTTGGTGAGTATGTGTTGGATGGTGAGATCTGTGGTGGTGTTGCATTTAGGACATGGGAGGATGTTGTTGGGGTTAAGGTATATTTGTTTTGAGAATCTTATGTGTCCAAGTCGGAGTCTAAGAATTTTAGTTTGGTCTCTACGTGTAATAACTTTTTGGTTTATATTTTTTAGGTAGTTATTTGTGTTAATTTGGTTTGTATTTATTTGTTGATACCAGACGTTGCATGATTGGAAGTTGTTTTTTTAATTTTTGGGTAAGTATGTTTTTAATTGATTTGTTGATGTCTATTGTATTAAAATTGTGGGTGTAGTGAAGGGGCATTTTTATTGTGGTTTTGGTTTCGGCTAGCTCGTTCCCTTTAATGCCACAGTGGCTGGGTATCCAGAGCAGATTTATTTTTGGGGCAGATTTGGTAAGGTGGGTCCTTGTGGTTACAGGGTATAGGTTGTTGTTGTTGGTGTTGGCGATTGACTTAATGGATGAGAGGGAATCGGAGCAGATTATGTAGTATCCTGTTTTTTTCTTTTGTATTAGTTCAATTGCATGGAGGATGGCTATGGTTTCGGCGGAAAGGATAGATGAGTAGTGGGGTAGGATGCCTCGTTTTAGGACCTCAGTCTCTGTTGTGATGGCAAAGGTGGCTGTGTCGTTTTGTAGTGATCCGTCTGTGTAATGGAATGTGTGATTTTTTAATTCGCTTTTTAGTGCTAGAAACTCCTTTCTGTATATGTTTGGTGATGTATTGTTCTTGGTAAATTTTTCCAGTGTAATATTAATAAGGAAAGTGGGAAAGAGCCATTGGGGTGTGATTTCTTTTGTTGGAGGTGGGATGTAGGGGATATTTTGTTCTTGACAAGCTGCTATACTTTTTTGCATTGTTGATGTAAGTTTGGGTTTCTTTTGGTTGGGTTTTTGTTTGAGGAATTTATGGAGTGGAGAGTTTGTGCTTTGTATCAAGGTTTTGTAGACTCTAGCCGTGGCTATGTCTCTTATTTGTTCTATTGGTGGGATGTTGGATTCAAAGAGTAGGTTGGGGATAGGGGTTGAGCGTAGTGCTCCGAGGGATATGCGGATTGCTGCGTTAAATAGGGATTTTAGTTTATTGAGGGTTGATTTGGGTGCATGGCCGTATATAAATAAGGCATATTCTATTTTTGAAATTTCTATGGTTTTTGTTATGTTTATCAGGGAATGGGCGTTGCAATTTTGTTTGGGATTTGATAGGAATTTTATTATATTCAGTTTTGTGTTTAAGGCAGGTTGGATCTCTTTAATGTGAGAGTCCCATCTATATTTTTTATTGAGGGTAAGGCCTAAAATTTTCAAACTGGTTACTGAGGGAATGGGGGTATTGTTTAATAGTATGATGCAGGTACAATTGTGCTTGCGGCAGATGTGGAGGTGCTTACATTTATTAGTTGCTAGAGCTGCACCTGAGTATGTGCACCATTCGGTTATTTTACAGAAGAGGTTGTCTAGGTTGTGGGTTAGGTTTTTTTGTTTTTTGAGAGGGATGAAGAGGAAGAAATCATCGGCATAGGCACAGAATTGTAGTTCCCTATATAGGCCGACGATGCTGGAGAGTTTGTTGTAGGCTATGAGGAATAATATGACGGATATTGGGGAGCCCTGGGGGATGCCGTTATGGAGTGGATAGGGATGGGTTATTGTGTTTTTTATTTTTGTTTTTCTTTTCCTTGCTGTCATAAAGTTTTTTATGAAATTTATTATTTTTGGGCCGACTTTCCACTGTATTAGCTCGTCAATAATTGTATGTATTCCCACTCTGTCAAATGCCCTTGAGAAGTCAAGGGTAATGACTGAGATGTGTTTTTTTGACTGAAGTGATCCAGTTATCAGATGGTCTGCATAGATCAGACTGTCTGCCACGGATTTGCCTTGTTTGAACCCTGTTTGATTGGTATGTATTAGTTTGTTTTCTGTAACAAACCACCAGAGACGTTTGGCAATTATTTTTTCTAGGGTTTTGGAAAGGCAGCAGTGAAGGGAGATTGGCCTATAGTTGGTTATTACTGTTTTATTGGTGTTGGGTTTTAATATAGGGATAATTAAACTGGTTTTGTAGGATTGCGGGATGAAGGTATTGAAAATATTGTTAAAGAGTTTTATGATTCTGGTTTTAGTGTGTAGGAGCTGTTTTTGATTAGGGGATAGGATATTCTGTTTAAGCCGGGAGTTGTTCCTTTGAGGGTCTGCAGTGCGGTTATTAGTTCGATATATGTAATTTCTGTTTCTATAATTTGTGCTCTCGAGTTGGGTATGTAATTGATTGGATTGCTTTTGTATTTATTGGTGTTAAAATTAGAGTTAAAGTTTGTGTCTTTGGAGAGGTCGGACCAGTGTTGAGCAAAAATATGGGCTATTTGGGTTGTGTCAGTAGTGAGCGTGTTGTTGGTTGTGTCAGTGATAGAATGTATTGTTTTGCTGGGGTTCAGCCCACAGAGGCGTCTGATGTTTGTCCAGATTTTGTCGGAGGGGGTACTAGGCTCTATTGTGGTTGTGAGCTCAATCATGGCTTTTGCTTTTGATGTTTTGAGTTCTCTCCTAAAAAGAGCATTAGCTCTTTTGTATTTTAGGAGATTCTCAGTGCTTTGCATGTTTTTAAAATTTTGCCATGTTTTGAATTTGTTTTTCCTGAGTTCTCTGAGGGTCTTATTCCACCAGGGGGTGTTTTTGTTGCGGTGGTGTGGGGATGTTTGGGGTATGTTGTGGTGGGCAGCTTGTAGTATAATTTTGTTTATTGATGCGGCTTCTTTGTTGATGTTTGTGCTGTAGGGTATAATTTTGCTTATGTCGTCGGTAAATTTAGCGAAAGATGGCCAGTTGGCTTCTTTTATTTTGAAGAAGGGACGAGAAAAATTTGTTGTTGGAGCTTGTGGGAATAAGGAAATTAGGATTGGAAAGTGATCACTTCCGTGTAGGTCATTAAATACTTTCCAATTAGCGAATGGGGTAAGTTGAGCAGAGCATAAAGAAAGGTCTATGTGGGTGAATGTGTTGTGGGTAGAAAAGTGAGTTGGGGAGCTGTCGTTGAGTATGGTGAGGTTGGAGTTTTGGATAAATTTGGATAAAATTCGGCCTCTTCTGTTGTCATGAGTTGAACCCCAGCTGTGGTGTCGACTGTTAAAGTCACCTAAAATAATTTGATTACTGTTGTTATGTGTTTCAAAGTGATCATGTAGGCATTTGAGGGAAAAGGATTTGTTGGGAGGGATGTATGTGGACAGTATGTTAATTTTTGTTTTTGATATAATTTCTATTGCAAGAGTTTCTAAGTGTCCAGGTTGGTTTAATTGTTTGTGTTGTATGGATTTATGTATTAATATGGATACGCCGCCAAATCGGTTGGAAGCTGTATTGGTGTAAATTTGGTAGTTTATTGGAATGGGGATGGGATTGTTTATGTTGTAATAGTGTGTTTCTTGGAGACATATAATTTGTGGTGAATATTTTTTTATAATAGTTAAGAGTTCATTGTAGTTGTTTGTATAACCTTTGATGTTCCATTGTAGTATTTTTAGCATTGCTATAGTTTTTAAGTTTTGGTGTATGTAATTGAGTATTTGTTTTTGTTTGGAGTTTAAGTTGAAAGTGTTTTTATATGGATTCGCTGTCGCTATTATTTGTGTGTTGGTTTTTAATTGGGGGTTTAGATTTAGTTTTGTTTTTAGAGGGTTTAAAGTTAGTAGTTAGGGTGTTGGATTTATCTTTAGTAAATATTCTTAGTTTTAGATCGTCGGTAGATTGTGTTGTATAAGATTTGTTTTCCATGTTGGAGTGGTTACCGTCAGGTTCCATGTCTTTTGTTGTGGTTTGATGTTGTTGATGTGGGTTGGTTTTTGTACGGGCTGTGGCTGGTTGTGTTGTAGCTGTGTTATTTCTCGGGAGCTTGGGTTGCTGTATTGCATTGATTTGTGTGTTTCTACATTGGGCATTGGGTGGCGTATAGGTTGGTGTGTGTGTTGTTGATGCTTGTGTTGTTGGCTGTGCAAGAGTTTTAGCGTATGTGTTTCTCAACTGTATTTTATGTCTATTATGGTATATTTCTACTGCAGTTTTGTGATCTACTTTTTCTGTTATTTTTATTGCTGTTAGCTACTGTTGCTTGAGGAATGTTGGGCATTTCCGATCGAGTGGGCTGTGTTAGTTATTAATTTCTGCGTTGTTTTTGCAGTTCAGGCAGCTTTGCGTGTTTTTGCATTGCTCCCCTTCGTTGGTGTGTTTGTTCTCAGAGCAGTTTTTACATGTTTCTGGACTTTTGCAGATGACCGTTGGGTGTCCAAAGCGAAGACAGTTTTTACAGCGTAGTGGAAGAGGTATGTAGGGTCTCACCCGGACGGACTCATAGCCAATTTTGATTGCTTCTGGCAGTTTATGTGTTGCAAAGGTAATAATACTGAGACCAGTTTCTATAAGAATGTTGTCTACCAGGTCTGTGTTGTTTGCTTGCCTTTTTAAGATTTTCCGTACTTCTGTTACTTTTTGTGATTCGAGTTCTTTTTGGATTATATTTTCACTTATGTTGCGCAGGTCATTACAATATATAACACCTTTAGAGAAGTTTAATGTTTTGTGTTCTGTTGCAGTAATGTTAATGTCTATCATTTTTGTAAGTTTAAGGAGTTTCAAAGCTTGCAAATTGTTTTTTGTTTTAATGAGTAGGCAGCCATCCGTGGTTTTTTTACATGCTTCTACTTCTCCTCCGCAAGCATAGTCAATCGTTTTCTTTATGCTGAACGGTGAAATTTTTTCGAACGATTCGTTATCATTTCGTTTTAAGACGATGTACTTAGGTTCTCTTAGATGTGTGTTTTTGTATTTGCTTATGTCCGGTGGTTCGTGCATGTTAGTTGTTTTTGGGCCCGAGCCCGGTGTAACTGTTTGTGGTGTGTGTTTGCTTTTGGTTTTTTGTTTTGTTTTGTGTTTGATATTTGCTTGTCGCGCGTTTGCTTGTAAGCTTTTGCTTTTGCGTTGGCGAGGCGAGGTTTTGATGCAGCACGTCTTATCTCCAGAGATGTTGAAGTTATACTGTGCGCAGCTATCCTTAATTTATCAAAATGTTCTTGGCCTTAATTCCAAATTAAGAAGTCTTTTTCTGTAGTGTAAAATCTTTAGTGTAAAATCTGAACTTATTGCCCTCACTGAGACATGGTTAACTCCAAATGTTTATAACAGTGAGGTTCTTTCAGATAATTTCACTATTTATAGACTTGATCGTTTGTCACGTAGAGGGGGTGGAGTTTTAATAGCTGTTAAATCCCACTTTCTCTCGGAATCTTTTACCTTCTCATCACTTCACAATGTTGAGATTATTGGAGTTAAAATAACTCTCCAGTCTTGTCCCCTGTACGTTACTTGTTCATATATACCTTCCTTCTGATTTACAAGTTTATAGTCAACATATATCTTGTAGTAAAGAAATGTATGGGTATGTTCAAGATAACGACCTGTTTCTTGTATTGGGTGATTTTAATATACTAAACACTTCTTGGGCCTTATCTCTCAATTCAAATCATCTTATTCCAACAATGGATCATTATCTTTTTGACGAATTGTTTAACCTTTCCATGTTTCAGATGAACTCGATCTCATATCATTTGAATCGATCTCTTGATCTTGTTTTTACTAATGATGATACCATCATTAGGGTTTTAAGATCAACTCCCTTTTGTATTCCTGAGGATATACATCATCCGACTTTAGAGGTTTTAATACCTATGACTGTCCACTAATTTCAACGTCTTTATCATTTAAACAACGTCGTTGTTTTAAAAAATGTAATTTTGTTTTGCTTAATGATCTCATTAATGCAACGGACTGGTCCCCTTTGTATGAGGCAACTGAGGTTGATTTAGCAGTTTCTATATTTTATAGTACTTTAAATTCTATCCTAGACAGTTGTGTTCCTATATGTATTACTAAATCCCTTTCTAATAAACCACCCTGGTTTACTCCGACTCTTTCGAATTTAAAAAATATCAAATCTAAATATTTTAAAAAGTTTAAAAAGTCGGGCTCAATTGTTGGCTGGTCTAAATACTCATTAGCTAAGTCAAATTTCAATATTTGTAACTCTCGTTGCTATGAGAATTACCTCTTACGCTGTAGAAGGCAGTTTGCTAGTGACCCTAAAGTATCATTTATTATTCCTCTGTATAAAAAAGGAGGAAGATCTGATATTTCCAATTATAGAGGTATTGCGAAGCTTTCTGTTATCCCAAAGTTATTTGAAAAAATGATAACTTCGAACTTGCATCATTTTTGCAAATCGATTATTTCACCATCTCAGCAGGGCTTTGTTCAGAATCGATCAACCTCAACTAACCTATTAGAATTTTCATCTCTAATCAACGAAAGCTTTTTAAATAAAATGCAGACTGATGTTATATATACTGACTTTAGTAAGGCATTTGACTCAGTTCAGCATGATTTTTTACTTCAAAAGCTAGACCATTTCGGATTTTCGCCTAAACTTCTGTCTTGGATAGCTTCCTATTTAAAGGGTAGAACCCAAAGAGTTTTATTGAGAACATCTATTTCGAAGGTCATATTTGTCTCATCGGGTGTGCCTCAGGGTAGTCATTTGGGCCCTCTTCTATTCTCTCTTTTTATAAATGACCTTCCGAATTGTATTTCTCATTCAAAGGTTTTTATGTATGCAGATGATGTAAAACTCTGTCTCTCATACAACAATTCACTGGATCATCTACGCTTACAAGATGATCTTGATTCCTTTCAATGTTGATGTAAGGCTAATCAATTGCAGTTGAATTGCTCTAAATGTATGACAATGACCTTTAGTCGCATTTGTCCATATACTGCTCATTATAAAATCAATAATGATTCCTTGCAACGTATTTCCACAGTGAAAGATCTTGGGGTACTCTTTGACTCTAAACTTAGTTTCAATGTCCTTATATCAACCATCATTAATGAAGCCAAAAGTGTTCTTGGCTTTATTAAACGATGGTCGAAAGAATTTAATGACCCGTTTGTTACCAAACTCCTTTTTGTTTCGCTGGTTCGACCAATTTTGGAATATTGTTCAATTATATTGTCGCCACAGCATAAATTGTATCAGGACCGTATAGAATCGGTTCAGAAACAGTTTCTTCTCTTTGCGTTACGCAATCTTAACTGGGATCGTAACATTCGTTTAACCTTCTTATCATAGTAGGCTTCTTCTTATAGATCTTCCGTCACTAATAAACCGTAGAACAGTCTTGGGAATTGCTTTTCTACATAATTTGATTAGTGGTAATACTGATTCGCCTGGTCTTTTAAAGCAAATTAATTTTGTAGTACCTTCTCGTATTTCCCGTCACTTTCGTCCTCTATATTTACCTATATGTACATCTGATTACTCCTTGCATAGTGCGTTTCAGGTCTTATGTACTACCTATAATAAATATTTTTATGTATTTGCTTCAGAACTCTCTCTTCCTTTAATAAAATCCTTGCTTTCAGCTTACCTCAGAGAAATCACACACACGGCCCAAGAGTGAGAATGCACAGGAATTGGCAATTCTCCCTACTTGTGTTGTGTTTTCTCATTTCTCTAAAATATATAAATATTGTTCTTCTTCTTCCTATTTTTATGGTTAAGCTATGTTTTTAAATTAATTTTTAAACTAAATATTTTTAATTTCTTCACTCCCTATCTTTCATAGTTCAATGATATCACTAACCATATTTGGCTGTGATTCGGGGCATAGCTCGCCCGCATTGCAAATAAAACACCCACAGCGGGTGGTGATATCATTGATAAAATTTTGTTAATTTTAGGCTTTTACTTTAATTACTTATTAGTGACACTCGTTTTGTCAACTATATAATAAATAAATAAATAAATAAATAATCTAACCATCCAACACATACCCACTAACTGTACCGCTACATCAGACCTTAAAACCCAAATCTTTCCACTCAAGCTGTCCCACGTCGATCCTCGCAAACCCCTCCCCTCAATCTACATACGTACAACAAATGGCAACGTATACAACCTAAAGTATATCTTGATCAGCTTGACGAGCTGAGCTTATATGGCCATGTCAGTCCGTCTATATGAACGCGGTGATCCCGCAAACAACAAAAGCTAGAGAGCTAAAATTTTATATGTATACTCGTGTATACCATACAGAGTACGAGATATTGTAGAATTCCGATAATTCATCCCGCTCGATTATTATCGATATTTTTTTTTCTTATTTTCTTCGTTTTCCCGTATCGTTAAAGCTATAGACTTGAAATTCACAGTAACGATCCGTGTAGTGAATACAAAGATTTAGTAATTGGCCCTAACTTTGCAAAAAAAAAAAAAAAAAAAAAAAACAAGTAAGAGCATTCTTACTTTTTTTTAGTCGAGACGGCTCGACGAGGAGATACCCTGAGCCCTGCAAAGTGCCGATACTTCAAATATTCTATGCTTAGCTTACATATACATATATTGCAAGCAACACATACACACACACAGACGCACGCTCAAGCACACGCTCTGCCAACTGCGCAGTTGACGTAGCGACTGCGCTTGGGCTGCAAGACGCCTACGCTATGGGAAATTAAATGTTTAATAACTTTTTTTCTAGCAAGACTTTTTTATTCAAACTTTCAGGGCATGATCGTTACTGTGAATTTCAAGTCTATAGCTTCTGTGCTTTACGAGATCGCTGCGTTCACACAGACGGACGGACGGACAGACGGACAGGGCTATTTCAACTTAGCTCATCGAGCTGATCAAGAATATATATACTTTGTATGGTCTGCGACGTCTCCCTCTGCCTGTTACATACATTTTCACAAAAACATTATACCCTGATTTCCCATTTTCAACGGGCTCAGGGTATAAAAAAAAAAATCATTTCATATACATGAGGCTTGTGCTTTGGCAAATACACACATGACATAATCACACCCTGAAATTTTACTTAAGAAAGTCCACACAGGGACTTTAGTAATCATTTAATTCCCCATAACATGGGCGTCTTGCGTTAACTGCGAGAGCGTGTGCTTGCGCGTGCATCTGTTTGTGTGTTTCTAATGTACAGATATGTGTAAAAGAAACGTTGAATTTGCGGAACTTGGTTCTTCGCTGGGTTCAGGATATCTCGCAGTTGAGCTTGTTTAAGTTAGTATTTAATTATAACTATATATAACTTTTATAAATAAATACATTTTAAATAATTGATTTACGTGAAATAACCGATGATCAAAGTATTGGACGCAATTAGGAAACACTTGGTGAGTGACGCTTTTTTAACATATATTACGACTTTTAACACTTATATTTGCAGAAAAATCCGGCTATATGTGTGTATGTATGTCTATCAGTATATATATGTATAAATGTGAAAGGTTGAACGATGATATGTTAAGATGGAAAACACACTGAACAAACACAGGCTAAGTCGGAGGATACCGAGCAAATTTCGAGGCAGATCAGGTATGCATTCACTTCTTTAATGTTGGTGTGTTCAATAATAGTAATAACAAATGCTGCACCTATCAGCAAGCTGGAGAAACGGAAGGACTGGAAGGACCAAATGTTTTTAGGAAGTTGGACTATCTGTAGCGTCAGCGATTGGCGACTGCTTCAATAAAACGCGAAAAAACTAGCATAAAACAAGTAAGACTGCTCTAGTCGAGACGGCTCGACTAGGAGATCCCTTGAGCCCTGCGAAGTGTTCAAATATTCTATGCCTAGCTACATATACATATATTGCAAGCAACACATACACACACACAGACACACTCTCAAGCATACGCTCTGCCAACTGCGCAGTTGACGTAGCGACAGCGCTTGGGCAAGAGGCTTGTGTTGTGGAAATTAAATGTTTAATAACTTTTTTTCTAGAAGGACTTTTCATTCAAACTTTCAGGGCATGATTATGTTATTCATATGTGTGTATGTGCCGAAGCACAAGTCTCTAGTATTTGAAATGCGTTTTTTGCAAATTTAGGGCGAAGGGGGCGTGGCATCCAAAATCAAAAAATTACAAAATGTTTGTATTCATAACAGGCATCTATATAGTGAATTTCAGGTCTCTAGCTCATACGGTACGTAAAAGAGACGAAAAGTTATCGAAATTTATCGATAAAAAGAGAACGGGAAGAGTTATCGAATTTAAAAAAAAAAAACTCGTATAGCGTATGGTATACAGGAGTATACATGTCAAATTTCAGCTCTCTAGCTTCTGTGGTTTACGAGATCGCTGCGTTCACACAGACGGACGGACGGACGGACGGACGGACGGACGGACGGACGGACGGACGGACAGACGGACAGGGCTATATCAACTCAGCTCATCGAGCTGAACAAGAATATATATACTTTGTATGGTCTGCGACGTCTCCTTCTGCCTGTTACATACATTTTCACAAAAACATTATACCCTGACTCAGGGTATAACAAGTAAGAATGCTCTAGTCGAGACGGCTCAACTAGGAGATATCGTCCGCTCTGAATAGTTCAGATAATTCAAATATTCTATGCTTAGTTTACATATACATATATTGCAAGCAACACATACACACACACAGACGCACGCTCAAGCACACGCTCTGCCAACTGCGCAGTTGACGTAGCGACAGCGCTTGGGCTGCAAGAGGCTTATGTTGTGGAAATTAAATGTTTAATAACTTTTTTTCTAGCAAGACTTTTTTATTCAAACTTTCAGGGCATGATTATGTTATTCATATGTGTGTATGTGCCGAAGCACAAGTCTCTAGTATTTGAAATGCGTTTTTTGCAAATTTAGGGCGAACGGAGCGTGGCATCCAAAATCCAAAAATTACAAAATGTCTGTATTCTCAACAGGAATATATATAGTGAATTTCAGGTCTCTACCTCTTACGGTACGTAAAAGAGACGAAAAGTTATCGAAATTTATCGATAAAAAGAGAACGGAATGAGTTATCGAATTTTTGAAAAAAACTCGTATAGCGTATGGTATTCAGGAGTATACATGTCAAATTTCAGCTCTCTAGCTTCTGTGGTTTACGAGATCGCTGCGTTCACACAGACGGACGGACGGACGGACGGACAGACGGACAGGGCTATTTCAACTTAGCTCATCGAGCTGATCAAGAATATATATACTTTGTATGGTCTGCGACGTCTCCCTCTGCCTGTTACATACATTTTCACAAAAACATTATACCCTGATTTCCCATTTTCAACGGGCTCAGGGTATAAAAAAAAAAAATCATTTCATATACATGAGGCTTGTGCTTTTGCAAATACACACATGACATAATCACACCCTGAAATTTTACTTAAGAAAGTCCACACAGGGACTTTAGTAATCATTTAATTCCCCATAACATGGGCGTCTTGCGTTAACTGCGAGAGCGTGTGCTTGCGCGTGCATCTGTTTGTGTGTTTCTAATGTACAGATATGTGTAAAAGAAACGTTGAATTTGCGGAACTTGGTTCTTCGCTGGGTTCAGGATATCTCGTAGTTGAGCAGTATCAACTAAAGTTTTTTTCCTTGTTTAAGTTAGTATTTAATTATAACTATATATAACTTTTATAAATAAATACATTTTAAATAATTGATTTACGTGAAATAACCGATGATCAAAGTATTGGACGCAATTAGGAAACACTTGGTGAGTGACGCTTTTTTAACATATATTACGACTTTTAACACTTATATTTGCAGAAAAATCCGGCTATATGTGTGTATGTATGTCTATCAGTATATATATGTATAAATGTGAAAGGCTGAACGATGATATGTTAAGATGGAAAACACACTGAACAAACACAGGCTAAGTCGGAGGATACCGAGCAAATTTCGAGGCAGATTAGGTATGCATTCACATCTTTAATGTTGGTGTGTTCAATAATAGTAATAACAAATGCTGCACCTATCAGCAAGCTGGAGAAACGGAAGGACTGGAAGGACCAAATGTTTTTAGGAAGTTGGACTATCTGTAGCGTCAGCGATTGGCGACTGCTTCAATAAAACGCGAAAAAATTGCGTAAAACTAGCATAAAACAAGTAAGAATGCTCTAGTCGAGACGGCTCAACTAGGAGATACCGTCCGCTCTGAATAGTGCAGATAATTCATATATTCTATGCTTAGTTTACATATACTTACATTGCAAGCTACATATACACAAGCACAGACACACGCTCAAGCACACGCTCTGCCAACTGCGTAGATAACGTTGCGACTGTGCTTGGGCTGTAAGATGCCTACGCTATGGGAAATTAAATGATTAATAACTTTTTTTTGGATGCACTTTCTTAATCAAACTTTCAGGGTGTGATAATGTCATTTGTTTCATTCATTTGCATGTTTGTAATTGCCAAAGCACAAGTCTCTATTATTGGAAAAGCGTTTTTTGCATATGTAGGGCGAAGGGGCGTGGCATCCAAAATAAAAATATTACAAAATGTTTGTATTCATAACAGGCATCTACACTGTGAATTTCTTGTCTCTAGCTCTTACGGTACGCAAAAGAGAAGAAAAGCTATCGATAACAAGAGGATGGAGTTATTTAAAACAAGTAAGAATGCTCTAGTCGAGACGGCTCGACTAGGAGATACCCTGAGCCCTGCGAAGTGCCGATACTTCAAATATTCTATGCTTAGTTAACATTCACATATATTGCAAGCAACACATACACACACACAGACGCACTCTCAAGCATACGCTCTGCCAACTGCGCAGTTGACGTAGCGACAGCGCTTGGGCTGCAAGAGGCTTGTGTTGTGGAAATTAAATGTTTAATAACTTTTTTTCTAGAAGGACTTTTTTATTCAAACTTTCAGGGCATGATTATGTTATTCATATGTGTGTATGTGCCGAAGCACAAGTCTCTAGTATTTGAAATGCGTTTTTTGCAAATTTAGGGCGAAGGGGGCGTGGCATCCAAAATCCAAAAATTACAAAATTTATTTATTTATTTATTATATATAGTTGACAAAACGAGTGTCACTAATAAGTAATTAAAGTAAAAGCCTAAAATTAACAAAGTTTTATCAATGATATCACCACCCGCTGGGGGTGTTTTATTTGCCATGCCGGCGAGCTATGCCCCGAATCACAGCCAAAATGGTTAGTGATATCATTGAACTATGAAAGATAGGGAGTGAAGAAATTAAAATATTTAGTTTAAAAATTAATTTACAAACATAGCTTAACCAAAAAACAGGAGAAGAAGAACAATATTATGTATTTAGAGAAATGAGAAAACACAACACAAGTAGGAAGAATTGCCAATTCCTGTACATTCTCACTCTTGGGCCCTGTGTGTGATTTCTCTGAGGTAAGCTGAAAGCAATGATTTTATTAAAGGAAGAGAGAGTTCTGAAGCAAATACATAAAAATATTTATTATAGGTAGTACATAAGACCTGAAACGCACTATGCAAGGAGTAATCAGATGTACATATAGGTAAATATAGAGGACGAAAGTGACGGGAAATACGAGAAGGTACTACAAAATTAATTTGCTTTAAAAGAGCAGGCGAATCAGTATTACCACTAATCAAATTATGTAGAAAAGCAATACCCAAGACTGTTCTACGGTTTATTAGTGACGGAAGATCTATAAGAAGAAGCCTTCTATGATAAGAGGGTAAGCGAAGGTTACGATCCCAGTTAAGATTGCGTAACGCAAAGAGAAGAAACTGTTTCTGAACCGATTCTATACGGTCCTGATACAATTTATGCTGTGGCGACCATATAACTGAACAATATTCCAAAATTGGTCGAACCAGCGAAACAAAAAGGAGTTTGGTAACAAACGGGTCATTAAATTCTTTCGACCGTCGTTTAATAAAGCCAGAACACTTTTGGCTTCATTAATGATGGTTGATATATGGGCATTGAAACTAAGCTTAGAGTCAAAGAGCACCCCAAGATCTTTCATTGTAGAAATACGTTGCAAGGAATCATTATTGATTTTATAATGAGCAGTATATGGACAAATGCGACTAAAGGTCATTGTCATACATTTGGAGCAATTCAACTGCAATTGATTAGCCTTACACCAACATTGAAAGGAATCAAGATCATCTTGTAATCGTAGATGATCCAGTGAATTGTTGTACGAGAGACAGAGTTTTACGTCATCTGCATACATAAAAACCTTTGAATGAAATGTCTGTCTTACGGTACATAAAAGAGACGAAAAGTTATCGAAATTTATCGATAAAAAGAGAACGGGAAGAGTTATCGAATTTTTGAAAAAAACTCGTATAGCGTATGGTATTCAGGAATATACATGTCAAATTTCAGCTCTCTAGCTTCTGTGGTTTACGAGATCGCTGCGTTCACACAGACGGACGGACGGACGGACAGACGGACAGGGCTATTTCAACTCAGCTCATCGAGCTGATCATCGAGCTGATATATATACTTTGTATGGTCTGCGACGTCTCCTTCTGCCTGTTACATACATTTTCACAAAAACATTATACCCTGATTTCCCATTTTCAATGGGCTCAGGGTATAAAAATAATGTTGCTTAAATATCATGATGATCCAGTTCAAGGAGGTCACAGTGGCATATCTAGAACGCTAGCGAAAATATAAAGATACTACTACTGGAAAAATATGACACGTCATATAAAAGAGAACGCACGTACGTCAAAAATACCAAAAGTCTAAAACAAGGACACACACAAAAAGTCCTATAACTCTCACAGAAAAACCAGTAAATGCTTTTGATTTAGTGATAGTGCATACAATCGGTCCCCTACCAAAATCGGAAAATGGTAATGAATACATAGTCACATTAATATGCGACCTAACAAAATATTTAGTAGCAATTCCAATCAAAAGAAAATGCGCTAACAATGTCGAAAAAACTATTTTCGAAAAATATTCGAGACGGCTAGCAGATCCCATGAGCCCTGCGAAGTGCCGATACTTCAAATATTCTATGCTTAGTTGACATGTATGTACATATTGAAAGCAATGCATACACACACACACACACACACACACACACGCACACGCTCAAACGCACGTTCTGCCAACTGCGCAGTTGACGTAGCGACTGCGCTTGGGCTGCAAGACGCCTACGCTATGGAAAATTAAATGTTTAATAACTTTTTTTGTGGATGCACTTTCTTAATCTAACTTTCAGGGCATGATTATGTTATTCATATGTGTGTATGTGCCGAAGTACAACTATTATTTGAAATGAGTTTTTTGCAAATGTAGGGTGAAGGGGTCGTGGCATTAAAAATCCAAAAATTAAAAAATGTTTGTATATATAATAGGGATCTACGTAGTGAATTTCATGTCTCTAGCCTTTACGGTATGCAAAAGCGAAGAAGAGTTTTCGAAATGTATCGATAATAAGAGAACGGTATGAGTTATTTAATTTTTGAGAAAAAACTCGTACTGCTTATAGTATTCACGAGTATACGTGTCAAATTTCAGATCTTTAGTGTCTGTGGTTTACGAGATCGCTGCGTTCACACAGACGGACGGACAGATGGTGGACAGGGCTATCTCAACTCAGCTCATCGAGCTGATCAAGCTGTATACTTTATGGGGTCTGCCACATCTTCTTCTGTCTGTTACATGCATTTTCCCAAAAAAAATTATACTTTGACTTCCCATTTTCAATGACGTACCGACTGCGCTTGGGCTGCAAGACGCCTACGTTATGGGAAATTAAATGTTTAATAATTTTTTTTGTGCATAGACTTTATTAATCAAACTTTCAGGGCATTATTATGTTATTCATATGTGTGTATGTGCCGAAGCAAAAGTTGCTAGTATTTGAAATACGTGTTTTGAAAATATTGGGCGAAGGGGTCGTGGTATCCAAAATTTAACAAAAATCAAATTAGTCTTAAACACACATAAAACTCAAAACAAAATTTGAACACTCTTGCTAGAGAGAGATATATTAGATAGAATTTTATAGCTGAATATCGATTTCGTTTTTAATCGATAACAGTAATACGGGACGAGTTACCGAAATTCTAAAACAAACTTGACCTGCTCGTGCTGTACAGGGACCTACATACAAAATTTCAAGTCTCTAGCTCTTATGGATGCTGAGAACGACGCGTTCACACACACGGACAGACAGACAGGGCTAAATCGACTCGGCTTCTCTCCCTGATCAATATATACAATACAGAATACAGACAAAACTTTATGGGGTCGGACACGTCTCCTTCTCCGTGTTACATACATTTTCACTAAAACATTATACCCTGATATCCCATTTTCATTGGGCTTAGAGTATAACAACTTCTGTGTGTGTGTTTGTTTTACTTGCAATATATGTATATGTAAACTAATCATATGAATATGTTGTTTTTATACCATGAGCCCATTGAAAATGGGAAATCAGGGTATAATGTTTTTGTGAAAATGTATGTAACAGGCAGAAGGAGACGTCGCAGACCCCACCAAGTATATATATTCTTGATCAGCTCGATGAGCTGAGTTGATATAGCTCTGTCCGTCTGTCCGTCCGTCTGTGTGAAAGCAGCGATCTAGTAAACCACAGAAGCTAGAGAGCTGAAATTTGACATGTAGACTCCTGAATACCATACGCTATACGAGTTTTTTTCAAAAATTCGATAACTCTTCCCGTTCTCTTTTTATCGATAAATTTCCATAACTTTTCGTCTCTTTTACGTACTGTTAGAGCTAGAGACATGAAATTCACTGTGTAGATGCCTGTTGTGAATACAGAGATATTGTAATTTTTGGATTTCGGATGCCACGCCCCCTTCGCCTTAAATTTTCAAAAAAAGCATTTCAAATACTAGAGACTTGTGCTTCGGCACATACACACATATGAGTAATAAATTCATGCCCTGAAAGTGTGAATAATAAAGTCCTTCTAGAAAAAAAGCCCTGTCCGTCTGTCCGTCCGTCCGTTCGTCCGTCCGTCCCTCCGTCTGTATGAACGCAGAGATCTCGTAAACCACAGAAGCTAGAGAGCTGAAATTTGACATGTATACTCATGAATTCCAATACGCTATACGGTTTTTTTTTTTTTTTTCAAAAATTCGATAACTCTTTCCGTTCTTTTTTCATCGATAAATTTCGATAACTGTCTTCTCTTTTGCGTACCGTAAGAGCTAGAAACATAAACACTGTGTAGATGCCTGTTGTGAATACAGACATTTTGCAATTTTTGGATTTTGGATGCCACGCCCCCTTCGCCCTAAATTTGCAAAAACGCATTTCAAATACATATGAATAACACAATCATGCCCTGAAAGTTTGAATAAAAAAGTCCTTCTAGAAAAAAAGTTATTAAACATTTAATTTCCACAACGTAAGCATCTTGCTACCTAAGCGCAGTCGCTACGTCAACTGCGCAGTTCGCAGAGCGTGTGCTTGAGCGTGCGTCTGTGTGTGTGTATGTGTTGCTTGCAATATGTAAACTTGTATATGTAAACTAAGCATAGAATATTTAAAGTATCGGCACTTCGCAGGGCTCAGGGTATCTCCTAGTCGAGCCGTCTCGACAAGAGCATTCTTACTTGTTTGTAGTGTAATATTGATAATAGAAGTGGGAAAGAGCCATTGAAAGAGTGATTGCTTGGGTTTGAGCTGGGAGGTATTGGATAATTTTTTGTTTACATGAGGCAATAATTTTTTGTAGCGCTGACTCAAATTTGAGTTTCTTTTGGTTGGATTTTTGTTTGAGGTATTTGTGGAGTGGTGAATTTGTGCTGTGTAGTAGGGTTGCATAGACTCTAGTTTATTGAATGTTGATTTGGGGGCATGGACGTATATAAATAAGGCATAATCTATTTTTGAAATGACGATGGCTTTAGTTATAGTTATAAGGGAATGAGTGTTGCAGTTTTGTTTGGGATTTGCTAGGAATTTTATTATATTTAGTTTTGTATATAGTGCAGGTTGGATTTCTTTGATGTGGGAGTACCATCAATATTTTTTTTATGGAGGGTAAGGCGTAAAATTTGAAGACTGGCTACTAAGTATTTGTAATTGTCGAAGTTAGGCAATAGCCGCCGCATTTTTGTTTATAAGCTAATTCGAAAAGAAAAAGCCATGTCAAAAGCAAAAATACGTTACGCTTAAGTTGCGCACGCACGGCAAAAGCCGCGCAAGCGTCAGAGCAAGCTTACTTGAAGCTTGCGGCTGACTTTGCTGCAGCGAGGGAGCTTGTAAGCGGAGCTTAAGCTTTCCCACGTGCAAGTGCAGCTGTAGCTAAGCGAGTAAGACTTTTGCATCAGCTGATCCGCTGAATGGAAGGAAGCGCACCCAACTTTTGGGCCTTCCGAGCTTTTAGGTTTTTTCACCATATAAAACCAGCTCGACCGGCACAACTCGCTCTTTGGATCAGCAAGAAAGTATTAACGTGAAAATTGGAAGCAAATAGCTAGCGTGGCTGCCACGGAGGAAAAAAAAAAAAAAGAGAGGTATGTTCTTTGAGGGAGAGTTAAAGAATGATAAACTTAGTATCTTTAACCGATAGCTACTGTTTTGCCCGTATCAGACTGGGCTACAATAGTTGGGGAAAAAAAGCCCAACCAAGATCAGCCAGTCGTGGTACGGTGGTCACCACAATTTATTGGAGCCGTCAAACGCCAAAGCAGTGGCCAACCTGGTACTCTTCAAGTTATTAGAAGCAGAGGAACAGCCTAGTCGGAAAGAGGGAGCAGCCGCCAGCATATATGTATGTGCAGTGTAGTGAACATTAAACAAAAAAACAAAAAGACAAAGACCAAAACCCATAACAAAAGAAAAAAAAAAAAGCAATAACCGAACACCAAAAAGTTATAACTTTTCACACATAACCCTAATAGAAGTTTCAGTGGGAAATACAGAACAAATTTATAATCTGTACATATGTACATATGTTCAAGCACACTGCGAAAAATTTTGTTGAAACAAAAAAAAACCCGAAAAAATTTGTTTTTTTAAATAGTATAGAATAATTATATTACATAATCAACCACGTGTACAAATGTTAATAGACCAACACAGTTAGAGGTGTAATTTAGTTTTAGTGCAGAATAATACAATAGCAAATAGGAACTCATGTAACGAAAAGTGCACAATTAATGTGGAATAATTAAAAAATAAGAATGAGTATAAGGAATGAATATAAAAATATATAATATCATATAATATATATAGATAAAAAAAAATAAAATAAAATAAAATAAAAAATAAAACTAAATAAAAACAAGTAAGAATGCTCTAGTCGAGACGGCTCGACTAGGAGATACCCTGAGCCCTGCGAAGTGCCGATACTTCAAATATTCTATGCTTAGTTTACATATACATATATTGCCAGCAACACATACACACACACAGACGCACGTGCAAGCACACGCTCTGCCAACTGCGCAGTTGACGTAGCGACAGCGCTTGGGCTGCAAGACGCCTACGCTATGGGAAATTAAATGTTTAATAACTTTTTTTCTAGCAGGACTTTTTGATTCAAACTTTCAGGGCATAATTATGTTATTCATATGTGTGTATGTGCCGAAGCACAAGTCTCTAGTATTTGAAATGCGTTTTTTGCAAATTTAGGGCGAAGGGGGCGTGGCATCCAAAATCGAAAAATTACAAAATGTCTGCATTCACAACAGGCATCTACACAGTAAATGCTGTAGCTGAGTTGAGTTGAGATAGCCCTGTCCACCATCTGTCCGTCCGTCTGTGTGAACGCAGCGACCTCGTAAACCACAGACACTAAAGATCTGAAATTTGACACGTATACTCGTGAATACCATACGCAGTACGAGTTTTTTCTCAAAAATTCAATAACTCATACCGTTCTCTTATTATCGATACATTTCGAAAACTCTTCTTCGCTTTTGCATACCGTAAAGGCTAGAGACATGAAATTCACTACGTAGATCCCTATTATATATACAAACATTTTTTAATTTTTGGATTTTTAATGCCACGACCCCTTCACCCTACATTTGCAAAAAACTCATTTCAAATAATAGTTGTACTTCGGCACATACACACATATGAATAACATAATCATGCCCTGAAAGTTAGATTAAGAAAGTGCATCCACAAAAAAAGTTATTAAACATTTAATTTTCCATAGCGTCTTGCAGCCCAAGCGCAGTCGCTACGTCAACTGCGCAGTTGGCAGAACGTGCGTTTGAGCGTGTGCGTGTGTGTGTGTGTGTGTGTGTGTGTGTGTATGCATTGCTTTCAATATGTACATACATGTCAACTAAGCATAGAATATTTGAAGTATCGGCACTTCGCAGGGCTCATGGGATCTGCTAGCCGTCTCGAATATTTTTCGAAAATAGTTTTTTCGACATTGTTAGCGCATTTTCTTTTGATTGGAATTGCTACTAAATATTTTGTTAGGTCGCATATTAATGTGACTATGTATTCATTACCATTTTCCGATTTTGGTAGGGGACCGATTGTATGCACTATCACTACATCAAAAGCATTTACTGGTTTTTCTGTGAGAGTTATAGGACTTTTTGTGTGTGTCCTTGTTTTAGACTTTTGGTATTTTTGACGTACGTGCGTTCTCTTTTATATGACGTGTCATATTTTTCCAGTAGTAGTATCTTTATATTTTCGCTAGCGTTCTAGATATGCCACTGTGACCTCCTTGAACTGGATCATCATGATATTTAAGCAACATTATTTTTATACCCTGAGCCCATTGAAAATGGGAAATCAGGGTATAATGTTTTTGTGAAAATGTATGTAACAGGCAGAAGGAGACGTCGCAGACCATACAAAGTATATATATTCTTGATCAGCTCGATGAGCTGAGTTGAAATAGCCCTGTCCGTCTGTCCGTCCGTCCGTCCTTCCGTCCGTCCGTCCGTCCGTCCGTTCGTCTGTGTGAACGCAGCGATCTCGTAAACCACAGAAGCTAGAGAGCTGAAATTTGACATGTATACTCCTGAATACCATACGCTATACGAGTTTTTTTCAAAAATTCGATAACTCTTCCCGTTCTCTTTTTATCGATAAATTTCGATAACTTTTCGTCTCTGTTACGTACCGTAAGAGCTAGAGACTTGAAATTCACTATATATATTCCTGTTGTGAATACAGACATTTTGTAATTTTTGGATTTTTGATGCCACGCCCCGTTCGCCTTAAATTTGCAAAAAACGCATTTCAAATACTAGAGACTTGTGCTTCGGCACATACACACATATGAATAACATAATCATGTCCTGAAAGTTTGAATAAAAAAGTCCTGCTAGAAAAAAAGTTATTAAAAATTTAATTTCCACAATACAAGCCCCTTGCAGCCCAAGCTGCAGTCGCTACGTCAACTGCGCAGTTGTGCGTGTGCTTGAGCGTGCGTCTGTGTGTGTGTGTATGTGTTGCTCGCAATATATGTGTATGTAAACTAAGCATAGAATATTTGAAGTATCGGCACTTCGCAGGGCTCAGGGTATCTCCTAGTCGAGCCGCCTCGACTAGAGCATTCTTACTTGTTTTACTTCTTGAATTTTAAAATTATCAGAATTTATATTTAAAAAAGAGATATCTGCGCCAGAATGTATTTTTCCTAAAGGGTTCTGAGAGGTTTCCGAAGTGTTTTACGTCACTCTCGCATTGATTGAAGTTACCTCGACCTCTTCCTCGATTCTAGCCTTGTCTTCCTTCACGGTTATTGTTATTGTCTTTATTAATGTAATTATTGTTGTCCTGTCACGGTCGCAATGTGGTTGATTAGATCCTTTTACTGTTGTTTATAAAAGTTAGTAGTTGTAACTACAACTAACTAGTTAGACCCCGCTCAGAGCTTCTGCTTATCTTGGCTGCTCTATTATCTCTGTTTTATTCAATTATATTTCATTTGGCTTGAGTATAAAGCATAGTGTTCTTATATCTACATATATGTTGTATGTGTATGAGAGTGTGTACATATGTTTGCAGAAGGCATGCATTACATATGCGCTGGTATGTTTATGTATATATGTGGCCTTTTGGGTGTTTGTATATTTGTATTTATTATGATAAAGTGTCACAGTGTATGTCATTAATGTTATACTATTTGATTTGTATAAATGGTACGGTAGATATACTACACAATACTTATTTCTCAATCATCGTAAATGAAGTTTTCTTGGTTTCATTAAACGTTGGGCAAAGAGTTCAATGATCCCTTCGTAACCAAACTCCTTTATATTTCGTTGGTTCGACCTATTTTGCAATATTGTTTAATAATATTGTCTCCACAGCGCAAATTGTATCATGATCGTATTGAACCAGTCCAAACAGTTTCTACTCTACGTGATCTAAATTGGTACCCTAATCTCCGTCGTCCGTCTACCGGTTGTCGTAGTCGTCTTCTTCTTATTGACCTTCCGTCCTCAATAAATCTTAGAACAATCCTTCGGATAGCATTTCTACATAACTTGATTATTGGTAGTATAGCTTCGCCATGCATGTTAGTGCTACTTATGTGCGAACTACAATTAATTTATCACGTTATTTCCTCTGAACTCTTTCTTCCACTAATGAAGTCCTTGCTTTTAGATTATCTTATCTCAAAGTGAACCAGCGTGAAAGTGATAAATTTGATGATCTGGCAAATATTCTTCTTAATATAAAGGTATAATTGTTTGTAAGTTGATGTAGTTTTTTGTGTATGACATTGTTACTATATAACTTAGTGAAGCTTCTTTTTAGTTAAGCTTCTTTTTTAAGTTTCCTATAACTTATATACATTATATACTTCATAAAAATATCACTGACCACATATGGCTGTGAAGCGGCCATAACCGGACGGACCGGCAAATAACATTTTAAATACGTCCTGTTTTTTTAGGCTACAAACAAATGTTTAATTTATCTTAAAGTTGGCTGTAGTTTTCTCAATAGCGGTTAATAATATAAAAAAATACCAAAAGTGATTCAACTATTTTTGGACAGTGTGTATTATGGAGTCGTTTGCGTACGACTGCAACGTTGTTATTTTTTTTTCCTGGGTCTTCATCAGATATGCATACCTGTAATAAAATTTTTAACATCAAAGAAGCTATTAAAGGTATCGTTTATAATTTAAATTATGCATCCCACATTTGCCGTATATTGGATCAATAAGAGCTGCTACACGACTATTGTAACTGAATTGAAAATAGTCATATTATGATGTTCAATCCACAAACGTACAAGGATGCAAGTTTTCGCATGCCATTACAGTGCATTTGGTTAAAATTAAATGGGTCTTGGCCTTTGGAAACTGTTTTACCAAAAGATAAGTCAGGTACAAGAAACTTTTTCCATGCATTGATCTATAATGTTTGGGCGTGGTATATAATTGTGTCGGTTGGCATAACGATTTGCTTTCAAGCATCTTTTTTGATTACCAATTTTGGAGATATAATAATGACAACAGAAAACTGCTGCTCTACTCTAATGGGTGCCCTTAACTTTGTTCGATTAATTCATTTACGTCTTAATCAGTCAAATTTTCGTGAACTAATTCAACAATTTGTGGTCGATATATGGATACCAGAGTGAGTAAAGTTATATAATTAACCTGCATTGTTATATCGTAATAGAAATGTGTGAGTAGATTATAACGTTATTCGTAATTATAGTTATATAAAGTTAATTATAATTAACGAATAAGAATTGAAACAAGTAAGAAAAATTTAGTCGGTGGCGTCCGACTAAGGGATACCCTGAACCCAGCGAAGAACCGCAATTCTGTTTCTTTTATATGTATGTACATCACCTGCAACACAAATACACACATACGCCACGTCTCCTTCTGCCTGTTACATACATTTAAACAAAACCATTATACCCCGATTTCCCATTTTCATGGGGCTCATTGTATAAACCGTGGCTTTAATAAATGTTGTTAATGTAACCCATTATATTAAAATGAATACACCGCATTATTGTCAAGTTTTCTTTCCTGTTCTAATTAAAGTTAGAGCGCCTTTAATTATACGAAATATATTTTACATTTTATTATACTCCATATATATATATAGTTATAACATATTTTTATTAAGTTGTTTTAGTTACATACACAACTAATTAAATTAATTTATTATTTATATAACAGTAGCGAGAACGTACCCATTTCTAAAGAATGTCGTAAGCGGATGATAACTTTTCAAGTTATGACGATTTTATTGTCTTGCCTTATACTTATGTATTGCATACTGCCGCTAGTGGAACTATTCTACATTTTGGGAATTGATGTACCTGTAAAGCCATTTCCTTATAAAATGCTTTTTCCATACAATCCACACAACAGTCGTATTCGCTATGCATTAACATACATATTTACTGCGTATGCTGGAATTTGTGTTGTGACCACACTGTTTGCTGAGGATTCCTTATTTGGATTTTTTATTACATACACCTGCGGACAATTCCGTTTATTGCATAATCGAATCGACGTTCTACTAGATATGGATGGAAACAAGAAGCATTTCGGAACTGAGTCTGAAGAGGTTTCCTTAAAAATTCGAGAGCTGCAAAGCATTTCCCGACACCATAACAAACTAATCAGGTGAGAATTCATAGTTTATATAGAATCAAATATGTACCTACCTATAAAGTATATAAATATAAGGATTATAGGTAATAAATAAAATGCAAGAACGTAACAATCGGGTGCTACCGACTGTATTAAACTCATGCACAGGATTTAAACTTTGAGATACAATTTTTCACGAATTTCCACACACACATTTTAAAGGCGTACAAAGAGGCTATCAGCTATCAACAGTAACTCAACTATCCAATTTAAGAGCTTCAAGCTCTAACTTGTAAGCTGGCGAACTTTTTCAGCAGCTTTGAACTCGAATCATTGACGAAGGTTATTCTATTTTATAGGTTTTAATTATTATACCCTGAGCCCATTGAAAATGGGAAATCAGGGTATAATGTTTTTGTGAAAATGTATGTAACAGGCAGAAGGAGACGTCGCAGACCATACAAAGTATATATATTCTTGATCAGCTCGATGAGCTGAGTTGAAATAGCCCTGTCCGTCTGTCCGTCCGTCCGTCCGTCCGTCCGTCCGTCCGTCTGTGTGAATGCAGCGATCTCGTAAACCACAGAAGCTAGAGAGCTGAAATTTGACATGTATACTCCTGAATACCATACGCTATACGAGTTTTTTCACAAATTCGATAACTCTTCCCGTTCTCTTTTATCGATAAATTTCGATTACTTTTCGTCTCTTTTACGTACCGTAAGAGCTAGAGACCTGAAATTCACTATATATATTCCTGTTGTGAATACAGACATTTTGTAATTTTTGGATTTTGGATGCCACGCCCCCTTCGCCCTAAATTTGCAAAAAACGCATTTCAAATACTAGAGACTTGTGCTTCGGCACATACACACATATGAATAACATAATCATGCTCTGAAAGTTTGAATAAAAAAGTCCTGCTAGAAAAAAAGTTATTAAACATTTAATTTCCACATCATAAGCCTCTTGCAGCCCAACCGCTGTCGCTACGTCAACTGCGCAGTTGGCAGAGCGTGTGCTTGAGCGTGCGTCTGTGTGTGTGTCTGTGTTGCTTGCAATATATGTATATGTAAACTAAGCATACAATATTTGAAGTATCGGCACTTCGCAGGGCTCAGGGTATCTCCTAGTCGAGCCGCCTCGACTAGAGCATTCTTACTTGTTATTATTAACATAACAACAAGTCTTTAGCATTAGTGTAGACCAAAAGTTAAAAGAATAAAAAATCGAAAAGAATAGAAATTACATATGATAATGCTGCGTATCAGAGCAGAGCGCATCCTTAAAAGACCAGGTCTTTTAACCTCCACGACTCGAGCTAATTTCCATTTCAAAGGTGGCCAATTCTAATCCTTGAAACAATCGATGTCTTTGATTTTAGTTGAATACTGCCGGGTGCACCATTTTCCAGGTTGTTGGAAAATGATTAGCTATTCTTCAGTTCCACGCTTCCAAAACGTCTGTTGAATGGAGGCCATACGTTGCTACCCATCGATGCGATTGCGTTCGAGCACAGTAGCGTTTGGCTCAGGAAACTCCAGGAACGGTTGACCAATTAAAACATGTCCTGGAGTAAGAGCTTCAACATCATCAGCGTTTCCTGAAACTAATGCAATAGGATGATAACTGATTACGGCCTGAATTTGAAATACCACTGCTCGAAGTTCCTCGAAGCCAAGACGAGACGATCATATAACGATACAAATGTTGTTTGGCGGTTTGTTCACAAGCCCCCGAAATAAGCTGAACGAGGAGGTATGAATTCCTAATCAAACCTGTTGTTGACGAAGAAGCTTCTGACTTCAGTTCAATGCTCCTGGCTCATAAATAGAAGACGAAGATGTGCCAACTCGTTCCGTGAATGCCGTGTGTGTTAATGAAACGCTTGAAGGCGCACAAAAGAGCAACCGATGAAAGACCCCGTGCGAATTTTAACTATACAGCTTTAGTTGCCAAGCAAACGAAGATGCAAATGTAGCATTTTACTGATGATCTGCGAAAGTCATCCAGAAACGGTAGTAACAAGAATAATGGGTTCGACGAATTTATAGTTTTTCCATTATGCACAGCACAGTTCATTGGAAGCAACTGAGCTCTTTGAAGGAAATGACAAATTGACGAAGATCGTCAGGTATTTTCTAAGTATCAGCTGCTATTAAGATTCCAGCGATTTATTGTCACTGATAAGTAATTAAAGTAAAAGTATCACTTCAACATCTCTTAAGATAAGACGTGATGCATCAAAACCTCGCTATGCCACCTCAAAAGCAATCGCGCGACAAGCAAATATTAAACGCAAAAGTAAACAAAATAAGTTAGAGTGCTCTAGTCGAGACGGCTCGACTAGGAGATACCCTGAGCCCTGCGAAGTACCGATACTTCAAATATTCTATGCTTAGTTTACATATACATATATTGCAAGCAACACATACACACACACAGACGCACGTTCAAGCACACGCTCTGACAACTGCGCAGTTGACGTAGCGACTGCGCTTGGGCTGCAAGACGCCTACGCCATGGGAAATTAAATGTTTAATAACTTTTTTTCTAGCAGGACTTTTTGATTCAAACTTTCAGGGCATAATTATATTATTCATATGTGTGTATGTGCCGAAGCACAAGTCTCTAGTATTTGAAATGCGTTTTTTGCAAATTTAGGGCGAAGGGGGCGTCGCATCCAAAATCCAAAAATTACAAAATGTTTGTAATCACAACACGGATCTACACATTGAATTTCATATTGACACTTGAATAGATTCGATAGATTATTGTTGTTGTTGACATGGTACATTATCTTCCTTGATGAGTACCATCATTCCCTCTGATACGTTTGCGGTTGATCTCGTTTATTTTGTTTGTTGTTAGAGCTCGTGAAGATATTCCTGTGACCATCGAGTCCAGAAAGTATGTTTTAGATGTTGAAGTAGATCTTTTGTATAAGAGATATCATGAACTTGTGCTGTTAACAATCCAGCAAAGTCATTTGGGTCGGTTGACATTGGAGTTATCGGGCGAGATCACTTACTGTTTCCATATGGACGATTATTGTCGCTAAACAGCAAAATATTGCGTTGTAAGCTTTGTCTGGGCACATTTGTACATACATATAAAAGAAACAGAGAATTTACGGAATAGAGGTTCTTCGTTGGGATCAGGATATCCCCTAGTCGGGCGCCACTAGCTAGAGTTTTCTTACTTGTTTTAAAATGGCCTTGCTGGGTTGACACATTGCTCCGGTAGATTTCCAATTAATTTGTGGAACATCCTTGGTTAAGCTCGTGTGCACCGGACACAGTTTTGGATAATGTTGAGGGCCATTATTTTATCTTTAACTATTCAATAATATTGCCATGACTTGGCAAGTAATGCCTGTGTTCCGTGCATATTATCATCTCGTAATTTTCGTAGAAGAAATTTTACAAGTGTATTCTTGTATGGTAACAAAATTGGATCTTTTCATCAAAGGATAATGCCTACTTCTCGATCTTGCCACCCACTCGAATGATTCTATCATTGTCCAGCCGTGGTATAATGGACTTTTTTTTTCCTAATTACAGTTACATGTTTTGTGGTGTCCCCTAATTTCTCAGGGAAGTCAGTTGTTGAATCTTGCATTGTACGAAAATCTTCTACGTTGCTGCAGTTTAAATTTAAGGCACCCAATTTTGTAACAGTAAGGCAGTTTCATTTTAACATCGAAATAAAAAAAAGCGTTTTTAACTCTTATGGTATAATGCGCTCTAGTCTTCGAAATGAATCATTGTTGTTAATTTAATATATTACATCTACAGTTTCAGCTGTATGTCTGCGGCATTCTTTTGTGGGGACATGACGCCATTGAGTTACTGGAGTCCCTTCCTGAATTTATGAAACTCTATTCACTACAAATGATTCCAGACTAGATGACTGTGAATTGATCCATGATAGGACAATTCTCGAATCTGTCCATACATACGCTGGATTGCAACTGCTCTTCATGTGTAGATCCTTTCTTACTCGAGCTGTTAGTTCCGATCCTAATACTACCGCATAGAGTTCCAAACGGGGATATGATTACCATGCTATTGCTGCTACTTTGGATTTTGCACATAATTAACGGACGGATGTCGCTCAGATGTAGATGCAGCTCCATATGACTTTTCCGAGGCGTAAACAATGGTGTGTGACTGTCAGTTTTAGGACTCCATGTTACCCAATGTCTTGATGCTATTGTCTTCAGTTTTAGTGGTATTGTGTTTTCCTTCGAGATTTCTTTGGATCAGAGTATCATTGTTAGCGCACCATTTACGAAGCGTTTATCGTGCAGGTAGAAGAATTTTATTGACTTTGTCACGGTTTGTTTTATGGCTTCTGTAAATGAATCTGGAAGACTTACCACTTCCTGTGGTGAGTTTTTCCTAACTTTCATCTGGTGGAACTGATCTGTCGGATTTATTCTTTATTTATTCACGATTCGTAGTTTTGTTGTGTTACTGTCCGGTTTTAACATAAACTGATGTGGAACGAAGTACTGATAAATTGTAACCTTCTGCGGTGTTACTCCCTTCATGTGGCCGTATCTTTCATATTCCCTCATAAAATCTATGGAACTGCTTTGTAGATCTGTATCAGAGACTTTTTTCCATTGACAAAAAATTTATAGCCGGAATATGACAGTTTTACAATAAATTTTCCGTCATCGGCCTTTTATATATTTTTATACCCTGAGCCCATTGAAAATGGGAAATCAGGGTATAATGTTTTTGTGAAAATGTATGTAACAGGCAGAAGGAGACGTCGCAGACCATACAAAGTATATATATTCTTGATCAGCTCGATGAGCTGAGTTGATATAGCCCTGTCCGTTTGTCCGTCCGTCCGTCCGTCTGTGTGAACGCAGCGATCTCGTAAACCACAGAAGCTAGAGAGCTGAAATTTGACATGTATACTCCTGAATACCATACGCTATACGAGTTTTTTTTCAAAAATTCGATAACTCTTCCCGTTCTCTTTTTATCGATAAATTTCGATAACTTTTCGTCTCTTTTACGTACCGTAAAAGCTAGAGACATGAAATTCACTGTTTAGATTCCTGTTGTGAATACAGACGTTTTGTAATTTTTGGATTTTGGATGCCACGCCCCCTTCGCCCAAAATTTGCAAAAAACGCATTTCAAATACTAGAGACTTGTGCTTCGGCACATACACATACATATATGAATAACATAATCATGCCCTGAAAGTTTGAATCAAAAAGTCCTGCTAAAAAAAAGTTATTAAACATTTAATTTCTACAACATAAGCCGCTTGCAGCCCAAGCGCAGTCGCTCTGTCAACTGCACAGTTGGCAGAGCGTGTGCTCGAGCATGCGTCTGTGTGTGTGTATGCGTTGCTTGCAATATGTAAACTTGTATATGTAAAACTAAGCATAGAATATTTGAAGTATCGGCACTTCGCAGGGCTCAGGGTATCTCCTAGTCGAGCCGTCTCGACTAGAGCATTCTTACTTGTTTTCAAAATGGGCTTCAGAGTATAGTCATTTCATAATCATTTGTAGTTGATACAGAGCACAGAGCATGCAGTAGCTGTCGGAGCTGCAGTGCAAATTTTTTCAGCTACTACCCAGCCTAAATTGGAATTTAGTATTATTGATAGTTTTGGGCTCCTTTTAATTTGCTCCGGCAGAATAAGTTTGAAATAATGTTTTGCTCCAAGTAGTATGCCAAATGTTGGATCCGCCAGTGGCAGGTTTCGTGGTACCATGATACTTCCCTTAATTTGTGGGTAATAAAAAAAAAATATGTGGTCATACAAATGCCTCTATGAGTGTCGTGTAACCTCCGTTCTTGGATTTGATGAGCACCATTACCGTCGATTTTAGTGAACTCTGATGCCCTTTTATGCCTTTTATTCGTATTGTTGAATTTTTGACTGCTAGTGACAATATTCAGAATGACAGTGTTTCAGAAATGACATTGATTTGGGATCCTGAATCCACCAGTGCTCTGAAATCGGAAAATCTTCCGTTGATCCCCTGTACTTCAACTCGAACAGTAGCAAATAGTACACAATAATAGCCATGGCTAAATCGACTCGGCTTCTCGCCCTGATAAAAAAAATATATACTCTATGGGGTCTGCCACGCCTACTTCTGCGTGTAGCATACTTTTCGTAAAAACATTATACCATTATACCATTATACCTACATTATAACTGTATCTTCTACAGCTTTTAAGCTGGAATAACCAAATTTGGCACGTGAGTTACGGTTACGATCCTATAAAGATCGACCAAAAATACATGTGTCCAGGCCTACTGGGGCGTAGCAAATCGGATTTGAAAATATAGGCATTTTGCAGATTTTTTTATATTTTGAGCATTATTGATACTGATTATGGCGGATATAACTACGCCCACAGTTCTAGAAGCAAATTTGGATGATGAATTTGTGGTGACCTCATCGATCAGGCCAAAATTTGTTGAGTGTAAGCATCAAAATTTTACAGTTACATTCCTGTACAGCTGTTCTATCGACTGTCCAAAAATTATATGTCTACGCCCTCTGGGGACGTGATAAATCAGTTTTACAGTTTTTGGGCTATAAACTCTCAATTTAATCAGTCCATCCGTTCGTCTGGGTGCACACAGCGATCTCGTAAGCCACAGAAGCGAGAGTGCTCAAATATCAAATAAGAGTGAATACCAAATAAGAGTTCTTATTTCGATAACTTTTCTTCGTATTTGCATACCGTAAGAGCTGGACTTGAAATTCATCCAGAAAAAAAGTTATTAAACATTTAATTTCGTACGTCTGTGTCTGTGTGTTGCTTGTGATGTACATATGAAAAAACAGAGAACTTGCGAAATAGCGGTTCTGCGCAGGGTTCAGGGTATCCCCTAGTTGGGCGCCACCGACTAGAGCTTCCTTACTTGTTTTAAAGCAGAGGAATTATATGTCAAATGCCGTTTACATTTTATAAATACCTCCCTCTGATCAAAAGTTATGACTTTCGCAATGATAAAACAGAATAGGCGGCACATTCACTGATGGTGCTATTTGAGTAGATAGCAAGGTCGATATGATCTATGGGATTTGGTAAGTTTACAAATCTCCTGATGTACCCAAGTCACTCCGAGCACATCGTAATTTCTTTGTTTAAGTGGAGTGGATGTACATTGGAGATCGTTCTGAGCGCATTGGTTTGAAATTTTTGTATGATGTTACAGTTGGAATAGCAGTGCCCCAGATTGGAATCCCATTGTTCCTCATTGGATTTATTATGGTCTCGCTTAGCTCGCAGCTGCATATTATATCTTAATATTGGGCTGTTAATTTTTAATAATTAGGTAAGGCTTCCAGGTAAGTCTTCTGTCAAGGAAGGTTCCAAGATTCCAAGATACTCGGGTAAACCACTATGCATTTAGAAGATGTTACGGGCAGTCTGTGATTAGAATTTACTAAGAAGGCAGTGACGTCAGCATAGTTGCCGATATGATTGACATGTCAGCAGTGTATTGAATGGCTATGACTTTTGCGCATTTCCACTGAGTTAGAAAGTTGTAATTTCAATTTCAATCAATTTAAAGAATTTTTAGGAGATTCCAAGCTTTACTAAATTCTTTTTATACCCTGAGCCCATTGAAAATGGGAAATCTGGGAATAATGTTTTTGTGAAAATGTATGTAACAGGCAGAAGACGACGTCGCAGACCCCACAAAGCATATATATATTTTTGTTAATTCGATAGCTCTCCCCGTTCTCTTTTTATCGATAAATTTCGATAACTTTTCTTCTCTTTTGCGTACCGTTAGAGCTAGAGACATGAAATTCACTTTAATAATTAAAGTTCTTTACAATTTTTATTCAATTTCATAGAAACGGAAAAAGATATTACTATATCAATTCTATTGAACAAACTTGACAAATCCAAAAAAAAAATTTATCTGTCATTCTTACAAGTTCTGAGATGGACAGATAAATATATATTATATATATTTATTATAAATTTTATCTCAGATATTAAATTTTTATTTATTTTTATTATGCTTATACTTATATTTTAGATTTGCTGAACGATTGGAAGAATTTTTTAATCCCATACTTTTAGTGAATCTGATGATATCCGCTGTCCTCATTTGTATGGTTGGATTTCAGCTAGTTACTGTAAGCTTTTACTACAAATTATTTTAATATATTAATTTTAAAATCATAATTATGTTCTCACCTACCTGTCTGTATTTCTTTCTATTTAATTTGGCATTAATACAGCAGAGCGAATGTCTGTTCGTTGGTGACTATCTAAAGTTTGTTGTATATATATCATCAGCAATATCGCAGTTGTACATCCTTTGCGCTAATGGAGATACATTAATCCAACACGTAAGTGTTCCAAATATTTTCGTATCATTTGAATATTGTTTTACTCATTCCGTAGTTGAAATGAAAAGATTATATTGGTTTTGTGCAATTTCGGCGCAATTGAACCGCAATTAAAAAAAAAGTTCCAGTTCATTCACATATTAGCTTTATTCGCAACTACCCTCAACTCAAATAATTGGAGAAGTTTGGAGCCGGTATCCAAAATTTAACAAATACCAAAATTTCATAAAATAAATATAAAACTAATATAATCAAGTAATAGTGTTCTAGTCGAGACGGCTCGACTAGCAGATATCCTAAGCCCAGCATAGAACTGTTTCTTTTTTATGTATGTACATCACACGCAACGCATACACACACACATGCTGTGGTCGCGGCGTACCCGGAAAACGGCGGTCAAAACCGCGAAACGCGGAGTAATTCAGAAGAGGTTGATGTCAATAGCCAATTCTGGAGTCCTGGAGTGGGAGGTCGTAGTGGTATTGGTGTAGTTAAAAAACTGCGAGCTGCAGGCGAGCCCCCAAAAACAAATGGGCAGCTTATGGCTGCCACAAAGATCGCTTCTTCAGGCAACAACACGCCTAAGCGTTCGAGAGATGGTGCTTCTGTGCAAGCCCAATAAGCAAATAGCGCAAATGACCAAACTGCCCTACGGGTTGCCCCTGTAATTTTCTAACCAGGCAGGGCAACAGAGCGCCGCAGCAAATTGGATGGTGGTCAAATGACGTAAACCGCGGCAGAAGCGACCCATGACTGACGATACTACGGTACCTGGGGTGGAGGGCTGCAGCTACGCTGACATGCTTAGAGTCGTTAGAAGCGATCCGTGTCTGAAACACCTCAGTGGGGATGCGCAATGAATAAAAGAGATTGCAAAGGGGGATTTATTACTCTAATTGAGCAAGCAGCATGAGCATAGTGCAGATGTGCACCAGGAAACAACGCCACCGGCGAATGCGCGGTGGTTAAAACGCTGACTGATTCTGCGCAAGTCGAGATCCGCAATCTGAATGAGCTAGCGAGCAAGAACGAGCTTATCGCGGCCATCAAGGAAGCGCTGAAAGATAGCTCACTCTCCGCTGAAGCAATTAAGTCAGTGCGGCCAGCAACGAAGAGTGACCAGCAAAGAGCCACCGTAGTCCTCCCAGTTCGAAAGGCCAGAATCTTGGTAGATCTTGCACAAAGATCCGAGTTTAATGGGTGGCTTGCCGTATTCGCGCTGCGGACCAGCCAAAGCGATGCTTCAAATACCTGGACTACGGGCATATTGCTGCTAACTCCAAAACCTACTGTGACCTGAAAGGTTCCTGCTTCAGGTGCGGAATGATGGGTCATGACGCTAAAAGCTGCGATAAGCCAGCCAAATTCAGTCTCTGCACCCGGAAAGGCGAGAAGCAGACTGATCACATAACGTGAAGCTGTCTGAGGAATGTAATGTTGAAGTTTATGCAGCTTAATCTGAACCACTGTATAGCTACCCATGATTTGCTCGAGCGGACTTTAAGAGAAAAGTCCATAGATGTAGCCATTCGGAGGAAGCCCCATCATTGCATGCCCAGCTGCCCCAGGTCATGGGCCTCAGACGTCAGTGGCAAAGCGGCGCTGTGCCGCTGTGGATGTGGCTCTGCTCACCTCTGGACATGAGTTCAGTTTCAGCCGGGCTAGCTATGGGTCCATAATTGACATACCTTTTGTCATTCCATCTCCATTTCTTTCGTAAGGCAAAGTTATACGGGCAGCGATCACTCCGCGATTTTGTTCACAATCAGTGAGCCAGTTGGCAGGGCGCCAACACTATGGAGGGAGGCTTATCGGCTGGATACATTAAACCCGACAGCCTTCTCGTAGGGAATCCAGTCGCTGGGCACATCTGGCAATGCTGCGGTCAGAGCTTGCTAAATGGTGACTCAAATACAGAGCGCCTGCAAGGCTACCATGAAGCAACGGAAGCAGTTCAGACGACACCAAGCTTCGGTCGAACAAATAGCCGAAATTCGGATAAATTGCGTCCGAAAAGAAGATACCAGCGAGCCCGCCTACGTTTGCAGAAAAACAGCTACCTTACTAGACTGCAGCTGAAGTAGGCCATACGGACAAGTAAGCGAGACTACAGAGCATAAAAAACTGTGTGTGTTGCCGGTAAGCAAGTGCAGCCTACGGATCGATTGTAGCTTAAGATAATCGTGGAAACGCTGTTTCCAGATAGATTTAGCTCCATTCATAAACCTAACTACACATCAGTAAGGTGGGACTCGAGCAGCGATCAGCCTCTTCTATGATGAAGAAATTTTGGTAGCTGTTAGGAATCTAAGACATAACTCTGCGTCTGGGCCGGACGGGATTCCCAACCGAGTGTTAAAGCTGGCCATTGCTTTGCCACCTACAACGTTTACAGAGTTATACAATGTTTACCGGAGAAAACTCAGGATATTTAACTCAGGAAACGTTTCCTGTAATATGAAAGGTCCAGAACCTGGTATTGCTACCCAAGGCTGGCAAACCACCGGAGGAGCTATCATCTTACAGGCCAATCAGTCTTTTAGACACCATAGGAAAAGTGTTGGAGAAACTGGTCTGTTCGAGACTGGAAATCTCGAGCGCTGGCGGTCTGTCCCCAAACCATTTTGGGTTCCAGAAAGACAGGTGAACCTAAGTTGTTGGTGTCGCAATCTCCGCCATTCAAGGTACCAGATGTAAGCATGGATCGAAGCAATATTACGTCAAAGCAACTCTTGATATTTAGCAGCACAATATAATATCACTAAATATCTAAAAGAGATAGTAAAGAGCTACGCCTCAGAGGAAGGACACTTATGTATAACACGAGTGACGGCCCCAAAGCTCGCATAGTATAAACTGGAGTCCCACAAAGATAAGGCCTGGGGCCTCTCCTGTGCAATACTATGTACGACGGAGTACTGCGCCTGCAACTACCAGCGGGTGCACATAGCTGTGCTGATGACGTTGTTGCCGTCATCGCCTCAGGTAAGGATCTCATCCATCCGAGACTGACGGACAACACCTAGACTTGACCTCGCAGCGCACAAAACGGAGGTTGTACTAGTCAGCAGTCCCAACAAAGTGGAAACGGCCCACGTAAAGATTGGCAGCATCAGCATTGCGTCAAACAGGGCGATTAAGTATCTTGGGGTCATGTTAGACACAAGATTGACTTTCCGCGAGCACCTGGAATACGTGCATAAAAAAGCAGCCGATTCTTGTAGAACTCTCTCTAGAATCATGTTAAACACGCGGGGACCAAAGCAACATCGACGCCTTCTTCTTATGAGCGTCATGAGGTCAGTCATCCTATACACAGCGCCAATATGGTCGAAAGCAATGACTACTCCCAGCTATAGTCGAGGTATTCGCGGCAACTACAGACTGAGCACGATCCGAGTCAGCTGCTGTTTCCGAACAGTCTCTAATAATGCGGCGCTCGTCATAGCAGGAATTCTTCCACTGGAGGACTTGGTCGCCGAAGCTTTCGAGCGGAGTACACAGGAACCGGCTCTTGACTACGCAATAATACCAGGGCGAATAACATCTTACGATAGCTAAGAAGATGGGATAGCTCGGCTAAAGGACGATGAACGCACTCGCTCATCAACCGTAACCATGGCGAGCTTTATTTTTATCCTTCGAAGTTTCTATCTGGACACGGATATTTTCAGAGTTACCTGAAGCGGTTTGGATATGACGACTCTGATGTGTGCAACTGGTGTGGACAAGGACCGGTGGATGACTTCAAACACTTAATTGTCGAGTGTGGACTCTTTATGGAAGAGAGGCGTGGGCTAGAAGCAACAGTGGGCTGCTCCATCAGACCGGAAAGCCTTGTTGAGATCATGCTGGAGCAGACCCAGCTTGGAATTAAATAAGCTCCTTCTCAGAATCGAGCGAAGCAGACGACATACTGCCCTAGTTTAGGATAACGCTTAAGTTAATTGTAAAACTAGTTGTAAATAAAAAAAAAGAAAAGAATGTTTGCAATACGTGTTTAGCAAATTTTTGGCGAACGGGGCGCGTCATAATAATTTAACAAAAACCAATATCGTACTAAGGACACATAAAACTAGAAACAAATTTTGAACACTCTAGCTATAAATATGAATTAGATAACATTAAAAACGGAAATAGTTATCAAATTGAGATTTTTTTTTTGGAATTGGGGCCGTTTTAGTATAGCTCTCCGAAGAAAATGAAGAAAAACCGGTAGCATTCATGTCAAAAAAAAAAAACTCAGCCGATCGCAGCGCAACTATAGCGTTACCGAATGCCTTGCAGTTATTCTCGCCATAGAAAAGTTTCGCTGCTACCTGGAGCTTCAGGAGTTTGAAGTCATTACTGACCACTCCATTCTTCTATGGTTAATGAGACAGCAGAACGTTTCGGTACGATTAGCTAGGTGGATATTCCGTTTACAACAATATAAATTCACTATGTCGCATCGCAAAGGAAAATATCATATTGTGCCAGATGCTTTGTCTCGATTGTATGAGAATGAGATTGTGCGTTAGACATGAGTCCCATAATAAATTTAGATTCAGAGGCATTTTAGGCCGAAGATTATAACCAATTAATCTTGAGCGAAATAGTGGCCGATTTCCGGATTTAAAGATAATTTACCACAAAATCTATATTCGAACTGAACACTCGACTGGAGATGAAGTACAGGATATGTTTCTTTGGAAACTATGGGTGCCCGAACAACTGAAAAGCGAGGTGCTAAAGCAAGCCCATGATAGTGTAACCTCCTCACACTCGGGCATACAAAAAACGATCGAGAAATTGAGAAGGAACCTATTTTGGCCTGGATTAGCAAAGGATGTAAGAGAATATATAAACAATTAAGAATGCTCTAGTCGAGACGGCTCGACTAGGAGATACCCTGAGCCCTGCGAAGTGCCTATATTTCAAATATTCTATGCTTAGCTTACATACATATATATTGCAAACAACACATACACACACACAGACGCACGCTCAAGCACACGCTCTGCCAACTGCGCAGTTGACGTAGCGACTGCGCTTGGGCTGCAAGAGGCTTATGTTGTGGAAATTAAATGTTTAATAACTTTTTTTCTAGCATGACTTTTTTATTCAAACTTTCAGGGCATGATTATGTTATTCATATGTGTGTATGTGCCGAAGCACAAGTCTCTAGTATTTGAAATGAGTTTTTTGCAAATTTAGGGTGAAGGGGGCGTGGCATCCAAAATCAAAAAATTACAAAATTCATAACAGGCATCTACATAGTGAATTTCAGGTCTCTAGCTTTTACGGTACGTAAAAGAGACGAAAAGTTATCGAAATTTATCGATAAAAAGAGAACGGAAAGAGTTATCGAACTTCTCGTGTAACGTAAGGTATTCAGGAGTATACATGTCAAATTTCAGCTGTCTAGCTTCAGTTGTTTATGAGATCGTTCACACAGACGAACGGACGGACGGACAGACGGACTATATCAACTCAGCTCATCGAGCTGATTAAGAATATATACTTCGTGTGGTCTGCGACGTCTCCTTCTGCCTGTTACATACATTTTCACAAAAACATTATACCCTGATTTCCCTTTTCAATGGGCTCAGGGTATACAAAAAAAAAATTTGAATTAAATAAAATAAAATAACCTAATACCGCAATAAATATATGGATACACTAGTTTCACATAAGCCTTATTTTGTTTGTATTCTTTTCAATGAATATAGAGTTAAGTAATAATGGAAAAACAAAACTATATTAAGGAATATTGTTACATTGAAATCTACATATTAAACCCATGAGTTGTGAAGAAAAACACCATTTTTCTTTTGAGCTGTTCGGAAATGAGTTTGTAAGAAGCGAAGGAATGGTTAATGTAATGGGGTAGAGAGTTTGAGTGTTTCGCATTGGGAGGTTTTCACAACCGATCAAACCCAGAACCCAAGGTAGGGATAGGGGCGAGAACACGTGTGCCAACCTACATCTTGGCCACTAGTGTTGATATTCAATTTGCTTGATGGTGTTTTGTGCCAGTCTTCCCTTGTTTGTTTTGTGTTATTGGCCCATATTTCGGAGTATAGCTCCCCCCATCATAAGGGATCTTAAAAAATACTAAAATTTATGTACTACGGCTGTGAAGTAGCTAAGAACCCCACCGCACTCCTGAATGAGATACGGAACTAGAAGATCCCACTCAGCTACTTGGCAACCGCGGAAAGATATCGCTGCTCTTCACCGGAGTTACGATTCCATGTGGCTCAGGCGAGCCGTGCCTTTCTGTACCGAGTATATATATATTGTATATTGTATATATTGTCACATAAATTTTTGGCGCCCAACGTGGGGCCCTGAAAGTTGGCTGCCTTAGTGTCATAAAGCTTTCAGCGTCCCCATTTTTATTTGTTCAAACCGTTACGAAAGCCTTTTTCGCTACTTTTGGGAGAAAGATTGTATTGGTTGGAACCCCATTTTGGTGACTTGAGAATCGCAGGATCCAGATTGCTGAAATATGTTGGACTTGTTTGGTCGGCCTATCGCAACGGTGACTGATGAAGTCAATCAATTCCTTGTCGGGTCTACCAAGCTGCAAGATTCGAGCTGAATCTTAGACCGAGAAACCTAACAGAGTTAACTAAGTGCAACACTAATAACATCTTCTGTAAATAATGGTACAACGTTATAGTTTGAGCACAAAAATTGAACTGTTTTATTCTTTTAAATCCTTCTCCTTAAATACCTCGTTTGAGAAGTAAGAGAAGAGCATCTCTCAAATACATTGACATTTCTTACATTCTAACATGTGTCCTATGAAACCACTTGAGTTTTATGTTAGTCTTATCTTATTTCAGGCGTCTCTTACGAAAATGAAAGAGGATCACACGCACTGAATTTTGTAACATTATCTTAAGAGTCGTTTATGTTTTGTAATCTATTTTTATGTTATCACCACATGGCGAGATCTGTGTTCATGCTTGAACATTCTGCCAAGGGCCGAAAGAAGTGACGGTAACAGAGAAAAGGTTAAAATGCTAATGCAAACACTTGAGTTCTATCTTATTCTTATCTTATTTCAGGCGTCTCTTACGAACATGAAAGAGGATCACACGTACTGAATTTTTTGGAAAAGCTAGGGCTTGTAATCGTCTGCGTACATGTAATTTCCTTACAATATATATTATTATAATTATCATACCAAGTCCTAAGGATATGTGATTAATAATTGGGGTTTTTAGTGGATCCCATACAATTTTGGGTATTTCACTTATATTACTTATATAGGGAGTTGATACCGTTTCGTAACTTTCGGAGGAAGTATGTAATTTATGATTTTGATTTATGATTATGATTATGATTTTAATGTCAAAATACCTTGTTCTGGTAAGGTTATTATTTCTTCGTTTACATTTTCTACTGCATCTAAATTCGGTCTACCAATAAGAAAATGTCCTCGTGTTAGTACTTCTAAATCATCTATATCTTCTCCTGTTGTGTATAAGGGTCGTGAGTTTAATATCGCTTCAATTTGACATAGTAAGGTTGACATTTCTTCAAAATTTAAGCTGCTATCACCAATTGTTCGTTTCAAATGATATTTTACCGATTTAACTCCGGCTTCCAAAATACCTCCGAAGTGAGGTCCTGCCGGGGGAATAAAGTGCCAACTAATCGCCTCGTTTTCTAATAAAGGAGCGATTGTATTATTGTCTTTTCTTGTTGTTTCTATAAAATGTTTTTCGCATATTTCAGCTTCTATGTCATCATTATATTCTTCCATTTCCCAAAATTTTTCTAAATTTTCAACTTTCATAGTGGTTGCTGTTATCACTGTACTTCTTTTTGATTTTGTACACCCTGATCCTACCCAACCAAACTCCGGATTCTGTCCAAGAAGTCCGTCTATTTTTACTATCCCATTTGAATTTTTATTATATTTATTGGTAGAATTTTTATTTCTTTCTTCATTACTCAATGAAGTTATAGAATTATAACGCTGTTCCAAAAATTCCATTACATCTGACAACTCTTGAATTTCTTTTGTCTTTTTGACGTGAGATTCATAGAGCTGCAGCGTTTCTTTGTTGAACTTTCTCAACAAAGTGTGGGCGAAAATTATGTCCACTTCAGTGGGTAAATTAGTTTTAAGTTTTATTATATGTTTAGCCTCATTGCTATTATCAATAAAACTTTCAATATTTTTTGCGGAATCCATATTCAAATTTGGTAATTCAATTAATCGATTCATTTCATCGGAAAAAATTCCTTTTATTTTCGAATCGCTTAATTAATAATTCCCAAACTGAATGGTAATTCCCAACTGAGCCAGTGAGCAAATGAGAAACCATGCTCTTGGCTTCACCCTTTAATGCCGTTTTTAAATAATTAAATTTTACTGGCATACTTAAATCTTCCCTATTATGAATTATTTCTGTAAATAATTCATAAAAAAGATCCCACTCTTTGGGTTCACCAAAAAATGTGGGTATTTGAATTTTAGGTAGCGTCGGAAGATCCTCTGTTTTTACGTCTACCTTATATGGTTTTGTATCCTGAGATACGCGCTCTAAAGTGTCTACCATATTCTGAGCATCGAATTTTAACTCATCAACATCTTCGTTTAATGAATATTTTAACGAAGTAAAATAATTTATTTTTTCTTGTATCCTACTCCAAAGAAAATTAATTTTGTTTTTTTTCTGATGTTACTCCATCCCAAGGTAGCATTAGGACATCATCAACTCGGTTGCTCCCTGGATGTTTCTTCTCGGTTGCTCCCTGGATGCTGCTTCTCGGCTGCTTCTTCTCGGCTGTCGTTTCTGGGCTGTTCCCTGGTTGTAGCTTCTCGGTTGCTCCGTGAATGCTGCTTCTCGGCTGTCTCTTCTCGGTTTCCGATGTTTTAGCCTCGGAACGCTTTATAATTTTTTTTTTTTTTTTTAGATTTTCCGATGTTTTAGCCTCGGAACGCTTTATAATTCTTATACCCTAAGCCCATTGAAAATGGGAAATCAGGGTATAATGTTTTTGTGAAAATGTATGTAACAGGCAGAAGGAGATGTCGCAAACCATACAAAGTATATATATTCTTAATCAGCTCGATGAGCTGAGTTGAAAAAGCCCTGTCCGTCTGTCCGTCCGTCCGTCCGTCCGTCCGTCCGTCCGTCCGTCCGTCCGTCTGTGTGAACGCAGCGATCTCGTAAACCACAGAAGCTAGAGAGCTGAAATTTGACATGTATACTCCTGAATACCATACGCTATACGAGTTTTTTCAAAAATTCGATAACTCTTCCCGTTCTCTTTTTATCGATAAATTTCGATAACTTTTCGTCTCATTTACGTAGTATGTAATTTATGATTTTGATTTATGATTATGATTATGATTTTAATGTCAAAATACCTTGTTATGGTAAGGTTATTATTTCTTCGTTTACATTTTCTACTGCATCTAAATTCGGTCTACCAATAAGAAAATGTCCTCGTGTTAGTACTTCTAAATCATCTATATCTTCTCCTGTTGTGTATAAGGGTCGTGAGTTTAATATCGCTTCAATTTGACATAGTAAGGTTGACATTTCTTCAAAATTTAAGCTGCTATCACCAATTGTTCGTTTCAAATGATATTTTACCGATTTAACTCCGGCTTCCAAAATACCTCCGAAGTGAGGTCCTGCCGGGGGAATAAAGTGCCAACTAATCGTTTTCTAATAAAGGAGCGATTGTATTATTGTCTTTTCTTGTTGTTTCTATAAAATGTTTTTCGCATATTTCAGCTTCTATGTCATCATTATATTCTTCCATTTCCCAAAATTTTTCTAAATTTTCAACTTTCATAGTGGTTGCTGTTATCACTGTACTTCTTTTTGATTTTGTACACCCTGATCCTACCCAACCAAACTCCGGATTCTGTCCAAGAAGTCCGTCTATTTTTACTATCCCATTTGAATTTTTATTATATTTATTGGTAGAATTTTTATTTCTTTCTTCATTACTCAATGAAGTTATAGAATTATAACGCTGTTCCAAAAATTCCATTACATCTGACAACTCTTGAATTTCTTTTGTCTTTTTGACGTGAGATTCATAGAGCTGCAGCGTTTCTTTGTTGAACTTTCTCAACAAAGTGTGGGCGAAAATTATGTCCACTTCAGTGGGTAAATTAGTTTTAAGTTTTATTATATGTATAGCCTCATTGCTATTATCAATAAAACTTTTAATATTTTTTGCGGAATCCATATTCAAATTTGGTAATTCAATTAATCGATTCATTTCATCGGAAAAAATTCCTTTTATTTTCGAATCGCTTAATTAATAATTCCCAAACTGAATGGTAATTCCCAACTGAGCCAGTGAGCAAATGAGAAACCATGCTCTTGGCTTCACCCTTTAATGCCGTTTTTAAATAATTAAATTTTACTGGCATACTTAAATCTTCCCTATTATGAATTATTTCTGTAAATAATTCATAAAAAAGATCCCACTCTTTGGGTTCACCAAAAAATGTGGGTATTTGAATTTTAGGTAGCGTCGGAAGATCCTCTGTTTTTACGTCTACCTTATATGGTTTTGTATCCTGAGATACGCGCTCTAAAGTGTCTACCATATTCTGAGCATCGAATTTTAACTCATCAACATCTTCGTTTAATGAATATTTTAACGAAGTAAAATAATTTATTTTTTCTTGTATCCTACTCCAAAGAAAATTAATTTTGTTTTTTTTCTGATGTTACTCCATCCCAAGGTAGCATTATTCAACCCTTCTTCGGTTTCTTCTAAATATACCCTGAGCTGATTTAAATTTTGTTCAAAATTTTCGGCTTGTTTCTGCATGTCGCTTTTCTCTGTCCCGGTATCAACAACCTGTTTTGAACACGACTGTATTTCAATGATACTTTTAATTTTACCTACTGTTTTTTCATATAAATTTTTGTTGAAATATTCATGATCTACTATTCCGATTTTTAATAGTGTCTTATGATTGCTCATAAACTTTGACCTAATGGTTTCTAATTTTTGAGCATCCTCACTACTTATTATACCTGCTTCCATTTGCTGGATTTCTGTCATCAGTGTCGACTGATTATTTAGTAACTGAATTGTCGCCTCGGACATCATTTTTCTTATTTATACTATTTATCTCTAAACTTATCTGGAAATGATGTCCTTTTGCTGCTTCTCGGTTGCTCCCTGGATGTTTCTTCTCGGTTGCTCCCTGGATGCTGCTTCTCGGCTGCTTCTTCTCGGCTGTCGTTTCTGGGCTGTTCCCTGGTTGTAGCTTCTCGGTTGCTCCGTGAATGCTGCTTCTCGGCTGTCTCTTCTCGGTTTCCGATGTTTTAGCCTCGGAACGGTTTATAATTTTTTTTTTTTTTTTTAGATTTTCCGATGTTTTAGCCTCGGAACGCTTTATAATTTTTATACCCTAAGCCCATTGAAAATGGGAAATCAGGGTATAATGTTTTTGTGAAAATGTATGTAACAGGCAGAAGGAGATGTCGCAAACCATACAAAGTATATATATTCTTAATCAGCTCGATGAACTGAGTTGAAAAAGCCCTGTCCGTCTGTCCGTCCGTCCGTCCGTCCGTCCGTCCGTCCGTCCGTCCGTCCGTCTGTGTGAACGCAGCGATCTCATAAACCACAGAAGCTAGAGAGCTGAAATTTGACATGTATACTCCTGAATACCATACGCTATACGAGTTTTTTTCAAAAATTCGATAACTCTTCCCGTTCTCTTTTTATCGATAAATTTCGATAACTTTTCGTCTCATTTACGTACCGTAAGAGCTAGAGACCTGAAATTCACTATGTAGATTCGTGTTGTGAATGCAGACATTTTGCAATTTTTAGTTTTTGGATGCCACGCCCCCTTCGCCATAAATTTGCAAAAAACGCATTTCAAATACTAGAGACTTGTGCTTCGGCACATACACACATATGAATAACATAATCATGCCCTGAAAGTTTGAATAAAAAAGTCTATCTAGAAAAAAAGTTATTAAACATTTAATTTCCCATAGCGTAGGCGTCTTGCAGCCTAACCGCAGTCGCTACGTCAACTGCGCAGTTGGCAGAGCGTGTGCTTGAGCGTGCATCTGTGTGTGTGTATGTGTTGCTTGCAATATATATATGTATGTAAACTAAGCATAGAATATTTGAAGTATCGGCACTTCGCAGGGCTCAGGGTATCTCCTAGTCGAGCCGTCTCGACTAGAGCATTCTTACTTGTTTTTTTTAGATTTTCCGATGTTTTAGCCTCGGAACGCTTTATAATTTTTTGTGTATAAAAAATTATTAAACATAAACCCTTTTTTTTTTTTTTAGGTTTTTGTTATTTTTTTTTTTTAAACAACTCTTAGGGGTTTTTTTTTGTTTACCCTTGAGTGTGAATTGTTATTTTCTGTGTTTCTTACCACGGGTGGGGGAAAACGACAGAATATTTTATTTTGCTACCTTAGCTACTGTAGAGTCTAAGGAGCTGGTTAAAAATTCTAAGTCTCTTACCACTGGTGGGGGAGACAATAGAATGCTCGAAGGACCAAAATGTAAATAATGGTACAACGTTATAGTTTGAGCACAAAAATTGAACTGTTTTATTCTTTTAAATCCTTCTCCTTAAATACCTCGTATGAGAAGTAAGAGAAGAGCATCTCTCAAATACATTGACATTTCTTACATTCTAACATGTGTCCTATGAAACCTCTTGAGTTTTATGTTAGTCTTATCTTATTTCAGGCGTCTCTTACGAACATGAAAGAGGATCACACGCACTGAATTTTGTAACATTATCTTAAGAGTCGTTTATGTTTTGTAATCTATTTTTATGTTATCACCACATGGCGAGATCTGTGTTCATGCTTGAACTGATCTTCGTCACCATTATTTTGCTCGTTTGTCTTCGTATGGCTTTTCACTTAACTTAGATTACTATTTTATGTGTTTTGTAAGTGTTTTGTAAGATTGTCAGATACAATTCCAGAATATGTTATATTCGGCCCAGCACGGATATCATACTGATTGTACTCCTGATAAGAATTGCTTACCCAAATTATAGTACCTTGAGTATAAACACATACCAGTCTGTCCGCGATCTGTTGTCATGCAGAGGTACTAGACATTACGAGTGTTGTCTGAAACTAGTGTATATGCTGCCTTGGCGTATCCTTGCCGAACACTCTTAATAGCTGGAAACGTTTGCATTGCAATATTCGAACAGCAGATTTAGATTCAAAAGCCCAATTTATTACATGTTTCCACTAATTGTCTAAAATATCAAGAAAATCAAAACCACACAGACTCCGTTATATTAACAGACACAGTTATATTAACCTCAACCTATAAATTTAATTATTAAAAAAAAAAAAATTAAAATAAAATAAATTTTAGAATTCAAAATGCCCATTTCACGAAGTCCGCAACAGATTCAAGCTGTTGAGAACCCTGGTAGTTTGTGCAGAGTTTGTAACTAAGGGATAGGCAATACTCAGCAGTGCTATTGTACCCCTTGCAAACACAATTTTCATAATGTTCAATCATATTCAGAGCGGTGGCTGGAAAATAAACAAGAATGTCCCGAATGTAGTGAGGCATTTGACCAAGGTGAAATTAAGTTGGTCATTGGCAATTGTTCGCCGGACCCAAAACTAAGTGCAGTAGTTCCAGGGAGTTCGCGTATGGTAACGCGTAACTTAGCCAAAATACAGAAGGAAGTCCAAGCTGAGGGTATAGGAAACCCTCCAGAACGATCTCTCGAAGGCAGCGAATTCATTGTCTCCGGACTAGACGTTAGTCATAGTTCTGCCAAGCCGGGTTCTGTTCGTCGCCAAATTCATGAAATCGAGGAAACTTATCCGGAATTGAGATTTTTAATGATGCAGAGTCAGCAGAAATAGAAATTGCAGCGATGTAAAAGTCAACTGCTAATCTGACGTGTTGGAATTGTGAGGAAAAGGGACATAATTGGGAAAATTGCCTGCAGTAACGCAGAATCTTTTGTTAAGGTTGCGGCACACCACATGTGCACAAGCCTCAGTGCAAAATTTGCATACGTAGGGTGTCGGAAAACCAGCAGAAGGGAGCATTCCCCAAAAATCAGATGCCCCCGAACTAATAAATCCAATAGAAAATGTCGTTCAATCATTGCCATCGTCGAACGAAACTATTACGAGGAATTATGATCTCCGATTTCTTCCATATAAAGACAATGTGTCTACATATTTAGAAATTAACAAAAGAATTTTAGTAACCAGAAAGATATGCGCAGTTATGCGGAAGTATCCTTTCTGAATTTTAAAGAATTAGGTCTTTTAGATACAGGAACAAATATACTATGTTTTTACCCGGTTAGCCCGGCAGTTGAACAGTTGTTCTACAACGAAATCGATCGTCTGTTCAGCTTCGGGGTGATAGAAACCTCAACAAGTGCGTGAAGTTCGCCTATGAGACTGGTGGTGATGCTAGTGATTTTGGAATTGGGGCCGTTTTAGTATAGCTCTTCTCGCCATAGAAAAGTTTCGCTGCTACCTGGAGCTTCAGGAGTTTGAAGTCATTACTGACCACTCCATTCTTCTATGGTTAATGAGACAGCAGAACGTTTCGGTACGATTAGCTAGGTGGATATTCCGTTTACAACAATATAAATTCACTATGTCGCATCGCAAAGGAAAATATCATATTGTGCCAGATGCTTTGTCTCGATTGCATAAGAATGAGATTGCGTCGTTAGACATGAGTCCCATAATAATTTTAAAAGTTAGTTAAAAGTTAATCTTGAGCTGAATAGTGCCCGATTTCCAGATTTAAAGATAATAGACCACAAAATCTATATTCGAACTGACTGGAGATGAAGTACAGGATATGTTTCTTTGGAAACTATGGGTGCCCGAACAGCTGAAAAGCGAGGTGTTAAAGAAAGGCCATGATAGTGCAACGTCCTCACACTCGGGTATGCAAAAAACGATCGAGAAATTGAGAAGGAACCTATTTTGGCCTGGATTAGCAAAGGATGTCAGAGAATATATAAAAAATTGTTCTGTCTGTAAACAGTCCAAAGCCCCAAATTATACTTTCCGTCCTCCAATGGGAGCGCAAAGTCCGACTTATAGATCCTTTCAAAGGCGTTAAATAGATTTATTAGGGCCATATCCGAGGAGCAAAAGTGGGCATGTGGGACTATTGATTGTCTTGGACCATTTCAGTCAATTTCATTGGGATGACCTTTGAGAAAATTCACGTCTTCTGTGGTCCACGACTTTCTCTTAAAACATATTTTCCACTGTTTTGGCGTTAATGAGCAACTTGTACTCATACAGGGAAACTAAGCAAGAGTACGATAGTGACGACGGGTGGGATTTTGAATCAGAAAATTTTCGCTCAACGCAAGAAAACCCGACAGACATGGACGTTAGTCAGTTGCAAGCTCTAGTAGCGGGCGCTGTTAGCCAGGCCCTGGCTCAACAGGAAGCAAGGCTAAAGGAAAGATATGATAGTCAACTTAACCAGTTGAGAGGACAAGTGAACAGTTTGCGCATAGAAGTGCCGCAGGTCGAAGCTTACCAAAGAATATCCGTAGACCCAAATATCCCATGTGAAATAAAGCTTGACATTATAAAATCAGTACACGAATTCAGTGGTTCACAAGATGATTACGTAGCCTGGAGGCAATCTGCCACAGATGCGTACGAACTTTTTAAGCCATTTGTAGGTAGCAGCACGCATTATCAAGCTGTTACAATTATTAGAAACAAAATCAGGGGTCCAGCGAGAGCATTGTTGGTATCGCATAACACGGTATTCAATTTTGACGCTATAATAGCTAGGTTAGATTGCACATATGCTGATAAGACATCGCTACGGCTCTTACTTCAAGGACTAGAGATGGTAAGGCAAGGAAATTCCAGCCTCATGCAATATTATGATGAGGTTGAACAAAAGTTGACACTCGTTGTTAACAAAATTATCATGACTCATGAACCTGACACAGCCACACTGCTTAACAAAGAGGTGATGCATTGCATGCATTTATTTCAGGACTTAAGAAGTCGTTGAAGTCGGTTGTGTTTCCGGCCCAACCCAAAGACTTACCGTCTGCCCTGGCTGTAGCTAGGGAGGCAGAAGCCAGCATAGAGCGTAGCATGTTTGCAGCTACATACGCAAAAGCTATGGAAGAGAGAACCCAGGCAGTTGAATATAGTAGGAAACATCATGAAAAACAGGGAAAGAATTACGGGGTCGAAAATACCCAAGACAAAAATCCCATTTCCAAAAACAAAATAAACAACATAATAGTGTTAAATGGCCAATGTGCCAACATACAAAATGAAGGAGAGCAGAGCCGAAAAAGGCGAGGTTCCGAACGCATGACGGGCCAAAGGCGCCAGAGATTGCAAAATACTATACAACATGCCACCACTAGCCAAGAGACAGAATACAATAACACTGCCACAGCCGCAGTTGTTGAGGTTGATGAAGATAATGACTCCATAAGTGGCAACGATTCGGTCAATTTTTTAGGGAACGCTCCCGGCTACCGTTCATTGAACGACAGCTGGCTGGGAGGAAACTAAAAATCCTGATCGACACAGGAGCTGCCAAAAACTACATTAAGCCCGTAAAGGAGCTAAGAAATGTAAGTCCGGTCAGCTCCCCTTTTACAGTTAGCTCCATGGTTCTAACAAAATCCACCAGAAGTGTCTAATAAACATTTTTGGTAAAACAGCTTCATTCTTTTTATTGGATTCTCTAGCTCCATTTGATGGTATAATTGGTTTCGATTTGCCAACGCAGGTGGGAGCGACCTTAAATACTGATAATGGTACAATCAATTATGGTTCTGTGTCCGAAAAGCTACAGCATCATTATTGTGATAATGTTAATTTTACTAACGTAAATGATATTATCGTGCCAGAGGCAGTGAAAAAAGAATTTAGAGGTATGATCTTGAATAGATCAAAGGCATTTTCGACCTCAAACGCGGCATTGCCATTCAATACGTCTGTAGTTGCTACAGTCCGCACAGAAGACGACAAGCCAATATACTCAAAGCTATACCCACATCCAATTGGAGTCGCTGATTTAGTCAAAAAAGAAATCAAAAACTTGCTCGAGAACAACATCATTAGGCCATCGAAGTCGCCCTACAACAACCCAACTTGGATTGTTGATAAAAAAGGTTGCGATGAGCAGGGTAACAAAAATAAGCGCATGGTAATTTTAGGAAACTAAATGAGAAAACCATAGCCGACAAGTAGCCAATGCCCAACATCCCCATGATATTGGCAAATTGTGGCAAAGCCAAATATTTTACAACATTGGATCTTAAATCTGGATACCATCAAATATATTTGGCTGAACACGACCGTGAAAAGACGTCTTTCTCTATAAACTGTGAGAAATACAAGTTCTGTCGACTCCCATTCGGTTTGAAAACTACGGGTAGCATATTTCAAAGAGCAATCGACGACGTCTTGCGTGAACAAATTGGTAAAGCTTGCTATGTTTACGTAGATGACGTCATTATTTTTTCTGAAAACGAAAATTATCATGTTAAGCATATATACTGGGTTTTAAAGAGCTTGTTAGATGCAAACATGAGAGTTTCCAGGGAAAAAACTCAATTTTTCAAGCAGAGCGTAGAATACCTTGGGTTTATAGTAACCATGGGTGGCGCAAAAACTGATCCAGAAAAAATAAGAGCCATACAGGATTATCCAGATCCAAAAAGCTTATACGAGCTTAGGTCATTCCTGGGATTAAAGAAAGCGAGTCACACTATGCTACCAACGAAAGGGAATTTTTAGCCATAGTGTGGGGTCTTGGAAATTTAAAACAATACCTGTACTAGGGACATAAATATCTATACAGACCAATAACCTCTGACTTTTGCTGTGTCAGACCGCAACCCAAATGCAAAAATAAAAGGATGGAAAGCGTATATCGATGAGTGTAAATAATGGTACAACGTTATAATTTGAGCACAAAAATTGAACTGTTTTATTATTTTTAATCCTTGTCCTTAAATACCTCGTTTGAGAAGTAAGAGAAGAGCATCTCTCAAATACATTGACATTTCTTACATTCTAACATGTGTCCTATGAAACCACTTGAGTTTTATGTTAGTCTTATCTTATTTCAGGCGTCTCTTACGAACATGAAAGAGGATCACACGTACTGAATTTTATAACATTATCTTAAGGGTCGTTTATGTTTTGTAAACTATTTTTATGTTATCACCACATGGCGGGTGAAGAAAACCACGTAGCAGACGATCTTTCGCGCCAAAATATGAATGCGCTGCAAAGTAAAGTAGTATCCGATGCGGCAACAATCCGCAGTGAGTTATCGGCAACTTACACGATAGAAGCTTCGGAAAACCCTGTGAACGTTTTTAGAAACCAAATAGATTTGGAAGAAGCCCAATTTGCTCTAAAAAGAAATTTTATCCTGTTTGGCGAAAAAACACGCCATATAATACATTTTACCGGAGAAAACAATGTCTTGAACGAAGTAAAGGCGGTAGTTAATCCCAATGTAGCGAATGCATTACATTGTGATCTCCCAACACTGGCTAGTATCCAGCACGAGTTAGTGCACAGTTTCCCATCGACAAAATTTCGATACTGTAAGAAAATGGTAGTTGACATTCCTGATAAAACAGAGCAGAGGGAAATAGCAATAACTGAACATAGCCGTGCGCATAGGGCAGCACAAGAAAATTGCAAGCAAATTTTGGAAGAGTATTATTTTCCAAAAATTAATAGAATTTTGACAGAAATTGTAGCAAATTGCAAAATCTGTGCCCGCTCCAAATATGTCAGGCATCCTAAGAAACAGTTCCTCGGTGAGACGCCAGTTCCGTCACTCTCTGGCGAAAGGTTGCACATCGATATTTTTTCAACCGACAAAACGCAGTTTTTGACGTGTGTTGATAAGTTCTCGAAATTTGCAATCGTGCAACCAATAGTTTCTCGTACTATAGCAGATGTAAAAGAACCAATACAAGCCGTGAATTTTTTTTTCCAAAAACTAAGATCATTTACTGTGACAATGAAGCGGCATTTAGTTCAGAAACCATTACTTCACTGTTAAAGAACAACTATGGAATCGATGTTGTAAATGCACCCCCATTACACAGTACCTCCAACGGTCAAGTACATTGGCAGAAATTGCCAGGTGTCTTAAATTGGAAAAAAAAAAAATCGATGACACAGTCTAACTAATTCTACAAGCGACACGAGAATACAACAGATCGCTGCACTCAGTAACTGGCATGAAACCAATTGAAATAATTCACTCATCTACTGATGAATTTAGGGAGACCATTGTAAACAAGATCGAAAAAGTTCAACAAATACAGTTAGAAAGAATAAATCCGAACAAACAAAATAGAGTGTTTGATGTAGGGGAAAAAGTCTTTGTGAAGTCGAACAAGAGACTGGGAAACAAGCTATCACCCCTGTACACAGAGGAAGTGATCCAAGCAGACCTAGGAACGTATGTGCTCATTTCAGGGAGGGTGGTCCACAAGGACAACCTGAAATAATACGAGTTTAAGTTAAATAATAAGTTAAGAAATACAATAGATTTAATTTCATTTCCTCGCAGGCTTATTTGTTAACTTCCATTCTTACTGACATTAGTAACCGCTCGGGTCACCGACTATTCACATTCCGATTACATTCCTATAATAGATGGAAGTGTACTGGTATGGGAACAACGAGGCTATGTCAGGCACTCAAGCAACTTATCCGAATTCACAAAGATAGTAGAAGAAACTGAACATTTGTCCGAGTTATTTCCTCAATCTCACATGCGAAAACTGTTAGATGTTGACGCTAAGCACATTAAAAGTCTTTTGTCCGATTTAAAAATTCATCATAAAATTGACAGAAGTTTAGATTTTTTAGGCACAGTACTCAAGGTTGTGGCTGGTACACCTGATGCCACGGATTTAGAAATTACTGAATCAAAATTTATAGACTCAAACAATAGACAGGTAGCAATAAACTGTGAAACTCAAAAGCAAATAAACCAGCTTACAGATACTGTTAATCAAATAATAAAAGCCAAGAAAAATGAATTAGTTGACACTCCACACTTATATGAGGCATTACTAGCCAGAAATAGAATGTTAACAGAAATTCAAAACTGAATGCTCACAATCATGCTTGCTAAAGCCAACATTATAAATCCAACAATTTTCGACCAAGACGATTTAAAGTCTGTGCTCATTGAACATCCCACAGAAGTCTCCATAGTAAGTTTAATAGCAGCATCTAATATTAAGGTCCTCCAGTATGAAAACATTATCCATATTCTAATTGAGTATCCCAGAATTAAGTGCATATGTAGAAAGGTCAACTGCAAAATGACACCGTAGCTGAATGTGACAATGACGTCATAGCAGTAACAAGCTGCACCATAACAACCTACGTATCGATCTGCAAATTGGCCTCCCATGACACCTGCGCCGGTGGATTACACGCAGGAAGCACGGCCCGTTGCTTCACTCAGCCTAGCCACTTGAAACCTATCACAGTCGTAGATGATGGCATAGTGGTGGTAAATGAAAGCCCAGCGCGAATCAGAACCGCTGGCAGCCCCGAGATCACAGTCAACGGCACCTTCCTTGTCACCTTTGAACGAGCAGCCTGCATAAATGGTTCTAAGTACGTAAATCGGCGTGAAATGCTAAACAAAACCCCGGGCATAGCAGCTCCACCATTGCTCAACATCATTAGCCATGAACAAATTCTGAGCATGCCACTCCTACAGAGAATGAACAACCACAACTTTCATATCATCAACAAACTTCAAGGGGAAGTAGCATCGGCCTTTAAAACTTGGTTCATCACTGGAGCTGGTCTCGGCCTCGTCTTCAGCAGTTCCATCCTCCTCTGCCAGAGTCTGAGGAGAAAGCGAGCTTAAAAAAAAAAACAAAAGATCGTCAACAGCTATAAGATGAACGAGGACGGTCATGATTCTGAAGGGGGAGTAGTTAACGAGTGTCCCTCGCACTCAGTAGTTTAGACAAAACAACTGCACGCACAAGTGCTGACTTTGGAGAAGCTCAGTTCAACGTTCGGGTAGCATGGGTAGCATGGGTAGCAAGAGCAGCGTATCAATTATGATGAGTCGGCTTGCCGACCGGATGCTTGTATAAGTTTTCTTGGTAACATTTGATTCTTTTAGCTTTAGTTTGGTTTGTCAAATTACTTTAAGTCAGTTCTGTTCGTACACCGAAACGAGAAGCTCGTTTAATAAACTTTGCTCCAGCAATAAGCTGCAAAACTTTGAATTATTAATTCTATATCACTGTACCAAAAGGCCAGTGATAAGAGAGACCAGTAATCTCTCCACCGTAATCTTTCTAATCATAACCCTACGGAACTCATACATCATCCTAACAGCGCTGGACATCAGCCATAGATACCAGAAGCAACACGCAAAGAAGATAATTTATATATCATCAGCAATATCGCAGTTGTACATCCTTTGCGCTAATGGAGATACATTAATCCAACACGTGTTTCAAATATTTTCGTATCATTTGAATATTGTTTTACTCATTCCGTAGTTGAACTGAAAAGATTATATTGGTTTTGTGCAATATCCGTCACTCTGTCTGTATGAACGAATGTCATTTCGGTGCAATTGAACCGCAATTAAAAAAAAGTTCCAGTTCATTCACAAATAAGCTTTATTCGCAACTACCTTCATATATCCAAAATCCAAATACCAAAATTTCATAAAATAAATATAAAACTAATATAATCAAGTAATAGTGTTCTAGTCGAGACGGCTTGACTAGCAGATATCCTAAGCCCAGCGTAGAACTGGTATTCCGCGAATTCTGTTTCTTTTTTATGTATGTACATCACACGCAACGCATACACACACACATGCTGTGGTCGCGGCGTACCCGGAAAACGGCGGTCAAAACCGCGAAACGCGGAGTAATTCAGAAGAGGTTGATGTCAATAGCCAATTCTGGAGTCCTGGAGTGGGAGGTCGTAGTGGTATTGGTGTAGTTAAAAAACTGCGAGCTGCAGGCGAGCCCCCAAAAAACAAATGGGCAGCTTATGGCTGCCACAAAGATCGCTTCTTCAGGCAACAACACGCCTAAGCGTTCGAGAGATGGTGCTTCTGTGCAAGCCCAATAAGCAAATAGCGCAAATGACCAAACTGCCCTACGGGTTGCCCCTGTAATTTTCCAACCAGGCAGGGCAACAGAGCGCCGCAGCAAATTGGATGGTGGTCAAATGACGTAAACCGCGGCAGAAGCGACCCATGACTGACGATACTACGGTACCTGGGGTGGAGGGCTGCAGCCACGCTGACATGCTTAGAGTCGTTAGAAGCGATCCGTGTTTGAAACACCTCAGTGGGGATGCGCAGGGAATAAAAAAGTTTGCAAAGGGGGATTTATTACTCAAATTGAGCAAGCAGCATGAGCATAGTGCAGATGTGTACCAGGAAACGACAACGGAATGGTCAACGCCCCCAGCGAATGCGCGGTGGCTAAAACGCTGACTGATTCTGCGCAAATCGAGATCCGCAATCTGGATGAGCTAGCGAGCAAGAACGAGCTTATCGCGGCCATCAAGGAAGCGCTGAAAGATAGCTCACTCTCCGCTGAAGCAATTAAGTCAGTGCGGCCAGCAACGAAGAGTGACCAGCAAAGAGCCACCGTAGTCCTCCCAGTTCGAAAGGCCAGAACCTTGGTAGATCTTGCAAAGATCCGAGTTGGATGGGTGGCTTGCCGTATTCGCGCTGCGGACCAGCCAAAGCGATGCTTCAAATACCTGGACTACGGGCATATTGCTGCTAACTCCAAAACCTACTGTGACCTGAAAGGTTCCTGCTTCAGGTGCGGAATGATGGGTCATGACGCTAAAAGCTGCGATAAGCCAGCCAAATTCAGTCTCTGCACCCGGAAAGGCGAGAAGCAGACTGATCACATAACGTGAAGCTGTCCGATGAATGTAATGTTGAAGTTTATGCAGCTTAATCTGAACCACTGTATAGCTACCCATGATTTGCTCGAGCGGACTTTAAGAGAAAAGTCCATAAATGTAGCCATTCTGAGTAAGCCCCATCATTGCATGCCCAGCTGCCCCAGGTCATGGGCCTCAGACGTCAGTGGCAAAGCGGCGCTGTAGATATGCGGCAACCCAATGAATGCCCTATTAAATGTCAAGTCATTCAATGGATTCGTACGTTCTCGATATGGCAGTATATGGGCCATGGAATGGAGCAGCCTTTCAACAAATGCCCGAGGTCGCACTCTATGGGAGATCTTCGCGACGCTGGATGTGGCTGAGGCTGTTTAACTCAGGAAACGATTCCTGTAATTTGAAAGGTCCAGAACCTGCTATTGCTACCCCAGCTGGAATCCCACAGGATCAGTCCTGGGGCCTCTCCTATGGAATACTGTGTGCGACGGATTACTGCCCCTGAAACTACCAGGGGGCGCACATAGCATTGGGCGATAAAGTATCTTGTCGTCATGTTAGACACAAGATTGACTTTCCGCGAGCACCTGGAATACGTGCATTAAAAAGCAGCCGATTCTTGTAGAACTCTCTCTAGAATCATGTTAAACACGCGGGGACCAAAGCAACATCGACGCCTTCTTCTTATGAGCGTCATGAGGTCAGTCATCCTATACAAAGCGCCAATCTGGTCGAAAGCAGTGGCTACTCCCAGCTAGAGTCGAGGTATTCGCGGCAACTACAGACTGAGCACAATCCGAGTCAGCTGCTGTTTCCGAACAGTCTCTAATAATGCGGCGCTCGTCATAGCAGGAATTATTCCACTGGAGGACTTGGTCGCCGAAGCTTTGAAGCGGAGTACACAGGAACCGGCTCTTGACTACGCAATAATACCAGGGCGAACAACATCTTACGATAGCTAAGAAGATGGAATAGCTCGGCTAAAGGACGATGAACGCACTCGCTCATCCCGGAGGTGGAGCCATTGCTCAACCGTAACCATGGCGAGCTTTATTTTTATCCTTCGAAGTTTCTATCTGGACACGGATATTTTCGGAGTTACCTGAAGCGGTGTGGATATGACGACTCTGATGTGTGCAACTGGTGTGGACAAGGACCGGTGGATGACTCCTAACACTTAATTGTCGAGTGTGGACTCTTTATGGAAGAGGGGCGTGGGCTAGAAGCAACAGTGGGCTGCTCCATCAGACCGGAAAGCCTTGTTGAGATCATGCTGGAGCAGACCCAGCTTGGAATTAAATAAGCTCCTTCTCTGCTTCGATCATGGTGGAGCTCAGAATCGAGCGAAGCAGACGACATACTGCCCTAGTTTAGGATAACGCAAAAGTTAATTGTAAAACTAGTTGTAAATAAAAAAAAAAGAAAAGAATGTTTGCAATATGTGTTTAGCACATTTTTGGCGAAGGGGGCGTGTCATCAATAATTGAAAAAAAGCCAACATCGTACTAAGGACACATAAAACTAAAAACAAATTTTGAACACTCTAGCTATAAATATGAATTAGATAACATTAAAAGCGGAAATAGTTATCAAATTTTTAAAACAAACTAGACCGAATCGTGCTATTCACGATACTCCAAAAAAATTCAAGTCTCTAGCTCTTATAGATCGACGCGCTTAAACATACGGATAGACGGACAGACGGACGGTGTTATATCGACCATTATTCATTGGGTTCAGGGTACAACAAGTAAGAAAACTCTAGTCGGTGGCGCCCGACTAGGGGATACCCTGAACCCAGCGAAGAACCGTTATTTCGAAAATGTTTATGTTTCTTTTATATGTATGTACATCACAAGCAACACATACACACACCGAACGCACCAACACACTCGCTGCCAGCTGCGCTTGAGTTGCACGACGGCTATGTTATAGGAAATTAAATGTTTAATAACTTTTTTTCTGGATTGACTTTCTTAATCAGACTTTCAGGGCGTGATTATGTCATTCATATGTGTGTATTTGGCAAAGTCTCTAGTATTTGAAATGCGCATTTTACGATTTAAGGGAAAAGAGGGCATGGCATCAAAAACAAAACAAAAATTACAAATGTTTATGTGGTCAGCCCTGTTTCCTTCTGCCTGTTACAGACATTCCCATTTTTGGGTTCAGGGTATATATAGCTATAATATATTCACAATAATTTTCGATTAACTTTCTTATTCTCTTACAGTCTGCAATCACTGCATGGCATTTATATAATTGCAGATGGGAAGATATTTCTTATAACGAAGAGTTGCTCCAAAATTTGAAGTACATGATTCTTTGTAGTCAGCGACCCGTGAAGATAACTACTTTTAAGTTTTCAACATTATCTCTTCAAAGCTTTACTGCGGTAAATATGTATTTTGTTAATTTTAACAAGTTTCTTCTACCATAAATACATATTTCTAGATACTGAGCACATCAATTAGCTACTTTACATTGCTACGGTCAATTTATTTCGATAAATAGAGGAGAGATTAAAATCTGTCATAACTTCTTACAAAATTTCTCTTTGAAATACCTTTGTTATATCTCTGAAATAAAGATGAATTATGTATGGTGTTGTTTAATGTTTTTTAGTGGCCATGAGCTCTGAGTGTAGAGGTAGTTCATGCAACATTCATCACATTAATTAACTAAAACTATTTAATTAAAATTATTTAATTAAATAAACAAACAAATTAAATCGAAATAAATTAAATAAATCATGCCACTGACTGAGAAACATATTCAACAACGTTTAGCTGGAAGTAACAGCCGTATGCCTACAGAAAACTAACTCAGCCAATTGCTAATGCAATTAAAACCAATTCCAACATTCGAGGGTGAAGAAAATACTCTTGGGTCGTTGGTCGTCGACTGTACTATCTGCTTGCTCGTTATCTAACAAACGACGTAGGCAGCAATGAATAATCTTTGGAGCGACCGAAGTATTTTTGAGCACCGAAGTACAGAGGACTGTAAGACTTCAAATTATCAACAGCTAGAGATCCCTGAGGATAACCTTAATCGATTAATACAAGCCGCACACATCATTCGAGGAACTGATTCGCGTAACTTCCGTAAGTTTATAGAAGAACTCGAAAGCAAAAGCAATATAATTATAAATAAGTTATCATTAGAAAATGGCGCAGCAAATAACTTCTATTACATACAAGCTATGAATACCACCATGAAAAATGTAATGTATAAAAATTTACCAGATCGTATGTTTATGATCTTTATTTATTTATAAAAGTCAACTAAAATTAAAATTAAAACCTAACTTGACAACTAAAGCGCTGGCTAAGGCCTTCGGTTTGACTATCGTATTTACCTATTTTTATACCCTGAGCCCATTGATAATGGGACATTAGGTTATTACGTTTTTGTGAAAATGTATGTAACAGGTAGAAGGAGACGTCGCAGACCACACAAAGTATATATATTCTTGATCAGCTCGATAAGCTGAGTTAATATAGCCCTGTCCGTCTCTCCACCTGTCCGTCCGTCCGTCCGTCTGTGTGAACGCAGCGATCTCGTAAACCACAAAAGCTAGAGAGCTGAATTTTGATATGTATACTCCTGAATACCATACGCTATACGAGTTTTTTTTTCAAAAATTCGATAACTCTTCCCGTTCTTTTTTTATCGATATATTTCTATAACTTTTCGTCTCTTTTACGTACCGTAAGAGTTAGAGACATGAAATTCACTGTGTAGATGCCTGTTATGAATACAAACATTTTGTAATTTTTGGATTTTGGATGCCCTAAATTTGCAAAAAACGCATTTTAAATACTAGAGACTTGTGGTTGGGCACATACACGCATATGAATAACATAATCATGCCCATTATTATTAAAATCCACAACATAAGCCTCTTGCAGCCCAAGCGCAGTCGCTACGTCAACTGCGCAGTTGGCACAGCGTGTGCTTGAGCGTGCGTCTGTGTGTCTGTATGTGTTGCTTGCAGTATATGTATATGTAAACTAAGCATAGCATATTTTAAGTATCGGCACTTCGCAGGGCTCAGGGTATCTCCTAGTCGAGCCGTCTCGACTAGAGCATTCTTACTTGTTATTTACAGTTTTACATATTTTTATATCTATCCATACTTATATCTATATTTTGAAATTAGGTTGTATATGTTGCCATATTTGAGAAACTTTATGATTTGATGTATGTTTTCGGAGGAAGGGTTTGTAAGGATCGACATGGGACAGCTGTTATAGAAGATGTGAGTTTTAAGGGATGATGTGGCGGGACAGTTGGTGTGTATGTGTTGGGTGGTGAGATCTGTGGTGGTGTTGCAGTTGGGGCATGGTAGGATGTTGCCAGGGTTAATGTATACTTGTTTAGAAAATATGATGTATCAAAGTCGGAGACTAAGTATTTTAGTTTGGTCCCTACGTGTAATGTTTTTTTTTTTTTTATATATTTATTAGGTAGTTGCTTGTGTTCGTTAGATTTGTATTTATTTGTTGGTACCAGTTGTTGCATATTTAAATATTGTTCTTTATTTTTTGGGTAATTATGTTTGATATGAATTTGTTGATGTCTATTGTTTTAAAAATATAGGGAATATAGTGAAGGGGCATTTTTATTGTGGTTTTGGCAGTAGTGTTGGCTAGTTCACTCCCTTCAATGCCGCAGTAGGTGGGTATCCAGAGAACTTTATTTTTGGGGCAGATTTTGTAAGGAGTGTTGTTATGGTTACAGGGTATGGTTGTTGTTGGTGTTGGAGATGGATTTAATGGATGAGAGGGAGTCGGAGGAGATTATTATTTATCCTGTTATTTTTATTGGAATCTTTTTAAGACTTCGACTTCTGTTATGATATGTGTATATGAATATGTGATTTTTGTATTTATTCTTAAGTAATAGAAATTCTCTTCTGTATACAATTGATGGCGTATTGGCTTTATTAATTTTTTTTTAGTGTAATATTGACAAGGGAAGTGGGAAAAATTATTGCTCGGGTTTTAGGTGGGAGGTAGGGGATATTTTGTTCTTTACTTGATGCAATAATTTTTTGTAGTACTGATGTTTATTTGGGTTTCTTTTGCTTGGGTGCTTGTGGAGTGGTGAATGTGTGCTGTGTAGTAGGTTTTTATAGACTCTACCTATATCTCTTTTTTTCTCTTTGGTGGTAAGTTGGATTCAAAGTGTAGGTTGGGGATAAGGGTTGAGCGTAGTGTTCCGAGTGAGATGCGGATTGTTGCGTTTAATATGGATTTTAGATTGTTGAGGGTTGATTTGGGGGCATGGCAGTATATAAATTTATTTTCTATTTTCGAGATGACGATGGCTTTAGTTATATTTATAAGGGAATGGGTGTTGCAGTTTTGTTTGGGATTTGCAAGGAATTTTCTTTTATTTAGTTTTGTATTTAGTGTAAGTTGGATTTCTTTGATTTTTTATTTTTTATTACTTACTGAGTTAATGGGGGTATTGTTGGACAGTATGGTGCACGTACAGCTTTTTTTTCGGCAAATGTGGAGGTGCTTACATTTGTTTATTGATGTTTATGATCTTAATAAGCCATGGTATATCCAGTATTTCGAAATTCAAAAGAGTCGCGCAACAAAAAGGCGCTTACAAAGAAAATACAAACTCAAATATCGTACAAAAAAATTACAAATTGAATACAAATATTGATCTTATTAGATCATCTAATAGCACCAGAAAACCAATGACACAACATTAAACAAAATCCGATACCACAATATATCTCTCAGAACAATATTCCACAAAATCCACAAAAATGTTTAAAGAATTCCAACAAAAACAAAAATTAACATCTAGGTTATTCGATACCACATTCAACTCAACCTCAGAAAAATCAACGCGAAAGCACAAGTGGCCATCAGTAGATGGAAATTGACGAATATCCTCATGTTTAAATACCGCTTTATCAACACTTTGTGACGAACATTATTGCAAATTCGTCCAACGGCCTTCTAACCAACCACACCAACAACGAGTTGAAGAAAGTGCTGAAAATTTATATATAACCGCTATTACGCGAATTCTGTTTCTTTTGATTTGTGTGTGTGTATGTGTACATCACAAGCAACACATACACACACACACACACACACACACAGAAGCACGCACAAGCACTTGCTATGCCAACTGCGCAGTTGACTTAGCAACCACTCTTGGGCTGTAAGACGCCTATTTTTTGGAAAATTAAATGTTTAATAACTTTTTTCTGGAAGGACTTTCTTCTTAAACTTTTTTTTTTCTTAAACTTTGAAACTTTCAAGGCATGATTATGTCACTTATGTATGTATGTATTTGCCAAAGCACAATGCTCTTGTAATCGATATACGGCATATATACGGATATATGGCATCCAAAATTTAACAAAATTGAAATTGTATTAAATACACATGAAACTACGAACAAAATTTGAACACTCTAAACATAACGATAAATTGTATAGAGCTGTTGCGGGAAAAGAAATTAACAATAACCAAAGGCAAGCTGGACGACTTGACCAGAATATAGAAAGACTAAATAAACGATACGATAAAACGTCAGAACCAAAATAATCACGATACCAACAAAAAAGGGAAAGAAGTAGGTCACATGAAAATACTAACAATAATTCTTATGGCTACAAAACCGTATAAACAAAAAAATAATGAGCAATTTAAACAAAAAAACAAAGGAAATTATAGCTCCCAAACTAGAAATACAAATTTTTCTCAGCAGTCATTTAAATCCTCAAACTCAAGTGATAGGTCAAAACAACTGCAGAATAGAGAAGAAGCTCACAACATTAATGATTCGGTTTGCAGTCTAAACTTGCAGACAGGATTTATAACTAAAGAAAGACATGGGAGATGTCTTACCATATATCCAAATTCAGTCACAATATGGACGACAAATAAACTTTTTGATAGACACAGGAATTGCAGTGTCTTTTATCGAAACTAAATTTGTTCCACATAAACACCACATTCAATTAAACGAACCAAAAATTATAACCACTATAACTAATAAACATGCATTACGTTTATCAACTTCTTGAAGAACTTGAAGAATTCAAACAAGCTGGCTCAATGAACCTCTTGTTATTAAAATTTCGTTCTTATTTTGATGGACTAATAGGAATCGATTTATTAAAACAACTAAAGGCGAAGGTAGACTTAGAAAAATTGCCAAGAAGTTAAACTAGACGAAGATCTAGTTATTTCAAACGGTTTATATTCACCAAAAAACAATTACACTTTAGTAAATAACTAATTATTCAAATGAGGAAAGAAATATATATTTTGATCAACCATTACAAGCGGATAGTTATGTCGAAAACCAACACATTGAACTTAATTTGCATTTCAGAGCGACACTCAACCTCTAATAAACTCATTTGAGTTTAACGCCAAAATCAGAAGGCCTTAACAAAGAAGAAATACAGTTATTAACAAGTAAGAATGCTCTAGTCGAGACGGCTCGACTAGGAGATACCCTGAGCCCTGCGAAGTGCCGATACTTCAAATATTCTATGCTTACATATACATATATTGCAAGCAACACATACACACACACAGACGCACGCTCAAGCATACGTTCTGCCAACTGCGCAGTTGACGTAGCGACTGCGCTTGGGCTGCAAGACGCCTACGCTATGGGAAATTAAATGTTTAATAACTTTTTTTCTAGCAGGACTTTTTGATTCAAACTTTCAGGGCATGATTATGTTATTCATATATGTATGTGTATGTGCCGAAGCACAAGTCTCTAGTATTTGAAATGCGTTTTTTGCAAATTTAGGGCGAAGGGGGCGTGGCATCCAAAATCCAAAAATTACAAAATTTCTGTATTCACAACAGGAATTTACATAGTGAATTTCAGGTTTCTAGCTCTTACGGTACGTAAATGAGACGAAAAGTTATCGAAATTTATCGATAAAAAGAGAACGGGAGGAGTTATCGAATTTTTGAAAAAAAACTCGTATAGCGTTTGGTATTCAGGAGTATACATGTCAAATTTCAGCTCTCTAGCTTCTGTGGTTTACGAGATCGCTGCGTTCACACAGACGGACGGACGGACGGACAGACGGACAGGGCTATATGAACTCAGCTCATCGAGCTGATCAAGAATATATATACTTTGTATGGTCTGCGACGTCTACTTCTGCCTGTTACATACATTTTCACAAAAACATTATACCCTGATTTCCCATTTTCAATGGGCTCAGGGTATAAAAATAATAAATAAATAATTAATGTCGATGTAATGTATAATTATGTAAATAATATTGTTGAAATATTTATGTACACACCGCTGAATGTCCAACTCTTTTAGTCATAATTCGCTAGTTCTGTTCATTTGAATCATGACGGAACGTTTATCCAATTCCTTTTTGTGCTTAAGTTCGGCTGCCTGCGCTTGCAGCATACATATTTTTAGTCTCGAATAAACTCTAACTCGAATAGGTTATGGGCCCAGGACTGCGGAAATTGGGCATGTTAGTCGGAAAGACTGGTCGAGATTCGGTTTTGTTAATTAATATCGGATATTAATTAATTTGTGCAAAATGAGTTCGCAATTCGCAATTGACAAACTCGGTGATGAAAACTATGGTGTGTGGTCAGTACAGATGAGAAGTCTCTTAATCCATTCTGAATTGTGGGCGGTGACTTCTAAACGTTTAATAAAAAACGAAAATGATACACCTGAACAATTAGCGTTGGTAGACAGTAAAGACGAGAAAGCTCTCGCAAGTATATTGTTGTGCCTAAAACCATCGCAAATTAACTATGTTAAGCACTGTAAGACAGCAAATGAAGCTTGGAAAAAATTAGCTGAAATTCATATACCCTCGGGTCCGACGCGAAAAATACAGCTATTCAAGCAATTGCTATATTTGAAAATGTCAAGTTCGGAAAGCATTCGTGAACATTTAAATAATTTCTCTGATCTCGTAGAAAAATTATGTGAAATCCAGGAACACGTTCCCGATGAAATGCTCGCAATAATTTTGCTTGCAAGTTTAAGTGACGAATTCGAAAATTTCGTTGTCGCCATAGAGTCGCGAGATTCGCTGCCGTCGCTTAGCGCCCTAAAAATCAAATTACTTGAAGAAGGAGAGAGGCGCAAAATTGGCGAGGTAGCGGAAAAATTTGAGCAGAAAATGTTCGTGTCGCGGCAAGAAAACGGTAAAAAGGACAAACCGAAAAGAGACGGAAAAAACTTGGAGTGTTGGTCGTGTGGCCGTCGCGGGCATATAGCGGCAAAGTGCAGATCGAAAGAGAAAACGAAACCGCGCGAAGAGAGTAATAAAAGGGCTTTTTCGGTGTTTGCTGCTTCTGGAACTAAAAACGAATTGGCGAGAGACGCATGGTGTGTAGATAGCGGAGCTACAGCTCATTTGTGTGCGAACAAATCAATGTTCACATGTATCCGTGAGCACAAAGAAAAAATAAAATTAGCGGGCGAAGATTACATAGAAGCCGAAGGTTTAGGAACAGTGGTGTTAAACGGACAAAAAGGTACGTTCGAATTAGTCGACGTATTATATGTAAAAGGCTTACAATGCAATTTTATATCAGTATCAAAAGCAACGGAAAATGGTTTTAAAGTAAATTTTGTTAAAAACAAAGCGTATGTTAAAGACAGTAATAACGAAATATTAATGGTTGCAGATAAAGAAAGTGATTTGTTTTTGTTTAAAAATAAAATAAAAAGAGCATTCGTCGCAAATACAAATTTAAATAAGCTGATTAAATGGCACGATCGGTTCGGGCATTTAAATTTTGACAGCTTGAATAAAATGATAAAACAAGACATGGTTTATGGTCTTCGAGCTAGTGCGTGCAACATTAATGACTTTGTATGTGAGACGTGTGCGAAATGTAAGATTTGCGTCAAGAAATTCCCGAAAGCGTCGGAAAATCGCTCCAAAGATGTGCTGGGCTTAATCCACACTGACATTTGTGGCCCTATGCCAACACAATCCCAAGGTGGAGCACGGTATTTCGCCACGTTTATTGATGATAAATCGCGCTATGTATCGGTATACATGTTGAAAACGAGAGACGAAATTCTTGAAAAATTTAAAGACTTTAAAACGTTGGTAGAAAATCAATCCGGAAAACAGATTAAAGCTGTCAGAAGCGACAATGGGCGTGAGTACCTTAGCGGCGCGTTTGAAAATTACTTGTCGAGCCACGGTATAAAAAGGCAACTTACGGTTCCCCACACTCCGCAGCAAAATGGTGTGGCGGAACGCGCCAACAGAACCTTAGTGGAGATGGCGCGCAGTATGCTGGTTCACGCTGGAGTAAGTGAAAGCTTATGGGGTGAGGCCATAATGACAGCGGCATACCTACGCAATAGAGCTGAAACTGCAAGTTTGTCCGGAAAAACACCGTATGAGGAATGGTATGGGAAAAAACCAAGCGTTTCCCACCTAAAAATATTTGGCATGAGAGCGATTGTTCTAGATAAAACACACAAGAAAAGGTTTGCGCAAAAGGGATTGCAACACATTTTTGTCGGCTATTCCGAAACTGCAAAAGCTTATCGCTTGTACAATCCTGCTCAAAGATGTATTACAGTTTCTAGAGATGTTGTGTTTTTGGAGCACAAGTTTGTATTGGATTCGGAACACGAGAAAATATCAAGTGAGTCCATTTCGTTGGTGTTTGAATCAGGTGAAAACAAGCACATTGACGATCATAAGGATACTGTTGATAACATCCAAGGCCCAACAGTCCATGGAGCCAGCGAATCTAACGATGAAGAGAATGCTGAACAGGAGGAAACCACAGCCAGAAGAGTGCCAGGCAGGCCAAGGATTGTTCACAATGGGCGTCCAGGTCGCCCACGAAAAGAGTACAATATGCTAAATGTACTAGATGTTAAAGACATAAATGTGCCTACCAGCGTAAAAGAGGCACTCAACTCGCAGCAATCGGAGAACTGGAATACAGCAATGCAGAAAGAGTATGATCATCTGAAGAACATCAAAACTTGGACCCTGGTCGACCTTCCAGCAGGTGAAAAAGTAATCGGATGTAAATGGGTTTTTACAACCAAGCGTGATCAGTATGGCATCGTGCAGCGCTTTAAGGCACGATTGGTCGCAAAAGGGTGCGGGCAGCAGTATGGTGTAAACTACGAGGAAACTTTTTCTCCAGTGGCACGTTATTCGTCAATCAGGCTAGTGATTGCGTTGGCTGTCGAGCACGAGATGCACTTGCACCAAATGGACGTCTCAGCAGCGTATCTTAACAGCGAGCTACACGACGACGTATATATGCGACAGCCGGAGGGCTTCATTGATGCAGATCATCCCAAACGTGTGCTGAAACTAAACAAATCGTTGTACGGTCTAAAGCAGAGTGGCCGTGAATGGAACCAAAAACTGGAGAGTACTTTGCTGGAAATTGGTTTCGTCCCATGTGCGAGCGAGCCGTGCATATACACCAATACAATTAAAGGGTATTTAAATATAATTGTTGTATATGTTGACGATTTTATACTTGCATGTACCAGAGAAGAAGACATGGCCCACATAAAGCAACTTATATCAAATAAATTTGACGTAGTTGATGGCGGCAAGCTGCAGCATTTCCTAGGCATGGAAATCGAGAGAGATGGCAAAACGGGTGGCGTATCCATTGGCCATAATCAATACATCAAGGGTCTCTTAAAGGAGTACGGCATGCAAGACTGTAAGGCAATAACAACACCGTTAGAAGTTGGCTTCCAGACAAAATGCGACGATGTTGGCTGTGAGCAGGTGGACAAGACACGCTACCAATCTCTCATCGGGTCCTTATTATATTTGGCGCTGACGACACGACCAGATATAATACATTCTGTGGCTAAGCTGGCGCAGAGAAATGCAGATCCGCACAAGGAGCATGAGGTTGCTGCAAAGCGGGTGTTGAGATACTTAAAGGGTACCTCAGAGATGCGATTGTGCTACAACAAAACAGGTGTGCCTATCCATTGTTTTGTTGATGCCGACTGGGCTGGCGATAGCAGCGATCGGAAGTCTTTCACGGGTTGGTCATTCTTCATGGCTGGAGCAGCAGTCTCATGGGAATCAAAGAAGCAAAGCCTTGTCGCCCTCAGCAGCACGGAGGCAGAATACGTAGCACTTTCTACAGCCACCAAAGAAGCTGTATACCTAAGAAAGCTGATCCACGAGATGGGATTCGAGCCGATGTTAAAATTAATGATATATAGCGATAACCAAAGCGCACAGTGCCTTGCTAAAGATCCTAAATTTCATTCACGTAGCAAGCACATCGAAATAAAGTATCATTTTGTACGGGAAATTTATAAAAATAATGTAATTAATATAAAGTACGTTCCCACGGATAATATGACATCAGATATCCTAACTAAAAACTTATGTAAGACAAAGCATATAAAGTTCAGAGAAATGTTAGGACTAGCTTAAATTCTTTAATTTTTGTAAAGTGGACATCGCGTTGAGAAGGAGTGTTGAAATATTTATGTACACACCGCTGAATGTCCAACTCTTTTAGTCATAATTCGCTAGTTCTGTTCATTTGAATCATGACGGAACGTTTATCCAATTCCTTTTTGTGCTTAAGTTCGGCTGCCTGCGCTTGCAGCATACATATTTTTAGTCTCGAATAAACTCTAACTCGAATAAATATATTAGAAAGTAGTTTAATTAAACATAAGTCCTAAATATATATTACAACACAATACAGACAAAACACCGAAAATTGACAAATTACTAACAAAACAAATATCACGGCAACGTCTCAAGAATGCTCATTGAGTATATATATGTACATATGCCAAAATTGCACACGTGCCAATATGAATATCTGTAAGCCGAAGACTATCACACAGACAAATATTCTTTAAAATATAATCTGTGGTGGTGTGGAACCATAAAAAGGATGACCTGATATTAAATATAAACAACATAAAAGTCAATCCCAGTGTCGATAAACCATTTGAAATACATACGTAGCTCAACACTAATCACTAAGGATATGTAGAATGGACACGTTTGATGACAAAAGTAGCGACAGCGTTAACACCAGACCGCCCCGGTAGCCATCACTTCAAACTAGGAGGGGAGGAGTTACGTTATCAGTCACCCCACTAGCAGGGCCACTGAGAACCGTATGGAACATAAACGGGACTTCCCAAAACTATGGATGGATGGATCAAGCGGGAAGAAAATCATTTCTCCGTATTGCAATATACTTCTCCATATCGCGAAGTACCCAAGCAAGCAACGGACGCCGCCGTCTAGACAGTCGCAACTACAAAGCGACAAATTGCTTACCAGTTAATATACTGGACCGACTCTTGTTAATGATTTAGTTGAGATAAAACTTTGAAACCAAATAGACGTGCCTTTTAAATTTTGTCCTAAAAAATATATTAAATATAATAGTGATTTGTCTTCAACGATATTGAGTACTTTTCAATTGATAACTCGCGTGCTATACAGGGACCTAGCTTCAAGTCTCTAGCTCTTATAGATTCAGAGATCGACGAGTTAACACATACGGACAAACGGACAGACAGACGGACAGGGCTAAATCGACTCGGCTTGTCTACCTGATCAAGAATATTTATATTTCACCCCATTTTACCCTGATTTCCCATTTTCAATGGGAAATACTTAAAGAGGTCCCAGAGCGGTGTAGCGTATATTGCGCTGTAGGGATTATGTGATTTGGATTCGAAAATCCAACGATCGCTCGATCCACTGGTGACAACTGTCGTAGAGCCCCAAATATGACAGACCATAATAAGCAATGATGGCTCAATCCGCAATAGCCAATCGAGCTGATCCCATCCTGATCGATTGGTTATTTGTGTAATGTTAATGGACTGTGTCAATACTAACGGAAGTGGCAACATGATTGAGATTGTTATCGGACACGGCATACTGGGTAGTTTGAATCGTTTTCCTTCGGGATGATAGAAATATAGTGGTAGGTACAGGTGTTGGCCTTTTGTATTCTTCCGATAGGATATTGTTGTTGTAGATATGGTACGTTATCGTCCTTGATGAGTACCATCATTCCCTCTGATACGTTTGCGGTTGATCTCGTTTATTTTGTTTGTTGTTAGAGCTCGTGAAGATATTCCTGTGACCATCGAGTCCAGAAAGTATGTTTTAGATGTTGAAGTAGATCCTTTGTCCAAGAGATATCATGAACTTGTGCTGTTAACAATCCAGCAAAGTCATTTGGGTCGGTTGACATTGGAGTTATCGGGCGAGATCACTTACTGTTTCCATATGGACGATTATTGTCGCTAAACAGCAAAATATTGCGTTGTAAGCTTTGTCTGGGCACATCTGTACATACATATAAAAGAAACAGAGAATTTACGGAATAGAGGTTCTTCGTTGGGATCAGGATATCCCCTAGTCGGGCGCCACTAGCTAGAGTTTTCTTACTTGTTTTAAAATGGCCTTGCTGGGTTGACACATTGCTCCGGTAGATTTCCAATTAATTTGTGGAACATCCTTGGTTAAGCTCGTGTGCACCGGACACAGTTTTGGATAATGTTGAGGGCCATTATTTTATCTTTAACTATACAATAATATTGCCATGACTTGGCAAGTAATGCCTGTGCTCCGTGCATATTATCATCTCGTAATTTTACTGTTTCCATATGGACGATTATTGTCGCTAAACAGCAAAATATTGCGTTGTAAGATTTGTCTGGGCACATCTGTACATACATATAAAAGAAACAGAGAATTTACGGAATAGAGGTTCTTCGCTGGGTTCAGGATATCCCCTAGTCGGGCGCCACTAGCTAGAGTTTTCTTACTTGTTTTAAAATGGCCTTGCTGGGTTGACACATTTCTCCGGTAGATTTCCAATTAATTTGTGGAACATCCTTGGTTAAGCTCGTGTGCACCGGACACAGTTTTGGATAATGTTGAGGGCCATTGTTTTATCTTTAACTATTCAATAATATTGCCATGACTTGGCAAGTAATGCCTGTGCTCCGTGCATATTATCATCTCGTAATTTTCGTAGAAGAAATTTTACAAGTGTATTCTTGTATGGTAACAAAATTGGATCTTTTCATCAAAGGATAATGCCTACTTCTCGATCTTGCCACCCACTCGAATGATTCTATCATTGTCCAGCCGTGGTATAATGGACTTTTTTTTTTCCTAATTACAGTTACATGTTTTGTGGTGTCCCCTAATTTCTCAGGGAAGTCAGTTGTTGAATCTTGCATTGTACGAAAATCTTCTACGTTGCTGCAGTTTAAATTTAAGGCACCCAATTTTGTAACAGTAAGGCAGTTTCATTTTAACATCGAAATAAAAAAAGCGTTTTTAACTCTTATGGTATAATGCGCTCTAGTCTTCGAAATGAATCATTGTTGTTAATTTAATATATTACATCTACAGTTTCAGCTGTATGTCAGCGGCATTCTTTTGTGGGGACATGACGCCATTGAGTTACTGGAGTCCCTTCCTGAATTTATGAAACTCTATTCACTACAAATGATTCCAGACTAGATGACTGTGAATTGATCCATGATAGGACAATTCTCGAATCTGTCCATACATACGCTGGATTGCAACTGCTCTTCATGTGTAGATCCTTTCTTACTCGAGCTGTTAGTTCCGATCCTAATACTACCGCATAGAGTTCCAAACGGGGATATGATTACCATGCTATTGCTGCTACTTTGGATTTTGCACATAATTAACGGACGGATGTCGCTCAGATGTAGATGCAGCTCCATATGACTTTTCCGAGGCGTAAACAATGGTGTGTGACTGTCAGTTTTAGGACTCCATGTTACCCAATGTCTTGATGCTATTGTCTTCAGTTTTAGTGGTATTGTGTTTTCCTTCGAGATTTCTTTGGATCAGAGTATCATTGTTAGCGCACCATTTACGAAGCGTTTATCGTGCAGGTAGAAGAATTTTATTGACTTTGTCACGGTTTGTTTTATGGCTTCTGTAAATGAATCTGGAAGACTTACCACTTCCTGTGGTGAGTTTTTCCTAACTTTCATCTGGTGGAACTGATCTGTCGGATTTATTCTTTATTTATTCACGATTCGTAGTTTTGTTGTGTTACTGTCCGGTTTTAACATAAACTGATGTGGAACGAAGTAGTGATAAATTGTAATCTTCTGCGGTGTTACTCCCTTCATGTGGCCGTATCTTTCATATTCCCTCATAAAATCTATGGAACTGCTTTGTAGATCTGTATCAGAGACTTTTTTCCATTGACAAAAGATTTATAGCCGGAATATGGCAGTTTTACAATAAATTTGCCGTCAACTGCCTTTTATATATTTTTTCAAAATGGGCTTTAGAATATAGTCTTTTCATCATCATTTGTTGTTGATACAGATAGCTGTCGGAGCTGCAGTACAAATATTTCAGCTACTACCCAGCCTAATTTGGAATTTTGTATTATTGGAAATTTCGGGCTCCTTTTAATTTGCTCCGGCAGAATGAGTTTGAAATAATGTTTTGCTCCAAGAAGTATGCCAAATGTTGGATCCGCCAGTGGCAGGTTTCGTGGTACCATGATATTTCCTTTAATTTGTGGGTAATAAGAAAACAATATGTGGTCATACAAGTGCCTCTATGAGTGTCGTGTAACCTCCGTTCTTGGATTTGATGAGCACCATTACCGTTGATTTTAGTGAACTCTGATGCCCTTCTATGCCTTTTATTCGTATTGTTGAATTTTTGACTGCTAGTGACAATATTCAGAATGACAGTGTTTCAGAAATGACATTGATTTGGGATCCTGAATCCACCAGTGCTCTAAAATCTAAAAATCTTTCGTTGATCCCCTGTACTTCAACTCGACCAGTAGCGAATCGTCAATTAATAGCCATGGCTAAATCGACTCGGCTTTTCTCCCTAATAAAAAATACATATACTTCATAGGGTCTGCCACGACTACTTCTGCGTGTAGCATACTTTTCGCAAAAACATTATACCGTTTTTCCCCTATTTTCAATGGATTACGTATTAAACAAAGCAGGATTGACGGGCATTAAACCAACCTTTATATATATAATTGAACAGGAATATGTCTTCTTTCATACGTTGCATTCATTTCAAATAAGTATATTGGTTCTGTGTAATGTCCGTCATACTGTCCGTCCGTCTGTCCGTACGATTTAAGCTAATTTAAGCTAAAGACTTGAAATTTGGAATATTTACTCGTGCAGTCTGATGAAATGTCAAGCTTTTCCCGATACGACCACTAGAGGTGTGGCAAATAGGATAATTCATTATCCTGTATCTCAGAAATAATACTTGTATAAGTGATAGAGTTGAGATCTTGAATATATACTCGCGTTGATTCCCCAAGATCAAAAGGCTATGGCGGATATATGTACACTAATTGGGGGCGTGGCAAATCGAGTGAAACTGTATCTTCTACAGCTTTTAAGCTGGAATAACCAAATTTGGCCCGTAAGTTACGGTTAAGATCGACCAAAAATACATGTGTCCAGGCCTACTGGGGGCGTAGCAAATCGGATTTGAAAATATAGTGATTTTGCAGATTCTCTTGATACTTCGGTATTCCCTTCAATTTGGAAAGAATCATTTATTATTCCTCTGTATAAAAAAGGAGGAAGATCTGATATTTCAAATTATAGAGGTATTGCGAAGCTATTCCGAAGTTATTTGAAAAAATTATAGCTTCAAACTTGCAACACCTTTGCAAATCGTTTATTTCACCATCTCAGCATGGCTTTGTTCAAAATCGATCAACCTAAAATAACCTATTAGAATTTTCATCTCTAATCAATGAAAAGCTTTTTAAATAAAATGCAAACTGTCTCGTCGGGTGTGCCTAAGGATAGTCATTTAGGCCATCTATCAATCTCCCTTTTAATAAATGACCTTCCGAGTTGTATCTCATTAAAAAATTTGTATGTATGCAGATAATATAAAACTCTGTCTCTCATACAATAATTCACTAGATTATCTATGCTTACAAGATGATCTTAATTCCTTTCAATGTTGGTGTAAGGCTAATCAGTTGCATTTCAATTTCTCTAAATGCCTGACAATGACCTTCAGTCGCATTTTTCCATATACTGCTCTTTATACAATCAATAATGAGTCCTTTCAAGGTATGTCTACAGTTAAAGATCTTGGGGTGCTCTTTGACTCTAAACTTAGTTTCAATGCCTAAAAGTGTTCTTTATTAAACGATGGTCGAAAGACTTATGACCCGTTTGTTTCCAAACTTCTTTTTGTTTCGCTGGTTCGTACAATTTTAGAAAATTTTTCAATTATATGGTCGCCACAGCATAAATTGTATCAGGACTGTATTGAATCGGTTCAGAAACCGTTTCTTCTCTTTGCGTTACGCAATCTTAACTCGTGAATCGTAACCTTAGTTTACTTTCTTATCATAAAAGGCTTCTTCATATAGATCTTCCGTCACTAATGAACCGTAGAACAGTCTTGGGTATTGCTTTTCTACATAATTTGATAAGTGGTAATATTGATTCGCCTGCTCTTTTAATGCAAATTAATTTTTTAGTTCCATCAGGTATTTCCCCTTACTTTCGTCCTCTATATTTACCTACATGTACATCTGATTACTCCTTGCATAGTGCGTTTCAGGTCTTATGTACTACCTATAATAAATAGTTTTATGTATTTGCTTCAGAAATCTCTTCCTTTAATAAAATCCTTGCTTTCAGCTTATCTCAGAGAAATCACACACAGGGCCCAAGAGTGAGAATGCACAGGAATTGGCAATTCTCCCTACTTGTGTTGTGTTTTCTCATTTCAGTAAAATATATAAATATATGTTCTTCTTCGTCCTGTTTTTATGGTTAAGCTATGTTTGTAGACTAATTTTTAAACTAAATATTTTTAATTTCTTCACTCCCTATCTTTCATAGTTCAATGATATCACTAACCATATTTGGCTGTGATTCGGGGTATAGCTCGCCGGCCAGGCAAATAAAACATGATAAAATTTTGATATTTTTAGTATTTACTTTAATTACTTATTAGTGACTCACGTTTTGTCAACATTATATAATAAATAAATAAATAAACATTTAATTTTGTACGTCTGTATCTGTGTGTTGCTTGTGATGTTCCTACATATAAAAGAAACAAAGAATTTTCGGAATAGCGGTTCTTCGCAGGGTTCAGGGTTTCCCCTAGTCGGGCGCCACCGACTAGAGCTTCCTTACTTGTTTTAAAGCCGAAGAATTATATGTCAAATGCCGTTTACATTTTATAAATACCTTCCTCTGATCAAAAGTTATGAATTTCGCAATGATAAAACATTGACACATTCACTGATGGGGCTGATTGAGTAGATAGCAAGGTCGATATGATCTCCTGATGTACCAAAGTCACGAGCACATCGTAATTTCTATGTTTAAGTGGAGTGGATGTACTTTGGAGATTTATTTATTTATTATAGTTGACAGAACGAGTGTCACTAATAAGTAATTAAAGTAAAAGCCTAAAATTAAAAATATTTATCAATGATATCACCACCCGCTGGGGGCGTTTTATTTGCCATGCCGGCGAGCTATGCCCCGAATCACAGCCAAATATGGTTAGTGATATCATTGAACTATGAAAGATAGGGAGTGAAGAAATTAAAAATATTTAGTTTAAAAAATTAGTCTACAAACATAGCTTAACCATAAAAACAGGACGAAGAAGAACATATATTTATATATTTTACTGAAATGAGAAAACACAACACAAGTAGGGAGAATTGCCAATTCCTGTGCATTCTCACTCTTGGGCCCTGTGTGTGATTTCTCTGAGGTAAGCTGAAAGCAAGGATTTTATTAAAGGAAGAGAGAGTTCTGAAGCAAATACATAAAAATATTTATTATAGGTAGCACATAAGACCTGAAACGCACTATGCAAGGAGTAATCAGATGTACATATAGGTAAATATAGAGGACGAAAGTGACGGGAAATGCGAGAAGGAACTACAAAATTAATTTGCTTTAAAAGAGCAGGCGAATCAGTATTACCACTAATCAAATTATGTAGAAAAGCAATACCCAAGACTGTTCTACGGTTTATTAGTGACGGAAGAAGAAGCCTACTATGATAAGAGGGTAAGCGAAGGTTACGATCCCAGTTAAGATTGCGTAACGCAAAGAGAAGAAACTGTTTCTGAACCGATTCTATACGGTCCTGATACAATTTATGCTGTGGCGACAATATAATTGAACAATATTCCAAAATTGGTCGAACCAGCGAAACAAAAAGGAGTTTGGTAACAAACGGGTCTTTAAATTCTTTCGACCATCGTTTAATAAAGCCAAGAACACTTTTGGCTTCATTAATGATGGTTGATATATGGACATTGAAACTAAGTTTAGAGTCAAAGAGCACCCCAAGATCTTTCACTGTGGAAATACGTTACAAGGAATCATTATTAATTGTATAATGAGCAGTATATGGACAAATGCGACTAAAGGTCATTGTCATACATTTAGAACAATTTGTTCACGTCAGAGGGCGCGAAGGCGAGGAAGGAGGATTTTTCGCTTCGGCCAAGGGCGGTCACACTGAGAGCGGTGACTCGGTTTTTCCATGGGAAGCGCCATATCTATATTCGAACTTAGACTAACCAACGATTCGCAGCTATAAATTTAACGTGTCATATTAAATTACGATTAGTGCAAACCGTTCTAATAAACTACAAAACGAAACAAAAACACAAATTTATCGTGCCCGTTGATGGTTGTTGCTTCCCCGCGCAAGAGAAATGAAGAATAAAGCATAGGCCAGGAAAGTCAAGAAGCTCCACAATTGCCTCATCGGATTGTCCGCCCTCCTCCAAACATTTGGTCCTTCGAGCCGGATCCTCTTCCGCATCAGCTAGCATCGGTGGAACAATCTGATAAGTATAGCAATTGGCATTCCTTTTCACATACATATAAGTACATACATACACTCAAAAGTGCAAGGTTTCCCGCTCTTCCATAGCGACCTGTGCACTTTTAACACAGTGTAGACATTCCTGACCTGCCTCAAGAAGGGCACGGTACTATTAATGCTATCCTGTGTCCGTATCTTGTCATAATTTCTGTTCCCTCGTTGCTGTATGTACATATGCATGCCGGCATACATACATATATACATACACACACCCACACAAAAGCCATCCCAAGTGAGTGCTGCGATCAGCACAAAAATAATAATTGTGCTAGTATATTAAGAATATCCTTCCAAGTTGGGATACTAAGAACACAACTAAATAAAGTTGCTGTAATTGGCAGCGCGCCGCAGTCTCAATATGCACAACACCAACAATAACCACAGCACCAACAAATAGCGCAACCCGGCTGCCGTCGCACGCGCAATAATAAAACTTCAATAAAACCGAATAAAAAGGTGGATTTCTTCCTTTATTCCTGTTGCGCTATCCGCACAATATCCGCGTCCATATTCCGGCAATTAAGGCATTTAATCCAAGTGTCAGTGCCAAATTATTTGTGCGACAAAAAAAAATACAGTGCAAGTGCAGATCCACCACAGCTGATTTGCGATTGCGATTTGCGACAAGGGCTGGCGCACCACCCAAGTCGTGACTGAATCACGGCTAATCGGTCATTCTTAATTGTTAAGCAAATAAATAAATACTTTTATTGTTGTTTTTATATATTTAAATAAATTACATTTAAATTTATACATGAAAAAGAGAGAAAACAAAATTAAAATATATATATATATATTTATACATGTAAAAAACAAAAAAAATAAAAAAAAAAATTTATACATAAATAAAATAAAATAAAATAAAATAAAATAAATAAAAGAAAATTCAGGAAAATATATATATCTATATAATATATGTATAAGCTATTCTAAGTTTGAAGGATCAGGTATTTTTTGCATCTCCGAATATCGTGCATCAAGCACTTATACAGTCCACTCCCAGTGGTTTTTTTTTTTTTTTCCTTGGCGTTTCGGTCTGCGAATATCCTGTCTTCTTCTTCGGACAATTGATAATGTCCGCCGACCCATCTAAGGCTACTCGAAAATCTGCAAGCCTCAAGGTTCCCGGTCATAGCGACGCTCTCTCCGGAACTCCGTCGAAACCCAATCCACTATCTTCCAAGCGCTCGCTCATCCGTGCTTCCTCGACAACCACTCGTAGTCACAGCGCTTCTCCCACGCCTCGTCCGTCCTATGCTTCCGTCTCGAATCCGCGTAAGAGCTTTTCACCGACTCCAAAGGTCGTCGTGACTGCGGCAGAGTTTCCCATACTCACTCGTTCCGCGTCTCAACAGCTCAAGGAGCAATCGACAATGTCATTGGCCGACTTCATTGCGACATGCGATGCGCTCACATTATTCGCGGCTCGCGAAAGTGAAGCTCTAAGTGAAGAAGTCCCTTTATACTCCCTTAAAATGCACTTAGAGCAACTAAAGTCACTTTGGGCGAATGTAGAGACGGAGTTTACCCGCTGCCACAGGGCCTTCACGTCCCATAACAGTGAGGAAAGCATGATGACATTGACCACCATCAAAGTGAGTCACGAATATTGCTACATGGTCTACGTGCGATGCGGAACTCTTTTCGGAGAACGCATCGAGCAGATGTCGGCTCAGACCACTCCCGCTCCTGCTAGGCTTTCGGCGCCTCAAGGCCCACGACTGCCTCCGTGTGAGGTGGAAGTCTTCGAAGGCGATAGTCTTGCGTGGCCGAAGTTCCGCGATTTATTCTCCGCGATATATATTCGTAAACCCGTTTTGGCATTAGGGTTTTAAGATCAACTCCCTTTTGTATTCCTGAGGATATACATCATCCGACTTTAGAGGTTTTAATACCTATTGACTGTCCACTAATTTCAACGTCCTTATCATTTAAACAACGTCGTTGTTTTAATAAATGTAATTTTGTTTTGCTTAATGATCTCATTAATGCAA